>OX421370.1:1409166-2087500 GCA_949126905.1 Amorpha juglandis | reverse complement strand
CATCATTAAATATTCTCAAATGCTGTAACACATTTAAAACATTTCATATTCAACTAGGCATAATTCAGCTACGCGGCTGATGGTGGGTGTCCGCGTGTGACGTCACGCGACGTCCGATGACGTCATATGACGTGACACGTGGTCCCACGCCGCCCGCGCTCTCTAGTGTACAAAACTCCTGTACAATTGCCTAACATCACCTGACCGCCAGTACAATAATAATTAGGTACTAAGCAACAAATAATTGGACCGTTTATTTTGAAAGTGGTGTAAGTCCATTTTTGGGAAAAATGAGCTTTCACGTAATTCATGCTTAATTTAATGTAAACTTTTTATATATAACTAGTCCGTGTTTAATTTCTCAAAAAAATCCCATGTTTTGTACAACTTAAAATCGGGCGGTAAATGAAATTGCATAATCATTGATTATGAAAGTGGTGTAAGTCCAATTGACAGAGGTAGGTGGCATAGCAGATGGATGCCGATCAGTGTTTTGTTATTTTTCATTTATTTTATACTAGCTGTGTCCCGCGGTTTCACCCGTGGACGATTTGCATTATTTCCCCTCCGTGTTTCCACTACTCGTAAGTTAAAAGATAGATATAAAAAAATTAGAGAAATGGCATTGAGAAAAATGAATTTTGTGTACACACCACAAGATTACTATAATGTAATAGCACAATGTAGAAAACAGGATAAATTCATTTTATATGGAACTAGCTTTTGCTCGCGGCTCTGCCCGCGTGAACAGCATTTTCTGGGATAAAAGTAGCCTGTAACCGTCACCAGAGTACCATCTGTCTCTGTAGAAAAAAATATCAAAATCGGTTCAATGATTTAGACGTGAAAGCGTAACAAACAAACTCACTTTGGCATTTACTTTCACCCCCTTTTTCATCCCTTATTAAATAAAATTTCCAAAATTCCTGAAATACGTATTTATTTTTTTTACGTCAATAACCGAAATACAAAGTTTTATTTATGTAACTTTCAAAATTAAGGACTTTCATACAAACTATCATCCCCTATTTCGACCCCTTTGGGGTGGAGTTTTCTAAAATCCTTTCTTAGTGGGTGCCTACATAACAAAATGAATATACAGTCCGAATTTCATGCTTGTAGCCTTGATAGTTTGCGCTCGGCGATGATGAATCAGTCAGTCAGTCAGGACATGTTATTTTATAAGTATAGATGAAACGGGAGAGTTTCATTTTAAAAAAAAGTCTCCAAAATGCAATTAAAAAACAGATAAGAAAAAATACTAATGGAGAACAGGTGAATTGGTTGCAAATATGTTGGTTGAGGTTCCTGAAAATTGCACCATATACCATTTTTTTATAAAACAACGATGACGGACGCAGAATTTAAAATTATCAATTTATTACCTCTACGTCCTGGAAGACCGTTAAAATTTAAAAAAATCGCCCTAGAACCTTTGTACCAAAATGCCAGACCTATTACGTACGAAAAATATAAAGACATGAAGCAGCTACTACCCTATATACCTCCGGTGCATCATGCATATTTTGAAACACTACCACATGCAGAGAATAAGTAAATTCTTGTAATCAGTATCTTGTAATAACAATGTAATTGCCGTCTAAAATAAAATGTTATGTCTTGTTATGCGTATTTGTAAACAAAATTATAGTAAAATGAAGTATATTTTAAGCAATATTTGATTTATCAAAATTGAAATTAAACGATTTTTACAATTGTCTAATTTTGAAAGTGGTGTAAGTCCATTTACAGCACATAAATGTGTGTTATTATAGTCTAATTAGCCAAAAACAAATTTATATAAACAAATTAAATGTTGATAAAACAATAGAAAGAATGCCAGACCTCATATGATTTGCCTGTATTTTTAAATCAACAAATATAGAAACCTTTAATTTTCTCGAAACAAAAGAAAATGGACTTACACCACTTTCAAAATAAACGGTCCAATTTACAATTTCATTTTAGTATTTTTTTTACAAATTGTTCAATACGAAATCGATTTTTTACTTTGACTCTTCGGAAATCAGTCCACATAAATAAGACAGAATGGAATAAAAATAAAATATAAGTATAACACGATTCACATCACGGGTCGAACTTATTTACATGTGTTTTTCACAGCATATCATCTCTCGCTACTTCTTAATTTTTAATAATATATTAAAATAGAAAATTTCATATATATAATATAATATATAGCCACTATATTTGGAGATTCAACGACGCGACATCGCCACGCTGTTCAGTTTGGCTCCATTTATATAAAACATGTTATCTAATTAATACAAATGCTACATCAAACATCGTCTAGGGGGTTCTCTTTATTACTATTTAACTAACCGTAAACTATTGGTGTTAGTAATTAATAACCGAGCGGAGGTTTTCTCGTATCATAAGACATTATACTAGTGTAACTTTAGAATGTTGGATGTACGGCCACACCGCACGGACTGCAGTGTCGGTGCGACGTGACGTAACATTGTGAAGTAATTATTGAGCTTTGTTCCCTCGTACAAATTATATGAGTTAACAACTCAAGTGTTCATGGTCGAATTGTCGTAAATACTATTTGTTCCTAAAATGCAATAACTTAACGATTCGCGCATCTAAATCGTGTCGTGTAAAAAATATATAACATATATATAGAAAATAAATGTAGTGTACAAACAATAAAAAAAGTATTATACAAAAATAGTGTTTAAGTTAACAAGTAAATACATTGTGATTAATTAAGCACAAAGAAATTAAATGTGGGTACCGTGAGACAAGATGTGTGGACTTTCACTGAAGGAAACTCAATGATGATATAAAAAAAAACATTAAAAACACTAAACATATCTAACTCCTTTGGTAATTCATACCGGTTTATATATTAATAACGAAATATATTACACATAATTACAGCATAACAATGTAAGCATTAATTACACATCACTGAAAAAACTTGTAGCTGAGAATTTTTTTAAATTTTAATAAACATTTTAAACAGTAGCCGGAAACTTATTTTAGTCTGTTGATATATGCTTAGTGACCAATGATCAGGAGAAACTCCAAACAATCACCTTACTATAAGCTCAAAAATTTGGTGCAGGACCGTACTAAGAATAGAACACCAGGGTGTCACTATTCAATTCGATATCCGACCTTAATGTGTGAAAGTAATGATGTATTAGCATGGTAAACATTTTGATAAGTCCATTCTAATTATAATTATTATTAATTAATGGTATCTACTTCATTCAAATTAAGCTGCGGGCCTTGTCTGTTAATTGTACAATTATTTATTTGTGATCGCCACGGTATATTATGGTGGAAAGATTCCTAAAATACCAAAACAAAGTTTAGGACTCTATTCTATTGTAATGCAAGGGAAATACAGGAATATCAGTGTACGATTCGTAATTGACAGCTAATTCAAAGTATTTGTGTTATAAGTGCAGCCTTATTCATTTAACTTCCAACCTTTGGAAGAGATTACATTTATCTAGCTTAAAGCTATACGTATGAACAAATGTCTCCCTGTTTTAGCCACTAAATGCGGCTCTGTGCTTTTATGATTTAGGGTATGTAGTGATTTGATGTGACTTGGTTTTGGCGGGAATTGACGGTGCGGTCTACCGCATATTTTTTTTCATTTCTGAGAGGACACTTCACCCACGTCAGTCTATACAGCCACGAAAAAAGCACATGTCCAAGGGACAATGATTAAATCGTCTGAAACAGACAAGTAAGGCCAGTGATGATGTCCGGGAGGGTTGATCGACTTTGTTAGTTCGACCCGATGGGTAAAAATCGTCAATGAAACCTCGCACGGAAAGGAATAACTCCAAGAAGATTTTGAAAGCGGCCACAGCGGCGTTTCATCGCTCTTGAAATATAAATATAATATACCTGCCATTGGCGAAATGCATAATAGTGCGAAGTCATAAATAAAAAAAGAATATTGTGACATAATTTTGGATATATAAACTGCTTACAAACGTACACGATAAATTGGTATTTTTGGAATCACTCCGCGTTAATAATCTACAATAAAAAATACCTTGCAAATATACAAAATCGGTGTCACCTGTAATAATTACGCTATCTACTTACTGTTCGGCTTTATTTAATTTTATTTATCTTTACCGTATTACAAAATCTACACTAGCTTCGGTAAAATCTTTCGGAAAACTTAGTTCAATCCAAACCCACTGTGGTATATTTAATTTTGTCTCTACATATAATTCTTCTACTGTTTTGTATGTAAAACCTAATCGTAACGCTCTACACAAAATGAGGTTTGAAATTATCATGGAAAATGACATCGGGAAGTCATCGATGGGTTTCCTTAACGACAAGACTGTTATGGAAGTCATTTCGTTTTTGTTTCTATGTGAAATGAGATTGTTAAAACATATAATTGCTTTTTTAATCGAATATGTATGCATCCATCGGAACATAAGCCAACTTCACTTGCCTGTGTTAAGAACGTTGACATATTAAAAACGTTACATTTAACAGGTAGAACGTTGACATATTAAAAACGTTACATTTAACAGGTGGTAGGTCCCTCGTATGCGAGAGACCGTCTGGGTTGGTACTACCGCTTTTTGTGTTACGGTATGAAGGATAGTGAAGCCAGTGAAATTACTGCGCTTTTTCAGACTGAATATGTCTCAGGGTGACAAAGGCAGTCCAGTGCCATGCAGCGCTTTATAGTTCAAAGTTCTGTGTGGTGTTGCGTCTGTATATGGACAAGCGTGACGCTTACCATCAGGCGAGCCACCTACTCCCGTGCTTGAGCAACGTGGTGGATTATTATTGGTCGGAATTTATGCTTTCAATCAGAAAGGAGGTCTGCAAAGTCTGCAGTGGGATATTTAAAATGCTCATGCTATGTCATTGTATACTTGACCTTTTTTTATGTTTGTTAACTTTCATTTAATTCATTACCTAAACGCATACATCGATTATGGTAATATGGAATTTATATTTGCATTGATTCTTCATTTCGTCATAAAAAAAACATGGCATAAAGCCATATTTTTACAACACTCTCCAAATATCAAATTAAAATCACTTTACATAAAAAAATGTTAAATAGATACATCATATTCGATGAAAAAAAACAAATAAAAGATTACGATGACGAATTATTTAAAAAAATAAAACAACACATCACTAATTTGCTGTTGACTACACTTAATATATCGAAAGGGTTACACAATATGCCAAATTGGACCATTGTAGGTATCCTTTGATACGCTTACACTATAAAGAACTAGATTCCCGGCTTACACCCTACATTTCTTCTATTCTCGCTTAACAATCAATGATTTAGAATGTAGCGGCGTTCCACCCGATCGATACTATGCTTTTACAAGCTGCCTCTTGGTGTTTAACCACACGTAAAATATGAAATCTGATTCGATAAAATATCGCAAGAGGATTTGTTAAAATAATAAGTTATATCATTTTGTAATTATAAAATCAAAATTAAAAATAAATCGATCTATATGATCATAAAAAGACGGTGGCATTTAAAAAAAATAAAAAATCGATAAAATTATCTGTCAACAATGAAAATCAATGTTCAACGAAGATAAAATAAAAACTACATGATATAGTCATCGACAAATAAATTGATTTCCAAAATTCCGGTTAAAAATATATACCAATAGGCAATCTGTAAAGACACGCATTCGATTATCGTTCACGCCGCGTCTACCGCACGTCTAAATAAATAAAAAAACATCACCCACGCGAGGCGAACTCACGCCGTTCTCCGTCAATGCTTCCAATCGAGGCTCTTTACCTTATCACATAATAACTACCTACAAAAGCCTAATCCTCACGCCGATCGATGCCGTAAAAACACACATGCGTCATGGGATACACGAAATTTGAAAGTGAATGTGCATGAATGGGGACGCTTGTGATGCAGTTATCTTTGTACTTCTCACACTAATCGCTTACATATTAGCGTGAATGAGACACATGTTTTCGAACGACTGACATCGATGACATGAGATTCAGGATTTGTAAACTACTCTTAGACCTTCTTACATACTATCCTAACATCTTCAACAATTTCTCATTAGATATTGAACCAACGAGCGCAGATTTGGTTTGAATAACTGTATTAGAGACTACGACAATCGATAAACTAGAGACGATAATTTCAACACTATTGAGCATTATTTTATATCGATAACAATGTCTGCGCCCGTTTCCCCTCCACAACAGGTCATGAGATTTTTAAATAACAACAATTCTATCTTACTCGCTGAAATGCCCTCAACATTAGGTTTGTCGATATTTATCGACGTCTAACAATGTTAATGTTAAAAGTGCGCGAAAATAAAATCCCTGGCTCTAAGTGGTAACCATAAACAACAAACATCACCAACCTCCTCCAAACAAGCATACTTTATTGAAGTGAAGGAGACCTATCTCTTTT
The DNA here is from genome assembly GCA_949126905.1 of Amorpha juglandis. Classification (NCBI taxonomy): domain Eukaryota; kingdom Metazoa; phylum Arthropoda; class Insecta; order Lepidoptera; family Sphingidae; genus Amorpha; species Amorpha juglandis. Next base: position 2,081,055 of record OX421370.1, on the reverse strand, counting down.
TACTTCGATCTTTGTAACTCCGTCGATGGTGTTGCCGCGACTCGGTTGTTGGTTTCAAGGAGACCACGTGGTCCCATTCGAGTGTTCCTGTAGTGTTGCGCCGGTAAGCATCGTTTAGCCGAGCGCTGCGGCCGTATGGTACAGCTGCATGAGGACTTGCACGTGCAGGGGTAGACAGGAGAGTCGGTCGTGAGTGTTCCCGTCTAATGCGAGCCACGATAAAGCGTTGTAGCCCTCTAGCACGTATCTGAAACATTAGACTTAACGTTAGTCGGTAAATTTGACGATAATAAGAAATACAGTGCCAACCCACATTAATGCTTCTTTTATAAATCGTTTTACCCACCCTTTATGTAATATGTATCCATCGACCACTTTACAAGGTAGTAGGTCCCTCGTATGCGAGATGTTATTTGGGTTGGTACCACCGTTTTGTCTATTTCTGCCGCCAAGCAACAGTGTGTAAGCACTGTTGTGTTTTAGTTTGAAGATCATTAAAGCCAGTGAAATTACAGGGCATTATGAGACTTAACATCTTATGTCTCGGGGTGACGAGCGCAGTTCAGTGCCATGCAGTGTTTTATAACTTAAAGTTATGTGTGGTGTTTCTTTTACATTTTAGTAGGTGAAAGCATAAGCCGCGATGCCGCTCGTGGTTGGTGACTGTTGAGTGAGGATATTGTTTGTGTTGTGTTGTGTTGTGTTGTGTCGTGTCGTGTCGTGTAGTACCTGAGCACGTCGGTGGTGGTCTGCGAGTCGAGCGGGTGCGCGTTGTTGTCGCGGCGCCGCGTGAGCGAGGCGAAGTCGTCGTGCGCGTGCACGGAGTGCAGGTGCAGCGCGTTCTTGAGGAAGGCGGGGCAGGCGCCGCGCAGGTGTCCGCAGCCCGCCCACCACCACGCCGGCATGTTGTCCAGCGGCGCCGTCGACACCAGGTACCCCAGCGCCAGCGGTTGTTGCAGCACAGTGCCCACCTGACACCGTGCACGTTCCATTACTCAATGCAACTTACTCAATTTAATTAAACATCGATTAAATATCGATATTGTTAGGACTACATTAATATTAGCTTCATAAATGCTATTGTAGGAAAGAAGCTTACATCCATACCTTTATCCTGTGCTTCGTATAACTTTCAATTAGCACAATACAAAAGCCTAATTGTGGATAATACCTCCTCCAACAACACAGTAGCTTCATAGGCGCCCGAACGTATGGACTACAGTGTCGAACACCATATCGATTACTTGTGATGTACACTATAAATTACTATAAAATACTAAATGTATACTGTATACATTTAGTATTAATGTAAGGTTGTCTGGTAGACGCTTTTAGCGATAAGACCGCCTTTTGTAACCTGATTTAGTTGTAAGAATCTTAATGTATAATTTTAAGTATTGGTGTGCAATAAAGAGTTATCTATCTATCTACTGTATGTGTAGCCGGTGTACATACCTGCTCGTGTTGCTGTTCGTGTTGCAGATGCTGGTGCGCGGGATGGTGCGCGGGCGCGGGGGATCCGCCCGGCTCGTCGGCGCGCTGTACTGTATGTCTAGCCGATGTACATACCTGCTCGTGTTGCTGTTCGTGTTGCAGATGCTGGTGCGCGGGATGGTGCGCGGGCGCGGGGGATCCGCCCGGCTCGTCGGCGCGCTGTACTGTATGTCTAGCCGATGTACATACCTGCTCGTGTTGCTGTTCGTGTTGCAGATGCTGGTGCGCGGGATGGTGCGCGGGCGCGGGGGATCCGCCCGGCTCGTCGGCGCGCTGTACTGTATGTCTAGCCGATGTACATACCTGCTCGTGTTGCTGTTCGTGTTGCAGATGCTGGTGCGCGGGATGGTGCGCGGGCGCGGGGGATCCGCCCGGCTCGTCGGCGCGCTGTACTGTATGTCTAGCCGATGTACATACCTGCTCGTGTTGCTGTTCGTGTTGCAGATGCTGGTGCGCGGGATGGTGCGCGGGCGCGGGGGATCCGCCCGGCTCGTCGGCGCGCTGTACTGTATGTCTAGCCGATGTACATACCTGCTCGTGTTGCTGTTCGTGTTGCAGATGCTGGTGCGCGGGATGGTGCGCGGGCGCGGGGGATCCGCCCGGCTCGTCGGCGCGCTGTACTGTATGTCTAGCCGATGTACATACCTGCTCGTGTTGCTGTTCGTGTTGCAGATGCTGGTGCGCGGGATGGTGCGCGGGCGCGGGGGATCCGCCCGGCTCGTCGGCGCGCTGTACTGTATGTCTAGCCGATGTACATACCTGCTCGTGTTGCTGTTCGTGTTGCAGATGCTGGTGCGCGGGATGGTGCGCGGGCGCGGGGGATCCGCCCGGCTCGTCGGCGCGCTGTACTGTATGTCTAGCCGATGTACATACCTGCTCGTGTTGCTGTTCGTGTTGCAGATGCTGGTGCGCGGGATGGTGCGCGGGTGCGGGTGATCCGCCCGGTTCGTCGTCGGCGCGCCGCGGCGAGCCCTGCGCCCACATGTTGTTGAACATGTCACCGATCAGCAGCTCGTTGATGTTGTCGTCCGCCATGTCCTCGTCGTCCACGTCCAGGAACATCATGTCGCTGTCCTCGCCGTTCGCCATTGGCGGCTCGAATGGTATTTGGTTTGACTGTGAATAAAGTGTCATCGTGAAAAACGATTTACTAAACTGACGCCTGTAGTCAGACGCAGGAGGATGATTGACTTGATATGATGCTGCGACTTTAATTCCGTCTCATCATATAATACCGAGCACTTCAATGTATGTTGTAACCGGAGTCTCGAAAACTGATCAAACGAACATACAAATAATAGAACTTTGATTTTGTGACCGATGTCAAATCGATCCGAGTTTTTGAAACGGTATTTCTAAAAAAACATAAACGTTAGATTTAATGTGCGATGTGGATTATATTATAGTTTTCGGTATCATAAGACCATTTACCTGCGTGGTAGCCGAGGTCGGGAATACGAGTATATGCGTAGCGGTGACGTCACGCGGCGTGTGCAGATGCGACTGTATCGACGCCTGCGAGAACCGTTCGTCCGGCGTGAACCGGTCCGCCATGAGACGCAGGCACGAGTCCGGCTCGGTGGAGACGAGGCACGCCGACAGGATGCACGGCACGTGCGCCGGGTACAGCACCGAGCAGCTGCCACAGATCTCACGCAGCATGTTCGACGCCCGGTCGAGGTGCTTCCGCGATAGAAGCCAGCTCCAGCCTGACAATGTATTATTGGATGTTATTGCAAAACGGCTGACGTTTAAATCTGTGGTATTATTAAGAGAATATTTGTTTTAGCGATGAGAGAGCGGAGTAAATGCCGAATAGAATCCCGTTTTATTTTCTACATAACAATTTACCGGCTCACTGGGATATCAGACAGTCTTAATGCTGTAACTTCTACGGCCTACATTATTGTCAGAGGCCAAATAAATCTTTAATCTTTGAAAGTCAACACAGCATATGTAATTTACTCATTAGTGATTCAATCGACTCGCTTGCCATTGGTATACTGACCCTTGAGTTCCCCGTGTCCGATCCGTCCGACCCGTCCGACGACGAGCCGCCAGGGCTGCGCGGCCTGGCTCATGACGCCCAGCATGAAGTCCATCAGCTTGGTGAGCCCGAGGCGGCGCGCGGGCCCGTTCCGCCTCCGGCGCGAGCGGTGCGGCACGTGGATGTTGATGGCGGCGGTGTCGAGCAGCTCGCCGCGCGCGTCCGTCGCGCACGCCAGCAGCCAGCGCTGGTCGTGCGACAGGCAGTACGACACGAATAGAACAGCACCCTCGCCCACGCCCTGCCCCCACGTCTCCGCCACTTCCTTCAGGGCACGCGGCGCTGCCAGCACCCACGCCGGTGAGAATAGTTTGTACGCCGCACGATTTTTCTCCTGTGACATCACAACAACTTATTATTTGAGTTCAATGTTCAATATACATATTACATCAAATTAGAGACAAAATGGTCAACTAAATTAATTAAGCACATTGAATTCACATTGAAATGACTACCACTGACAATTAGGAGCAATTCATTTTAGTGGCCAAATATACTCAGTATTTTGGATATTATCATTACTAAAATGCGCAGTAAATATTGTTTGGAGTCGAAAGGTTTACAGGGCGACCCACGGCACTGTATATCACATTGTCGGGCTGAAGCCATCTTGTTCTGAATCAAGTTTCATAATGCAAATCCCTACGCTTTTACGATTGAGGACGCCGTAGTAAAGAAGAAGGATTGAAACATAGAATGAAGACGGCAGGAGGAGGAGGGTGGGGTTAGTAGTTTCAGTGTCGGTACGTACGTCCTTAGAGTGGAGGAAGAGGTTAGCTTGCGCGGCGGTGCCGAACCCGGTGAGCGACTTCCCGTTGGCGGGGTGCGTCATCAGGCGTCGCGCGCCGCTGAACACGCTGAACGCCAGCGCGCGCACCTCGTCACCGCCACCCGCGCCGCCGCCACCACCGGCGCTGCCACCGGCACCGCCACCACCGCCACCAGCAGGCGAGCACTCCTCGCTGCCGCCCATGCCCCACACCTCGCACACGCTCTCCAGGGACACGATCTGTAATCACAATATGTTCATAACAATTGCCATACGTTATTGTTATTCGTTGGTATAATCCATCGTTGGTATATTTTTTTTGTAACATAAACCGACAAGTCAATTTACCTAATGACAAATGGTTTCCACCCATGGACACTCAAAATGTCAGAAAAATTAGAAACATGGACGCGTTGGCGACTTTAAGAGAGGTAATTAAAGAATGCGGGTATTTATGCTTCAAGCTACTTCTAGATGCTGATGCACGTCAGTTTTGTATAAATCAGTGATAATAACCCAGTCGAGCTACCCTATACATGATGTAAATAAAATTGTTTATAGCGTAGTTCTACCACTTGTTACTTTTTTGAAGTTATACTTCTTTAGGCGCGTTATGAAAAAATGATGAGAGTGAAATTTTAAGATGCGCGCGCACCTGTGACACAAAAAATTAACAGAAAAAATTAACAGTATGAAGTTAGGCGCGTGAGAGCAGTATGAAGTTTTTGAAGTTATACTTCTTTAGGCGCGTTATGAAAAAATGATGAGAGTGAAATTTTAAGATGCGCGCGCACCTGTGACACAAAAAATTAACAGAAAAAATTAACAGTATGAAGTTAGGCGCGTGAGAGCAGTATGAAGTTTTTTTTTTTTTTTTTTTTTTTTTTTAATGGCATCTGTTATACATTATGCCAGCAGTATGAAGTTAGGCGCGTTATGAAAAAATGATGAGTGAAATAAAAAAATAAATAAATAAATATAAATAAATAAATATAAATATATATATATATATATAATTATATATAGATGCGGTTTTTATTTTATAATTTGGAACATGGTGCCGTAAAAAAAGTACCAGGTTCGCATAAACGCGAAGAGAGTAGAATGTCCATTTTTCATGGCGAGTAGCCGTAATTAATAAACAAATGACGATTTGGACAAAGAAAAACTCTTTAGGTTTTTTTCTTATTCGGAACAAGTACCAGGCTCGCATAAACGTGAAGAGAGTAGAATGTACTTCTATCATGTGGAGTGGATATGTTGATATAAATTAAAATACTTTTATTTAATATAATTAACACTAAATATTATTAAATTATTAATGTTAAATACTTATTATTGGTTATTTAATGATTCCAAAGAAGTATAACTTCTCACGCGCGTACATAAGTACACGCACCCATTTTTTTTCTTAACTATTTTGGTCCTTCGAACCAGATAAGTATCAGTTATAAAAGCGCGTGGTACCTTGATGAGTGGATTGTGATGCATGAGATGCGTGTGCGTGGTGGCGGCGAGCCGCAGCAGCGAGTGCAACGCGCGGGAGCGGGCGGCGGCAGTGGCGGGCGGCTCCACCAGGTACAGCACCAGCGCGGGCGGCCCGCTCTCGTCCTCGTCGCACAGCGGCGCGCCGGCGGGCGGCACCGACGCCGGCTCCGGCTCGTGCTCCGGCGTCGGTGAGGAGCCGCCGTCCGCCGCGCGAGTCGGCGACGTGCCGCCAGAACCCTCGAACAGCGTCCGGTCCACCGGCAGCGCGGCGAGCTGCGGCACCACACTCCGCAGCGCCTCCGCGTACGCGCGCACGTACTCGCCGAGCCGTCCGGGCGGCAGGTCCCCGGCCCACTCGTCGCGTGTCACCGCAGGCCCGCCGCCGGTGGAGGCGCGCACGATGCCGTCCCGCGCCACTCGACCGACGGGCCTGTGCCGACCGAGTCGACACGCCTCGTACGCGGTCGATAGCTCACGGAAGAACATGCGCAGCGGGTCCTGGAGAGCTTCGCAGTCTGCGCCGATGACGACGAACGCGACGTCGCGCGCATACGAGTACGGTTCCAACGCCAGCCGCTCCCAATGTCTTAGCGCGTACGGAGACAGAGAGACCCAGTCGCGGTCGTGTCCGACGAGTAGAGGTGGTACGGGTTGCGGTTCACACAGATCCTCGTTGCCGCGTCCGGCCAGTCGGTGGAACTGTCTCCAAGTGAGCGGGCCGGTGACTCCGTCCCACATGCGCGCGCCGCAGCATCGCTTCTGTATCGCGTCCTGGAGCAGCGGCCGCAATCGACGCATCAATCTGTTTCAATAATGAATATTTTACTATCTAACCTAACCAACCAACTGCACAGAATTTTTTTTATTGCTTCTACAGGCAGACGAAAAGGAGAACTGCTTGATAGTAACCACAATTCTTGGGTGTCGGTAATAAAAAGGCAAAATTAAATCATGTAAATGTATTTACAAAGCGAGGGGATTGAGGGAATTTTGAGATGTAACCTATCAAAACCGGTTGAAAAAGAGAGTTGATGTAGCGCATACCTGACGACGTCCCTGGATGACCGCGGCGCCCGCGCACTGATGAAGGGCCAGCGGTGCACGGCGGTGGCGGTGGCGGTGCTGTTGGTGCTGGTGCTGGTGGGTGAGGCCCCGCCCAGCGTGCCCGTGCGGGATGCACGCAACGCTCGAGTGGCAGCCGCGCCGCCGTCAGAGTATCTGTGTACAACGATCGTATTTACATACACACCTTAAATCTAACTGATTTATATCAATATTTCTAACATAAAAGTAATAAAGAAATACAATTTAACAGTTATACACATAGTTCTGACTACACAGTAAGATACCGAGTCTTGTGTCGTGGGTATTAAGAACTACGGGAGACTTTCAGTCTCACAAAACACAGACCCGAAACAAATACTTGTGGATCACACAAATATTTGTCTCAACCCAAGGACTCTCGCATTCACAACTATCAAACAAAATGAATAGTTTTATTTTAGTAAGTTGATGTTAGTTATCTTGCTCGCAGAACTGATAACAGATAGGGCAGAAAGGTTCTGGAATGGAGGCCACATACTGGCAAGCGCAGCGTTGGACGTCTGCTTACAAGGTGGACAAACAACCAGATAAAGGTAGCAGGAAGTTGCTGGATGCAGGCTGCTTCCAACAGGTCGGTCTGGAAATCTCTGGGGGAGGCTTATGTTCTGCAGTGGACGTTCTGTGGCTGATGATGATGATGGTGATGTTAGTTAGAGGTTAGAGGTTAAAAGGCGTTACTCGAGCAGGTTGAGCCGCAGGTCGTCGTGCTTGTGGGCGCGCGCGGCTCGTGCAGCGGCGCGGTGCAGAGCGGAGGCGCTGCCGCCGCCGGGCGCCGCGCACTGCGCCACCACCAGCGCCGCCACCTCGCCCAGCCCGCCGTTCACCAGCGCGCACGGCTCAGCAGCCACGCCCGTGATCTCCATCTCGTCCTGTAACAACACGTTCCGCTATTATGCTATACCTCACACAACACAGCAGGGCAACGCGGAACAAATTACACTGACACTTTCACTTTATATTACAACTAGCGACCTGCGCCGACTTCGCACGGATAAAAATATGCTTCTTACGACATCACATTACAAATATTGGAGCTTTTCGGCTTTTCTGTATTATAATATGTATTATAAATATAAACGTTCCTCATGAATCACTCTATCTATTGCTGAACATTGCATTAAAATACATTGAATAGTTTAAAAGACCTAAGCTAACAGACAGCAGAAGCGACTTCATTTTATACTATGTAAAGATGTCTTAGTCGTCTGCGTTGTGACGCGCGTCGCTGTTGCTTTTCAGTCTCGGTCAGACACTTCAATATATACCCCATGTAAATTACCTATAATATTAGCTACTTTAAGATCTAAGAAAAAGTTATTTGACCACAAAATGTCAATATTCTGATGTAATAAGACCCAAATTTAATCCCTGATGCAAACATAAAAAATGATATTTGAGTTAATCAATCATTATCAACCTTTCAAGTTTCAACAAAATTAATATAACAAGGGAATTCCACCGATTCTCCCATGTTGCAGCGTCTCCCAGCATCTCTCATTTTCTGATACAGGTTTTTGATAATATTCAATTTATACTCCAGAGACAGTATTTTTCGTTTGTTGTTAAAACAGCGTAGCGAAGTCGCGATATTACTGTATATGAATATGTGGGGTCACCTCGTAGAAGAGTCCAGCCCGGTGCGCGAGCCTCCGGTTGACGACGGCGCTGAACCCGCAGGTGCAGCGCGCCGGCTCGTCGTCGACGCCTGCGTCGGCGTCGTCCGCGGCGCTGGCGCTGGCGCTGGCGGTGCGCGGGCTCAGGTACGTGGACGCGTCGCCGCCGCGGATGTTACCCACCACCTGATAACAATCACATCATCACACACATTTAAAAATTCATATCGAATTTTTTTGTTTGAGGAAACAAATGGACAGACTGGTATAGTTCCGACAAATATAGATGCATTATACCAGGGCTTCCCAAACTTATTTTAATTGTGACGCCCTTAGGAAATTGCCATATTTTTGCGACACCCTGGCGTTCTTGCCATACATTTACCTACTAATTGTAGTTCTAGCCTAATAACAATTTGTCAGAAAAACTCCAAATATCATCTAATTTTTATATTAGAAAATAAAGAACAACAAAAAAATAAAAAGCAAACAAACCCTTTTTTGTCTCGTTTCGTTTTTAGTATTAATAAGAAGGATGTGCTTGAGTTTCTGAGCATAATTTCTCAAAACAAGGCTCACAAACAGTCGCGATGCACAGTTGGGGAAGCCCTGCATTATACAATCATTGAGATAAAACAAATAATGACATTGCACTTCACTTGTCATTAGATATAAACATTCGAAACAGAGTGTACAAGTGAATAACATCGATAATATACCTTGGGTCCCGCGTTGCAGACGCACAGCGTGCAGCTGTCGAAGTTGTGGTCTCGGAACACGTTGAGCACGGTGTCGGCCAGCAGCACGTTGAGCAGCAGCGGGCAGGCGGAGTGCGCGGGCCGGGGCGCGGTGTTGGCGGAGGCGGAGGGTAGTGCGACGGTGCCGGTGCCAGTGCCGGTGCTGGAGCCGGTGCTGGAGCCAGGTCCGGGTCCGGGTGCGGCGCCGGGTGAGCCGGTCCGTCGCGGCGCCGGCGAGCCCCGCGCGCCGCCGGAGCACGCTCGCCGCGCGCGACCGTCGCGGGACTCGCTCGCGGGGGACGCTGATCGTTTCACGCCTGCAAACATTCCCAAAATTAATTTAACGAATTCGCTTCGCTTCATCGCGCGAAGCGACTCATCGTAATCGTCTCGGTAACTTAAAGAACTCTACGCAATTGATTCGGCAATCGCTAAACATTTAAAGAACTCTCAACTACCCTCACTAGTCCAGTTGTGCTAACGAGTCTCGTTCAATATTCTTTCATTTGACATTCTCAAACAACAAAATAGCTTCGAATGACAAATAGCACAGACAGGAGAGCATTGTTGAAAATTGGAATAGCCTTGGTGGGTTGAATGGCCGTATATAATCGTGTGCGTGGTATCTGTTTTTACAGAACACCACACTGTAAAAAGGCAGCCACTTCAATATTCATCTAAAGTTTCTGCATTTTATTTAAAATATCCGACAATTTAATATGCTCTAATTATTTTAAATATCTTTGTATTATTTGCCTAATTAACATTAGTATTCTCACTTTATCGATCGTTAACTAGTTTGAAGACCAACATGTCCAACGGTATCAAAGGAACACGAATGTTGACGCTTTATTCCGACGTCAGGATTGCTAAGAAGTCAATGCCAGATATATATCCTGCGAGAGGAATGTACTACAACAGAGTTAAGCTTCCATCAGCACCACCTACTTACTGCAATACTGTGCCATACAATTTTCTATCGGGTATCTAATGTTATAAGTGTATAGTAACGGACCCGTCCGATGTTCGTCGGTGTCAGTCTCCGCGTCCCGCTTGTTCTGGTCCCGATGGCAGCGCGGCCGGTACACAGCCTGCGGCGGCAGCGTCACTGGCGGCAGCAGCTGGCTCGGCAACGTCGTCAGGGGCGCGTACTTTGATGAACCCACGTATTTGTATACGGTGGGCGGTTTGAACACGAATGACCAGTCCTGTGGCATGTCATATCATTGTTATGTGAATGATATAAAAGATTTTATTTTGCTTTTTAATTATTAGTTACATGAATGAGAATGATAAAAGATGACTACTACATATTTTTTTTTAAGCATAGGCCAGCAAACGAGTAAGTGGGTCACCTGATGGCTAGTGATCTCTACCGCCCGTAAATGCCCATAATACTAGGAAAATCATGGGGGCGTTGCCGACCTTAAAGAAAAGGGATAATTAGGGATTGGGAAGGGGAGGAGATTTTGGGCCTCTGGATATCTCATTCACCGTATGAAACCCAGCAGCAAGCCGTTACTTTACGTCGGTTTTTTGTGAGGATATGGTAACGACCGGGTCGAACCGGCCCATTCGTGCTGTAGACAAAACTGTCTACAGCTTGGCTCTACCACTCATAAAACATGTGAATACCGCCTGTACAAGAGACACCATAGGTGTATTAAGTAATGAAAAGACGGGAGGTACAGGTATAGGTTGATGGTGTGTGTATAGTGTATAGTGTGTGATGTACAACCTCGATGGCCGCGTCCGGCGGCGGTGATCCTGCCGGCGGCGGGTGCCTGGTGGGCGGCGGGTCGTCGGGCAGGCTGAACCCGGGCGAGGGCTGCGCGTGCGCCTCCATGCTGGGCGGCGTGGGGAACATCTTGCTGAGCTCCTCGGCGCGCACGCACCGCCCCGCCCACCGCGACTCCTCGCCGCACGACACCGCCATCTGCGCACACCACCACGCACGCTGCTTATTCAAATGTGTACTGACCACAGATAGTACAAAGGTACACACGCCACACGACACTTGCATCTGCCGACACGAGCACGCACGTTGCTTATTCAAATGTACACAAACAATACAAAGTAATAACAAACACATCAAAACTACTTTCGTCTACTCATATACGAATCATAATATTCATTCATGCACATAATGATCAAATAAATCTCTTTTGTCAATGTTCCATCCAAAGGTTGTCTGGAAGAGATCGCTTTCAGCGATAAGACAGCCGATTGTTACACATATGTTTATAATTATTTTGTTTCCTATTCTTAATTTTATTAGTGGTATACAATAAAGAGTTATCAATCAATCAATAATGAGTTTATAATACACCCAACAGTCACATACATAGTACTGACCCCACAATAAGATACAAGTTTTGTGTCGTGGTTTATAAACTTATACTTTTTACATATGTGACAGTAATACACCAGTCATCATCCTTGTTATTTATTGAAAGGCACACACAGTCATCGTGTCTATAAAACACATCACACACAATATGTAAAACATGCACAAATGACTTCAATTACCTACAAACACTACTCGTACATATCGTCATAAAATAATACAAACTTTAGTATAAAAATATCGTTATGCTGGCTTAATAATTTATTGTCTTTTGTGGTATCGCACAAAAAACTTATATTGATGTTTTTTAAAAAATATTGACATACTTAATATATCGAAATAGCAAGGATCGCCAATTTCCCATTAACAGGAACCCCGACAGTTCATCCCATAGGACCAAAAAAAATATCGAAATAGTATGTATCGATATTTAATTATATTAATATTTAATTTATTGCCCTACAATATCGAAGTTATCCCCTCACAGATTGACAAAACGTCAACTCGAACACATACACAAGTCCACATATCAAGTATGACGCAGCCTGTTCATAGATCGATATGAAAATAAACTTTATCGAATATGAAAAAACAGTTAAAACGGCAGGCGATATCGATAACGATCTAAACATATGGTATATAAAAAGAAGGGTGTACACTCACAAGTCTTACCGTCTCATCACCGCTGGCCGCGTCATCGGAGTTGTCGAATATCTGATCGAGATCTTTGATCGTCGGACAGAGCCCATCTGACGTGAACAGGTTCTTGTACTCCTTGGTGTCTTCCTGTTGATTACAATACAAACTTAATAAAAAAACATACAAAATTTACCTTAAAGCATATACAAACGTCGATGTTAGTGAAGTAAATATCTATGTAACTATGAAAGATATCGATAAATTACGTCATAATATCGACTTGTTTTTTTTTATATATTTTATTAGAAACTTTTTTTATGTTTTAAAAATCGAGAGTTCTTCATATTCTAGACCTATGTCTAGACTCAATGATTGCTCACCGTATGGTCTGGCCTCTCCTGCTTGATCTCGACCTTGGTATGGTCGAGCATCACCGCCATGCTGGTGTGGTCGTGTCCTGCGTACAGATCCTCACCGGATGCCACACCCAACGCCAGTTCCTCCCGAAAGCAGTTCTCTTCGCTCTTGAAACGCTTAACAGGGTGTTCCAACCTGTAAAAGGTGAACAGATGTTTTATTATATTTTTTCTTAATCACAAAGCTAGCTCTAGTGCAGAAGTTCCCAGACTATTTTTTTCATAGACCACTTTGAAAATTTAGCTGGTTTCGGTGGACCCCCTGCAACTACATTTCTACCATATTGCCAAAACTCGATAAAAAAATATGAAGATTAGATCATAACGTAGACCCCCGTCAAGTCTCCTGTGGACCCCTGGACCACTTTGGAAACTAATGCTCTAATGTAATAACCCTGTATTGTAAATGGAAAAGGGTGATGCATTTTCAATGACATAGAGGGGATCAGTACGAAGTGGAGACATGTAAGAATAGACCAATCATGTGGTTTAGTCCTAAATCTTGATGTCTAAATTTCTTTGTAACCAAACATTGAACACAACACACCTGTACTCCAAATTAGTTGTTGCGCAAATTGGTTGTTTATGTAGCGAGTTAAAAGATACACGTCAACGTACTCTCGTGTTGACGCGGCCGTTAGTCTCGCGGGACATTTGTAGTTCTTAATTTTTAATTGCTAAAAATATGTTCATTAATATAAAATCGATAGCTTGCTAAACACATACAGCAACAAAATTATTTTACATATTTATTTCACTTTCAAAAACATTTTGTCGGTACATGTGAAGCAGTTTGTTATAATGACTGCACGTTATAATTTAATGAAACTTACAGTTTCGTCTATCGGTAAATGTTTTATAAGACTGTCAGCACGTGGTGTAATGCGTGCCAGTGCGTGTACGTGCGTGTCAGTGCGTACAGATGCGTATACTGACCATGCGTAGACGGTGGTGTAGTCGTAGAGCATGCGCAGCGCCGTCTCGTCCTCGAGCGGGTCGGGGCGTCGCGGCGCGCGCGGCAGCACGGGCCGGCGCGCCGCCTCCGGAGTCTCCGCGCCGCACCACCCCGACCAGCCAGACCAGCCGGGGGACTCGCCCTGCGCCACAAACACATGGCGTTACATCATAATATAGTAGAGTACATGCCCTCATCCCATGGCCTGCGGGATCAGAAACTCTGCTCGTATTTAGGTAAGATAGGTTTAAATACCTAGAGTCTATGCTGCACGAATCCTGTGATATCGATCTTGATGTTAATACCCGTATTGGCACCGCTAAGTAACGCGAGACCCAAATACACCAGCAAGCCTTAAATTCTCATATTGAAGAGCAACATATGGCATGTATGAATGCCGCACGTTGCCTGCATTTAAGTACAATGTTAAGAATGTGTGTTGGTGTTTAGTAGTGGCAGTATGAGTGTTGGCACGTGCTCCTGTATGGATGACACGTTGCCTGCCTTTAAGTATAATATTATGATGTGTGTGTGGTGTTTAGTAGTGTGAGTGTCAGTGATGGTTGTGATGGTTACCTGGTTGTACAGTTTGGGCGGCGGCGCGGAGGGCGGCGCGGGCGTGGGCGGCGCGTGCGGGTCGGGGGTGGGCGCGGGGGTGTGCAGCGTCGTGGGCACCGCACCCGCCGCCTATATCACATACACACATACAAATGCAATTTATACAATCAATTCTTTTATACTTACATAAGCGTTGGTTGATTTTTACCACCTAAAAATTATTATCTTGAAATGGCTTATAAATTTCAGAAATATACTACTGGACTGGCTCGTCAACTCTTAGTTTAGATTTAGAATTAGGTTATTCACTGCAGGAGCTCTACCCAAGCCTTAGCCGTCAATCTCCCGCGTTATGTACCGCAATTTTACTCATACACAGCCAGCCTAGAATATATAATTTATACAATGTATTTGTCTTTATATTGTAACAATTATTTTTATGTAAATTATTGCTGACCCATATTCAAATAATTTTTTAGAACTTTCTTTTTCGCTAACCTAACCTAACCTTATAACCTAACCAATCATTATATCAATTCCAATTATATTTCGTTGAGTGTGAAATACCGATATTGTAGACCATTTTTTTTAATATAGTACGTGCAAGATACATTCACTATATCCAGATGTAGATTGCGGTACGGATCTTGATCGCTAACTAACAGGGAACGGTATATTCATATAATGGCTGTCCGAGGGTCAATTTAATTATTAAACAATCCCTATACGAATTATTTAACTAATAGCAGTAAGACACACAAGACATGAAATATTGTTGTGTCCGTCGAACTACATTTTACTCGTTAACGTATTACGGATCTCTAAAAATTTATTTTTGTTTTTTATATCAGCGCTTTAGATCTGTATCTATCTAGTGTAAAATAAATAATAATGAATAATAATATAATGTAGTGGTTGTTACCTGGTGATGATGGTGCGGTGCGTGATGCGCAGGCGAGGGCGGCGGCGGTCCGGCGGAGGGCGGCGCGGACGCTCCGGGAGCGGGCGAGCCCGCGCACGAGCCCGGCGACCCCGCGCCCGCCGCGCCCGCCAGCGAGCCCGCGCACAGCGGACCTCTGCACCACCACACCACAAACTAATCAATACCACTGTGTGCACACGGCACACTGCCCACGCTACACGGCCAAACCGAACGATCCGGTGCACTTATCGATATCGATTTAAATGTATCGATATCAATATAATCAGGGTGCCAATACCAGACAGAATAACGCGGTTGAATCATAAAAACGCCAATCGCGTCACCACCTTGTTGTAGGTAAAAGCGAACGCTAAAAACTTTATCTTAAATCAAATTGTCTAAATATTTATATTTTAAAATACAATATGCACCAATCGATCAATTTCGCCCTGCAAACCCCAAACAAATATGACAAACAATGACCGAAATGAATGTCTGAATTCCCTCGTGATTCCATATGAAACAATGCTCACGATACTTCAGTTATGATCGATAGAGATGAAAGGTAGATGTTATACGTGATTGTCGATAATTTTAACGTACTTATTCGTCGCTTATAAAAAAATATACGTTATAAGCAGCGAATGTACAGCGATCGAAAAGTGAAGGGTCGACGGCTCCCGTCTGCGAGGCGTCGGCGGTGGACGAAATGGTAAAGAGAATTTTATAGATGATCGCGTGAAATACAAAACATTTGTGGTATGGATCCGAACGTTTTACCATGGTATTTAACTAAGTGATAACTCATTTATTTATTGATAAAAATGTAACAATAAATATCGATATATCGATAAATAAGTTATCAATCAACATACACATATATCGATAAAGAGGTACACAGTTAAACATATATATTAAATTGTATAGAAGACACAAAACATGCAATTTTATATGACATACCCATTCACATATAATTTCATGCACTATTTGATCTACAATGCGATATAAATAACATAGGCATCACATCATGCACTAAATAAGCATTGCATCATTTGTGACTCGTGTGTAATTTTGTGTTATGTGTGTGCGTGATTATACATTGATGTTATGTTTATGAGCGTTATTATTTAAATTACAGCCTTTGAAATATGGGATTCTTTTTAAATATTTTTTATATTACAATCGATACTCCGGGATGACATTAGAGACTGTGCTTTAGCGGAGAATATATTTACAAAAGTCTGCAGTGGTGAGAGTGATACCAGAGCGCAGCGTTTGAAGCGTTACTATGATGTGTGTGTGGTGTGGTGTGTGGTGTGTTGTGTTGTGTTGTGTGTTGTGTGTGGTATGTACTCACCGGGCGGGGTCTAGCGCGGGCGCGGGCGGGTGCGCGGGCGGGTGCGCGGGCGCGGGCGGCGGTGGCGGCGCGGCGTGCCTGTGTCGCTGGGGGGGCGCGCGCCGGTGGAAGGGAGGCGCGCGGGGCACGCGGGGGACGCGGCGCCGCCGCCACCTGCACCCACACAACGCTAGCCCCGCCGCCCGCCACACCACCAGCTGTTCACACTTTAACTCTCCGTGCACGTACTCGCACGCACCGCAACCGCACGGAACCGCACGCGCCGAACCGAACCAGACCAACTTTACTTTAGCCCGACATCACTCGTGCCTCCTCGATCAATGTACTAGGAGGTTACCCAAAGTTACGCAACCGTCCCCGCCCGGTAGCTAAGAGACGGACTCACTACTCACCGACTGAGTATTTTTTAACTCGGTCAGCGTTTAAAGCGATATTCAAAAGCGGAATTTTCGTGCAATTTCAACTACATTTACCGCGCTCAAAACGATACTGCGTAACTTGTTCAACATGACATTTACAAATCGACAACGAAACGAATTCGAACATCGTGACAGCTACGAGATATCAAAGTGTGACAAGTCTGCGTCGTCCACGACGAAGGAAGCTACACTGCCTAAAATACTCTTATTTTTTCACATTTAGCTTCCTTCGACGTATCTTTACATACCAACATACATGTCGACATGTACGTTGGTGAAGCTTCAACCCTCTACAGCTTATAACTACATAATAGAAACTAAAAATATACTTATATAAATTAGAAAAAAAAACACATTCGCATACATAACATCTACCTATCAAATCTACACGGCTTCTAAACCCTGTTAGAGTCTGATCACAGTCATTATGAAACTTATATGGCTGGTATTAAGTTCGATATTGACTGTGATCATACATATATGCAAGTCCATTCAGGAAAATAATTAAATAAACTCATCTGGTACATACAATACATAGATACGGTATCACAAACACAACTACATCTATTCGTACTGCTTCCTATCTACATTATATTTAAATATCACTATATAGTTTGTATATAGGCAGTTCGTGCGCACGCTACGGAGACTATGTATACTGTGTCATGTTTAATACTTACACGACTTCATTACAATGTTATACATCTGTATATATAACCTTTTTATGATCCTTACAAGACCAGGTATCCGTGTACTTCATTTTTATTGTTCAAAACATGACATGACAATATGAGAATTGTGATAAATGATATTATGTATGCAACATATCATCATCAGTTATTGTACAATAAGTTTCTTGCGGTTTCTGATATTCTGCACGATATGAGCCTTATGTTATAAACATTACTTACAACATTGATTAGTTAAACACTCTTTTGTCTTTTTCTGTCAGCACAATTTATAAAAAGGCTCGAAGGAGACGAAAATTGTGTTTTAACTAAGCAGTGCTAAAAAGTTAATAAGTAAGGCCATATGTAAGTTACAGGATGTTCTATCTATCAACATGTCTATGTCATGTGACAAAATGCAAATATGGTAGCTCATAGTTTCCATAGCGTTGGCATCGTGAAATCATAGTAATAATAATATATAGTCAGCAGGCTGCGACTTATATAAATGTCCTGCGCGTTTGAGTACTCACTTGGTACAGGTACAGGGTGTTTTGCGGGTGGGGTCGACGAAGTCCTCATTTTTATCGGTGGCCGGGTCGCCGAAGCACAACTCCGCGCTCTGCAAAGTAAAAAAAATTTTTTAGATTTTTTTTATTAATTAAAAAAATTGATTAGTGTGCTTTTATGCTAGTTACTAGCTATAAATATGTACAAAGAAACTTGTGCGTATTATTTTTTTAACTCAATAAAAATAATACTTGATAATGTTTTCTTCATTAATGTGGGAAGTACACTCGAAATTGTTTCATGTTTGTAACAATCCCGTTTCCAACTTCCAGTAGATTTTTCTGAAAATTAGTTTTCTTTTATTCTTTATTCTGGCTCGGCAAAGCGATTGCATTTGACGGTACAGTGTAGGCATTGCGTTTATCGTCAATCCCCAAAATTATGTTGGCTTGATGTTATTATTGCAGCAGGTTTTCACTGCAATTTATCGCAGCCTCCATTGCCATAATTAGACGTCTCCGGATAAGATGGCGGAATATACGTATATGGTAACTGTACAATTGCGGATATAGTCTAATGGCGGAATGTGCGGAGTTGCCATGTGGTGAAGTAGCAGAATGGGTATGGATGATGGCGGTGTCGGAAATGACAGGTGTGGCGGAAGATGCGGAAATGGGCGGAAGGAGGCGGAAATGGGTGGAAGGAGGTGAAAAAGGGTCCAGGTGCAAATGGACGGAAGGGGGCGGAAAGAGGCGGAAGGGGGGCGGAAAGAGGCGGAAGGGGGGCGGAAAGAGGCGGAAGGGGGCGGAATGTGTCGGAGTTTCGGTGCCGGTGTACCTGGTGCGGCGCGGGCGTGGTGAGCGCGTTGAGCGCGCGCGGCGCCATGCGCGGGGCGGGGGGCCGCGCGCCCACCTCCATGTCCGTCACCAGCGCGTACGGGGCCGGGTAACGCATGCGGGACCCGCCGCACACCACCTGCATACACACAAGATGCATATCGTTACTTATTACATGTTCTAACATCAAAACACCAGCAGCAGTTAAAGCATTTTGACTCAAAGGTAATGTTACCATTTGCCACCTGTCAACATATTTTTGATTGTAAATGGCGACTGTCGAAATATGTTCCCTCCATCGACGTTCGCCAAAATTATGTTGGCTCGAAGTTACAAGATATAAAGCTGTATATGAATCACTGAAACGACCCTCTTTAGCAAGTTTATCACCATGTGTCCGATGGTGCAATTCATCCAGACATGAGTGATGCTAATTATGCTAATCGGTTTTAAATTTTAAAATAAATAAATTAATCTTTAAGACATTTCTTGCAGGCGTTGTTTCATCACCAACGCCAGAATACTGAAACACGATCTCAACTGGCCGAGCTACCGTCGCCTTATTTTCATAGAAGGTTCGGGTCGTACCTCGACAGCGCCGCAACCCTGCTCGAGTGGGTACAGATGCCTCCACGCGTCGAGGAGACGAGCGGTGGTCGCGTCCGCCTCGCCCCATCCGCGACCCGTCAGCCGACCCTCCAGACCGAACGGCGCGAGGATAACTGCAACACAAACATCACGGTGCAATATTACTAACTATAAATAAATTGAAAATACAAGACACTCGCCATTAGAGAATCAACCAAACCCTCAGAATAGGGTAGCCGACTTGATTTTTTTAAATTATTTTAATCAATAAGTCTTAATCACGTTACCAAAATCCTATTGCAGAAAGAATTTCATTAATCCGTCCACAAAAAAATAAATTAGAAGTCATTCAAATCCGATGGAGGAGGCACTTATCAAGTAACAGGCGACGCCAACTTTGACGTCACCGTGGCAAACGACCATTACGGTACACGCGTGCGAGCGAGTAGGTGAGATGTCCCCACTACGCGCCCATCTTTGCTCATACTAATATTTTAAATCATAATTGCGGACTCATTTTTCAACCGATTTTGGTTAAACAAAAGGGTTTTCCGTATTATTCTCTGTTGCATATAAAATAATGTATAATAAATATTCTACATAGGAAATTGCCCTATTCCCTATAAAACCACCCTCCTCTAATCATTCCGTAAAACACAATTTCTCCAATGAATCAAATGCTTGATCTAACCCTTAGCATCTCCGTTGTGGTCCGGCGAGTTGATCTTGGCGAGCCGCTTCGGCGTGAGCGTGCGCACCGGCGGGTGTTGTCGCACGTCCACTGACGCGCACACTGTGCTCTCGCCGTGCAGGAAGAACGCAAACGAGAACGACAGGTGCCATGGACTGCAAAATGATACATTGTGACACGATTACTTGTGGGAATGTGGGGATGTGGTAATGTAAAATGACGCGCAACGGTACTGTATTTCGAATCTTATTGCACACTAAATACGAGCGGTGCATAGATTGATATTACGCGACACTTATGCCTAGATAAGCTTTTATTCTATATCGTCCTGCTTGTGTCTCTAACTTGGTAGAGATAACCTACCAACATTTTTTATTGTTTGATTGAATGACGAGACGAGCAAGGCGCTTGCCTGATGGTAAGCGCCACTCCTGCCCATAAACAGAACTAATACCACACAGAACTTTGAATTACAAACCACTGCATGGCACTGAACTGCGCTCGTCACACAGAGACATAAGATGTTAAGTCTCATAATGCCCAGTAATTTTACTGGCTTCAATGTCCTTTAAACCGAAACACAAAAGTGCTTACACACTGTTGCTTGGCGGAAATAGACAAGGCGGTGGTACCAACCCAGACGGCCTCTCGCATACGAGGGCTTTACCACAATGTTACACAAATCTAGAAATAAATATGTGTTCGAATCAAAAAATTACTTCACACATCTGCCTGATAAGGAAATTCAGCCCAGAAGCGAAACTGCATAAGCAACTAATTATTTTTTATTTATACATTATTATGTAACAGATATAAATGTATGAAGGGGAACGAAGTTACGCTCTCGTGTCTTAACGAGCACAACACAGATACCTTCATGTTGTTGTAGGAAGAGCAGCCTGCGTTGCCACAGACGTTGTTTGACAACAATCCATTGAGAGGATTGTTACAAACTTATCTTCCGTGTGATATTGTTTACGAATCAAAATGAAATTATGTTCTTATGTAGAGACGAAAAATGTATGCAATCATTTATAGCAGCTATACTCTAAGTGTGTTCCGCGGAACCCTAGGGTTCCGCGATACCTCTGTAGGGGTTCCGCAAGAATTTCGAAAAAAAATCAAATTACCTCTCTCTGGTCGAACGTTTTGACTCCGCGGCCGCGCGTTGGTATATTTATTTATTTATTTGTATTTGTATAAACATGTGTTACAATAGCTGGTACAATATCTCATAAGTTTGGTATCAACATGTATACTTGTATACTTGTGAGCGCGCAGTCCCTTTGATAAAAGCCGCCTCTGAATTAGACGCTATAGTTGTCAACAAGCGATTTTCGACTCTAACATCAAACAATAAAGTCGAGATTGTTTACAACGCAATTTTTATATTTCTCTTTTTATTTTTGCTTTTTGTTTATCAAAGGCCGACTCGAGTATTTTCGAGAATATTCGAGATCGAGTCTAGGACTAAGTATAAAAGCGGCGATCGCGCGTCGCGCCTCGTCAGTAAGTTGACGACTAGTATTCGGAGCGATAAGTTCCTACCTACCTACTTACAAGCTCGTTAGCGAGAAACTAGTGTTCATTGTTCTACTGCCTGCTGTATTCTGTTGTCTCAGTTTTATATATTTCTTCATTGTACTAAACTTAATCTCTTATACGCAGTAACGATTGTGCATTATTTAGACCCCACCATCCTGATGTAACATTATATATAAAGAAGAATGGAACGTTGGCTTAAAGGTGTTAAACGTGTTGCAACAACATCTTCTAATGACGCTGAATGTTCAAAAGCAGTACGCGCGGAGAATATAGCAATCACCGATCCAGACGATGATGCCACGACGTCAAGCTCGACGGTTTCAAAGACGAAAAAAAGGAAGTATGATGAATCAAATATCACTTTCGGATTTGTTGATTCCAACGGCTCACCTCTCTGCATGCTATGTAGTAAACTGCTTCCTAATAGTTCCATGGCACCTGCCAAATTGCGCCGACATTTAGAAACTGTACACCCCGAGTCTAAAGACAAGAATAAAGAATTTTTTGTTCGTAAAAAAGATCAGTTATTGGAAAGTCAAAAAAATATGATGCATGTAACACAAACTATCAACGAAACGGCCACGGAGGTATCGTATTTAGTTAGCTATCGCATTGCACAAGCGGGTGAAGCGCACACTATTGCTGAGAATTTAATAAAGCCATGTGTATTAACAAAATGTATGCTCGATGAAAAATCTGCAAAGCATCTTTCTACTGTGCCGCTATCAAACGATACTGTTTCACGGCGAATCCATGATCTGGGAAGCTACGTCAAACAAGAACTAGTTACACGTCTACAAAAAACACGATTCGCCTTGCAAATGGACGAGTCAACTGATGTCGCTGGTTTGGCTATCTTGCTGGTTATCGTGAGATATCCATATGAAAGTTCTTTTGAAAAAGAAATGCTTATGTGTTCACCGCTGCTCACAAACACTACCGGGCAAGAAATTTTTAATAAAATAAATATATTTTTTGAAGAAAATAATCTCAGTTGGAGCAATTGCATTGACATTTGTACAGATGGGGCCAAGGCGATGACAGGTTAAACAGCAGGAGCAGTGTCACGAATAAAAAATAAAGCGCCTAATTGTAGTTCCAGCCATTGTATTCTGCATAGACAAGCACTTGCGATGAAGCAAATGCCGTCAAATCTAAAATTTGTTATGGATGAAGTGGTAAAAATAATTAATTTTATCAAATCACGACCACTACAATCCCGATTGTTCTCATTATTGTGTGAAGATTATGGCAGCAAACATAAAACACTGCTGCTCCATACAGAAGTGCGATGGCTGTCTCGGGGTAAAACTTTAGCAAGGCTATTTGAACTTAGAGCCGAGTTACAAATGTTTCTTTCAGCAGATACTTCTTTTAATTTGAAGGACCGTTTGTATGATAAAACTTGGTTGTTCCGATTGTCTTTTATGGCGGATATCTTTCAAAAACTAAACGAATTGAATTTATCATTGCAAGGTAAACAGACAACAGTGTTTCAGGCCTATAACAAAATAACTGCCTTCAAAAGAAAATTAGATTTTTGGATTATTTGCGTTGGTAAGAAAGAAATAGAAAGCTTTACGTCACTCAGTGAGTTTGTTAGCGATAACGACTCAGAAATGTTTCAAGATGATGTGTTTGAAGAATTGGTCCAATATCTCAGTTCGATGCGCGCATCTTTTGAAAAGTATTTTCCCGAAGAACAGAATACAAAAATGAAACTGAATTCATGGATTCATAATCCTTTTTTACCTAACTTGGAAAAGCCCGAAAGTATGTCAAACGAAATGTATGAATCTCTTTTAGAAATGTCATCAGAGACAAGTATGGAGTCACTGTTCAAAACGATGCCTCTCAACGATTTTTGGTGCAGAATCCGTGATGAATATCCAATGCTTGGCAAAATGGCTCTGAATATTTTTCTCCCGTTCCCAACAACATATTTGTGCGAAACAGGATTCTCAACCTATGCAGCCACGAAAACAAAATATCGCAATAGACTGGACGCCGAACCTGATATGAGACTTCAACTGTCTCCTATCAAACCTGATATCAACCAATTGATGAAAAATAAAAAACAATTTCATACCTCCCATTAGTTAGATTTTGTCTTTTTTAATATCTTCTATTATTGTACTTGCCATGTGGTAAAGTAAGTAATAATTAGTAACTGTTACATTGTACTTTTATTATGCTTATTAATAAAGAATATACTTTTAAAAACTATTGTTTTCTTGTAGGGTTCCATCAAGTATTTAGCTTCCCAAAAGGGTTCCGTCACCAAAAAAGTTTGAGAACCACTGATTTATAGGATAAAGATGATGACAAAATGATTATGATTTATGTATATTTAATTTCGTAATTTTATGTTAATGGTATAATAGTATAATAATAACAAACACCCAACAATCACATACCCCAATAGTTCTGACCCCACAGTAAGATGCGAGTTTTGTGTCGTGGGTATCAGGAACTACCAGAGACTTTCGGTCTCACAACACCCAGACCCCGAAACAAATATTTGTGGATCTCACAAACGTTTGTCTTGGTGCGGGGATCGAACCCGCGGCCTCTCGCTTCACAGCCATCTACTCGCCCGCTGCGCCACCGAGGCTCTCAAACCGCACACAACTCGTTTCATCTCATGTGGTACTCTCGTCAGGGATGGAGGTCGACGTGGATTGAAGGCCGTAGGAGGGAGAGCGACGCAATCGAAGTTACCTCTTCCCCCACTGCTAACTAAATGCTGGAGCATTACACGCAAACAGAGTCGGGAACTACGATGCGGATACGGTGAATTCAATAATATTTATTCGGAATACACACCTTTTTCCAACATCCTCCTCATCACCATCGTACGGCTGCACGAACCACTTGCCGAGCCTCACAAAATCCCGCGATAGGAGACATCTGAAATGAAAACAAAAATATGTTAATACAACAGCAACAAATACACCGATCATCATTAATTATTGAAGTGGTAGAGTCGATCTGTAGAGTGTTATGTTTACAACATGAATAGACCGACTTAACCGTGGTCGTACCACTGTTTCACCAACTCGAAATAACAGCTTTACTGTTGTGTTTCGAGTTGTCAATGAGTTTGGCAGAATTTTGATTTCCTAAACCAATTTCACCAAAGGTGGAAAAGGCACCCACAATTCGTTTGGTATAGTGAATGTTCAGTCAGTGAGAACTTAACGTCAGGTGACACGCTTCAATACGCCCCTCTTCAATAAAAATAACATTGCAAGGACGATTGAATCTTAATTCCCTGTTGAAAAATTCTCGAATGGTCCTTCGAGCCGGATCGGTAACCTACTATGTCTTCTTTTAGCGGTCTATTTTTAAACGATGTAAAGTAACGTAAGAAGCTTGCACATGCAGTCGCGGAGACTCGGAAAGTGTTCAATAAACTATATAATTTCACTGCCAGTCACTACAAGCAATGACACCGAGAGCTGGGAAACATTTTCCGACTTTACGACTGCGTATCGTGTTCCTTTTATTGGCGTATCGTATGTACCGCATACCGGATTGTATATAACTCTGTGTATTTATAGTTTATTATAGTATACAGATCAGATCGTTTATTTAAAATCAGTAACTCATTAAACTACAAGTTTTGGTCGCGGTTCCGCCCGTACGGCTAACCCAGTAACCTCCTGGATAAATTTTCTTAAGATCGTTTCTTAGCAGATGCCGGAACCATATACAATTTAAAGTTTACGGGTTTTATACTTCCTGAAATTTCATGACAATTTATTGATATTTCGATTTACATATCGGACTAAGTTTATAAATATTCTATTAGGTTTATAACACATTTTGAAAGCTCCATTACTATAAACTGCGGACGTTCTCTACAAGTGAAAGTTTTAAATCTCAGCCCTGGATTGGCGGCTAAGCGGCTTAAACTTCTGACACTGAGTACCAGCGTATCTAATCCCCAGCGGACCGTAATATCTAGATCAAAGGATGCTATATACATTTCTATACAATAAATACATACTGATAAAGAAAGTCCGTGTCAGATATCTGTATTAGCTAGCTTTCTCTAGATCCACGTTATCGCATGGATGAATAGTTCTTCGTGGGATGCAGTTTATACGATGCACTCACTGCTAATGCTAAAGGTAAGCACACCAACTGCACATGAAAGTCAAATCAGTTGATTGATTATGTAGGCAATCTTTACAAGGTGGTAGTTCCCTCGTATGCGAGAGGCCGTCTGGGCTGGTACCACCACTTGTCTATTTCTGCCGCCGAGCAACAGTGTGTAAGCACTGTTGTGTTTCGTTTTGAAGGACATTGAAGCCAGTGATCTTACTGGGCAATGTGGGACTTAACATCTTATGTCTTGGGGCGACGAGCGCAGTTCAGTGTCATGCAGTGCTTTGTAATTCAAAGTTCTATGTGGTGTTGCTTCTGTTTATGGGCAGGCGTGGCGCTTACCACCAGGCATCACTGCATGAACTGACTGAACTGCGCTCGTCACCCCGAGACATAAGATGTCAGAACATGATGAACTGTTTTGATTATTTAACAGTGTTGTCCAACACAAGTGTAACCGTCACGTATCGATTCAAGTCGGTCGAAGTGCAAGGATTAACAACAGCCGTTGGCGCCATTGTGTTAACGAACAACTCGCTCGAGCCACAACAATCTCGCGCGCAACACCGCCATGAATAATCGCCTTTTTGCCGACGCTCGAGCGTATGCGAACACATTGCGTAATGGGACATTTATAGAGTTACCATTTGTCGAACACTCGTTACCAGTTACCATATAAGATTCTAGCCTTTGTTGTATGTACATATTTATTCATATGGACGCTTGAAAGGCAAAAATGTCTAAGCGACATTGAGTAAACTTTACAAGAGAGTGATTTAAAGTTCAAAATTTAAAAAAAACCTTAAAGTTATCTAATTTTTGAATTTCGATGCCTTTAACATACATAATGTATGCAATATACAATTGAACTTTAAAGTACTCTTTCACTCTCTTGTAAAGTTTACTTAAAGTTGCTTAAGACGTTTTTGCCTTTCAAGCGTCGATATACATACACGCACTCAGGCCCGTAACCCCCAAAGAGCTAAGTGTAACCACCAGTACACCCTCATTTCGCCGAGCGTATTTCCATCCCATGAAGTGATAGGGGGCGAGTCTAGCACAATGCTATACTCCGCGCTGATACAGAGCTTGAAAAACCCAATATTACTTTTATCCGACCCGGGATCGAACCCGACAGAGCACAGCGTTCGTACCGCGTACGCAATACAACTGCGCCACCGAGGCAATAATGTACATATTTATGAGTTTAAAATATTCAAACAGGTTAAAAGTTATTAAAGGCAAATATAACAACGACATGACAGTGTGATTTCATAACACGTCCAACATTGTTTCACTTGTTTCAAAGTGCCCAATTAACGTTACGTGCGTTTCCATAAAAATATTCAACATTAAAACTTTCACTAAACAAACGTATGTGTATCGCATATAATAACATCGAATGCTTCGTTACCACAGACTATTTAAAGCGTGTTCGGAGGTAACGTGCACAGTACATGTACAATGTTGATAGTACCGATGTTGTTGCACACTATTCAACCGAGTCTAAGTATATAACGCGTATTAATAGAACGATTTCTGATTATATATCTCTAAACCGATGTCGACGCCGATCGAGTGCTCACGTGCATACGTTACAATCGATTCGTGTTCGATATATGAAACGATGCTGGAAAGTTGAGGACGTCCCGCCATCTGTCGTGACATGCACCCAAATAATAAATAAAGCTGCAAGCCGCCGAGGGTTATCGGCTTGTGCGTGATCGCGATAAAAATTAATAAAACTAGAATTATATGCGTCATTGCAGAGAGCATATTTGTATTTATATAGCAACAAAGCTGTATTTTCCTTTGAAAGAATTTTAGTAATTTCAGAATGTTCAATTTATAACTCGCAACATATTTTGCACGTCCAAATTTCCTCAAAGCATTATCCTTAATGACAAACGTTGCAGTTTTCTATATATAAATCATAATATTGTAAAACCATAGGAGACCAACTCCACCGGAGAGGAAGATTTCCGTAGGCCCAAATCCCGCTCTCCTTCTCGATCTCCATTCCTTTCCTTTAAGATGGATGCGAATATATTATTCGCCCGACATTGTGAGTATTCATGGGCGGTGATCACTCGACATCAAGTGTCTCAGTTGGTGTTTCGCCGGTGTATGTTATAAAAAAACGCATGTCTCACCCACCATGTGGCGGGGTAGAGTTGCGCTGGCTACAGTCGCCATGCCGGCCGCGCCGTGTAACTATAAGGCCGCGGACTCGAAGTCAGTGGCAAGCGGCGGCGGCGCGGGTGCGGCGCGTTCAAATGCATTGATTTAAATGGACCCGGTCTCGATGCAGCGGCGCGGCGCGGGCGCGAGGAGCGATGTACGAGCGGCGCGCGCCAGTCGAGCGGCAACTGCGCGTCTGCATTGACGTAGTGCTGTCTATTTTCAAAAATGCCCGCCGACGTGGTGGAGCAAATTATTTCAATTATTTTTTATATGGAATATCATATTCACATCAATTTCGTTCGCGAACAGACACTAATTTCTGAGTACAACACTATGCCGCTCTACCGCCGCGCGATCTGCCCGCTGACTTCGAGAACGGGTCTCCGCCGCACCTGTGCGCCGCTACCGCCGCTCCGCACACGCTGACTTCGAGTCCGCGGCCTAAAGCGGTGTAAACAAAGACCGATGTAATGTATGCACGGAGTATATTTCGGGCGGGACGGCGAGCGCAGCACTACTATCTTTAACTTACACTGCGCGCCGCGCGCCATCGTAAACAAACCGCACCGCGCACGCTGAATCATTATGTTTGTATTCTTAAAACTATTACTAATGTATATTCAAATGAAACCTTTTATTACATAACTTCGCGTCTATACACCTAGAAGGGTGGGTAGAAGTGCAACAGCGGTGGGTTGAAGCTTTTCAGCCAGACGACTCTCTACATATATTTCGGAAAAAATGTGTTTTTTTGAAAAAGATTAACGTACACAAATCTTGCGCATCGAACCAAGAACCCTATTGGTCTCACGGCCGAAGTACGAAACCACTGAGACAACAACACAACTACAAAATACTACGCTATTGGTCATGAAGATTTGTTATTTAATCTGAACGACATTAACAATCTCTTGTCAATACAATCATTGACATTAAATTGCAAATAACACCTTCTAGAATTTATTTAATTTTATTTTTAGCGCTTTTTTTTGAGTCAGTGTTTTAAACTGAAAACACGCCCGCCATCAATCCTCGCATCACTTTATTTTGTGTGCAAAATTAGTTTCATAATTGAGTGGCGGCGTGCCATATTTTAGACGAGTCGATCTCCACAACCATTCGATAAATAAACTTCGTCCTGTTAACCTTGAACTTGACCTCGATAAACTTTTTCCTTAAACGTTAAAGTTCGTTATTGTGTTATATCTATTAATCGCAACTTAGAATAACAGGGATTATTAAAATATTTATTTCACGAAGAAATTATTTAATTTCCATTAAAAAAAAAAATTTAATTCAAGACTTTCAACTACAGATGTTGTTTTCTTTAGGACCAGTCTAACTGATTGAGAATGTGCTAAAATTTGGAGGAGATAAGCCTTACTTTACATTATTTTATTATAATAGAAATAATATTAAATTTTAACTTATAACATAGGAGGATACGTGCTCTTTTCATACACCGGTTATACATATAAGGAATTGTAGGATTTTAGACGTACATAATATTATGTAAACTATTGTAAACGACTGTCAATCCATACTGTGTATTCATATAATGTATAAATAATTTTCCTTTAATATGATCTCTGATACATACCAACCAATACATATAACATGCAACTATACGCCATTTTTACGATAAAACAATTATTAAAACAATAAATCCATTACATAACTCTATGTCGACGTATTAACGAAAACTTTCACATTTTGACCTCTAGTTTTACACAACTTATTTTGTTGTGTTGAGACATTTTCTGTACATAAGTTTTGAGCGGTTAATTGTTATCGTTTCTTTGTTAATTCGGTAACCGGTTTTGTTCCAGTTTTATAATTATGCCAGTGATCTTTAACGTACTGGCTATTAAAATTATATTATACAAAACCTAGATCCTGTACACAATACTATCGTCATATGAATTTTGTAGCTTTGTAATGTTATTGATTTGTAACAAAATATGTAGGTATATTAGATCTACCTTAATATTCCACAGATATCTATATTCTGAGCACATTCCCAATATAAGAACTGAAAGCCCTCGAATGTGGTAGAGCGCATAACGTACAATATGTTAATATAACGAAAAAAGATAAAAATAAAAAAATGTAATCTAGTATAAAAAATATTGACATGCAAAAGTGGTATTTATGATCCAATTTACAGGATAAATGACTTGAATTCATAGATAACTCATACATATTTCAAAATAATATCGGCATAATAAATAGTAATAATTATATTGCTGTCAATAATTTAACGTTCTGTAAGCTGCCTTGAGTGGTGATGAACTCTATTGTTAGTGCATGCACACCTACTGCCGTTCGCACACAACGAGCGGCGAGCGTGCATGCAAACTGCCCGCGCAGCACCGGGGCCGGGCAGTGGCCGGGGGGTGCGCAAGCGCAGGTGTTAGCATTCCGCGGAATGCGCGCGCAAACGCACTCGATATACTAAACAGGTGTGAATCCGTAACACGCTTGCGCTTCCATCGCCTTGCATACTACATA
Source organism: Amorpha juglandis (assembly GCA_949126905.1). Classification (NCBI taxonomy): domain Eukaryota; kingdom Metazoa; phylum Arthropoda; class Insecta; order Lepidoptera; family Sphingidae; genus Amorpha; species Amorpha juglandis. The sequence goes on along the minus strand of OX421370.1, from coordinate 2,050,544 downwards.
TTGCCACTTAGAATTATTCATACAAATAAACACAAACTGTACTTTTGCATGATAATATATTAAGTACAGCTTAGTACTTCTTGTGATTGGTAATACAGGTAGTCGTGGCATACCTCTTAACACCTCCTCCTCCCACTTACTATCTCCTCCTACATACCTAGTTTCAAAGTATCTCAAATTCTTTTGATTTCCATCTTGTCATAAGTTATTAACCAAATAAAAGTACATTACTTAAACGATGTCTAGTTTAATTGCCTAACTAAGAGTATAAAATATAGATTATAGTCTAATGAAATTCTACTGATGTAAAAATTACATATATTTAATATATTTGCATTGTTTTTATTATCTCTTGTTAAAGACGGCGCAACAGTTTACAAACTTGCATTAAAACCAAACTAAAATCTTTTACCGCAACTCAATCGAGAAATAAACATTTACACATTTGTGAACCAACAAAATATCATCATAATTAATTACCAACACACAAACAATAATGCGGCAGTTAACAAGAAACAAATCGTTACACTATAAAACCGATCGTAAAAATATTAACTCAATCAAACGGCGCAGCGGAGATTAACGAGTCGCCACGAAGGATATGGTATCCTTTTTCGAAAAGCCTTTGTAGTGTATAGGCGCGGCGTGTGCGTATCGTAAGCGGTGGCGGATCGCGTCGACGGCACGCATTGTTTCTTTGACATGCCGCCAGCCGACGACGACGGGGCGGGGTCAACGACTCGTCTGGATTTCGTTCATATTCCGAGATTCTGTGGCGTTGAGATGCATAGCGTTGTGGTGCTGCGCCCGTTGCGTCACGCTCCACAATCGATTAGATGGCTCGTTTTAACGACTGTTGTGTTTGCTCAGCGAGTCTCATTATGCGCGGATTTTAATTGATCGATTTAGACGAAACTAGTTTCTAGTTTGACTTGCGTGTGTTACTTTATTTGAATGGACGATCCATTATTTATGTACATTAGGTCGGACAGTTTTTTTGAATTGATGCGATTGGCACCTGTATAAACTTTTATGTTGTGTGCTCGCGTATTACATCTCAGCTGGCTTGCCGATTTTCGCAAGACATCTCACTTGGTTTCCGCATTTTTTCAATTCCACCATTTTTTCATTACACACTATGAAACTCTTGTGAACATTATTATTATAATCATCACGATATTTATATCTAACTTAAATAAATATCAAGTAGAACTCATAAATATGCGCAATAAATGGAGCGGACATTATTCGCATTATGTAAACCGGTCGAAATTGATTCCGAGATACATCACAAGAACGAGCAAAATCAAATGACCATCATCTGCGATGAGCACGTCAATTATCTGCACACAATGACACGTTACAAGAATCGTTCAGTTAAACCGGAGGCGGGCCTCGCCCGAGGCTCGAAACGGAGCTCCGCACGGAGGGCGGCTTGGCAAAAAACGACATTAGAACGTCCCGGCGAGCGGCGACCTTCACGATATGGTCACGTCGTAGCCGAGATGCGCCTGCGCACACCACCGATCAAATGCGATTTGCGCGATTCCGGCAGGCTTTCAACTACATACTTACAACTAATCGCAGCAATGTTAGTAAAATATTTGCATCCAATTTAATGTACAGTACATTGCTGCATCACAGTAATTGGTATAATAATAACATGTGCAAAACTGTCACAAAAAAATGTAGAGTCAAATTCATTGTACTTTCCCCCATAGGATTGACGTTGACAGATCAAGTCTCAATAAAAACAAACACGTAAATTATTAAACTAAGCGAAGTCGCTTTTATTTAAAATGACCTACTTTTTACTGTGCCTAATCTTTTTCGGAGTCAAGGTGAATGGCAGACTTACAAATTGTACCAACATTTATATCTGTTTATTCTGATATAACGTATTATATCGCATTTAGAATAAATGTGATAACAAGTCTCTAATCAAGTGTCGTCTGAAGTTGGTAGCACCAAACGCGTCAAATATGGAGCCGAAGATATTTGTTCATCAACAATAACAAAGTACTCCTTTGAGTCGATATGTCCTTAAAATCGTGTTAAGCATTACACACGACAGGAACTACCGAGCATCGTTAACGATCAACTATCGATAATCGAAGATTTCTAAACCGAGCACGGTCAATTTAATTCGCAGGACGTATTGAAACACACTGCGCATGAGACGTCAAAAGTGATGCTTCGCCGATTTCAAATTATGTTTTCAATCGCTCATCGTTAATAGACAATCGATACGGTTTGCGGTGGCGCGGTTTGAAATTTGTAATTCGAATTTTGGCGCCGTATAATTTCCGCATTGGTGGATGGTTTATGGTAACATCTGAGCAACGATTTACCTTTCAATGAGGTTATGGAGTGCTTTGAATAGCAGCGATCGACACTCGTAGGACAGGCCACTCTCCCACGAACCCTGCTCGCCTTCTGTAAACAAAGAAACGTAACGTTAGACTCATACATTGAAATACTTTTATTTGTCACTCATTCAATCTTAACTATGACGAACCAGTACCTAACAAAAGAGCCGTGTGTACGACATTAAAATATGTAGTTTGTTTATGATATTGATCATAATTGAAGCTTATCTGTGGTAATTCCAACACGGTCTAGACCAATAACATTGAACCTTTTGTCCTATCCGATGTCACCTTGACAATGACTGCATTTCCCTAGATATTTTTATTCTCGGCGAATTTTACAATATTGCCCGGCGAGTCGGGCGCCCACCGCACCCGCCTTCCGTTCAAGGTCGTTATGACAATGAAAATGTGCACAATAAAGCGGAATGGAGGAACGATAAAATCTTGGCTGGATGCACGGCGGCAAGTAACGCTACAAATAGCTGTTGTTGCATTCGCATCACGAGATAAACTCGCGCCGTATCAACAACGTTAGATGCGAAAACGAGGCGGCGCGCGCGGCCGTCGTTGCCGCTCCGGCGCGCGATGTCGCCGTCCCGCTCGCACACGTCAGCGGGCCGCGGTCCGATCACCGATGTGGTGAGTGACGTCACGCGGTGCCGACCGTGTCGCACGTGCTTGTGTTTGTACCCGCACCCGACGCGAGACCGCACACATGCGAGCGGGGCATGCCGGTGAACAGCGGTGTGCAGCGGTGGTTAACAGCGGCGCAAGCACCCGCGATCGCTACTTAAAGCTGCAACACTGGCTGTATCGCATAATTTTCGTTGGGTAATAATGGGGTTTAAAGTATTTTTTGTATTGAACTTTCAACTTTTAGCCGTATTATTGTTTAAGTGTGTGAACATGTGGAAAAATAAAACAAAAAGGTTAATTAATAGGTACGGTAGAATTTTTATGCAAAATTTTCTTTAAACTGATTAATTATTCTATTCAAGCGAAGAAGAGACAGAAATGCGATGACATCTTAAAAAGTACGATGTGTTTACGTCCTTAAACCAACATAGATAAAAACCTATTAAAACTGGCGACTGAAAACGAAGATAACCACATCTCGGCTACGCGACGCCTTCAAGAATTAGATCATTTTATATGAGCGCACAGAGTTCAAATCATCAAGGTGATTGACGTGTCTAACAGCCTTAATTATTGACATTGAATTTACCACCCAGTATCATAATGGGAGGCGACGCGACAGTTGATTTTCTAATCATAGATAACTACGTGCTCATTATCTGTGTAATGGCAGTTTAATACATGTGTTCGAACAGCTACAGCGCGGCGGGGCACGTCGTTGGAATGTGTAGCTCACTTGTGCGGTAACAGCTAGAAACCGTTTCGTGAAAGCATTACTTCTGTACAACACGTTCCCATATCGTCGGGGATAGTGCAAATCCGCGTATCTAGCATTGGATAATTCCGCGTATCTGCATTAGATCAAATGTTACAGGGGAAGGTTAAAACTTTATAATTTTCTTATTTTAAGGGCAATTGGACTCATTTTTACATAGAGAGTAATAATTGATGGGTTCTATGTATTCTTAATGTAGATTATCCGTTGAATTAATTAAATAAATGTGAATTGCCCGCAAAATTCAAAATTGGCTACATTTGTCAGATACGCGGAATTGTCCAATGCTAGATACGCGGATTTGCACTATCCCCGACGATATATTAACTCATTGTTATCATTATGACAACCTCTACGGCGCAACTGTTTCAGGTGTGTGACCGAAAGACTCCTGTACTTCCTGATACCCATGACGCAAGACTCATATCTTAGTGTGGGGTCAGGAGTCTGGAGATTAGATAATCTCACGTCTTTATATTAAGACCTAACAGTCACACATCTATGTAGTCACACATCTTAAGATTATATTGTTGGGCGGAAGGTCATATTATGAGGCGCTATAAGTATATTCATTTTATTTTCGCTTGCCCTACCACTATCATACTATCTGAGAAGCTGGACATTCGATACCCCTACTCACTAAGCTATCAAACTATCGAATTTACACAAGTAAAACAATATCAATTGTGATTACCGAACTGGGAATTTAAAGTCTCAATGTAAGTAAGTCTCAATATAAGTCTCTTTCTGTGGTGTATAGAACACTAGACATGACAGAATTACACAAATATTGATATTTAAAAATGTGTGACCAAAACCACGGTCCAGAACGATTATCATAACGCACCGCGCGACATCAAATCATGCGGTACATGGGTGATGGGCGGGATGACTTGCCGCTTTCCACCGCATGTCTGTGGAGCGCATCGATCGCACAAACAACGACCGGCACGCTGGAGCGGTTCCAAGCGATCAGCCTTGACATTAGCTCCAGGTACGACATCTTTTGGACACGGGTATGGAACGCAGACCGAGGCACGCGCATCCCATCACATTAGAACCACTAATTAATGTTATTATCCAAATTAAAGGAAGAGGACGTAACTGTCTTTTGGTCAACATAAAGTAGGTATCGAAGAATGTGGCAGCCAGTACTTCAAATATCCTACTAATATTATAAACGCGAAAGTTTGTAAGTATTGATGGATGTTTGTTACACTTTCACGTAAAAACTACTGAATGGATTTTAATGAAACTTTACAATAATATAGCTTATACATCAGAATAAGACATGGGCTACTTTTTATCCCGCAAAAAGCAGATCACGCGAGCGGAGCCGCGAGCAAAAGCTAGTATACAATATATTATTATATTGACAGCCTCCGTGGCGCAGCGGGCGAGTAGTCGACTCTGAAGCGACAGGCCGTTTGTTCGATCTCCGCACGGAGACAAATGTTTGTGTGAGCCACAAATACTTGTTTCGGAGTCTGGGTGTTGTGAGACCGAAAGACTCCCGTAGTTCCTGATACCCACAACACAAAACTTGTGTCTTACTGTGGGGTCAGGACTATGTTGTGACTGTTGGATGTAATTATTTATTATATTTAGTACGATTGCGTCTGATTATGAAACTTCAGTACAGTTTTTGCTAAGTTTTTTTTTTTTCACTTGTAGACAGCATAAAAACATCAAATCTTTCACATTATAATATTGATAGGATGATGCCTGTAATTAGCCAGTCTCTACTAGTGTTTCCAATAATTAAACTTACATACTAATTACTGTTATCGTTCGACAACATGACAGGACTATATTCAATCTTATCGGACGTTGATATGATTGAATAACACCGATATATCGCGGTCGCTATCTGTTTGTAAAATGAAAATTGGATATCGATCAGATAAGTTAGTCTTGAATTAAGTATAACACTTTGGTGTAAAGCGTCAAGCTTTATTAATAAACATTGTTTTTGTCAAAACGGTCGACTGTATGTTTCGATTGCACTGCACTTAAAATCAGGTCCAGTTTAGCCACTGCCGTGCCAGGATAAAAACCCCTCTTTTATCTGATATCAAAAAGTCGCAGGTCAATTTGTTTACACTGCAAGTGTTAGTGAGTACTGTATGGACTTCCATTTTACGACTGCAGAGAAAAAATTAAGAGATAATAAGCCATTAACAACATAATGTGTCATCTGACATATGCAATCAGCGGACACTGTCGGCGGAAATTGCATTAAATTATTTTGAAATGAAACGTATAAAAGCTATTAATACTACTATAATAGTACATATATGGAAATTCAAGGACGAATTTAACGTAAATAATATTAAATTTATTTTTACTCCACTGGCCTTAAACGACGCCGGACGGTGAGTGCATGCATTAGTCAATTACATTAAAATAATTGATGTCGATGCAATGGAAGGCGAATCTATTAATGAACATTAACTGAAAGTAAATTCTAGTTTCAAGTGATTTTAAAAATAATTTTCGAGACTTCCAATAATGTTGTGCCATGTTTTTTTATGGCAACATCTTTTTTACTTCAGAACAATTATCAGGTAGTAGTAGTATGAGGAAAAAAATATATTTAAAGTTAAATGACCAGATTTGTGAACCTAATAAATGCAAAAAACAAAAACGATGTTCTTATAATGGCTTTTCCCAATTGTTTAACGACAGATCTGCTTACTAGCAGTAAATGTTAGACACATTTTATATGAAACATTTATTTATTTAAAATTAAAGTTCACCAACGGTTGTTTACACCAAATGAACACAGAATATGCAAACAAAACTTATCTAAACATCTAAGTGCAACAACCATTTACCGGTAAAACTTAAAACTTATAGGCATGGATAAACCAGAACACAAAAACAGTAAAGCTTTAACAATTTTGTTTTGCTGAGACTGTGATTGTATGATTAAAAAAAAATACTATTGATTAGTAAACAAATCTATCTGTACGATCTGAACGATCACTAGATGTTCTCAGATATCCATGTATAGTGTATACGGTACATGTACTCATGGATAGAGAGTCTCCACTAGACCTGTATGCACAATAATTTACGTAGTGCATCTAAGAAGTAGACTATCACACAATTACTGGACCGTTCAGACGGCATCGGCAGTCAGCTCCATCAGCCAAGGTCGTTAGCGCAACAACGGTAACCGTACCGTACTACAGTACCGATACACTCGGCCGCCGACACTCAGGGCGAGTCACGAATCGACCCGACCCGTACCATCGCGACCACTTCGCCGGCCGCCCATCGATCGCAGCACCACCGCGGCCTACCACCACCGCTCACCGTTCACGGGACGCATTGGACGACGAACGCTGGCCATCTCGCGGGCCGCGGGTCAAGATGATTGTAAGGTTCTGCGCGACGACGAAATTATTTCGACACTGCTCCAATTTGCATTGCCTGTTTTATTTCGCAACCGGTTACTCCCTTCGACGGTAACGAGGTACATAAACAGCCTCTGTTTTGTACAGAGATCGTATTAATTTTACGTACTGGTTTGTGCCACTGTAGTTAAACCAGTCGCGCTGTTATTATGTGTGCACATTCTCGAGTTACACGGGCGTATATTCAAATGCTAATTTGAATGTACTGACGCAGTATCTCAGACAAATTAAGCATTGGTACAGACAACATGCCAACTCTAGGTACAACATTTTATTTTGTCTAATCTTCCGCGTAACTTTTCAAAACATCAATTTCCAGTCAGGGTCAAATATGCATAAGCAGTTCTGAATAACACGAATTTTCCCGTTACGGAAACGAAAATAAAATTCTTGCCCGGTAAAAAAGTTCGCGTGAAAGTTTTTAATAAGTTGATAAGCCGGGGTGTGGGTTGCGACTGCGGGTGCATTCTTCGGCGACCAATTAACTATGACAATAGTATGAGGTTCAAGGTCGGTGTGTGCGGCTGTGTGGTGTCGTTGGCGGTGCCGCAACGGTGCCGTCACCACCTTGCGGCCTGCGCCTGGATCGATAGCGTGCGGAGTCCGCGCGCCGCCGCGCCCTCCCTGCACGGTGCGGGCGGGCGCTCCGATCGCAACCGATTATCACCCACTATTGTTTGTTCGGAGCGAGCGCTGCGGTTAATGTCGTTGATAACACGCTGATAACGAGCCGACGCTATTACACGCCCGATGATAATTGAATACGTTGTGATAATTCACTACTGAGTGTGGGAACATTCCTCGATTGTACATATGAGAAGTTTAAAATTATTTATTTACTTTTTTTTATTGTAATTTTTTTTTACAAATATTCTTTCGTTCATTACGTCTACAATACACATTATATTTACAATATGCAGTGAATCCTGGATAAGTGGGATCTGAAGGGCCCTACATTTTTTTATTCATTTCCCAAATGGGCAGGTTAACATGTGTAATAATTTTATAAAAGGTTTATTGAAATAATATAGACTCTATAGAAAAATTAATACTGGCCGCAAAGTGTTCAACAGTTTGAATATATTTAAATGTCGAAAAGAACTGTTCTGTAGTTCTCTGTTTTTTATATCATTGTGTTCGTTCGTTGTAAACCATCGAAGAGACAAGTTGTGAAGAGAAATTTAACTAGCTAATTGGTAAAATTGTAAAACAGAAAATAAAGTAATTGCTGTACCTGGAACTGGAGTTTATTTCATGAAACATGACAGTTGTCTTATTTATAGAGAGTCCCATGAGAGGTCTAAATATACCATTTTCCATATAAAGAAGAAGAAAACAAACGCGTCACAACTTGTTTACACCTGATAAATTGTCCCACTTATACGGGCTATTGAGCTACAAAGTTCCAATTATAGAGGTAAACATCGGAAAAATCTAAGAAATCAAGTCTCAGTTACAGGTAAACATCGGAAAAATCTAAAAATATCAAGTCTCAGTTACAAAGATTTGAAATTCCCAGTAACAGATGTATTTCAATGCAAGAATATCGGGACCTCATTGTAATTATTAAAAACAGAGGTTTCTCATATACCCAGGTTTCACTGTATTTATTGATTGACATCATTTAATCTAGGTTCTAAATACGCTTAGTTCAAGTACAGTCCAATCATTAATCATTTGAATCGAAAGCGTTCATTGAGCATATTTCGTCGACACTGTTGCATTGCGAACAATACCAGATGGTAATCTCACGCGCGTACAATATTTTAACAATCACAACCGACGGGTGTCGCAACTTGCGACGTCTTTGCAGGTTGAATGTAACGGTAGTTTGAGTTGAACAATTGTTTTATACTCGTTTTTTATTTGAGGTAACTTTACCTTACTTACTATCTCTACCTTACTAACTCTATATTTGACTCAATATTATGCTAATTTCTGAATTGTACGTCAGGCATATGCCAAGAATCCGGATATGTGCTTTTTGGTATGTGTATGTAGAGTACTGTATACGTGATCGGTCCATTTTTAATTAGTGCCTGGAAAACTGAGTTTACGCATAGCAAAGGGCTCGTTGTCGTTCAAACGTCGTTCCTGAATACTGACGTAAAATAAATAATTTTGACAGCCTCCGTGGCGCAGCGGGCGAGTAGACAGAGTAGAGTAGCTGTAAAGCGAGAAGCCGCGGCTTCGATCCCCGCACCGAGACAAATGTTTGTGATCCACAAATATTTGTTTCGGGGTTTGGGTGTTGTGAGACCGAAAGTTTCTCGTAGCTCCTGACACGACACAAGACTCGTATCTTACTGTGGGGTCAGGACTATGAGTGTGACTGTAGGGCATATTTATACGGAAATTTGTGAAAATAACCTGATAAATAAACTAACATGCAAATTAAAAATAACGACGTATCGTCCATTCAACACATCAGATTACATAAAGTAAGTACATACTACATAGTACATAATAAATGAATGCACCCCAAACATGGTCCGTCACTGGAACGCTATACACCCGTATTGATTGGCGACTGAAGCTGACGGCTGCATTCTCAGTCATGAGAACTGAACACCGAGCGTAGGCGGAGGGCATACCTCGCTTTATAAACGCCAACATGCATCATATTAAAACAAAGATTTTTGTAAGATTTAAAAAAAGGAGAAGGTCCTCAATTAGGCTTCATTTTTTATGTATGATACACGATGTGATTGTTTTATGTATGCTTGTTACATGTGGACGAATATTGGTGCTTCCTTATTTGGTTCTGAATTTGATTGACGGTGTAATTAATGTATAAGTGTTGAATTGGACTCGCTGGCTGTATAACCATGCAGCCTTTGACATTGCGATGCCAGGACGCGCTAGTGAGTATACGTGATATGCGCGGATAATAAATTGTAAATAAATTGTAAAAAAAAATAAAGCACGTGAATAATACACCACATTGTTTATGACAAAATTTCCGAAGGCTTCGTTGTACGCAGGCGCAAAGACACGTGACAGCATATTAGTAATTTATCTCATTCTCTCGTAGGCTAAATCTGTTGAATATATGAATATGTTTGTCTTTGTCGTGACGCATTTTCGTTTCATCGAGTTTCAAATCACAACGATTCTAAAGAAGTTTCACTTCAAAAACTGCAAAACGTTAGACGACTATAGTTATACTAGAGTGCCAGTAAACTGTCTGTCCCGATCTAAACTATGAATTTACAACTAGTTACGTTATTTAAAACGCCAGACGGAGAATAATCTCAGACAATGTTTAATTTTAATATTCAATCAGTGGTCGTGCTTTGCCTTTTTTGGACGTCCACCGATGGCGGTATTATTATGCTCCGAACGCAATCGTTGAGGTCGAAAGGTACATCACTAGTCCATAAGAAGCTCATTTATTTACTTTGACATACATTATACATTCGTAAAATAAATTTAAAGTGTGTATAATGAATAAAGATTAGAGACTCCACCAGATATGTGAGAATATTGGTAACTATGCAGGTTTCTGTTACGAAGATCCATCCATATTCCAGAAACATTATAGATTAATGAGTGGTAGAGCCACACTAGGCTCGACCGGGTCGTTACCACTGTCTCACAGTAAACTGACATACGGATTGCTGCTGCGTTTAGTGCGGTGAGTGACATATTCGGAAGCTCACTGCCCCTGCCCTTCGGAAACCCATAATTATCCCTTTCTTTTACGGTTATCGACGTGCCCATGATTCTTCGGGTATTGTGGGCGTACATGGGCAATGGAGATCACTAACAATCAGGACTTAGGTGACCCACTTACCCGTTTGATGGTCTATGCTATATAAAAACATACCCAAGACATGATGGAAATTGTCATTGAAATTACATAAGAGCGACTGCATGCTACCGGCATGCAACGTAGACGACAGAGCGAAGTGGAAGAGCAACAAGGGAGGCTGACCTCACCACTCCCATCAGGATATGAGGCACATAATTAGAGATACTCTCAGAAAAAATATATTAAGCTTAGAATAGTAAACATTGCGAGACAATTGTAACAAGCTGATGGCGAGTGGCGGCACGGCAACGTCGCGACGCGACGCGAGAATGCGCGGTTTGTTTACAACGCGCCGCGCCGCGCCGCGTCACGTCACCTCGATGCGGTAACACTTGACGGGTATGTATCACCGGGTTCCGCGACACAGTGCCGACATTTTTGATAGTTACTAGGAGTTGTTGAGGCTACGAGCAAGTAAGTGATCGAGCATTGCGGAGTAGTCGAAGATGCATTTAATACAGGGAATATAGACTGAGTGGTGAATGATATTTTTGAGCTTCTGAAGCTGCCTCAGAACTTGCTGTACGAATCACAACGACAAGGTACTTCGTCAGTTTTTTTTCAAGACAGTGGTCAATCAATGGTCATATTGTAGACAAATCTGACTGTTAAATTGTGGAGCAACATAATTGTTGCAACATTATTGAAATGGTAAAAGCTCGTCGTTAATAAAGACGGACGCGGGGTATTCAACCTGGTTCGGCGCCGTATGATAATGTAATACAAGATTGTATAGAATCCGCGCGCGCCATCCGCGACGGATCGTTCCGTCTCAGTCGCGCGCACCCGCCGCCCACGTGCGTGTGACGTCACGCCAACGTCACGGACCGACCGAGAGCCTCGCCTCGCCTCCGAGCCCTTCCCGCTTGTTTGGGGCTGACGCGGTGGGACGGAAGGGGGTGTGCGGGGCGAATGAGCACGAGAGGGAACACTTCAACACTCGGAAACTATTTCATACGGGTGGTTTGTCTTCGAGGATGATATCATAACTTTGAAATATTATTTAAATAACAACCAAAGCGTAATTGAAGCGTGTAAAATTCACTTTGGAACTACGAATGTAAACAAACAAACGGTAACAAATATGATCGTAATAACTTCATATCCAGTGGTTTTAAGACCCGAAGACACGTTTTGAGTATACAAAAAAAAAGGTCGTTTTAACGTGCAATTGACAGACCGCGACCCTCAGTTTATCGCCATTTATTTCATTATCAATATTGCGCATAAACCCTGCCCTCGCATCTACGGCAAGGCGAAATTGCCCACAGGGACGAACTGAGATCTTAAGTGGGGCATCAAAATAAGTAGGGCATGAAACAGCCGCTGTGAAAAGTAATCCGAATCAAAGTTTATCTGCAACTTGTTCACATGTTTATGGTTGGAGATAAAACTTTTAGTGTAACATGACTGAAGTGTATTCAGAAAATGGGGTAGTAGATAGATAATGAAAAGTTTTTCACAAAAAGATTTTAGTTTGTTTTTTTGTGTGATCCACAAATATTTGTCTCGGGGTCTGGGTGTGTTGTTGTGTTGTGAGACCGAAAGTCTCTCGTAGTTCCTGATATCTACGACACAAGACTTGTATCTTACTTTGGGGTTAGGACTATGTATGTGGCTGTTGGGTGTATTTATTTATTTTAATTATATTTATTTCTTGTACATTTTAACTGTGGACATTTTAGTTTACACTGTATTTATTATTTATTTTTGCTAAAAATGTTAAACAATTTTACAGCATAGGCCGGCAAATGGGTTATCTGATCTTAAAGTCTAGTACAAAATGTATGCGTAAACCGTTATCGGGACATCGTTGTAATATTTTTCAAACTTATCACCGAGGTGCGACTAAATTAAAAACAAAGGATTATTTCACTCCTCAGAGCAATATCGACGCAAGACTCGTATCTCATTGTGGGGTTAAGACTGTGTGTGACTGTTGGGTGTACCGTCCCCACCGCTTCAGTCAGGTACGGGCCTGGTACGGCGGCACGACGCGCGGGGTGGTTCCGACGACCATCTGCGCGGCCCGAGACACGCAGCTGCCCGCCCCGACGCGACGCCGCACGCCACCCTCTCAAACACTTTTGTTTTAGTTAACTACCGGTTGATAGCGAACGAACGATCGTGTGACACACGGTTTATTGGGTTACAGTTTTAATAAAGCATTATCGCTTTTGGAACTGGAAACTAGTCAATTAAGAGAAAATTGAGAATTAGTATCGTTGGATCTAGAAAATTGAGAATTAGCATCGTTGGATCTAGAAAATTGAGAATTAGTATCGTTGGATCTAGAAAATTTAGAATTAGCATCGTAGGATCTACCCATTATACTAATAAAAATGAGTTTATCGGTGGTCACCAGAACCACGCCGGCCTTTATAAATGCTTCTCTTCACACTCCGAAGAGGGAAGCAGCAAATAGAGGGGCCTACGACAGGACAGGCTGATGACCGATGCAGGCACGGCGACACAAGGATGTAATAAAAGGCTTGATATTAAGACATGACTTGTTGTTTGTTCTGAGTCCTTTATTTGAATGATTCACAATGAATTGCCGAAAACTTATTTATACATGTTATAAAACTGACGTTGCTTAACATACTTACTTTGGTGTAATATTCAAGGAAGACATATTTAATCATAATTATTAAGAAGTCCTAAATACCATCATTGGTACACTCTTGAGTTTATTAACCGATTTCGCAACATTACATTACATGGATGTACCCCCATACCCGCCCCAACCAACAATCAAGACATGTCACAAACCTACCCGAGAACCGGATGTATACTGGCTGATCCTGGAACGCGATCCACATAAGACTTGTGGTTCACTATGGCAGGTTCTAACACCATATGTACGGTGGTCGCTAACCAGCGGATATGAATATCCTACCACCAGCTATATAGGTGGAGCTAACCTGTACACATTTCCTACTAGACTACACTAGTTCCTACTTTCCATTTTGCTTCTTCACATTCGGGTCGCATGCCGTCATTAAAATTTAAAATTCTCTGTTCCGGAACATCGTCATCTCTTTGGAGCTCATTGACATCTAGTAGAGGTGGCCTTGTATCCTTGTTTTATAGCAGAGGCCGGCGAACGTGCAAGTGGGTCACGCGATGGTGAGTGATCTCCACCAGTCATGAAGGCCAGATTCGTCTGGCATTGTGATTTGTGCGTCTGTTGCTACCGTTAAAGAAGATGAATGGGAATAACTACGAAACGCAACAGAAACTGCCACTTGAAGCCGGTTTACTGAAACAGTGGTGATAATCCGGTCGCGCCGGCCAATTCATGCTGTAGACAAAACTGTCAACAGCGTGGCTGTACCACTCAGAGATATCGTACCGTATTACGGTTCACAATACGTAGGACAGACGGACGGCGGTGTAGACTTAGTAACAGGGTTCCGATGGCACCGTTCGAGTACTGAACCCTAAAACCTACGAAGTTACAATGACAGGTTTATTATAACTGTGCTGAGCGTTTCGGCTTAAAATAAACAAACACCACGTCGTCGGTTAACAAGGGGGGCGGTGGTTCCAAGGTTGAAACGTCAGCCGTGTCGGTTACCTACTATGCCTCTGAGGTAAATGCATTAAAATATTCTCAACTAGCATTCGCTCGCGGCTCCGCCCGCGTTAAATTCTGCACCGTTGTATCACAGATATCGCCTATGTTCATCAGGGATAATGTACGATTCTAATGGCGAAAGAATTTTTCAAATCGGTCCAGTAGGTTCAGAGCCTATTCAATTCAAACAAACAATTAAATCTTTCCTCTTTATATTAGTTTAGATGTAGACTGTAATGTATGTATGATTCATTGACCTGAGATTTAGGACACGGTTTAAGAATGTAATTCAGTGTGCGGTCAGATACACTTGTGGGAAGGATCAATTTGATGCTTCTAATCTTCATTCCCCTCCCTATCCTATAATTTTCCCTTCCCTAACTCCCTCTCATCCCAAATTCCTTAACCCTGCTGGTGGTAGGATATTGGTATCCGGCCGGTTGGCGACCAGGCAACTAGGCATTATGAGACTTAAAATCTTATGTGACGGGCACAGTCCGTTGTCATGCAGTACTTCTAATTAGTGTTGGCTCTGTTTATGGGAAGGCGTGACGTCATTAACGCGTATAAAAAAACACCTCACAATTTCTTTGAAGTCGCGAGTGTTTGTGCGACGTTGGTGATCACAACAAACAACCCAATTACTCGATGGGCACTTGCTAATTTGATCTATGTTACAGTGACGTCATGATGTGCATCAAACAATCTTCGCAATTTCTGGTACCTGATTTATCTTTTATATTTGTTTGATATCAAAATACTTAGAAACGCCAAATAATTTAATTTGTCATTAATACTTATTTTAGAATTCGATTCACTCAAGTTATTGCTTTATGACTCGATACTGTGCTCAGGAAATGTTTTAAACTCCTTTTCTGGGTACAGAAATACTCACTTCATTTACGTCTCTGAGAAATATCAAATTCAGTTTTAATTAATAGCTAATAAATACGACATTGGATGCAGGCCGCTTCCAACAGGTCGGTCTGGAAATCTTTGGGGGAGGCCTATGTTCAGCAGTGGACGTCTTGTGGCTGATGATGATGATGAAATACGACAGTTACGCTTCTGACTGGATGTACCAATTTTTTTCATATAACAACTAACCGGTACTTTCTAAATCTAAGAGATTGGCATTCTCATTTATTTTTATTTATTTATTTTAGTTAATACGTAAAACAGAATATAATCAATACATTTTTACAACTTTATAATATAGGTACAACCATTAAAACTAAACTGTATGCCAAACCCGCGCTTTTATTTAAAAATGTGCGGGCTAGAATACATTTAACATGATTGAAAACTAGTAAAAAAAACAGTCTATAGCTAAAACTTTCATTCTCAGAGACTGTATCCGCTAAACATTACCATTATAATTTAGAGTCGCGTTCATTACCCTCCTCCTACACGCGGGGAGAAAAAGCCCATAAACATAACATAGACAATGTTTAAAGTGAAGTATTTTTAATAGCAGCGATATAACAGAACTGAGCGAAGGTGTTATGAAGTCGATGTACCCGCAAACAACGGTGTTGTTTTCGCAATCGTCTCGACTCGAGTAATGCAAGCATGGTACCGTACACGATACAACCGAGTCGAATGTGTAATGCAATCGATTGATAGTGTTGGCAGTGGTTAAAACTACATCCAATTAAATATTGTTACGACGATGTATACGACGATTGAGTGGTATAATTAGAATCGCTTCATTGATCTAGTCGCAGCATATCTAACACTAGCCTTTCCTCGCCGCTTCGACCGGGTGATTTGCTTTTTCCGGGATAAAAAGTAGCTTATGTTCTTCAGGGAAAATGTAGGATTCTAATGGTGAAAGATTTTTAGTTTTTAAGTTTATTCGTTACATACAAAAATACAAATCTTTCCTGTTTATAATATTAGTTTAGAAGAGAAACAGTGAGTTTCTGTGTTCAATTCTAAGGTCGGACATACACAATTTGAGTTGATTTCGATTCGAAATCACACACGAGTTGCCGGGGATCGGAACGTGTAGTAGTTATAGCGATAGACTCGCCTCCCCTATTTAAACTTTGCTCGGCAAACCGTAGGTGCACTAGTTGTATCTGTGCCTACCCCGGTGGGAATACAGGCGTGAGCTTATGCTGTAGGTATATTGTTAGACAAAATCTGATGTAATCCGGCTTGAAATGTAGTGTTGCTGTTCTTGGACAAAAACACGTTTTTATACTTTTGCACAGGGAAATCGTAGTGAAGGTTTTTATTTATTTCAAGTTCAGTATTCATTATAATATCAATTAATTTAGTTACTTTACATATATTAAATTATCTTTATCTATTTCGATACAAATGTTCAATATCAGATACTGAACTAGGCCAATTTCACATTTAAATAATCTCTACAGAAATCGATACAAAAAAAAAACAAACATTACCTTCCAATAGACGTTCGAAACGCTCCACTAAAAAGTGGTTTATTTTGAAAATGCGACCGTCCGCCGATGGTATACATAGATGGATCGATGGTTTATTTTAACACCATAGCACAGAGCGTGGTGGTAGGTAGGTGCGCACGCGCGTGCCGCGTCGATGAACAGCTCGATCCGTCGATACACGTCACGGCGACGCGCGTTATTAATAAAACCGCGAACGAATCGACCGAGCTGAGCGCGCAACGGACAACAACCCCGCGACAACACCTTACGTGCACCGGATCGCACGATGCAACGGTTACATCACGCGCATGGCATTTAATGACGAGACGAGCAAGGCGCTCGGCTGATGCTAAGTAATAATCCTTAATCGCATGCTAGCTCAACACCCAGAACTTGACATATTTTATGACAAGGTTGGCACTTTTAAGACATTACTTTTGGGCCACCTTAGCTCACCTTGTAACGATTTGGAATTGTTTCTGTATGTTACTTGTGTAAATTGAATAAATAAATAAATAAAATGCCCTGCCAGCCCATAAACAGAAGTAACACTACACAGAACTTTGAATTACAAAGTACTGCACGGCACTTAACTGCACTCATCACCGCGAGACATAAGATGTTAAGTCTCACAATGCCCAGTAATTTCACTGGCTTCCATGTCCTTCAAACGGAAACACAACAGTGACTACACACTGTTGCTTGACGGCAGAAATAGACAAAGCGGTGGTACCAACCCAAACGGCCACTCGCATACGAGGGACCTACCACCTAGCAAAACATACGATATCTAATATAATAACCGTCGAGTGTCAAGTGCCTCAAGGACTCGAATACACAAATCCCTTTCAATCCCAAAACACAAGGTCAGCTGATGATTTATTTCACGGTTACATATGATTAATAACTACAGAATGACTAGCGTATAATCGGTGTATTATATATCGAAATTTAATAAACGCTAAATGGGAGGAGGTTGGAGAATAATAATTTAAAAGTAAACGCACGCAGTAATGAAACAAACGCTTACGTAGGCGTGCATTAGTGTATACAACGGACGAAAATAACAATTTTGCAAAACAACTTGTTATTTTGTGCAATTAGTGTTGTGCTCTATTGATATGTTGAGCAATTTAAAATAATTACCAACAGTATTATTTCGCTTATGAATCACTAATAATAATAATAAATACACCCAACAGTTACACGCATAGTCCTGACCCCACAGTAAGATACAAGTCTTGTGTCGTGGGTATCAGGAACTACGAGGGACTTTTGGTCTAATAACACCCCAGACCTCGAAGCAAATATTTGTGGATCAGACAAATATATGTTTCGGTGCGTGGATCGAACCCGCGGCCTCACGTTTCACAGTCGGCTACTCGCCCACCGCGCCACGGAGGCTGTCAATTTCGATTATGAATCACTGAAGGATTTGTTAGTTTATTAGCGTTCTGTTTTGAATAGACAATTTTTTTCATGTTATTAATGTAATTAAATGTTTGAAAAACTTTGACCAACCTAAAGACATGTGCCGTTAACAGGTCAAAACACACAACGTGCAAATAATTTCCCGCCAAAATCATTGTTTTTAAACACAACTTTTGCTCCAATCAGAGATTATATAAACCAGTCTTGGATTGTCCCCAAAAGCTTTTTCTTGTTGTGAATAATCAAACAGCAAATTTATAAAACGATTAAAATAAAACTCTCAACAAGAAATGGCAGCCATTACTGACACTACGTGAGGCGCATTCGCTCACAGATATTGTTACTCAGGCAGAAAAACGCAACGAGCACGATTATACTTTGAATGATATTTCTATTGCTCAGTTTATTGATATAAAAAGACAATTTTACAAAAAGGCCTAACATTCCTATGCAACTTATAATGACACCTATAAGTGTAGTACAAAGTACTGTCCAGTAATCCCACTTAACTATACTATAAACACTTGCACTGTATATAATAAAAATATTGAGAACCTATTCCATTTTTGAATTGTTTAAAAAAGAAAGATCCTTCGAGATAGTACTGGCAGTCGGCAGTCGACATCTTCGTCGGAGGCACCGTTACTCAGAGACAACACGACATCGCCGCGCCGCTCGGCTCGGCTCGGTAGCGCATAGGCGATCTTTCCCACGGCCCCGCAACCACACCGCGCCCCGCCAATTGCAAAATTCGACGACACCAATATTGTTATTAGACTGACGCTGTTTTGTTGGTGAAGTGTTAATTGAGATATAACTTGTTAATATTGCGTTAGTTTGTAATTGACTTTTGTAAACTATGTATTATTTCAAATGATAAGATTGCAGTATTGGTAATAGAGATGCAACCAGTTAATTTCAATTGAAAACTGAAGTTGATTTACCGTTACTGCTACTACTATTTATTACTGTCATTCTTCGATTAATGTTCATAGTTAGGGAGCCCACGATGCTAAATGGGGATTTACTCGAGCGTCGTAGAGACCTATTGGGATGCAAAGCTTAGATGATATGAAGAAAAAAATGTTATATGATATATACCTTTACATCGGTGGGGGAAGCGGCTATAGATTTTTAAATATGTAAAAAAAAACTGTTGCATGGACATCCTCGAGCGCGTCAGATATTGATAGCATCAATGCCCTACGTATTTTTAATAATATACGTATGTTAATCTGATCGTTTGCATGATGCGGGTGGTTGTATTTAAGAGTTGAAAATGAAAAGAAAAAAAAATTAATCGAGCGCGTCAGATTTTCTAAGGGAGTGTTAAGTGCACCAAAAAAAAGCTCTCATTCACTAATCTGATGATTTCGATGGGACGCAAACTCGCGGCCATTTTCATAATGTGCAAAAAAAATTCGCCATTTTGAAATACTCAAGCGCGTCAGATTAAGATATATATAGTTCATCTTTATGTTCTAAACGTACTGTCTCATAATCTGACGATTATCTAGAGGGATTGGCCTGATCTGACAAAAAAAAATTAGAAAAACGGTTCACCTTAAAGGCCATCCCTGCAACTTCCCGCTAATTCCATTCCTGGGCTCTTAAAATTGTACTTATGACGTTTTTGAGCTCAAAATATAATTTATGTGATATTTTGAGCTCGCTGAGTTCAAAGAAATAATATTTCTATGCATTTGAGCTCTCCCAGCTCGAAAGTCTGATAGAAGTTTCATAGAACACTATTTTTGGAATTTTCAAACCGCAATAACTTTTGAATGGATCAACCAATTTTCACGCGGTTGGCGGCATTCGACGCAGTTTTATCATCCTCATAAGTAATTTTGCAATTTTAATTGATCGAACCACAAATTTCGGAGTAATCCCGAAAAAACACTTTTTCGGGTTTCTTTCGTTCACGATATCTCTCGAACGAATCAACCGCTTTTGACCAGCTTGGTGGCGATCGACGTGGTTTTTCAAGCTCAAAGGCGGATTAGTTTTTGAAGTTGATCGATAAAGCCGGTTAAAAGTTATTCCAAAAATTATATTGCAAACACGTTGTAAACAGTATGCCACGAGTCTTTATGATCAATGATGGCGTCATGGCAACAGAAACCAGAGTGGGGACGGAGTGAGAGAGTAATAGATAGAGAAAGAGTGAGAGTGGAATAGAAACGCGGAGAAGGAAATGTAGGCATCACGCAACTGCACGCATTTAACTTTATCGACGAATTTTTGTTATTTCGGCTTGCGGAAATCGTCAGATTATATATTTTTCATTATTCTTGAATGATTTCCTTCAAAATAAAAAAAAATTTAGCTACGCTCGAGAATGTCGAGATGGTTTTTTTTTACAACTTTGTTGCCCTCCGCTTTTTTTACGTCACTCTCAAATTGTCAGATTAGTGGAATATACACTTTTTAGGATGTAATTAACTCACCCTACCTTAATCTGACGCGCTCGAGAATTTCTGATGGTCAATTTTTTTTTACTAATCTGATCCTGTATCCTTCACGGGCGGCCTTATATATGGGCCTCATGTTTTGTGGAGGTACTTAACCGGGTACAAGGTATCCTCCTGTATATTAATCTGTCGCGCTTTAGTAAATCCCGAAATCCCCGCTTGGGCTCCCCTACCATCAGGCGATAGACAACTCTAAACTGTCACACATCCAAACATACCTAACTTGACACTGGCAAAATGTCTAACAGATGCCATTAAAAAAAAAACTATAGCCAACATGTCACGTACACACAGTAAAATGTATATTACGGGTTAACACAACGCCTTCTCTGGTACACCATCGAAATAATAGTGTCGTGTAGAAAGCAGCGAGCGTTGAAGCGATGGAGCGGTGCATCACCGGGCAGGTCGGGCGGGTCGGTGCGACCGAGTCGCCCACAAGTGTGACGGACGGTTTTCAGAGCGCTCAACCTGCACCGCCTTGGCTACCAATTAATAAAGCTAACGGGTCGGTACACCGTACGTTTGTCCAGTTGAGCGGAACCGTGTGGTGATGATGGCGAAATTGGAGGTGTCGTAGTTCTACCATAGACTGGACAGTTGCCACCAACCCAGAGCCCTTTGAATCATTGTAAGATAACCCTGCATTCTGAAATTACTTCCAAATATAAAATAGGGTTGCCGTAACTGTTTAAAATAATAAATAACGAACACTGAAATTAGTTTCAGTGGATTTGAATGGTTTCACACGGATTTTGGCGAATTAGGTAACTAATATAAATAGCTAACACTGCGCCCTTAAAAAAGAAGGCATAGGTTCCTAGGGCAAGCACCAGGTAATGCAATAGTATATTAACAAGTCTAAAGGAATCTATTTGCAAAATAATAAATAAATCTTTATAGACTGCCTCGGTGGCGCAGTTCTATTGCGGTAGGACTGCTATGCCGAGGTTGATCCCCAGGTCGAGTAAAATGATATTGGGTTTTTGTATCACGATATCAGCCTGGGGTGTGGAATTGTGCCCGGTATGGCGATAGGCTCACCCCCCTATCACATCATGGGACGGATATACGCTCGGCGAAATATGGGTGTACTGGTTTACATCACAGCCTACCCCTTCGGGGTTTTTTTTTTAAATTCTGGCTCGACAAAGTGACTACGCTACACCTGATGGTAAGTGTAGCGCAATCCAAGAATAGTGTGGACCAACGATAAACAATGTGTCTATCGTAGGTCGGCAAGATCATGCCGGCCTGCCAAAGGGGAGAGGAAGGAAAAAGGGATGGGAAAAGGGTTAGGATCAGGGTGCAATCCCCCTGGGGAGAACCGGATATACACTGGCTGACCCTGGAACGCGACCCACACAAGGTGGGCCACTATGGCAGGTTTTAGCACCAGTGTACGGTGGTCGCTATCCGGTCGGATACAAGTATCCCCCCACCAGCCAAAATTACAAACGCGAGTGCCTGGCATAACCGTCAAGTGTGCATTAAATATTACATAAGAGGCAGCGGAAGATGTCCGCGTTATCAGCATCACGAACATAAACCGCGTTGAGATAATGTATGCGACAGATAACGCACACGAAATGCACCGTCATGGAAATTGTACGCGAATATAAGTGATAAAAAAAAAAAAACAATGCGTAAACAAATATTTTGGAAAGGTACGAATTACGTAAACCTTGTGACGTTTTGCGATATATATATTTTTTATTCGACTAAATGCTGACTCTTCAATGTTCGAATATATTTGATACGCCAAAAAAAAACAAAAAAATAATATTATTAAATGTATAATCTGACATATTATTTTCCCTATATGGATGCAAATACGCAATAACATTCAAACCCACATTGAGTAAAAATTGAGATAATGATTTTATTTTGCTAAATTAATTACCATTTAAGCAAGTTAAATTACGTATTTTATATAAAAAAATCATAAATTAAACATTACCGATGTACGATTATGCAAAATAGATCTTTAAATTATTAATTTAAGTTAATATAGTTAGCAAAATAAAATAAATATCTTAATTTTTACTTGATGTAGGTTGAAATGTTATTGCATATTTGCATCCATATATGGACTGCGAGACTGATAAATAAAATTTGCTTGAGATTGAATCGGCCCCAGGACACCAAAAACTGTGTCGAATTAAAACTGTCTATATTCATTGGTTAAAACTCTAAAAGATAAACACTAACGAAACGAGCAGAAAGGCAATAAAGTACAACTTTACTGCAGCGATATATAACTTTGATACAAACGATGAATTTGTTAATAGTAGTAAGGTTACGGACTTTTAAATGAAGTCATTCAAGGGTGTACAGTAAACGTACCCCTGTGCAGGGGGCATACAGGGGCACCGGCGGACGCTAGGTCAACGACTGTACCCGTGGGCCCACGGCACGCGGCATACCCATCAATCTAGTTCCGACACGGACAGGGAGCGCCGAACATCAGCCAGACGACATCAGTTATGTAACACGCGAAATCGATACCGACAAGAGTTCAAAACGACATGATATTTGAGTTTATTTTGAACTCATAATCTACACCACTGCATTTAGATTGACAATCTACAAAACATCGATGGTTAAGAGAAAACTTAAAACGTTTCCGATAGTATGTAAACCAGTTGATGCACATCGGTTAATGTTTAAAACAGTAGAGTTCAGTGACAGCGGTACGTAAACGGCCATCAAACGAACCCATTGTGAGGAATTCGGGCGACCGGCCCGCCGAGACGCGCGCGCCTCCTCCGTTTATCACCCGAACATTTGTATCAACTCTGAAGGTGCTATACAAAAACGTTTTAGTCTTTGTTACGATATTGTTACCGTCTGGAACCAGTTGGCTCGCAGTCCTTGGACATCTGTCGACATAATGGTGGCCGGGGACATGTGCAGCGAGGATCAGGTGTCGCGACGCACTGACCGCGGGCAAACCTGGCGCGACGGGTTATCGAGCCGACGGGGTACTGCGGCCCGCGCCCGCCGCTCTACCGGCCACCGACACCAGAAAGTAAAAACTAAATATTTGTATCATCAAACGGCACCGAAAATCGCGCGCCAATTACGGGGTCGATTTGGGAGATCGCGGATCGCGATAAAGGCGGAAACGAAGAAAAAAAGACACGACAAGCGGACGACAACGACGATACAATTAGAATTAAAGTGAACAATGTTGCATGAACAAAAAGATGTAGACTGAGGCTCGTTACGGATAACGAGCAGTCCTCCCGAGGCGAAGGCGAAAAGAAACGATTTAATTGCGTCCACAATTAGCCCACAAAACGACCTGTTGCGTTTGCATTACTGAACCGTTTAAAAGAGAGAAACGACCCGTGATTTATACGGACCGCTGATATACTACTGCGAATACAACGTCGCACGGCCGCGAATACGAATGATTACAACATTATTAGACCCTCGGAACGATTACTATTAAGCAGAGTTTAATATGTACGACACTGCAAGTTCGGAACTGGTCACTCAGTGATACACATGATACATACAATGACATAGCATTTTAAACAAAAATACATTCAAGAAAAAATAATATGTGTGAACTAGTATCGTGTTGCCCACTCAGCGTTGTTCTCTATTTACGTATAGATTAGCCATTTGTAATGACACATTTAACCCTGTACAAGTATGTAGCAACAACTCGTGTGTAAGACGTAAGCCTACATTATCCCGGGGTATTAAAACTACTCGTGTGTTGCCGTCAACGTTCGTTCCCTAGTACACATTGTTCTATCTGGAATGTCGCCCGTCGTCACTCGACTTTGAATCGTACTGCACACAAAATTGGGCGGTGCGAGAATTTATTTCGAGCGTCATTTAAGGTTTGAAGAGCTATATACTGTCATTTGCAGGGGAGCATTAATCGGTTAATTAGCCGTCTGTGCCTAGCAAACGACGGATTCACATTGTCTAGACTTATTCCGGTTACATGGTAATAAGATAACAAACTACGAACTGTACGTGTGCACGTTCTTGGGCTAAAAGTCGAAGTTACGCTACAAGTAAGTGTAGTCCGTTGAATGTTATCTGTCTGGATCGCGTAAAGTGAAATACATTTTACGAGGAACAAATTGTTGTGATTTCATTTTTTCATTGTCTCTTAGACTAACGATACGCTAACATTCATGTCCTTAACATTTAAGCCAAGGATTCCCATACTATTTTGGGCTAGAGACTCCTAAGTCAAAATAAACTGAGACCTCAGACCCCATAGCCAAATCACTTTAAAAATTCTATCTCTAGGTTTTTTCCTATTGTTATAAGATACTTGCTGATTTAAAATCTTTGCGGTCTTCGTTACATATAGACCCCTGGGAAGAGGTCAATATCGACCTCTTTGGGTATCACTGATTTAGGCAAACGTATTTAGAAATCTTGTTAAATAACGCAAGCAAGCTGTATTGTAAGTGCAAAATCAAAGTTTGCAGGTGTATAAAGAAGAATCTAAAGCACCTATATGTATCTAAAGGAAAATCCAAAGCCATTCATGACATGAGCATTGCAAATCAAAATACATAAATGACCCAACAACAACAATAGGTTCTAAAGACAACTTTTGCGTAACACCAAAACATATAATCTAAAGTTAGTAAGCAAAACAGGAGAGCCACGCGAAACGAGCGCACATGCGACATAAAAATACGTATGTAGTAGAAAGTTTCGAAGAATAACACTAAAAGTAGTGTTCGATGATGTGCTCAATGAACTTGGGACATTTTACTAGGAGTTGGCATGGATCCAAAGCGCACGAGACTCGCGCCGCCAGATGGCGAACTCGATTGGTCAACGGTGACACGGAACGATCGCAAATGAGGATGTTACGGCCGTATCCAAGTGCGTACCTATCAATTATTGCTCGTCGACGACGTCCCACTTAATCGAGTTGCCGCCGTTTCATATGGCCAT
This sequence comes from Amorpha juglandis, assembly GCA_949126905.1. Classification (NCBI taxonomy): domain Eukaryota; kingdom Metazoa; phylum Arthropoda; class Insecta; order Lepidoptera; family Sphingidae; genus Amorpha; species Amorpha juglandis. The sequence goes on along the minus strand of OX421370.1, from coordinate 2,024,685 downwards.
GTTACGTTCGAAATTATCTGCACATTTTTTCGTATGACGGTAAAATCTAAACACGTTTGCACCAAATTCAATATCGCATTAGTCATGACAGAAAACTGCAGCGGTGACGTAAAGATTGAATGGCAGTGAAGTTAACAGAGCGGCATAGTACAGCGCTTCAAATGGCTGGTCGGGTCGCACGGGAAGTAGAAGGGCACGTAATCTGAAGACGAGTGGCGAGAGGGTTGCGGGCGTGGGTCGGCACTTGGAACTCGGTACACAAATCGCGGTGTGGCCGCGCGGGGGCCGTATCGATCAGCAGGCGGCGCGGTGCGGCGCGGCGCGGCGTGTCGTGCGACGGAGCTGGAAGCGCGCGCCGCCCTGCTATGTGCCACTTATCGCCGTCTTCACACCTAATTTATCGCGTGTCGCAATCGACGCCGATGTTTGTATACAGCGCTTATGATGCCACCCCGCCTTTGCGTACATATTTTTATGCTCTTTTATCGCGTCTCGGCGATAACGATTACATCATTGTTATTATTTAAGCAACGTGTTACTGTTTACAGCGTAGTTACGCCTAATGCGCTACTTAAGATTTTTCCGCAGGGACACCGCATACATTTAACGAACTTTCTCATATCTATTACAAAACACACAAATTGGTGGAGAAAGTGAATTTTAAACCAACTATAGACGTATAAAATTTCTCATTATAAATGAACTGCGTGAAACGATGTGGTGGCTGGTGGGTCTCGCAGCATGTAAGTATTTATTCATAAGGTATTACAAATGTTCACACGGGTGCGTGAAGGTCGCAGGACACGTGGCCGGCGCGTAAATTGGAACGGTTGCGTGGGGGCGTGTGGACGCGGCGCTCGGCCGACCAATCCGCAGGTGGCGAGCGTGGATCGATAGCGATCGCACGCTCCCGCCTCCGCTCGTACTGTATGACCGGCTTAAACCCTGTAGAGCTGCAGCGGCGGTGCTTGCGGTTATGGTGAAGTGTTCGCGAAAGGATGAGCCGCGGCGCGATAGGTATCGTCGCGGGACAACGCTGTCGTGCATTTATCTTTCGTCGCATAATAGGGTTATAAACTGGAGTATTTGTATAAAAAATACAAAATAAAATTGTTATAAATGTAGCAAGAAAAGTCCTAAACTTATTTTTTTTTATATAACTCAACCCAGTTTTGAATTATTAATTAAAGTACCAATAGATACCTCGATAACATAATTATATCGAGTATAGATCTATTAAAATGTATAGGACCAATTTTAACGAGTGTAATTTTTTAAGGAACAAATTTATCCAAAAATGGAAAAGACAGACTAATCAAAAGTTTGAAAAGTTACGTGATCTTTAACGAAGTTTAACTTTTTGTAAATACTTAAGACTTTTGTTTCCATACAAAAGACTTGTAAAGGTTCATTCACATGACTTTTATAATGTATGGTGATATAAAGTGAATTGTTTTTTTTTTGTATCGACTCATAAACTCATGACACGTGGATATTAAATAATCGTCCTTCTGATATAGTTGGGTTCAAAAACTACGGGTTAAATAACGTGTCCCTTCTCCCCTGCCTTGTCCGACAGGGTCCACAAATGATGTAGCTACTTCGTATTATGTGTAGCACCCTTGTAAGCAATAATTCAATGATATTCTATACATATATATTTCATCCTCCATAATAATAGCTCGGTATACTATTTATATACGTCCCACTGCTGGACACGAGCCTCTTCTACTGAAGGAGAGGCGTTAGGCCTTAGTCCACCACGCTACTCAACGATAACAATCTTATATAAAATTATGGTGTGCAAATTGAGTTAGACATGAGTGCGTCGTGCAATCTCACCTAGAGGCAAGACTGAAATCCAGAAACGAGTCTGAAGCACGTAAGCTCTTTGATGACGTCACATTTAGTCTGTCTATATCGATTAGAAACAGTTATGGGTGCGATCGGTGTGATCGTGATGCCGGTATTGTGGGCCACAGAGCGTGGGTCGGGGTTCAACAGCCCACCGCGTCTTCTCGCGGCTAATGTGAGTTGAACAAACATCCGATACCGCAACACTACGAGAGCTTTGACTCACCGCATTTGGGTTGGGCGGACACAGTTTAAAAACCCGGTCAAGTGGCAAGTCCGACATTGGCATGGAGGATTCCGTGCCCGCACGCTTAAATTTATACTATTTGTATTTGTTGTTCTATCTATCGTAATAACAAATATTTCATGAAAATTTCCATCGACTAGAACCATTCGTTATACAGAGGCCTTTGAGAGAGGACAGACTGACAAATGGCGTACGTAGGCTTAGTAAGTAGTAGGATTTTAATAGCTTTGATTTATTTCAACTCTTTGTTTTGAATATTCTAAATCTAATACGTCGTACTTCTATTCTTACTATTATTTTTCTTCTATTTCGTTGATTTTATCACAAGGATCTATAAATCCTAAATTAATGATTAAATTCAGATTGCGATTATTTGGGATTGCTAGAAATTTTGTAAAATTAAAAAAATTGCTCGATTGAACTTTTTTTCACATAAGATTCTGCTTCGACAATTAAACTCTATTACACATATTTTTTTACGTCCAGCGGTCTGCTCAGTGCATTCTTAAGAATTTTCTTGTAAGCCAACATAGTTACTCAACATAGTTACGTTTAAGCCTTAACCTTGAAACGGTATCGCCACCTGGTGATCCCTACCCAGTAGCGCGCCTCGTCAGCCGTCGAACCCCATGACGCGGGCGGCGCGGGCGCGGACCCGAGCACGGCGGCACACCATACATCGTCTGTGGCCCGTCTCACGCCAACACGCGTCTTTTGATGCCCTTTAAGGGTCGTCTTCACAACGCTCTATTAACATCCGATATCAATAAACGATTTCCATCCGAATCTCCATATAGATCAATAACAAAATCAATCAAATTAATATTGTTTACTCTTCAAATTTGTTTGTTCTGTTGGCAGAGGTAAGTGTATTGTTTACACTTCTCTGTGCTTGCATCGGTCATCCGAACTGCTTCTTTCTTCTTCGGAGTGTGTAGAAGCATTTAAACAGGCCGGCATGATTCTGGTGACTACTGATAAAATCATTGTTTGTCGGTTGTCGCTGTTTTTTTGGTCAGCACTGCACTTACCATTATGTTTAGTGCAGTCACTTTGATAAAATAGACTATTCTTATCAGCTCATTTGAAAGATCAATACGGATATTCAAACTAAAATCATTTTTTTAATGGCCAAAGTTACCAAACGAGCTTTTGTGTCACCTAATAGTAAATGACTCCACCGCCCATGAACGCCCGTAATACGATAAGTATCATAGACGCGTTGCCGACTATAAAGGAAAAGGATAATTAAGGGTAGGGGAATTTGGGCTTCCGGATATCTGGCTGTACGAAATGCAACAGTAAGCTTTTACTTACAGTCGTCAAACAGAAAGAAATAATATATCAAAAGTGTTTCCTGCTAAGTGTGCAAACTTAATATCAACAAAATGTATTATTTAATCTAAAGGGTTGACCTTTGCAAGGGAAACTGGCGTAATTAGCTTTGAAGTGAATTCGTAATGTCCACAATCGATAAAGTCTAGATGTTAAACTATGACCTTTATTAATTTCATTAGTGAAGCGATGAAGCTCACTTGTATCAGAGCCGCGAGCATGCCCACGCGGGGTGGGGAACGTGACATTAAACCCTCGCACCCTTCCACCGCCACCTCGGGCAACCTCCCCGCGCCCTGCACCGGCGTCCTCACCCTCGCACACTTCGACCCACGTGCCTCGCCCGAACGTGTGTCGACCGACCTTCGGCGAACTGACGATAATTCCGTTGGAAATTCGTAGTAAACAAATGTAGGTAGGTACAATTAATGTTTTCGCGGAAGCGGGAAACGTCTCGTGGTGCGGCTGATGGCCGTGATACATGAAAATAAGAATAATTTCTTAAAGGCTTGAAGGTCGAGTACACTCGGGAAAAGATTTAAGTGAGAAAGGAAAAGCTTATGGGAAAATCATCGACCACTCCCATGCAACCTTTTACTTGAAACGCCTCCACCCCTCGCTCCGCGATGAGAAAATCGCATTACGTCGCGTACATTTTCCGTTTACGCCCCTATAAGATTGCATTGGGATCGATTTTTTTTCAATAGCATGGATTGATTCGTGCACTTCATTGTGATAACGGCAGTCTGATGTCAGAAGTCACAAACCGTCCCTTCTTCCATCAAACTATTGCATTTGATGGGATGACTCTAAAAACAAGCATTTATATAGCTAACCTTCCTAAATATCACTACATCATACCTAATAGAAACAAGAGACCACCAAATGCGTAACAATTAATCTAGACAAGAACACGGTCTAGCGAACTGCAAACAAATCGTTGTGATCGCCCCTCCTCCAGTGGCGTGACATGGATGGCTTGGCGCAGTGGGCAAACCCTTCGCCTCCCACCGACCACGACCAGCGTTGGACTAAACAGATTATACGGCGTCGCGTCCGCAACGCCGGCGGGTCAGCCCCGTTAATCTGTGCGCAAATAGGCGCACGTACTGCGGCGGTGGCGGCGGCGGCAGGGCGGCGCGGCGCTCAAATTATAACCGGAGGCTGTCGGTTAAACACCGACCGAGATAGCATCATTAGGGGATGGAGATGTGTTAATCTTATATTTTATTAGGGCATATTTGCGGCGCGTACCGGTCGGCCAGTAATCGCCGTCCGGTTTTTCGATATTCGATAATAGAAATGTGAGATATAAAACGAACAAGTTTCGCAAACACTCGACTACACGCGACGAGGACGGCGGTAATTCGAAAGTTACACCACTCGACATTTTTTAAATATTCACATGAATACATTGTGAAGTTGGATAATGTTAATTAAAAAAAAATATAGTAAAATCAAGTTCCACGGTCTTAACCGGAAACGCATTGTGACCATTATATGAATATTAATATCATTTTTAGCATTATCGATTCGCAATAATTAATAAAAGGTCAGACCAAACTGAATAATTAGACCATTCATTAGAGACGTCCATTTAACAGCAAAAATGCAAAAACTACACAAACAAAATCCGCACGCACAATCGAATGACAACAAGACAGTTTCACAATCCGATCAAGTAGCAGACGAATAAGCAATAATGCGCAGTATTTTGTTCCGTATGTAGTGTGCAGTGTGTACGGGAAATTGCAATATGTACATGCGATGCTATTTCCGAGTGTCCGCACACAGTGGCGCGCGGGCGACCTTCGATTCATCCGCGCCACCGGCCGATCGACGGACGGCCAGTTGAGAAAACCGGCCCGGAACTGACGACTTGCATGTTTGTCTCGACGTGTCAGCTTGTTTTATTTTGTGGACGTCTGCAAAACGAGAGGCCACGGGTTCTATCCCGCATCGAAACAAATGTTTGTATCATCCGAAAATATTTGTTTCGGGTCTGGGTGATGTTGGACCGTAGTTCCTGATACCTATGATCAAGTTCACCTGGTATGGTCCTGATGGAGTCAGGACTATGTGAGTGACCGTTGAATGTAGGTTATTAAAGGCAAACGACTCTCACGCCATGCAAGAACGTTTCAGCCGATCAATTACAGATAATTTATTAAGCAATAAAAAAATAAATATCATTTTAATGAATCATAAAAAAGTATAGTTAACGCGACTATTATAATAAATAATAATAGTTTTCTTATTGCAGTTTGTTGGAATAAGGATAACTTGTAAAGTTTTTATTTCTTTTTTTTTATCCGAGCCGGGCAAAGTGACGGCGCTAAACCTGACGGAAAGTGTAGTACAATCCAAAAAACCAGCGACTACTGACAAACAATGAATTTATTGGTGGTTACCAGTCATGCCGGCCTGTATAAATGCTTCTTCACATTCCGAAGAGGGAGGAAGCAAATCGAGGGGCCTGCGACAGGATAGCTGGATGACCGATGCAGGCACAGAGATACAAGGATGTACCCCTATACCCGCCCCAACCAACCATCAAGCCGTGTCGCAAGCCCCCCCAGAAGAACCGGATATACACTGGATGATCCTGGAACGCGTTCCACACAAGGTGTGTAGGTCATTATGGCCGGTTTTAACACCATGTGTACGGTGGTCGCTATCCGGGCGGATATGAATATCCTACCACCAGCAAAAGGGAATAGGTAAAATAACATGTCATTATAGAGAGGAATTTTTTAAACGTTACATAATATGAAAAAAAGATGCTTTCACTCGTAAATGCCACTTGCAATATGTCAACGGAGTGCAGAAGAAATATCATCGCACGGTTTGATTGTCTATCTTCTACAGTAATTTACTATTATTTTTTATTTAATTGAATGACATGACGAACAAGGCGTTCGCCTGATGGTAAGCGCCACGCTTGCCCATAAACAGAAGCAACACCACACAGAACTACAATGCACTGCAAGATACTAAATGGCATCGTCGCCCCGAGACTTAAGACGCTAAGTCTCATAAAGCCCAGTAATTTCACTGGCTTCCATGTCCATGTCACATTTGTTTGGCGGCAGAAAAAGATAAAGCTTTGGTACCAACCCAGACGGCCTCTCACATACGAGGGACCTACCACCTTGTAAAATACTCAGTACCTACATGTAACAACTTGTTTTGAACCATCTAGACCAGATGTTTACATCAACACGGAGTGCCCTTACGGTGACCGTTTCCATTTAAGCGGAAACTGGGTGACCGGGAAAGGTTTATCGTATTCGCGACTGGACTATATTTAGACTGCGATGCGATGCGATTCGCGGACATGACGCTGTGAGTGACCGACGACATTGAATGCTTGTGTACAATATTTAAAACAACAGTTGAAAAATAACAAATACATAATAAGAAATAAGAGTGGTAGAGCCACGTTGTAGACAGTTTTGTCTATAGCATGAATGGGCCGGCTCAGAGTCGTTACCACTGTCTCACAGAACTCCGACGTAAAAAATCGGCTTTTGCTGCGTTTCGTACGGTGAGTGAGATATCCGGAGGCCCAAATCCCCCTCCCTTTCCCAATCCCTTCCCTTTAAGATCGGCAACGCGCATATGATTCTTCTAGTATTGTAGGCGTACATGGGCGGTAGAGATCACTTACAATCAGGTGACCCACTTGCTCGGAGAGGGATGAAGCTAATCGAGGAGCCTTCCACAGTACAGATTAATGATCGATGCAGGCACAGTGATACAAGGATGTACCCCCTCAATCAACCATCACGTCATGTCGCTATCCTCTCGGGAGAACCGTATATACACTGGCCGATCCTGGAACGCGATTCACACAAGGCGTATGGGTAACTATAGCAGGCTTTAACACCACGTGTACGGTGGCCGCTATCCGAACGAATATCTTACCACCAGCGAAAGGGCATAGGTAAAATAACATGTTATTATAGAGAGGAATATAAGATATGTATGTCCTACGACTAGCAGAACATTTAAAACAGCCAGATACAGTTGGCTCCAGCTAATCGTGCGCCATTACATAAACATTGTAACAATGGCGCACACTCATCTGAGCGATAAACACTCGGTCGCCTCGGTCAAACGGTCGCCGTTTAACTTGATGAACATTTTAGAAAGTGACATCTGTGTAATGAACACTTCTTTTGTACGGTGCGCTTATTACGCTCGATGATAAAAACCATTGGACAAATCACGTCGCTTCCGTGTCTCGACGCTGAAAATGAACACGTTTTGAAAGAAGTTTGTGTCTGTTGTTCTATTTGGAATTTTGCATAATTATGTTTAAATTAACATTTAATGATTTTTTTATGTTTTTGCGAATGTTACACATTGGAATAAAACTAATTTAACGGTCCCCAGGGGTGGGTGCACCCCGTGACCATGAAGGCTGAAAAGCTTTCGAAACGTTGAAAAGCTTTCGAAACGTCGAGACCAAAATGAAATAAAAAACCGCGATAAAATCCGTTTAAATTAGATTTATTTCAATAAATTAATATTTATTTTTGCGATAATGAAACCATGCAGGGTATTACTTAAACGTTAGAATTATCATTATGTAATTTTTATAAACATGGAATATTGTGCAAAAGGCCCTTATTAGTATTGTTTTACTTTAACCGACACAAGTAAATAAACCCATTATCACTGATGGCACTAATAGCCAAAGTAATAATTTAATATGAGTCAGTAGAGCACTCGGTTAGCGGATCATACGTCGATTCCTGTCCGTCCACTTGTCCGATACAGTTGACATCATTATATCGATACTAAGTATCGATACCTTTAAAATGTATAACTGCTGATCAACTATTATATGTGCAAAAATATCATTTCAATTCGATAAGAGCAATCATCTTATCTAAAAACGAGCAGTAGAATCAAAAATCGGTTAAAAAAGCGAAGTGTTCGGGTACGACAAGCATTCATCGAAGGGTGTTTACTATTCGATATGGGGTGATATAAGAACGGTAGCAGATAACGCGATATTCCCACGCTTGCCGCGCCTATTGTTCTTTGTACATGCAACAGTGACGCTCCCTTGTGTTTTTTTTATCGGAGTGCTGCAAAGTGACCGCACTACACCTGATGGTAAGCTTAGTGCAGTCCAAAAAACTAGCGACCACCGACAGAGTTTATCGGTGGTCACCAGAATCATGCCGGCCTGTATAAATGCTTCTTTCCTCTTCGGAGAGGGAAAAAGCAAATCAAGGGGCCTGCGACAGGACAAGCGGATGACCGATGTAGGCACAGTAATACAAGGATGTACCCCTATACACACCCCAACAAATCATCAAGTCATGTCGCAGGTCCCTCGGGAGGACCGAATATACACTGGCTGATCCTGAAACGCGATCCACACAAGGCGTGTGGTCATTATGGCACGTTTTAACACCATGTGTACGGTGGTCTCTATCCGGGCGGATATGAATATCCTACCACCAGCTGAACCGATCTGACTAACGATTTGTGCTTTCACCACCGCGCATATTGTATCACGATTATCAAAGATTATATTATAATAATAACAATTAATTTGTTTGCTTAGTGCTACTGCACAATCCTCTGAATGGACACTTGTACCAATCTAATAATATAATGAATCTGTTATTTTTTTCCTCATTGAATGTAGTATTACAAATTATGTAAATGACGTATGTTTAGTGTACCTAATTGCAATATAATAAAACATATATTGACAAAAATATCAAAAGATCTACGGCTGAGTTTCTTGGTGCTTCGTCTCAGACCAGTGGGGATTTCTGAAGCACTGGTAGATTCAATTGACGTGTAAAAGTGCCCCTGTGGGGCCTAATTAAATAATAGAGAATTTGATGGTTTTGTATCAATTTATCTATTTAACTCGCTTGCATCCACTTACAATTGGCAGGTATGCACTTAACAACATCCAATTCGTGTGTTTCATCTTCTGATGGCTCCCATCTAACCATAAGTTTGAGACTCTGGCTCATTGTGTTACAAGTAGCAAAACATTCAGAATATTGAACAAGATTGTTGACTAGGCTCTTAACAATTACAATAATTTGGCAATACACGGGCTTCTCTTCACGAAGCGTTACGCAACGCAATGTTATGAAATACAAAGTTTTTATATCCAAAATACCACTTCTGTACAAGCTTAGGTACCTACTGTTTCATAGCAAAATTTCCAGAATAAATAAATAAAAAATAAATACAGTCACATACATAGTCTTGACCCCACAGTAAGATAAGAGTCTTTTGTCATGGGTTTCAGGAACTACGAGAGACTATCGGTCTCAGAACACCCAGACCCCGAAACAAATATTTGTGGATCACACCAATATTCGTCTCGGTGCGGGGATTGAACCCGCCTCTCGCTTCACAGCCGGCTACTCGCCCGCTGTGCCACGGAGGCTGTCAAATAAATACACAATTTCAGAATAAATAAGATCAATATTTAGTGAATACCCGATGTTCCTTTAAACGTTTTGGTTATCAAGAGCACAAGTGTATGAGAAGTATGTCAGATACTTAGAAAATATTTGATGCCACTCGCTAACTGTAACAACTGTCGTAACGCGCGCGTATAAATGGTTCTGTAAATATTGTTCCAAAAACGGTAATGTATCCGAATAAAGCGCGAATTCGAGTGTACCATGTATGGATCTCAATTATTCTGCCAGTAAAAAGTTTGTCTATTATAAATTGGTGGTAAACGCCCCGCCTGCCTATAAACAGAAGCAACACCACACACAACTTTGAATTACAGAGCACTGCATGGCACTGAACTGCGCTCGTCACCCCGAGACATAAGATGTTAAATCTCATAATGCCCAGTAATTCCACTGGTTTCAATGTCCTTCAAACCGAAACACAACAGTGCTTACTCACTGTTAATTGGGGTAAGAAACAGACAAAGCGGTTGTACCAACCCAGATGACCTCTCGTATACGAGGGACCTACCATCAAAGAAAGCGCAAGTTGGCAGATCATGATATTGCACACAAGTTGGGATATGGTTGTACGCGTTGCGCTAACCAAAACGGTGACCTACAAAATACGACCTTATCTACAGCTAATTAAGAGTGAATTATGATCATTACGGTATAAACGAGCGGTAAGCACAGCATACCGTCATTCAACAAGCGATTCGTACCAGCACACTGGGTAAATAAGCGGGTGCGTAACATTTTTACGACTACTTAACACGTAGGTGCGATATTACACAACTTTTCCTATGACGGCTATTCGCCACGGTTGATACAAAATATATTGTGTTAAGTACAAATTGTAGCGCGTTGTGATCTAGTTTACTAGCTTCTGCTGTCACTTTTCTGACTTTATACATCGGTATATCAATTACAATTATAATAATAATAAATACACCCAACAGTCACACATATAGTCCTGACCCCACAGTAAGATACGAATCTTGTGTCGTGGGTATCAGAAACGACGAGAGACTTTCGATCTCACAACACCCAGACTCCGAAACAAATATTTGTAGATCACACAAACTTTTGTCTCGGTGCGGGGATCGAATCCCCCGAGATTATAAATCTTTTTAATTAATATTACAGTAGTAGTGGCGGTAGGCTCGCCCCTTATCACAGCATGGGACGGAGATACGCTCAGCGAATTGTGGGTGTACTGGTTACACCTCTACCTACCCTTTCGGGGATTAAAGGTGGAGTTCGTTAGTTATATACGCTGTAATGCTATTCTGTGGCTTCTATTCTAAAGTCACTTATGGTCTGCATTTTTCTACAGATTACTGTAAGCGATTATTTGAGCTCAAACCCGAAAATGCCAAAAAAACAGTAGTAAGACATATCACTACGACTACTGCTGGATTATAGCTATGTGTCACACACATTGTGTATTATATTTATTACTATTCATTAAGCATAAATCTACTATCATTTGTGTTGTGGTCAGTTTGTTTGCGATACATTTTATTGTCGCTGTGTAGTGTGTACATTCGGCTGAGCCCGCTAAATATGCCAGTTCAAGGCCGACCACACCCATCTCGGTCGCAGGAGAGCAACCGACCCGCAGATTGTTTAATATTAGAACATTTATTATGGATTAACAGACTCCGTGGCGCACTGGGTGAGTAGTTTGTTCTGTGAAACGAGAGGCCGCGGGTTCGATTCCCGCACCGAGACAAATGTATGTGTGATTCACAAATATTTTCTTCAGAGGTTTTAACATCAAGCAGGCGGTCGATCGTAAAAACTACAAGCCAAATCTTACTGTAACTAAACTGTGTTTAATTAAAAGCACGTTGCGCCGACGCAACTGCGAGTGGGATAGGGGCAGGTGGAAGAAGATTAAGGATAAACAGCACATTATGACCGATGTATGATGAAAACATCACTTTACAATTGAACCTAGTTACGCAAATAGGAACTAACCCACAGCAAGTTCAAATGGAGATACTGATTTTGTTTTACTAATTTTTTTTTTATAATATAGAAGATGATGCGTCATTAAACAGGACGTACAATCGAAAAGGCGACATCTTAGAATATCTACCTCATATCTCGATAGGCCTACAGTATAGCTATGATCATTGTCATATTAATCAGTTTTTTACTCATTGCCTATATCCAAGCTTAGGCTTCTTTTTACGCCACGTCAATGAGTTCTGTGCAACTGACAATGTAATTTGCGTTATAAACTAAATTATATTTAAAACGAATATAATATTTACCACATACCACTGCCGAAATATACGCAGACGCGTGAATACTGGTGCGGCATACTGCATAGCCGAATGAATGCGCTTATCGCATTCGATACATTATCGCGAGGTCGGCGACCCCGCGGACCGTTCTCATAGGAAGAGAGTCGTGCGTCGATTGTCGCCAACCCATCTGGTAAGAGCGTCCCGTTAATAGAATCGCAAGGCTAAAGTAATTGTGGCGATCGGGGCTGCGAGACATGACGGTGGGCAACGCTTTCTAGCTAAAGATATGATAAATAAATAAATACACCCAACAGTCACATACATAGTCCTGACCCCACACTAAGATACGAGTCTTGTGACGTGTGTATCAGGAACTACGAGAGACTTTCGGTCTCACAACACCCAGACCCCGAGACAAATATCTGTGGATCACACAAATGTTTGTGTCGGTGCAGGGATCGAACCAGCGGCCTCTTGTTTCACAGCCGGCTACTCGTCTGCTGCGCCACGGAGGCTGTCAAATGATGGGTTAAGCGTTATGAGTACAATGAGTTGTCATTTTTAACTGACGAAAAAAGGACGAGGCGTCAATTCGACACCTCTATAAACTTTTCGTGATTGTCCTTAAGGTATGAATACGCATACTTTTCACAGAGTAATCAGGTTTACTGTTGATTCTTGGTTGATATGGTATTAAATCAAATAAGTGCCATTTAAATTAGAAAAATCGGGAACGAAAGACAAATATTCCTATATGTACGCACCGACTTTGATAATTCTTTCATTAAAAGCTCTGAGAAATAATCTTTTTGAAAAAATTAATAACAACTCAAAATTAGTTAACCCTAAAAAAAATACCGTAATCTAATCTTACTAATTTTGAATTAGTGTTATCAATCATTGTCTCGTAAAATTGTAATAGTTCTGACTCAACATTAGACGTTATTTTTTTTTTTAAGTTTTTTCTAACTATGCAACTCTTATCATTTTGAGTTTTAATACCAAATTGTTTAAGTTACTATAGAATCGGGAATATTCAGGACGCTAATAAAGTTGGCTTCTAACATGATATATGGCAAGTGGGCTCATTACTTGAGTAAGTTTTTATAATAATATCCGATAACCTCACAAAACAATTATTCAATCACCAAGAAATCACAATACATGAATAAAACAGACCAAACATCACATGCTAATAAATTGTCGACAAAGTACTGTATAAATCAGCAGCAAACCGATTCATTAGACGCCCTACAGTCGAGCAGTAAATAAATACAGACAGAAATGTCGTGGTCCGGTGTTAATAGTAATGCATTTATTCCATTTATTTATTCGCTAGCTGAGGGAAGAGCAACAGCGTACGCAATGTCAATGTCGACAACGAGCCGACCTTCCGACGGCCTGCAGGCGGCAGTAATTATTTCCGTTATCGATACTGAGCACTTTATTAACATCGATTATACTTAGAACATTTTAAATTGAGGATCTAAAGCACTCGTATATTTGTCAACGAATTTTAATACTTTTGCCCGTCGCTAGATATTATTATGATGCTTTCTTTCTCTTATCGATTCGAATCGATCGTATTTTTGCACATTTTCCAGTAGAGTCTTTCCCATCTGCCCTTATCTCATTCGAAGTGAGATGGCGCAAATGTTACAGAAAGATTTGGCTTGTAGTTTTTACGACCGGCCGCTTGCCTGGCGTCAAGTCCTCTGAAAGACGTTATAGTATCAGCTATATTTTATAAATAAGAGTAGTAACTAACAAGTATCGATATCTTGTATCGATATAATGATGTGAACTGTATAGGACAAGTGGACGGACAGGAATCGTATGATCCGCTAACCGAGTGCTCCACTGACACATATAAAATTATTACTTTGGCTATTAGTGCCATCAGTGATAATGGGTTTATTTACTTGTGTGGGTTAAAGTAAAACTACACTAATAAGGGCCTTTTTCACAATAATCCAGTAACCACCAATAATTAACATATAAAACGTCTATTTTTTAAAGTACCTAGTAGACATTCTTCTTCTAGTTTATATATGAGAATGCAAGTTGTAAAAATAATAATAATAATACTAGCTCTGTATTATACACGTCCCACTGCTGGTCACGGGCCTCCTCTACCGAATGAGAGGGGTTAGGCCTTAGAGCACCACGCTGGCGTAATGCGAGTTGGCAGCCTTCACATACCTCCGAAATTCATGTGGAGAACTTCTGACATATGCAAGTTTCCTCAAGATGTTCAAACCGTTAAAGCATAATATGAATAAATAAAATATTATTTGGTAAGTAAAGATTACTTAAAGTTGGCGAAACACGTGATCAATATTTTATATTATATAATTATATTATGCATTGGTTATGTATGTAGTAATATATAACCAGATGTATTTACAATATTTATATAAGGGATTCCGAGTAAATTTCCTGTTAAAGACATACGTGTGTTCAATTAAGCAATGATTCTAAGGTATGATTACTGGATATAATGCGGATATACATTGATGAGACTTTGTTTACGCATACTTACAGGCCTGCAACTATCCAATGTTATAAAACTATAACAATCTAATAACACACAAGGTTATAAACGTTTATAATCAAAAGCAAATACAGTTTATAAATAACTCAAGTATTTGCGGGAAACTTGCAGTGAAATTTTCGATTTAGACCGAACGAATACATCTGTTTCGGACACAGCTTCAATTTGAAACATTCTCTGTACAAACTACAAGCACACGTGCCACAGACGTCTAGACAGATATTCGATTTACATAACTTCTGCTTGTACAACCACGTTTTACTGACTAAAAACTATTTCATATTATAACATACTGGCTTTTCCTCGCAACTCCGCCCGCGTGTTTGCTTTTTCCGGGATAAAAGTCGCCTATGTTTATCACGGATAATGTAGCAGTCTCATGGTGAAAGAATTTTTCAAATCGGTCCAGTAGTTTTTAAGTTTATTCGTTACATACAAAAACACAAATCTTTCCTCTTTATAATATTAGTGTAGATGTAACACTCCACTACGATGGTATTATGAAACATTTCCTTATAAAGTTATGGCGTGTTGCGTGCACATCGGCCGGCAAAAGGATGAAAACAATGATCACGTACTAAAATAAAGACAGTTTATGTAGATTTATGTCACGGTCTATTTTAGTACACGGCTGTTCGCGCGTGAACTTGCCCGCCAGAGGGCGCGCGGCGACGTTGCGCACGCGCCCACATTTCAATAAGAGGAAAACTTTACGATCCAAGGGAATCTATAGAACATCGCCGATTTGTTACTTAGTCGTCGGCATTATATTTTTTTATTGCCAAACACAGATGCTAATACAAACAAGCAGTGTCCGAGCGCGCTACAATATTGCTGACTCATTGTCAAGGAAAAAATGTATCTGACCTACCATTTGCATGACTTCGAAATTAATGTAAACACACGTCGTATTCAAATATAATTCTCTCTCAATTCAAGTGGAAAATGAGTAAATAAAATCCCTGTGAGTATCAATAGAGTGCGATACGCGATCGGAGACGTCTCGATCCGCGAGGAACGGTTAGCGGGGGGGGGCGGGGCTAGCAAAGCCCCGAGTTAAGACATTTGTAACTCGGCGTGATCTTCAAGTTTCTTTCAGGCTTCAGACACAAAACCACTTGTTGAGAAACAGATCAGAGATCTGTGGACGTCCGCGTTGTTATCACAATGAATTTGTTCGGCATAGATTACTTTGGAGAACTAACGGAACAGTCAATTAGAGTACTGTGTTAACAGAGTCGGGATCAAGTAATAACTTTCTATTGTTATAATTTGTTGATTGAAATAGCCTTTTTTTTCCAAGCACGGCAAAGTAACTGCACTACACTTGATGGTAAGCGTAGTGCAGTCCAAAAAACTAGCGACCACCGACAAACAATGAGTACATCGGTAGTCACCAGAATCATGCCGGCCTGCATAAATGCTTTTATACACTCCGAAGAGGAAAGAAGCAAATCGAGGGGCCTGCGACAAGACAGGCGGATGACCGATGCAGGCATAGGGATACAAGGTTGTACCCGTACACCCGCCCCTAAAAACCATTATGACTACCATTATATTACTATTACGCTGATCCTGAAATGCGATCCACACAGGGTGTGTTTTAACACAGCAGGTTTTAACACCATGTCTACGGTGGTGGCTATCCAGGCGAATATGAATATCCTACCACCAGCAGATATCGAACTTACGATAGTATTTCAGTATTTCCCAGTAAAGCTAAAGGTCCTGACTACGATACTAATACTGTTCGTTGGTAACATGCACGCGGGTGAAACAGTGTCAGCTAGTTCGTAAAGATATAATTAGTAAACTCATTATTATTCAGCAAAATGACAGAAAACTTACACCAGAACTTAAGCAGAAAATGTCAAATAGATTTTATTTATATTTGATAATATAGAGAACGTCTTTGTAAATCATGTTAAGTAACTAGAATACTCTAATAAAGATTATAATAGAATATCTAATAGAATCTGTTTTTTTATCAAAGACCCTCTAAGTCAAAGGGAGTAGAGCTACAATGGTTCGAAACGAAATTAATGACGGAAATTGACTCGTTAATGTAAAAATCTAGCTGTAATTTGATAATTGACTGGGACAGTGGACACGTCTCATGAATCTCAGGCCGTGCTATCGAGTCCTATCTGTAAACCAACGATGGCGCAATGCGGGTTGATCTTTAGGATATTTTTAAAGGGGATGGGACAATTTATATGAACGAATTTCCCAGACATTCTGACGATTATGCATACAAGCATACTAACTTTCATCCACTACCAGGATCGACATTTTGAAATACTCTTTTTGCTACGAAATAAAACAATATCCTTTCACATCAGTCTGGATTTGTATAGCACACACACATATTCCATGTTCCAAATGAAATATACCCCATTTATGTCGCAAAATGACTCAAAAACGCGTACAAAACTTCAATAAAAATTACGCAACATAAATTATTCAGAGAATAAACAATTCGACGTTGTCGGGATTCGAGAACAAATCGGAGAGCCTTTGTTACTGCTACTGGCGTACTTCAGTATTGTTACAATTTTCAGTCACCATTACAGCTATATACTGTATAGGCTTGGCGTATTCAATTTGATTGTTTTAGTAATTAATCAAATAAACTGACATACATGAGTGGCTTATTCATGCCGTTGCCTCAGGCCTTCATCTACACAATGCCAGGCAGTATCTGGCCACAATAGACGTTTCCGTATCACTATTTTGAACTGACTGTACAGTCCAACAGTAGTTATTCGAGAAAAATGACACTGCATCATGCATGCAGTGCATAGTCTGCGAAACTTTGTAGCACTTCCCAAACTTTCCTTTGTCTCAATTCAAAAAGTGAAGATACATAAGAAAGTCAATGATAAAGAGAAAAAAAAGAGCAATCTACTTAAATTCCAATTGACGGATAAGTTATTGTTCACACACTCAATACGTCCATTAAGTAGTCCTATGTTAATTATTTTAATTGATTATTGGTTATACAATAAAGAGTTTTGTATTGTATTGTATTATTGTATGTCAAAGTAAATAAAAATATATAGTAAAGTGTAAACATTGAAAACTGGGACGAGGATCATTCAACTCGTACAGGATGTGTTACAACTATTGAAACATTATGAGTTTCGTTTCATGCAAAGCGACACGGCTATAAAGACGTTATGAATTTTCCACTATGAATCTAAACGTGGTATGCACTAGGCAATCCTCTAAAGAGGCCGACGACTCGACGCGACGCCCGCCTCGCCCGGATTTTGGAAGGCGGCGCGCATGTTCTGGTCCACTTCAAATTTTGTTTTATTTTTGAAAACCATCTACCTTTTTGAGACACTATTAAGGCAAAGGTGTGACTGCTTAATACAAGTTCTAGTCAAACTTAAAGGTGTTTTGAATCTATCGGAATTTTCCGAGAACGATGAGCATCATTCGACAGGTCAATATTGTTAAATAGCCTACAATAAAAAAGATCGTATCTACCATGTTGTCAGATACACCATTTTATACCGTAGGGCGGTGGTAAATTATGGGTGGAGTGTCGCATGAAAGGGCGGCGGGGGGCAGACATAAACGAAGATCTTCTCTAAGATTGCCGGAGCGGAGTAATGAAATTTTATGATAACTCCTTTAGCAAATGGGCCGGCGAAAAGTGAGTTTTTATCGCGACGGCAATACTAGCGCGGTTATTGTTCCACTGATTGATATACATTTTTAAATTGACTACGGTGTTTGTTCTTTTTGGAAGATAACTGTCTGGTTTGTAAACGGCATTCGGCTCACGGAGACAAATGTTTAAAAAGAAAAAGGTCGCAGGTAGTCGCTGGATGCAGGCCGCTTCCAACAGCTCGGTTTGGAAATCTTTGGGAGAGGCCTATGTTCAGCAGTGGACGTCCTGTGGCCGATAATGATGATGATGACAAATGTTTCAATTTGGAAAATGGTTAATTATTCGAGTTAAATATACAAAGGAAACTACCCTATTACTTGGATGTTACCCGACCGCCCACACACTCGTCCGACCTTTGGCGTCGCATCGCGTCTTCTACGAATCGACATTACTTCCTTTTATTTTACGTTCCTAATCTTAAAGTCAAGTTTTTGAAACGTATAATAATCACTGTACACAGGCACATTAATTTACCATATTATACGAACACTGTATAAAATTATAATGTAGAAATGATAATTCACGTCACGAAATGTTTTACAGTTCATAAAACATTTGAATGATCACTTCCGTTCCGTCGGCGGAATCCAGTTGTTTCGACTTTTAATTACACCACCATTCTTTTTAACAAAACTGCGGAGACACATTTAGTACAGAAATGCTTGTAAACAACGACGAATAAAAACCCACAAAAGACGCCCCAAAAGTCTGCCTTAATTTCGGTACTCGCGCCACTGAGAACAATCGCTGAAAGCCGAGTGCTTGTACATTAGTGTGATTACTTCTTTACAACGTCGATCCGCGGCCATTGTAGACGGAGCGTCGCGACATCGCCGTCGCCGCAATCTTAATCTTTAAGCTAATTGTTGGCGCACACTTCCGGCTGCTTTAAGAGTTGTTAAGTAGAGTACATTGTGTTGAGCCGTTACTAGTCATCGGACGTTTTTCTTCGTGCTAGTTGCAATTGATATTTTCGGATTGTGCAATGTCGACTCCGGCTCTATATGTTAAATGCAATATCTAGATACGCATTGAATTACTAAAGAAGTATTTGTTTTGAGTGGTTTAAAGGTTCCGATATTATAGTTAACGGATCTCTAATGACCCAAGAAGCATTTACGTTCGATAATAATTTCGCGGTAACAACATTTGGATGCAAATACGCAATAACATTTCAACCCACATCGAATTATTGATTTAAGTTAATGTATTTCACAAAATAAATTTAATATCTCAATCTTTACTTGATGTGGGTTGAAACGTTATTACATATTTGCATCCACTTGAAGTACATTTATGGGTCAAGGTCCACGGCTTAACCGTTCATCATTATAACACAAAATCACTGGACTAATTAATGGCACTGGTCACAACGCTTCCCAATTTCGATATTTAACAATAACTTAAGACTAAATAATAAATGACAATACTCACGGCTGGTGATGAGCTCGGGTGCGACGAGCCCGTTCAGGTCGGGCTCCTCGCCGTACCAGAAGATCCAGAGTTCCTTGGCGGCGCGGAGCGAGAGCGGCGGCGGTGCGGGCGGCGCGGGTATCGCCATGTAATCGAGCGTGTCCACCGGCTGCGGGGAGGGCACCCGCCGCCACACGCACAGGATGTCGCCGGCCAGGCAGCGCGCGTAGCTGCTGATCACGGGGTCGGCGAGCGGCGCTGGACCCTCCTCGCCGTCCGCGCCGCCGCCACCGCCGCCACCACCGCCGCTCGACTCGCCCCACACTAACTTACGCCATTTTATGCCATACAACTCCGTCTGTAAAGAGGAGATACGCACATAAATAAGATATCGAAACGCTCAACAGGCAGCCTAGACCGGCCAAGTTCGGACGGGAGGAGATAGGGGATTATAAGATGGTATCATCCCGAGTCATTTATATCCGCCTACGGTCCATACACTGTTAGGTGGGAAGATTATCCACCACTTAAAAGCATCTTCTGACATGTAACAAGTATACATTACGTTTCCATTAACATATCCCAGCATTTCAACGAAACGCGAGATGGACGACGCAACAATCAAACGCGTGAATCACAGTTAGTGATCCAACAATGATGTCACTACAGGGATCGGGTACGGCAGTCAACAGTCAATTTATTGCATGTCGTTAAACTGAGGAGATCATGAACGTTAACAAAGTGATTCAAACAGGACCAAAATTGCACGGAGACCTCGAAATTGTTCTAAAAGTGTTTTTGGCACTTATCCAGCGGCATGGAGGTGCAAATTCAAGAGCAAAATGTGTCAAGCCATCCGGATACATCCGGGTAGACGCCGCGAGCGTTGCTTAAGAACGCGTTTATATTGAAGCAGAACGGTCTTCTGTGGAGACAAGCGCTGTAGAAATGGTGTTAAAGAACAAATAAGGAGAAGTGTAAGAAGAAATAACAGCGTGGAGACGAAGTACAATGGAGTATACCAATCAAATTGTATATCTACATCTCTCCACTATGGCTTGCTAGGATATTCATTTTCAAATTACTACTTTTATAAGTGTGGAAACACTAGCCTGCAATGAGAACAGTTTTAGAGGGTAGAAGAAGACTTGATATACTTGTATAAAAGTTATAAATTTTTTTTACATATTTTAAAAATTAAATTTCAAAAATTATTACAATGGAAACACTATTTTTAGCGCTTTTAATCTAATTCTTCACAGGTCCGTTTTCCCCACTCCGCTCGTTGTGTGCAAATGCGCCTTAAATACGCGAATGGCGAATGCAAAGGTCATCCCAGTGGAAAGCATGATGAGCCCATCTGCGATCCGTACAAAATGCCGTTAAAAAATATTTTAAAACGCGCGCTCTTTGTAGTTCGGTCTACAAAGCGTTTACCACCCGAGGGTATTGTCTAATTTTACGCGAATGTTGAGATTGTAAACATGTCACATGAAAAAGCTAACCGAGTGTTTCGACTGTGACATATGTATTTGGGATTTTTTCACACAAAGTATTGTTGTCTCGATCGGTTCAAGATTAAGGTCAAATGGAAAATGCGACATGGCAACATACATGTAAATGTGGTCAATGTCACCCTTCAGATGATAAATTTAAATCTTAATTCACATAAGTGGGGTTGAATATGTGTAAGTCGTGTTGTTGGTTGTATAACAGTGTGTAAGCACTGTTGTGTTTCGGTTTGAAGGACATTGAAGCCAGTGAAATTACTGGGCATTATGAGACTTAACATCTTATGTCTCGGGGTGACGAGCGCAGTTCAGTATCATTCAGTGCTTTGTGATTCAAAGTTGGGTGTGGTGTTACTTCTGTTTATGGGCGGGCGTGGCGCTTATCATGAGGCGAGCGCCTTGATCATCTCGTCATTCAATAAAACAAAAAAGAAAACTATTCTATTAATGCAATAACGAAGCCTCTCAATATGAACATAAGTAAATATAAACGCGTCTGTGATAGTCGATGTACCCTCTCGATACAGGTCACGAGGTCAACGCTCTGTGTGCGTGAATTATACAATTATTTACATATACATGGTTGTTATAGGCGCCTCCTTACACGCTTGACTACTGCATTAGAGTGAAGAAGATGGTCAGTGACGTATGATTGTGAATGAGAACACAAAAGTACGTGATTAAAGACGCCTCCCCACTTTTTGTACAGTACGTTTTATTTGTACAAAAACAAGCATTTTTTACAAGGTGGTAGGTCCTTCGTATGCGCGAGGCTGTCTGGGTTGATACCACCGCTTTGTCTATTTCTGCCGCCAAGCAACAGTGTGTAGCACTTTTGTGATTCGGTTTGAAGGACATTGAAGTCAGTTAAATTACTGGGCATTATGAGACTTAACATCTTATATCTCAGGGTGACGAGCGCAGTTCAGTGCCATGCGATGCCTTGTAATTCAAAGTTCTGTGTGGTGTTGCTTCTGTTTATGGGCAGGGGATTCTCCTTAAGCCTTGCTTGTCTTGTCATTTTTTAAAATAAAAAATAAATAAAAGCATCTGTGGCATAGTGACCACTGACACAAATCCAAATAAACAATTTAATTATCGGAAAGTTCGTCTTATCAAATCAAATATATCACGGAACATCCCTTAAAAATTATTTTCAAAGATGTCAAATTTGAGTTTGTATTAAAACATATATTATATTTTTTAATAGATTAACCGCTTATAGGTTGTGTAGACGTGGAGTGGGTGCGAGATCGCCGGCGTGTGGCAGGTGGCGGTTCGACCTTGGGCATGCAAATATTTTATCGGGTCAAACACCTATCGGCGTAGTGTGCACTCGGCGAATGTTCGCCCGCCAGGAAAAACTTCGCGGTCAAACCGAACCGATGTTTATTAGTTTTATTGCGGTGGAAAATTATCCAGTGCAAGTTATTATTAGACACTTACACTCGGTTTCTGAAACGCTGATCAAATCAACGTCTTTGATTTTGACAGCGCTGTCGAATCAATTCGAGTTTGAAATTCGAATTCGAATTGACACAGCATTTAACGACAGCATTGTCTATGAATCTTCCAGAAACACAAAATAGCGTTTGACGTACATACGATTTTTCATATTTAATTTAAAAGCCTTGTTAACTAACAGGTGTGTCAAATCAAAAGCGATTGGTCTAAAATCCCGGGGAACCAATAGGGTTGCCTTTAAAAAATTTGGTACCATGGTGTGGTATGTGTTCAGCAACACATTTTATACCCCAAAATATATTTTTCATTCGGTAAACACATGGGTGAATGTCGATGTTATCCGGGATCCTATACTAGATGACCAACGCTTCTAGCAAATACAATATTGACTTAACATAAAATTTGACAGATGATGAGTTAATTTGTACATTGATCAGGCTTTTAGACACCAGGCGTTAATTTATCGATTGTCACCAAGCCTTCTTTAGCTTTAAATTTCTTAAATTAAACAACAATTTCATTTGGTCAAATACAGACATACAATAAAAAAAACATATCGCCAGACATTAATACAAACGATCAGGTGAATTGAATATTTCAATTACGAAACAAATAAACTTGTGACGTAACCAGATTCGGACGAAATTAAAACACCTCACCCAGATATCAAAAATAAATGTCTAATTATATATCGCTGAAGTGAAAATAAATCCATAACTAAATATTTACTTCTAATTATTATTTATGTCTGTCTCTACTGTTGGAATCAGTAAGATACCTGAATCTATTTATCCACAATCAACATTGATCCTGCAACAACAACAAGACCTACAAGGTGGTAGGTCGTGTGCGAGAGGCGGTCTGGGTTGGTACCACCGCTTTGTCTATCCATTTCTGCCTTGGTTTGAAGGACATTGAAGCCAGCGAAAATACTGGACATTATGAGATGTCTCGGGGTGACGAGCGCAGTTCAGTGCCAAACAGTGCTTTGTAATTCAAAGTTCTGTGTGGTGTTGCTTACCATCAGGCGAGCGCCTTGCTCGTCTCTTCATTCAATCAAATTAATAAATAAAGAATCAATACGTTTATACCAAGCCACGTATCATCGGGTACAATGTACCTCCACAATGCGGCAGTGTTAAGGCCCTACATTGAAACAAATGGGACATTTCTATCTCGTGTATATAATTGTGTACGTGGAATGGAGATTTAATATTTTGGTATACGTTTTTTGACTTTCTGCTCTAGGATTGTTCAAAAGGAATACACGATTCAATGAAATTTTCTCGATAGAAAAAAATCGCAAAGTTCTATCTATTTTTTTACGTTTTTGGCTGGCGAAGCGTAACCCTCATGAATAAGACAATTAAATTTACTTTAAAACATGGAGAATTATCGTATGAAAGTTTGGTCAAAGCAGTTTTAGATTTAATAATGAGTTTTATTAGAAAACAAGAAAAATCGTTTTGGCACATACGTTGTTTTATTCTGAAAGTACACTCAATATAGCCATCTCTTATTTTGCATTTCAAAAGTAATTGCGTCACTTTCATTCCCTCAATAGATCAGTCGGCGGGAGCGCCTTATCGTGGACGGACCTATGCCGTTTTTTTGCAGATCGGATTTTCGTGATTTCATGCATTAATATGATTTATTTACCCTCAAAGTCAATTTACATTTAATAATGCAAATAGTTATACGATGTACGCATATATTATATTATTTTCACTTGTTAGATCTCATAATATCTTCAACCAAGCCACTTCCATCAATAGACTCATTTAACATAAATGAGTATCCATAGATGATGAGCGTAATGTCACAGTGTAAGTACATAATAAATATTTTTTCGTCCTTATATGCGTATATTTCTGTACCCTCTGTGAAAAGTGATACAAGTCTGAAAACCGAATTTTGAGAAAAAACTATTTAATGATATGATACTATTTTAAAAATTCGCCAACTTTTTTTTTACTCTATTCTATTCTCAGGATGTTTTAACTTTGATGGATTGGGATTACTTGCTATTAACATAAATGTACTATGATTTTTGTTTATAGTAACAATAATAATATGAGATAATAAAAATAAACTAAATTTATATCATTAGCCATATGTTATAGTAGTTAATATGTGTATAATGATAAATGCATGTGTTAAATGGCACAAGTTTTTTTAAAACTTCTATCTGATAGGGTTGGAGTTAAAATAATTAAAATGCTGGAAGTAAGTCTGTTTAGAAAATATTAAGATTTGATGGATATTATGTATTTTGGATGAGTTAAAAAAATCTAACTTGTATCAATTAACACCCATTAATTCACTCAGTGTTAATGGATTCATATTTAGTTATATTACATAAAATAGAAATATTTCCAGGTTTAAAGTAATATAAGTTTTAGTCAGGGATCCCGGGTCCATTTTTGCACTTGATTACTATCAAGCTAATTTTCCGTGAGTAGCTTCGTTTCAATGAGACGCCCAACAATTTCCTGTGCGAAAATTCTTGATTGTGGTAGCTAACGGAGGTATCAAGGATAAAATATGTCGATTTGATGATTCTAAAAAAATTGTGTATTTGCATATTAAAAAAAAATAATTTTCATCAGATTTATCTGATAAATCTTCATTATCTACGCTTCTAACACAGCTGTCATCTTCATCTATTTCATTTTCCTCATTCGTCATATCTGACTTTGTAATAACATGAAAAAATTAAGTAAACTATATAATAATGAATACATGGTTAATTTTAAAACACCAGCAACCTCGCAGGACCAGATAGCTGACCCCATACGGAACAACTTTTGTTTTACGAGTTTGGATATAACTCAATAAATTTAAAAAAAATGATTTTACAAGTTTTTGTTGTGTTGTGTTTTTCTTCGTAGACTGCGGCGCGGCGCGGCTTGCGCGTACGATATCAAAGGCGCCGGTCAGCTGCTCGGGAGTTCAAGGTCAAATGCGCTAGCCCGGTTCCCCACGCTTCGCGTGTTTGTTTACGTAATCTGCGATGCGCGTTGTAACATTCAAGACAGAAATTAAATGAATACTTATTTTTGTATGAAAATAAAATCTAACAAATTATCAAAAGTTGTAGAACAAAAGTAGTAGCTTATAACCTTAGGAATCTACCCCTGCGAGGTTGCTGGTGTTTTAAAAATAACCCTGTATAATCAATCAATAAATAACAATATTTTTAATAGGGTACCTTGTATGTCAGAAGATAATTATTCAAAACATGGACTTAGGGGGCCATCAAACCAATAATATATGAATATTATATTTGTCATCAATTATTGTCTATCTGAAATTTTCTGGCAATTTTTCCGTGGGGCATGTGTACATTACACCATACATTACAAATGAATGCAGTTCTTTTAATTTGTTGCTACAATTCTTGTTTTGTTGGTGGCAAACTAATTTTCATTTTTGAAGTGATAACTTCTTATGGGAGGGTGAACCGATGCGTTCCGTAACACCAGCGGTCCATCGATCAACGGAAGGTTCGAGAATATTCGAGAACATTCCATGAGACGTCACGCGGGCCAATTGACCCGCCGGCGTTAGCCGATCTCCCTGGATCTTTGAGAATTTTCGAAGTCTAAGGTGGTGTCACACGGTGACCAGTCTGCTTTGACCGGACTGTGACTGGACTTTGACCGGACTTTGACAGAACTATGACAGGACTTTGAACGGAATTCGACCGGACTTTAACTGGAGTTGACCGGACTTTGACCGGACTGTGACAGGACTATGACTGGAATGTGACCGGACTTTGACTAGACTTTGACAAGACTGACAGGACATTGACAGGACTCTGACAGGACTTTGACCAGAATTTGACCGGACTGTGACCGGACTTCAACTGGTTTTGACCAGACTGTGGCAGGACTTTGATCGGATTGTGACCGGACTTAACTGGATTTGACCGGACTTTGACCGGACTTTGACCGGATTTTGAAAGGACTTTGACCGGACTTTGACACAACTTTGACCGGACTTTGACAAGACATTGACAGGACTCTGACCGGACTTTGACACGACTTTGACACGACTTTGACCGGACTTCAACCGGTCTTTGACCGCACTTTGACAGGATTTTATCAGGACTTTGACAGGACTTTGACCGGACTTTGACCGGACTTTGAACAGTATTGTGACCGGTCTGTGACCGGACTTAGAGTGGACTTTGACAGGACTTTGACCGAACTTTAACAGGACTTTGACCGGAATGTGACCGGATTGTGACCGGACTTTGACTGGACTTTGACTGGGTTTTGACCGGACTTTGACAGGACTTTGACCGAACATTGACAGACCTATGACCGGACTTTGACAGGACTTTGACCGGACTGCAATCCAATGAAGTGATAACTTATTATGGGAGGGTAAACCGCTTTGTAACAACGCGTTACGGACCCACTCTGTCTGGCTTGCCTTTCTCTCACGCATACGGCAGCAGTAAGCAGGCTTCTCCTCTCTAAATTCAACCCACATTAGTTTAAGTTATCACTTCTGTCGTGCGTCCCGAGACGCACACTTTTTTTTATTTATTCCCTTATTCAAATCTATAAATCCTGGAACGGTCCTTGCTCAAACCATACATTTTGTAGGAAAAATATTTTTTCAAATAATTTAGATAATTATCTTGAAATGTAACAAAAAAAACCAGTTAGTATTAATTTTTTGAGTATCATCAAATCGACATATATTTATCCTTGCTACCTCTGTTACCACAATAAGTACCACAATCGAGAATTTTCGCACATGCAATTGTTGGGCGTCTCATCGAAACGAAGCTACTCACGGAAAATTAGCTTGATAGTAATCAAGTGCAGAAATGGACCCGGATACCTGACTATTTCATTTTCATTTCAAATGTATGAAAATGACAAAATTTTGTCTGTCATTCCATTATCCTTCAAAACCGACGAAGTGTGTTTTACTTAAACATGACAAACTTAGGATTCCATAGTAAAGAATAAAATCTAAACAAAAGTGGAAAGTATTATGCTGGTGGTAGGATATCCATATCCGCCCGGATAGCCACCACCGTACACGCAGTGTTAAAACCTGCCATAGCGACTCACACCTTGTGTGGATCTCGTTCCAGGATCAGCCAGTGTATATCCAGTTCTACCGAGGGGCTTGCGACACGAGTTGATAGTTGTTTGGGGTGCGTATAAGGGTCCAACATTGTATCCCTGTGCCTGCATTGGTCATCCGCCTGTCCTGTCGCTGGGTCCTCGATTTGATTGTTCCCTCTTCAGAGTATGAAGAAGCATTACCACCGATAAACTTATTGTTTGTCGATGGTCGCTGGTTTTTTGGACTGGACTGCGCTTTCCATCAGATGTAGTGTAGTCACTTTGCCGTGATCGGCTAAAAAAAATATATCTTATGAACACATTTTGTTCGATTAATATTACACTTTTTATACCTTTGAAAGCGATTATCTCACCATCTATTAACAAAAAAATTAATAGATGGTGATTGATTTTTGAACATCTATCCGAAAAGTGAGGGATACACGCTTCTAACACGATTTTTTAAATGTTAGTGATCCAGTTGCATAATTTCTCTGGAAGCCCAAAGGAAGGTAGCTTTAAAGAAGTGCTTAGTGCCATACCCGATAAAAGATCTTCGCTATGCCCCAATTGGCTGCAAGCGCCTCCCCCTTGGTCTCAGTTGCTTCTGTCCATCTATATGGCAGGTAAATTAGAAGATTACCAGCGAGCGACTCCGGCGAAAGACGTACTGGCGGTCGCTAATCAATCGGTAATCCTCTAGGTACAGCAGGAGCTGACAGTTGATAATTCCATTATCGTAGAGAACAAGGAGGCGATGGTTATAAGCTTGTAATTGGACGGATCTTAGCGGTTGCCTTTTTTAGGATCGGGTGCACTAAACCGGCCTTCCAGGATTTCGGGACTACCCCTAATGCATAGGAGTGCCGGAAAAGACACGTTAAAACCGGTGCCAACTCAGGAGCACATGTCTGTAACACAATCGGAGGGATGCCATCGGGCCCACTTGACTTATGAGTAAACGGTGAATCTGTAGTAGGGATCTGGGAATCTGGGGAGGCTTGAAAATGGCGGATAGAAATGTGGTGGAAACCAAATTTATGACCTACGGGAGTACGTGTCCATAACGTGCCAGGTAAACTCCAGTAATGTCGCTTAAGGTAATATTTTTACGTTTTAGAGAATCACAAAAGTACGTGGGTCACAAACACCCATGCTAAATCGTACCAAAGGTACGATGTGTTGGTATACTAGAGGAAGCTATTGACAGAGTCAATTGTCTTTATAAAAAGGATATTTAAGATACGGTGAAGTGGAAACATTCGTAAGTACTAGTCTAAGATAAACCCAGGCAGGACTGCTGGTGTCACTGGTGAGAGGGTAACCGATACATTTCGGTATCGATTGAATAGCGAAAACCGTACACATGGCGAAAAACTCACCATAGTGGTCTAATCAGACATGTCACACTTCAGGACTAGCCACTGTATATCCAGTAACTTCGGGCCCACGTAATGCCGATGAGTAACAAAGTTAATCTTGTTGGTCGCAAATATATTTGAACTGGACTGTACTTAATACCAAGCCACTTTACTGTGTCAAGATAAAAAAAAATTCAATATCACCATTTTGCTTTGCTTTAATTGTATTATTGCGAACAAATCTGGCGTAATTAATTGTAAGTGTGTCTTATGTTACAAATTGTGATATAACAAATTAAACATATTTGCTTTAAAATAAGGCCTCAGTTCAATTTAATATTCCTAAAGTAATATCAGCATACACAATTTTTTTATCAAAATTGTCCAAAGGTGGTCCTTATATCATTGCGAACGAATTTTATTTTCCGTTTTATATCAGATACAGGAATACCGACTAGACCGAAAAAAATAAGCTTTTAGACTTATATCACTTTGCACAGAGTGTACAGCTTTGTAATACGAGTCGATTCGCCTGACGACAAACGAGCGCGGCTCGTCGCCCGAGCGCGTGCTATGCCTTCGGAGCTCCCCGCGAGCGGGTGCAAGCCCCGCCCACCAAACTACGGATTATTTTCGCTGTAGCCTCTTAACACTAATTCAGCACAGGGCACGGCATCCGCGAGGCATCTGCGGCGGAAGGGCGGCGCGCACACACACCTGGCCGCGCGTGGGGTCGTCGCGTCCCCTGCCCAACCTCCAAACGAGTTCAGTGTTAACTTTCAAACGAGGGGTTATCGCTCGCTTTCGATAACGTATTGAACCGAACGTCATGTTTAGACGTTACAAGAACTGTATTGTCGTATGTGGTTTTATTATGGGGTTATATTGGAAATGCTTTATTACGAGTCGCGACTGTTTTTTTTATTACATGACGAGACGAGCAAGGCGCTCGCCTGATGGTAAGCGCCACGCCTGCCCATAAACAGAAGCAACACCACACAAGACTTTGAATTACAAAGCACTGCATGGCACTGAACTGCGCTCATCACCCAAAGAAATAAGTTGTTAAGTCTCATAATGCCTAGTAATTTTACTGGCTTCAATGTCCATCAAACCGAAACACAAGTGCTTACACACTGTTGCTTGGCGGCTGAAATAGACAAAGCGCTACCAACCCAGACGGCCTCTCGCATACGAGGGACCTACCACCTTGTAATCGTGGTTTTATTATGGAGTTTTATTAAATGCTTCATTACGACTCGCGGCTGTTTATTGGAATTCGATGTCTGCGCGGGGATGCTGGTAGTAATTTTATAGCTCGCTGAAGTATTTACGGGTTGCATTAACGACGTGCAACCGTTTGCAAGTTATTGAATTGTAAACAGATATAGTATTATCAGACCATAGGTATTATTAAACGGTGTTTTGAATCATTGATTTTGTATTGAAATAAAACTAATTTACAGGGTGGACCACCCCGTGACCACGAAGGCTGAAAAGCTTCCGAAACGTCGGGATCAAAATTAATAAAAAATCGCGATAAAATCCGTTTAAATTAGTTTTATTTCAATGTGTAATATCCGCGTAAACATAAGAAATCATTACATATGATTTTGTATTGTTAAGTTTTTTTTTTATTTGAATGAATGACGAGACGAGCAAGGCGCTCGCCTGATAGTAAGCGCCACGGCTGCCCATAAACAGAGTCAACATAGAACTTTGAATGACAAAGCACTGCATGGCACTGACCTGCGCTCGTCACCCCGAGACATAAGATGTCAAGACTCATAACGCCCATTAATTTTAGATAAAAATTTGCAGTACCGATACACGCACGGTCATTAAGAGAAAGAGGGCGCCGAATACCAAACAGGCACGAGCCCCTGGAGTCAATGATCTAATGTTAAAATAAACTTTTACTTTTCATTTGAATATTTTGAAGGATTATTTAATACAAAGTGCGTTGACCTCATACTGTTACGTATTGAGAATAAAATTCTTACAAACATGAAAGATATTATGCCATTGTTGTAGACGATGCGAGTGGAGTAAGAATCAATTAACCACTGGTCGTTATAGCATTAATAAATCTTGCTCTTGCAAATTGTCTACGTATAACAGAAGATAATAGACCAACACCAGCATAGTTTGACTTATACAAGAAAAATTAGACAATAATTTAGTCTTGACCCCACATAAGGTGAATCTGTGTCGTGGATATAAGGAACTAAGAAGACCTTGCGGTCCCACAACACCCAGACCCAGCAGAGTGTGTAAGCACTGTTGAGTTCTAGTTTGAGACATTGAAGTCGGTGAAATTACTGGGTATTATGAAATTTAACTATCTCGGGGTAACGAGCGTGGTCCAGTGGCATGCAATACGTCATAATTTGAAGTTCTGATTAGTTGACCTGACCCTGATAGAAGTGAAAACTTATAACTTAAGTATATTTATTAAGTACTCCCTCTCAACTCAACGACTAACTGATTGATACTCAGAGCTCACAAGATTTCACCCAACCAAAAAGCGTCTAACGCGCACAGCACACGGTCAGGTATATACGATGTGTTATACGTGTATACTCTGAATTAACATTAGCATGTCGCTGATGCAAAACCAAAAGTTTACCGCTTACCAAAAAGTGCTCAACGCGGCTAAAGTATAATAAATCATAATATAATAAATACACCCAACAGGTGATCATATATATGTGAATACATAGTCCTGGCCCCACAGTAAGATACGAGTCTTGTGTCGTGGGTATCAGAAACTACGAGAGACTTTCGGTCTCACAACACCCAGACCGCGAAACAAATATTTGTGGATCACACAAACATGAAAGACGAAAGAAGACACAAAGAAGTTTTCACTTCAAAAACCATCCCCATAACCCCTTGAGAAGCATACTTCTGTCTCCGTGGCAGTAACAGCGCGCGCGTGCGCTTTCTAACGGGCGATGCGCCCGCGCCCGATCGCTTCACTTTCTATTGTGCGACGTGATGGCGCTGAGTGCGATCCACTACACCGAAACAAACATGCTCATGCGCATTAAGATTTAATAGATAAGCTGAGGCTGATAGACCAGTCTTTTAGTTATACTTGCCAAGGTGTGGAAGGCGACTCAAGATATACTTGGGAGACTACTAACATTTTTATGGCTACTAGGCCGACAGACCAAGAAAGTCTTATTTACACTTGCCAAGGTGTGGAAGGCAACTTAAGATGTACTTGGAGACTATTAACATTTTTATGGCTACATTGGGCCTCTGGATAAATCAAAAGCCAGTAGCGGCAGTTACGTTGCGTTTTTATACTAAAAGCAGTATCGGTACTTTTTTGAAATAGCTAACACTTCAACAGAGCTAGAATTTTTATTTATTTTTATTTGTTTGTCCACAATTTGAAACATCCAAATCTTTTCAAGACCATGTTTACGGTGGTCGTCATCCAGTCGTGAGTGTATCGATGTCTAATGTTGTTGGCTGTTTATGAATAAGGCGGGCAGTTTTATGTGTCGGTAACACACCCACGCGACGAGGTCAATGGTTCGCGATCAAAATTCAAGTGTGTGCACCTCGATGCGGCGAACCACAACCAGAGAGCCATTAATTACGCAAAAATATTCCGCCACAAAGACTTGCTCGGCGTGAACCAGTCCGCCACCACGGCCGACGACGCCGGCACCTCGACGGGGCTAAATCTGCGCCTATTTGAATTACAAATGAGAGGCGACCGACGGCGGCGGGTGCGCGACGACACCCGGATAATGCCCAAACACGAGCCTTATCCGCCCTTCGGCGCGCCTTCCGACCGCTGCTGTTACGTCACTGCGACGCAAACGTTTATAGTTCACAAGTATGATGAATGTGGAGCTTACCGCCGCGGCAGTATTGCCAGGCTTTGAATTTTTAATACTTCAATATCCAACGTTACAGTACAATTATTATTGTTGAGAATGAACAACGTGCAGAATTAACGTACGATCCGAATGGTTTCCCGGGCGGGTGTCCCTTTATCGCGGCCGGCCCACTCTCACGATCGATACACGGCCGCATCCTCACGTTGATGTCTTTTGCATCGCTATATTTGGACATACGCAGCGATCGCTGACAATAATTAAACCGTTATCGAAACGCGCAGTGCACTCGACAATGCCGCACGGCAACGTTTATAGTGGTGCATCGATATAAAAATAAAGGCATTCTTGCGCTCTACATTTTCGCATCGTTTCGGAAAAACGTTACGCAACTCGATAATTAACTACTCTACTCCCGTAAACAATGATCCCGTAAAGCGATCATAACCTAGAACGGAAAAAACTGCACGTCCAAAAAAGTCGAGCACCGCTAGACGTGCGAGCGAGACGATAGAATCGCGATAGGTGTCGGCGGGGCGGCGCGGTGGCGGCGGCGGGGCGCGCGAAAGTGAGAGGAGACGAGGTGCGAAGCGGCAACGTCGCGCGTGGTTACGTTACTAGCGGGGTAAACAATCGAGGATGATGTGACGGCGCGGTGCGCGTGCGGCGTGCACCCCGGCACCGCGCGCGGCCCTGCACTTCGCTACTGCATTTTTGACGTGTGACGTCATTTAATACATTTGTGATTAGCACCGCGCACCGAGGGGTTGTATCCGCGCTGCACTCGCGGTTATATTTAGGTATACACGCCCTTCACGGCACATACATGATGTATGAATTCGCACCAGTATTTAGCTAAAACTTGTTTGTAAACACACACACACACACACACACACATCTGTGAATTGCGGCACGATACGTTGCAGTTTTCCGTGGCATGCGAGTTTGATACAAATATCTATCAATGTTTATAGCAATTGGCATACACAACTTACAAGAAGCATGTTATGTTAAAAGTAGGTCAAGTTATTCAACGAAATATATGCCTTCGTTATTCAATTGTACAAGGTCGTATGTGAGATATTTAACGTGTATAAATAAATATAGCACTATACATTTCGTTTGATGTTTGGTATTTTAAACAAATTAAATTGAAAAACAACATAACGAACCATTGTGAAGGCAAAAATTAATGTTCCACTAATTTTCCGGAAAACATAAGCACAAATGGACAAATCGATTAGCGAGAGACTATCGCCTGTCGCTGCGTTAACGTGATTCTTCACACACGTACGTTATTTACTGTTAGGGCGGACGTAGTAACGTTTCCTTTGGTTGTCTATACAAGACCTTATAAACAATATCATTAGTGGACACATAGTAGGTCTAAAGCGGAGGTTCCCAGACTTTTTTTCTCATAGACCACTTTAAAAAATTTGCTGGTTCCGGTTGACCCCCTGCAGCTACATTTCTATACATACATATACATGTATATACAAGTAACAGTCGCTGAGCTTCTTAACATATTATCTGCCTACATTTGCAGGATTTAGTTCTTCACTATCGAAGGCAGATAAATTTTCGTAGTAGCCCCCCGCTCACGAATTGTGAACCTCCATTTTTTTGTCACGCCAACGTAGACCCCCGTCGAGTCTGCCGTGGACTCCTGGGCCCCTTTGGAAACTATGGTTACATACCACTAGAAGACACATAGTGGGCATAAAGGATAGCGGGTAACCCTCTCCCCTCCCCCGACCGTCGCGTCATCGTACAGCCCACTTCCTCCATCGTAAACATTATTATGTATTACGCGCACCTTATGTCACATGGTTGTTGCCGTGACCGTCCGTCTGTCCGTGTGCGGCGAAACAACGGGTATATTTAAAACTATCACAAATTACGGCACGTACAAAGATATAACTAAAAGAATACCGTTTTAACTGCCGACATTACACATATGTATTTTTTTGCTCATTTTGCTGGTGGTAGGATATTCATATCCGAGCGGATAGCGACCACCGTACACATGGAGTTAAAACCTGTCATAGTGATCCACATGCTTTGTATGGATCGCGTTCCAGGATCAGCCAGTGTCTATCCGGTTCAACCGAGAGGTTTGCGACATGACTTGATGGTTGATTGAGTATGGGGGTATGGGGCCGTGCTCGTCTCATTTAATGAAAAAAAAAAAAACGTCAAATCGTTATTTCAATAACCGCCAAAATATTATCGGACGCGGATTTTGTTAAGATTATTGAAATCTTTATTGACAAACACATTCCGTATCGCGAATCTTGGTATCTAATCGGCGACATGCACAAGACGCCGGTGGTATCAACAAACACCTTTATCTTATCTTCGGTAAATTTCCTTAAACTTAACAATGCAGTTACCATCATCTCGCTGGCTTCGTGCGTGAGGGGTCAGCATTATAGTTTACATCAAGTTTGTTTAAATAAGCTTCTTAAATATTTAATTTTATTTGAATGACGGGAGAGCAAGTCGCTCGCCTGATGGTAAGCGCCACTCCTACCCAACACTACACAGAACTTTGAATTATAAAGCACTGCACGGCACTGAACTGCGCTCGTCACCCTGAGACATAAGACATTAAGTGTCGTAATACCCAGTAATTTCACTGGCATCAATGTCCTTCAAACCGAAACACAACAGTGCTTACAAACTGTTGCTTGCCGGCTGAAATGGAAAAAGCGGTGGTACCAACCCAGACGGCGCCTCGCATACGTGGGACCTACCACCTTGTGATTTTATCATTATAATGATGATAAAACATTTTTTTTTTAAGATTTTAATAGATATGTAAAGGGAAAGAAATCCTTGCAATGTATTTAACATGTGAGTAACAGATTGATGCATGATTTCTTTGTAAAAACAATCAAGGACTCATGATTCAATGTGACAATTCAAATTCCACGAAAAATCCGTTTAGAAGAAACTCACACACCGTACAGTCGCCACTTCGCACGATCAGCAGTCACCATGAAATTTCATCGGGCGCATACAACAACAGTTATTCGCCATAACTTCTGCCATAGTGTAGAGATATACGCACAAAACTGTACTACGGCCCGACATGTAACTACATAACTGCGGTCATGTGTGGGCGGCGGCGAATGGAACACGTCTGCCTCTCGCTCGGTCCTATTAACGGTACACGTGTGCGAGTGGGACGTGCATAGTTGCCATGTCAGCGTCGTAGGAGCTGAATGCTAAAATGATTACTTCTGGAATGGTGGTACTAAGATGTCATAGATTCGCGGAAATTAACATACAACGCGAAACAGGTAATATTTTTGCTATTTTGTTTTGTTCTTATATGATATAATTTCTGCCGCCATGCAACAGTGTGTAAGCACTGTTGTGTTGAGGTTTGAAGGACATTGAAGCCAGTGAAATTACTGTGCATCGTGAGACTTTACATCCTATGTCTTGGGGTGACGAGCGCAGTTCGGTGCCATGCAGTGCTTTATAATTCAAAGTTCTGTATGGTGTTGTTTATATGCAGACGTGGCGCTTACCGGCGCCTTGCTCGTCTCGTCATTGAATCAAATAAAAAACACAATTACATTACCACGATTAAACTTATGCGTTTCTGCAAGATACGTCTATAACGGAAATATAATTTGATGATAATGGCATAACAAACAATTGTTACAACAATAGATTGTTCTTATTTTATCTTGAATCATTAGGGTCAATTGGCCGGACATGGATAGCTTATTCGTGAAAAAAAAGATCAAAAAGCGCACAATTTTTATCGTAGTACAACTGGACCTAGTTATGCAAAAAGGAACCAACCCACAGCAAGTTCAAATGGAGATGTTGAGTTTGTTTTGCTAAATTCAATAATTTAAACTAATATTATCTTGTTGTTTTTTTTTAAAATCGGGCGTGAAATATATTCCACGTACGATTTTGCAAAAAAATACAGTATCAAAATCAATTTGATTTGACCAAGTTGAGTGGTAGAGCCACGCTGTAGACTGTTTTGTCTACAGCATGAATGGGCTGGCTCGACCGGGTCGTTACCACTGTCTCACAGAAAACCGACGTAAAGTAGCGGCTTGCTGCTGCGTTTCGTACGGTGAGTGAGATATCCGGAAGCCCAAATCCCCTCCCCTTCCCAATCCCGAATTATCCCTTTCCTTTAAGGTCGGCAACGCGCCCATGATTCTGATATTGTGGGCGTTCATGGGTGGTGGAGATCACTTACCATCAGGTGACCCACTTGCTCGTTTGCCGGCCTATGCCATAAAAAAAAAAAAAATCAATTTAAATTAATGAATTTACCAAAGGTTTTTGCGTAACTATAACCAACAGTATGTCAATTTTGCCACCAAAACCCGCGACACAACAAAGTGAAACGGTAGGGAAACGTGTCGTTTAAGAAAAATATATTTAAATTCCCCGCGGCACAGTCGCCGCATGCGACCGTCAAGGGCGAGGACAAGTGAATAATGTAATGATAAACGTGTCATACGTAAAGCTGAGTGTGACGACAGTACAAGTTGCGGTCAGCTTCTAGATCTTTGTACGCTATATGGTGCGAGTTGAACAAAAGGACGGATAATATTGAACTTGACATACGTGTTTTTTCATTATATTATTCATTATTTATGAATTTAATAACTACTAGCTGTCCCGCGCGGTTTCACTCGCAACACATAATTAAAGGTAGGGTTCAAATAGTGAAGAACCCAGAACCCTGTTGCAGCACCACCTTCCGGGTCCAATTGTGAATCTAAACAATTAAAGAAAACAATGTATACTTGTAATCCATTTCATTAAAATTATTAAAGTTAATTCATGTCTCTAAATACGGTAGTCAGTTTAGTATCCTTACTACATGAAGATTAAGACAGATTCAAAGCTTTTTAGATTTATTTACTTTTAGGAACACCAACAGTATACAAATTCTATTTTTTTTTATTTGCCCATAAGTAATCGACACTGCAATTTTGAAACTAATAATGCATTTACTTTTTCCTTTATTTGATTGAATGACGAGACGAACTAGGCGCTCGCCTGATGGTAAGCGCCACGCCTGCCCATAAACAGAAGCAACACCACACAGAACTTTGAATTACAAAGCACTGCATGGCACTGGACTGCGCTCGTCACCCCGAGACATAAGATGTTAAGTCTCATAATGTCCAGTAATTTCACTGGCTTCAATGTCCTTCAAACCGAAAAACAGCAGTGCTTAAACACTGTTGCTTGGTGGCAGAAATAGACAAAGAGGTGATAACAACACAGACGGCCTCTCGCATACGAGGGACCTACCACCTTGTACTTTCCGATCACTTAGCAACCATATTGAAAATAGTTATTTCTGGCGGCTGTTACAGTCCTTAGTATGCGCTGGCCCTATTGTTATGCGTCAAATGCGCTCAGCAGGCACGCGCCATGGCACGGAGGCCATGTATCCATACGCCATTGGCTCAATAAACATTACTACGTGTCGCCATACAATAGAAAAAAAAAACTAAATACCGTTCGCGTTACGTGCCAGTCAGTGTCTGAGGAGTGTCTCACTGTATCGGTTAAACAACCGAAAAAAACCTGCAGCGTTGAAAATAAAATTAAACAATATATTGGAGTATGATAGTCAATTATAGATATCACCGACTCAAAAGTGAATCATTTGTACATTACTCTTTATTTTAAAAGGTTTTATTTTTACAGTTTTAAATATAACATTTGTAAATAATAAAACATTTAAAAATATCACCCTGCAGTGGCGAGGCCTACATTCATTTTATTATTAGTTTTTTAAATAGTTTTTTTTGTTAAACTTCTATGTACTTACTATATTTAATGAACGGAATCAACAAAATCGGTGCGGGTTAAAAAACAACACATCTATTCCATTCTTAGCAAGTCGCTCGCCTGATAGTAAGCGCCACGCCTGCCCATAAGCAGATGCAACACCACACAGAACATTGAATTACAAAGCACTGAACTACGCTCGTCACCACGAGACATAATATTTTAAGTCTCATATCGAAACACAACAGTGCTTACACACTGTTGCTTGGCGGCACTCTTACTATAGGGTCAGGACTATGTGTGTGACTGTTGGGTGTATTATTATAATTAGGACAAAGATAATTAAGATCATAAATCAATCTGTCCGGTAGATCTAGTAATAACAATATGCAGCTAATTAATGTTAAAAAGAACACACAAAACCTTAGTGCAGAAACATTGTGCAAAAATAGTTCAATGTTTTTTGTTTAAGGTATGTTTACATCACAGAACACTTAAATGAAGTAAAAAGCACACATTTAAATACTTTCACAAAACCCTCGCAAAGCTTGGAATGTATGCTTTATGACTTTTTTATTACCAGCAACAATTACATTTATACGTGGACATATATTTTTACATAAATACAAGAAGAGCTGTTTGCCTTTCGACTCTGGGCTAGCACTGCTAGGCTTGTCTTTTTGAAAGCTAGGGTAGCGTAGGCATATTGCAGTAACGAATAACTTCCTAATTATAACGCTTATTAGTCAATCAACAACTGGCATTGATGCCATGATTTATTCTTTCTGGCTATGGATAACTCCTCTCGATACTAAGTCTTCTTTTTTTATCTGAGCACGACAAAGTGACTGCACTCCGGCTGATCGAAAGCGCAGTGCAGTCCAAAAAAACCAGCGACCACCGAAAAACAATGAGTTTATCGGTGGTCACCAGAATCATTCTTGTATAAATGCTTTCTCACACTCCGAAGAGGGAAAAAGCAAATCGAGGGGCCTGTGACAGGACAAGTGGATGACCGTTGCAGGCACAGGTACACAAGGTTCTATCCCTATACCTGCTCCAACCAACCGTCAAGTCATATCTTAAGCCCTTCAGGCGAACCGTATAAACATTGGTTAATCCTGGAACGCGATTCACAGAAGGTGTGTGGGTCACTATGGCAGGTTTTGACACCATGTATACGTTGATCGCATCCGGGCGGATATGAATATCCTACCACCAGCACCATCAGTATCCCATTACTGTGTATTTGATGATCGCTAGACACTCAGGTACCGATATATACATAGAAAATGCCATAAAACACCATATAAATCACATAAACCGGTAACTAGAGTCAACTATAGTGATGACATCAGGTGCATGGTGTCCGCATAAGAATTTTCTCTATTGGCATTGAGTTTGCCATTGTTCGGCGGTTCCTTATGGTTTTACAACAACGATAGATTCCACTCTATAGTATGTGACGTTGGCATTCGACGTGATGTGTGTAAGAGATACACACGTTTGAGATTAAAATAATATCTGCATTTTGTTATTCTATACAACCGATTTGAGTTGAGAGGGACGCTTGGCTAATGGTAAGCCTGCCCATAAACAATAACAACTCCTCTCAGACCTTTGAATAGTGTAGTTTTCTTTGTTGAATATTATTATATTGAATTATTTAATACGCAACATGTCCAATTCAATGTTGAATGTCCTTCAAACCGAAACATAACAGTGCTTACACACGGTTGCTTGGCGACGGAAATAGACAAAGCGGTGGTGCCAACCCAGACGGCCTCTCGCATACGAGGGACCTACCACCTTGTGAAATGTATGTAAATTCAATAATAAAATACCAACTAGCATTCTATTAACAAAATTGGCTCATTTGAAACTGTTGCGAAAAGTCACCTTTCGTCTTCTCTATACACCCTTACGGGGGCAAGGCGTTATGATAACAAAGCGCGATAAGCGCGAGGCCGCCCGCAGCCGCACAAGCGGTGTTGAGCAACCACCGGAAGGTCGACACAAACAGGTACAAATAAATATATTATAGCACAAAACTCTTGGAACTTTTTTTTATAGCATATGGGTTCCATTCCTCTAGTTTGAATCTAAAATGCTGCATCTGAGATCACGGACTGTTTTAGTCCACCACTAATTGATCCAGTTTTTTTATAGCATAGTCCGGTAACCGAGCAAGTGGGTCACCTGATGGTACATGATCTCCACCGCCCATGTACGCCCACCACCAGAAGAATCAGGAGCGCTTTGCCGACCTTAATGGAAAGGGATAATTAAGGATTGGGAAGGGGAGGGGATTTGGGCTTCCGGTTATCTCACTCATCGTACGAAACGCAGCAGCGAGCCTCTACTTTACGTTGATTTCTGTGAGACAGTGGTAACGACCCGGTCGAGCCAGCCCATTCATGCTGTAGACA
Organism: Amorpha juglandis; assembly: GCA_949126905.1. NCBI lineage: Eukaryota > Metazoa > Arthropoda > Insecta > Lepidoptera > Sphingidae > Amorpha > Amorpha juglandis. Next base: position 1,983,388 of record OX421370.1, on the reverse strand, counting down.
AAACTGTCTACAGCGTGGCTCTACCACTCAAATAAAAAATCTGTTGTAAAAAACTGTTGTGTTGTAAAAAAATCCAACGGCCAATTAATACGAGGGCGTTTAATATTTTCGACTGGTTTTCGAAAGTAGCTTTAATGGCAGAATCGAGACCGTACCACGCTTCGGACACAATACTCGACCGTGTGTGTAACTATAAATAAATATTAACCGTGCCTATTAACATTTTACGACATTACAAACTGGATCTTGGGATTTTTACGGTTAAATATAGGTTCAATATGTTTGTAAACAGAATGACCAAAGAAATGGTTTTGTTGCCACAAATTATAACAAATATCATTACGTTTGTTTTTTTTTAATATAAGGTAGTAAGGTCCCGCGTATGCGAGAGGTCGTCTCGGTTGGTACAACCGCTTTGTTTATTTCTGTCGCTAAGCAACAGAGTGTAAGCACTATTGTGTTTCGCTTTGAAGGACATTGAAGCCAGTAAAATTACTGGACATTATGAGAACTAACATCTTATGTCTCGGGGTAACGAGCGCAGTTCAGTGCCATGCAGTGCTTTGTAATTCAATGTTCTGTGTGGTGTCGCTTTTGTTTATAGGCAGGCGCTTACCACCAGGCGAGCGCCTTGCTCGTCTCGTCAATTAATCAAATAAAATAATAATACATCCCATACATTTAATACGAGCCTAGCTATGTAGTGTAAAGGGTAGTGTAGCAGGCAAGCGGCGCGGCGGTATAACACGCAGCTAACGGTAAAGGCGCGCGCCGGCAGCGGTCAACGAACTCCGCGACCTTACGTCTAGCCTAGAAATTTGAGGGCCTGGCCTAGTTTTTTTTTTTTAAACAAACAGATTGTGTAACAGACAACAGTGTTTCGATCGGATACGCACTATTCTTTCAACTTAAAACAATAGTTACAACTTTGCGATAGTACTCTGTAAGAGTATAATAAATAAATACACCCAACAGTCACACACATAGTCCTGACCGCACACTACCGCACACACCGCAACACCCAGAGTCGAAACATATAACTATAGATCACACAAACATTTATCTCGGTACGGGAATCAAACCCGCTACCTCGCGTTTCACAGCCGGCTACTCGCCCGCTGTGTCACGGAGGCTGTCCACATAAATGTGCGTCTGAGATAAATCAATGTTGATTTATGTCAGAATGCCTATAAACAACTCAGTTCGAAGATTAGGAGCGTCGGCTCTGTCGCTGCGAGCTGACAGAATGCAGATTTCGGCTCGCGGTCGCAAAGCTTCTATGCATACAAAGGACTGTGGGAAAATTGCGCCGAGCACGGCTTGAGCAAATACGACCGCCTAGCTGCTTACCAGGAAACCGAAGACACCGGGTGAAAAACGGAGAACTTAAAGAATTCGTTGAAAATTTGAATACTGACAACGTTCAGGACAACAATTTCCAGGATTGCATGGTATATTTCTATTTCTGTACGATTTATGTCCATTTGTGTGCGATGTATTGGTTCTGAGGCGCGTCTCGCGACCGCAGCCTCAGCGGGCGGCGCGACACGTAACCCGCGCCCCGCCGCGCCACCTCTCCCCCGCGTAGCGCCGTGCACCATTTACTAAGTGGAACGCGACTCCGACTGCTGCGACAACACACTACCGACTACACACAGACAAACTCTAATTATTACAAATACAATAGACAAGACTACAATCAGTCTAAGCACGTACCATCGAAAAACTTATAAAAAACATGCTAGTTTCCGCCAAAATCGAGTGTCCTTCACAGCATGCGTCATTCTACTTTATATTCGATCGAAGGTCTGCTCAATTGCGACATGGTTTATGTATTAAATTAATAGTCGACCGGAGATTTGTCTCGGAACACAGTTTAGTCAAATCCTCCATCGAGCGGTCGGCGAGCGTTAGCACACGGCATGAACGAGTTCACACCTCGGCGTCATTGCGGTGGAGGGAGGCGCTCTAGGGGGGGGCAGAGGGGGGATTACATTGAGTGAAAGCGTTTTAAATTCAATAGTACGCCCTCAGAGACTGCATTCGAGCTGCCGACGTGGACTTCGAGGGGCCCTTGTTTACCCATTTAATATCTGTATTGCGAAACCTAGTAGTAGTAGTATTGTAGTTGTTTGCTTTGACGCCTGTGACTACTATGAAGTGATTCCAACGTAACACGCACTTTCTTCCGTTGCAAGAGAGTTTATTGTGGCGCTGTCGCGTCGCCTACAACATTTCATATGTTGTGGCTCAGTTAATGGGGTCAAGCATGTAAACCGATACATCACTATGCAAGGGAGTTATGTAATACATATATTAATTGGCCGGATTTCACAATTGAAACACAGGCAATGCTTAGATAGTTTCACCGGTTCGTGGCTTATCTATTTCTTTGAGTCTGATATGATTCTACAAGTCGGATAAAAAAATGTAATACTATAAATATGTAACCGGAATATAGATTGGTATTTGACTGACGCAGATACATCAATATCAACTTAAATAATACATAAATATTATGATTCAAACATCGAAACAGAATGTAATTAAAACGAGTTTGACGCTATAAAACAATAATTAAAAATAAAAATCACTAACTGCGTAAAAAAAGAACAATTACCATGCGGTACCAATTCGCCGATGCGGTGAAAGCAAATAATGAACGTAGACAGAAAAATAGAGAGATACACAAGTAGAAATGAAAAATAATTCTGACCCACATAATGTCCACGTCTGTTCGACGCTGCACGTATGTCGTGCTGGGCCCGTAGTTGTACGTAAACGAAGCGACGCACTGCGACGCGTGGAACTAGTTTCGTTGAGCGAAGGGTCTCGGTGACGACGAAGTTTTACGATATTCCATTACAAGACAAACCTCGAAACAAATCGGCCACGCGTACGCACAGCGGCGGACAGTCAACACGGCCACGTAAACATGTTTACATAACAAAATATAATCCCATTAGACGTACACTTGTGAGTTTTCGCACACTACACTCCGTACGAACCGGGCATCCCTGAAAACAATGTAACAACCTTTAGCCGACAAAAGCGAAAGTGGAGCACAAGGCTACCGAAGAATCGTTCGCGCCGATCGATATGGTGTAAACCTAAATGAGGTATATTTAATTGTAAATACATAACTTAGTATTCGTCTACATTCGATATGTGCGAACGTTGAAATGTCAAAGTTGGCGGTGCGATGTAAGACCACATCAGCGAGGGCTAGAATTAATTTTATTAGCTACAATTCCTAGATGGATATTATTGTATATCGCAACATACGAATACGGCGTAAACGATGTCCAAGTTATTTACACAGCGCATAGTCAAGCTTGATGGCAGAATTACAAAACCCAAAACATTTGTACGCTCTATATTATTACTTGATATTATGCCAAAATATGTACATACAGTAAATATGTTTACAAAGCGCAAATGTTTATAAAAAATAACTTTTATAAAAACAAAACGCGTCGTGTAGTGTGATGGCCGGCAGGCAGCAGGCGGCAGGCGGCGTCGAATGTGGGCCGGACTGCGGGCACCGAGCACTCTTCTGTTATCTTGACCCACATATCGTGACCGCGCTGGCGGCCACCGCTGTCGCTCTTGTGGCGGAAGATAATTGCTCACCGATGGAATACGCCCGACGGCGCCGTGAGATACTAAACATCAAATTAATATTGCACTGATATCGCACTGTATCAAATATGTAACTCAATTACCTAATTGGTACACCTGCACCAAGTGGCAGGTCACTTGTAAGCGCGAGGCTGTCTGGGTCGGTACCAACACTTTGTCTATTTCTATTACCAAGTAATAGTGTGTAAGCACTGTTTTGTTTCGGTTTGAAAGGCATCGAAGGCAGTGAAATTACTGGGAAATATGAAACTTAACATCTTATGTCTCGGAGTGATCGAGCGCAATCCAACTCTACGCTGTGCTGTGTTATTCAAAATTCTGTGTGGTGTTGCTTCTGTTTATGGGCTGGCGGTGCGTCTACTATCAGACGAGCGCCCTACTCGTCTCGTTATTCAAGCATATAAAAATATAATTTTATTGTTAGAAATTAGAGCACGTAATAGGTTTCAAATAAATAAAATACCAGCATAATTGCGCAGTTTTCAGTCAGTTTTTACGCGGTAAAAAAAAACACAGTATATAAATATCACGACAATCATAACCACATCCTGGGCAGCATCGCGTAACATCGATAACGGAACAGGTTGTGTTGGCAGATCTAATGTACAGAAACGAACGGACCGACTTCGAGAAAGCGGACGGGCGTTTTTCCTCGTTCTCATCAAAACAGAACCTTGACCCGGTATGTGTGGTTCGTAATAAAACGAGGAAAGGACGAGAGGCGTCAGACGAGTGGCTCGCCCATCGACACGACCCTGTGTCACGTTCGCATGTCCTCATATTAAACAAAAATACAATATAAAACATAAGCAACGCGGTACGACTGCTGTGCCGAGGTCTCGGGTTCGATCTCCGGGTCGGATAAAAGTTATAGGTTTTTGCTATCACGAAATGCTTAGTATCAGACCGGAGTCTTGAATTGTGCGTAGTATGGCTATAGGTTCGCGCCCTATCACATCATGGGACGGAGATACGCTCGGCGAAATGTGAGTGTACTGATTACACCCCTGCGTCACGTCTTTTTTATGAACATCATAATTAAATTTAGAAAGATATTTTACTCCTAATTAATTATTTCCATGTAAATATAGTACAGCATTGTTATAATTAATTTAAAGTACATTATTCTATTCAAAGTGGGTTAAACGAAAGCGTATAACGAAGGACGCTGGACGAAGGACACAGCCAAGAGCTTGCAACTACTTTCAAGGATCGCACGACCTCTATACTCATTTCTGTTTCAAGTGTTCACTTAACATTACCAATAATAGTATTGTATTGCTTTCTATAGATTTTTAATATGCTAAAAATAATAGCAGAATATTAAAGTTTGTTTTAGTCTACACTAATATTATGAAGAGGAAAGATTTGTTTTTTTTTTGTATGTAACGAATAAACATAAAAACTACTAGACCTCTTTAAAAAATTCTTTCAACATTAGAATTCTACATTAACCCTGATGAACATAGGCTACATTTTATCCCGGATAAAGCAGATCACGCGGGCGGAGCCGCGAGGAAAATCTAGCACAAAATATGACGCCATCCAGAATAAAAGCGATGAGAAATCCATAATAAATTGTCACTGGAAATTCTTTGGATAACACGTAATGTTTTGTAGGGGTGGTCAATTAAACAATTTATGTATGTAACATACCGTTTCCCCATAGCAATAACGTTTCGCGAACACGTTGATCGTTCACATAACAGAAAAAAAAATAACCGGTTCCATCGCAATGGCGTTGAAGTAACAAGTGCGTCATAAAAACATATACACGTCATTCAAGTTCCCCAGGAAAATACAAGTTTTCCTTCTTGCCATGGTTTTACGGAAAATAAATCGGCGTCAACATAATACTGAGCAGTATAACTGCAAGTGTGTTTCTATAAACAAAATTTCATAGAATAGATGAGGATAAAATATAATATCTAAATTACATGTTGGTTGTTCCGTTAAAGTTAATTTAGATCGACATTTACGATGAATATCCTTTTTTTTTATTTCATCCAAAATGTCAATGTCAACGATAATAATAATTGAACTGGATTAGATTAGGTAAAATTGCTTTTTAATTTTGCAGGAAATTAATATTATGATGAAATGTTCGTAGTGTTATGAAAGTAATTACTGTATAGATAGAATTATAAATCATTTCTCGTTACTTTCTAAAAATAATGCGTTTTTGCCACTTTTTAATTGCATATTTCCAAGAGTATTGACGTTATTAAGACCTACAACAACTTCTCAATACACACCCGCCGTGCCATGGAGGTCATTTTATATTTGAAACTTATTTTCGTCATATTTCATTAAACATAATAAGTATACTTAATTCAAATTATAATTGCTAAACAGATTTTCTTTAAACATAGCTAAAAACCTTCATGATTAGACCGCCTTTCAAATAAAAAAAAAACCGTTTTAGCGCTATGATGCCTCAGACAGACACGCCCACACATAAAGTCTATCACAGAAATCTCTTTACATTATTTAGATAATAACCTAACCTAACCCCTCTGGGAATAAAACTAATTTAAACGGATTTTATAGCGGTTTTTTTTATTAATTTTGATCCCGACGTTTCGAAAGGTTTTCAGCCTTCGTGGTCACGGGGTGGACAGTGGTGTGGACGGTGGATAATAAAAAACCGCAATTAAATCGGCTTAAATTAGTTTTATTTCAATGTGTAATATTCGCGTAAACATAAGAAATCAATATGCTAACCTCTTCTTATTTATAGAGTAGTCCCGTTAAGACAGGCCTAATACTTAAATTTATAATGTATAAAATGAATATTTTTAAGTCTTGAATTGTTTAAGCACACAAGGCCGCATAATATGAAACATATCAAACATCATAGTGTTGAAGAAACACGGCGAGATAATGACTCGGCAAATGTGGTGTTTATCAGTCAGTGATAGCGTGTGCAGTGACGTGATCGCCGACCGCGAACCAACCACCATCAATTCACCGTCAACAATGCATGTTGTTTGTTTCATACGCTTTCCATTCTAATTATTGTTTATTGTAAAAGAAAGATTTATTTTATTTATCATTATATTTGATCCACCAACAGATGATACAGTACCAACAGTACAAAGTATAATTTATAAAATTAAACAAACATTTATGAACCACAGAGACATTTATCTCAGTGCGGGAATCGAACCCAAAGCTTCTCGCTTCGCAGCCGGTATTCGCCCACTGCGCCACGGACGTTCAATTTCTAGACTTTTAAGTCAATGTTTTTGCATTTGGTTTAATCAAACTAGGCTTAGTCTTTTTTGCAATTCAGAACTTGTAGTACAGTGGACGCTCAGTGTTATCTCACTATCTCGCTCGCACGCGGGCATCGTAATGGCCATTTGCCATGGTGACGTCAAAGTTTGAGTCGTCTGTTTACTTATTTATTTGACAAATGTCCCCTCCACCACATTTGAATGACTTCTAATTTATGTCTTTGTGGACGGATTAATTAAATTCTTTCTGCAATAGCTTTTGGGTAACGTTACTTATTGATTAAAATAATAAACAAAATAAATATCCTATTAAAGATTGTAGCTAAAGCATTCCAACAGTGCTCCAATCATCTTATTTTAAAACAGCAGTTTATCGCTTATCGATTGGCCGATTAGAGATTGATGAACCATAGGTTAGACGGCGGTTATTTTTGTATAATTTCATCACATTGAACCTTATCTTTTATAGCGCAATAACCTATTTGTAACCGTTGGAATGACATGCTGGTTTATAATACATTTCCGGGCGGACCTTGAAAATAATCAGAATTTTTTAAGAATCAACACTTGTAACGAAAGACTTTTTTAATATTTTGCTTCTTTAAAAAAAACAGCTTGCGATAGAAAGGCGCGCCCGTTTGTGGCAAAAGTCAGCACATTTTTTATACACATCAGGCTTTTTGTCAGGAATTTTTCATTTCAGTGACTCTTATGCGGCTTAATGTCTATGTCACAATAAAACCTATTATAATGTTCACGTATGATAAATAGTGACCATATAAAGTAATCCATTCTTTGATATTCTTCTGTGTACTTCTCTGAACGTAGAATATAACATCGCTCATTAAATCTTCTTCTCTTATATATAAAAATCAATTGCCATTCGTTAGTCTCGCAAAAACTTCCTAAACAGTTGGACAGATTATGCTGATTCTTTTTTGGGTGAGTTTAGAATGTGTCCCTGGTTTATATTCACAATTGGACCCGGTAGGTGGCGCTTTTGACCATAATATGTTGCGGGTGAAACCGCGCAGAACAGCTAGTTTTGGTACTAAATAAAGTATACAACAATCAACCATTTATAGATGAAGACAAAATGCGGCCATTATCAATTCCTCATGACGCAGAAGCCGCTGCGCAGTGATTACCCGACAAAATGAATCTTATAGTCGTGGAGCCGGTGTCATCGGCACATATTCCTGGAACCCCCATCATCACGCTACGTGACGCAAGTCACGTGTCGGCGACAGCACGAATACGTGTTCTATCTCTCACATTACACAACTCGCGTGATAAACGAATGTATATCGAAACGATAATTTCGACAAGATGGTTTCTGTCTTCACTTCCTGGTCGAAAGTTACTTACACAGTTGTCAGTATTTTCAAACGAATGTTTGCTAAATGGTGGTATGATACAGTAATACCCCGGACTTACGCGATAGATGGGACCGAGCTATAACCGTGTAAGTCGAATGCGCGTAAGTCGGGGTACAACTTTGCATGCACTTTTGAGTGACATAATTTGAGGTTATCAATAAAACACAACGTACGTAAAACAATTCAACGCGGAACACGTTCGAACCTGTCGTAAACGGACCACTAACATGGCGAAACAGGAGAGCTGACGCGCTCGGCCATCAAAAAGAATAACCGCGTATCTCCGAATTCGCGTAAAACGGGGTAGCGTAAGTCGGGGTATTACTGTTGATAAGGGTGCGAATAAAACACGATGATTGCGTTCATAAAAATACGAGATGATCGAATACGTCGGTGTGGATTGTCGCGACCTCTTACGTTCCACTTATAGTCCCGACTGTGCTGGCGCGAAAAAATGCTCCATAGAGCGCGCGGCCGACCCGCTCTCCCGTTTCCGCGCCTACCCCGTTGTTGCCATACGCGCAGTATACACACCCGCGCATCGACCATCTCGCTCTATCGTATATTTAAAAACTCTAAGGCATACAGAATACAAAAGGAATAACTATAAAGGTAAATACAATAAAGTAACATTTAGTAAACCTAATACGCGTCGCCTACATTCTCCACCCCAGTGCGACACTCAGCACTCTACACCTGTAGGTATCCTAGCGACGCGTGTTGCAGAACGTTGTAGCACGCCGATTTTTGTCTTTGTGCCAGTTGAGGGAGTCCGCTTCCAACACATTATGGTCTAGCTCAAGCATTGCCCTTCTAAGTTCTTTATCGGCACCTCGCAGATTGGTACCGTTGTCTGAATGTATAAATTGAGGCCACCCTCGACGTGCAGCCATACGTCTGACGGCCTTGATGAAAGAGTCCGTTTTCAGTGACGACACCAGTTCGATATGAACCGCTCTGATGGTGAGGCAGGTGAATAAAACTCCATATCTTTTTTCCTTGATTTCCGTTATGTTGACGTCGCTTTGGGGCTGGTGGTCCTTTGTTACGTAATATAGTAATCGATAATGCGGTTGGCCACAATTGTTTATGTCACAGGTAACAGCAGGACAAGTATCTCGATCGTGGCGCGATAATAAACACTTGAAACAAATTCCGAACCTCTTGACATGTCGCCAACGCTCTTTACGTCGCGACTTTTTAAAGTGTTTACACTCATTAAGTTTATGCTTAGCTTTGCGGCAATATAAACACTTTGGGTCGTTAATGTCCGTAGTCAATAACACCATATCATGCGCATGATTAGAATAATTTCCTTTGTTATAATTTGTGTACGAACTTAAGGTATGAATATTTGCTGTCGTTGACATTTTCACCGCCTCTTCTTTTAAGAAATCTGCTAAAATATCCATTCGTGATTTCTTGCCCTCAGTGATGAGTGGGAAACTGTAGTTTGACCATTTCGATATTAGGACTGTAGGTAATTTAGATAATATGAGTGACACTATATTCATTCCCTGCAGGTACTCATCGCGCTTGACTGATCTTACGGCTCCAATAAAGTTTGGCACTTTTGACGAAAATGTTACAGTGTCTTTTTGATAATCTTGAGACATTGGATGCAGCTTTTTTGTGTCCTGCATAATCTCCATAACTATGCAGTCAGGGTTACCAAATCGTAGCTCTAAAGCGGCCATTATTATCTTAGGTTCCGTGGCAGTAATTAACAAAGCTGAGACAGCGTCCTTGGCGGGTCCACGGAGATATTTGCGTATTCTCCACAGGGTTTCTTTAGAGCTGAAATTGCATAATTTAGTTGACTCTTCATACGTATGCTTTAACTGCAACCACTCCATCGGGTCACCGGAGAAAACAGGTAAGTCTCGCGGCGTACTTATGTGGCTCAGTGGATTAGCATTGGACATAGTGTTAGCTGAGGAGGCGGCAAGATCCTTTATCGCACTAGCTAGCATCTGAACTGTACCATCTGAAGTACCAGGGCACGGTGCCACTGGTTGACATAGCTCGCCCTTTTCTGGTCCATAATCGTGGGCTAACTGTGCCTGCTCCAGTTCAAGCTGGCTGCCTTCTAACCACCCCTCCACATCGGCATCACTATGTGTATGACAGTCTTGGTGTTCAGTCATCTCGTCTTTTAGATCTGCTATATTTGCTGCCAACCTTTTATCAATAAGTTCCATCTGAAGTCTAGCCTTTTCTTCTGCAGCTTGTAATTCCAGTTTGGCTATTCGTGCTCGCAAAGATGATGTCGACTTTTTAGCTTTCGAAGTTTTACTTGCCATAGATGCGGGTCCTTTTAGTTGTTGTTTCGGTTTGATACTGCTTTCCGCTACAACATTCATCTTGACATTGGTTTCTTCCATGTTGAATAATTCTTCTCCAGAAACTTCGATTGCCTTCGACGTCGGCTGTTGTGATGGTGGTTGACTGGTTGAAGCTTCATCGGTGTTATCGCGTTCCTTACGCGCATTACTTCGCGTGTTGACCATCGATCGTGGTGGTGTATGATACATAATAATAATATGTATGATCCGGCTCGAAGGACCACTTGATAAGGGTGCGAATAAAACACGATGATTGCGTTCATAAAAATACGAGATGATCGAATACGTCGGTGTGGATTGTCGCGACCTCTTACGTTCCACTTATAGTCCCGACTGTGCTGGCGCGAAAAAATGCTCCATAGAGCGCGCGGCCGACCCGCTCTCCCGTTTCCGCGCCTACCCCGTTGTTGCCATACGCGCAGTATACACACCCGCGCATCGACCATCTCGCTCTATCGTATATTTAAAAACTCTAAGGCATACAGAATACAAAAGGAATAACTATAAAGGTAAATACAATAAAGTAACATTTAGTAAACCTAATACGCGTCGCCTACAACTGTATTCGAAACCGCCCGGATAGCGACCACCGTACACATCGTGTTAAGATCTGCCATAGTGACCTTGACCAGACCTTGTGTGGATCGCGTTTCAGGAACATCCAGTTGTATATTCGGTGCTCCTCAAAGGTTTGCGACATGATTTGATGGTTGACTGGGGCGGGTATAAAGCTATCCGCATCGGTAATCCGCCTATCTTGTCGCATTGCTTCTTACCTCATTGGAGTGTGAAGAAGCTCTTATACAGACCGGCATGATTCTGGTAAACACCGATAAACTCATTGTCATTGGTGGCTGGTTTTTTAGTAGTGCTGTCACATTGCCGTGCTCGGTTAAAAAAACTACGTGATTAAGTAAATGGTAACATGTATTCGATACTTTAACTTCGTTTGTTACGGGAATGTACACATGGTGAAAAAAAAACCTGCTATAGTGGCTCGTTGCGACGAATCGCGTTCCGCGTACTTAACATTAAGTTCAATGTAGTCATTTTGCCATACTAGGATATAAAAGAAAGTCGCGGGAGATCGGTAAACCCACTCCAAAACTCCAGTGCTGGTCTGTTTAGTGTTTTAATTAGTATAGTTTTACTTTCGACAATAAAAAAAGGAAATTTTATTATTTTTATATATTTTTTACAGATTTCACATTTAAACATTCTAGGAGTATTGTAGTGCGATGTCGATAAACGATAGCCAGCCGCTGCACAGTGTGTTATTTGGCCTTAGATGTGACACGCTCGTTTTATGTGTTTTTTGGGTAGCTAACAATCAAACAAAACTCTTGTTAAAACTCCGCCGGTTCTAACTACAATAGTTTAAGAGAAATAAAAAAAAATGAGAAAAAGCCATAGAAACCATAGAAACACAATATTTCATTTTTGGATTGGCTTTTCACACTAAATGTTTTAAGGTATGCTAGAAAATCGGTATAGGAACCATATTTTATTTTGAAAACTTTAAAAATCTTGCTTAATTAGGTGGGACAACAAAAAAACTATGATTTAGTCATTATTTTTTTTCTAGAGATTCTCTTCATGGTCGTGTTTTTTTTAAATGTCAAAATGGTGTATGCTATAATAACTATCACCACAAAAAAAAACAGATTCAACAAACCCAGGATCTCGGAAATATTGAATTTTAAAATTGTGAGTTAGGGTTGTCAATTAAACCTGTATGCAACGTAAACTACTTATTTGAAACAAACATTATTCATTGTGATTTATTATTTTTAACTGAAATATTAACCGGTTTAACTTATCTCGTGCATAGTTCAAGATTATATCGAAAAATTGTGCTTTATGCACATTTTGTTTCAGTTTAAATTTTTAAAGTATTGGTTTTTCGAGTTTTCTAAAATCGTCATTCTTGGTCCAAGTGGTATTCCTCTCGTACGAGCTCCCTCGGAATATGAGGCCAGCAACGAGTCGGTTTACTTTTAAGCCTATGGCTGGCGAACACTTAAAGTTTTCAGGCTCGTCTCAAATTTAATGTATTTTTGTTGGTTTCTCCTCATTATCTAACTGTTATCTCACATTCTAGTTATATAATTTGTTATATTGTTAGTATGAATGTATTTACTGTTATTTTTTTTTAGTTTAGTTCTCTGCATGCAGAAAATGCCCAAGGCTGTAAGTCCGCCTTTGTATAATGTTATGCTTAAGTTTAAATAAAGTAATAAATATAGTCCACTACTTTTATCCTAATCGTACTCATATTATAAATGTGAAAGTTTAGATGGATGGATGTTTGTTTGTTACTCAATTACGCCAGAAAGATTGAACGTATATGGATGAAATTTGGCACAGAAATAGTTTAGTGTGAAATAACATATAAGGCCGCCTTTTATCCAGCTTATTAAATTCAGTTGCTGTAGCTCCACAACAAGCGCAACGTAATTTTGAAGTTGTTCCCGTAATTACATTAAATACTTTACCATCTATTGCGGTTAAATATAATTTGGGATCTGATATTATACTCTAACCCTCATCAGTTTCTCCGTAAAGTGATGTAAGTTGACTTACTTCAGCCTCGACCCGCATTTTTTCTTCGAGAATTAGTTGTTTTGTCTCATTTCGATACTGGATCTTCAATGGACGACAAAACCTGTAGGACTGTGGGCTTGGTTTAGACCACAACACAAAGCCGTCACTAGTTTTTAGTTGCAGAGGAATGTACGACGTTGTAAATAAACAATTTTCATTTTGGTCATCACCATCTAAAAACTTTTGTTTATAAAAAGACTGCCCCGGACTTCCATCAAACCCCCAAGAACCCTTAAATATACAATAAATAATGTTTTTCTGCTTTTGTTTGCAATATTGTGATGTTTTTTCGGTGCATAATTTTATGATTCTGCGGGATGTGTGTAGTAACAAACTGTGAACCGAGACACTTGCTTCTCTTTCAGTAATAACTATATCTTCTTCAGGATAACACATTTTTTTGGCAATTTGCAATTTATAGTATGGAGGATACGCTAAGAAACCTCTTTCTTTCAAATCTTTCTGTATGAAAGTGTAATCTTCCACAGTTAGTTTTCTATCGATTACGAAAGAAAGGGCTTCATCAGGGGTATATGGTTTAGGTTCCACTTTCTCTTTGATGGATGTTGCAATTTTTTTAGGACGAGTTGGACTTTTTAGACATTCATTAATTACAAACACTAACCCTTGCGCAGAGCTTTTGTTCAGTTTTTCACCGCAGATTTTGTCAGTTACAATTTTGGACATAATTTTTATTATTTTTGACTGCGGCTGATCTTGAAGTGACTCTTCTATACTTCTTCGAATACGACATATTTGACGGGTTTTTTTTCCAAAAATACCGATTTTCATAATTCCGAATGGTTCCAAATTCCTAATATAACAATTCCGATTTATCATTCATCCTATTTTTATAATTCCTAAATGTCAATATTCCTAACGTTTATAATCTATACTTATAAAATAACATGTCCTGACTGACTGACTGATTCATCATCGCCGAGCGCAGACTATCAAGGCTACAAGCATGAAATTCGGACTGTATATTAATTTTGTTATGTAGGCACCCACTAAGAAAGGATTTTAGAAAACTCCACCCAAAGGGGTCAAAATAGGGGATGATAATATGTATGAAAGTCCGTCATTTTGAAAGTTACATAAACAAAATTTTGTATTTCGGTTATTGACGTAAAACAAATAAATACGTTTTTCAGGAATTTTGGAAATTTTATTTAATAAGGGATGAAAAGGGGGGTGAAAGTAAATACGGAAGTGAGTTTGTTTGTTACGCTTTCACGCCTAAACCACTTAACCGATTTTGATGAATTTATCTACAGGGATAGATGGGATCCTGGAGACGGTTACAGGCTACTTTTATCCCGGAAAATGCTGTTCACGCGGGCGGAGCCGCGAGCAAAAGCTAGTAATTACTATTCTCAAAATACCGAGTTTCAATGGGTCGAACAACAAAAAGTCCGACTTAATGATAATTCGAAATATCAAAAATACGAATTCAAAAATAGAGGCCATCTGGCGCTCGGCGGCCGCTGCCGCGGCACGCTCACTGCGCTCGCTCGCCTTCGCGGTTCAATGGTCACGGTTCTAACCTAACCTAACCCAATATGGTTGGATTGATATGGATGATTGCTATGGATTCACCAACAATAGAGGGGATCTGGCGTTCATTGCCACTTTTCTAACCTAACCCCAGAGAATTATTACAGTATTAATTATAACAGTAGATGGTACCCGACGCAGGTAGATATAAGAAAAAGAAGAAAACACAAGAAATATTAATACACAAATATTAATAACAAAGTAGATGTTTTAAATTACATTAAACGTTACTTATAGATTTTGAATATATATGCGTAACTGCATATTATACTAACTGAATCAGAATCAGAATCCTAATTCTATAGTTATTCGGAGTATTGAAAATCGGAATGTCGTATTTGGGACCAAGAACCCATCGAGCGTTTGATTCTTCGAACTTATAAAAATCGGAAAACAAACAAATCGCATTAACGACTTTCGGTAAAATAAATTTCGTAAAGGACATTGTCAAAAATGGCCTATGAATCAACACGCATGAATCATTTACTATAATTATTATTATTATTTGTAATGTACATTATAATTATTTCAATAGAACGGACACTTTTTAATTTCGAAAACAATTAAAATTGTATTCATTTCCGTCATAGTCCTCGGTATTATAATTTTTGGTTCAAATCCGGGTTTTTAATAGGAAAAGGTATTGTAGCTCATACAGCCAAGTCTTTGTAACAGCACTCTTAATAAGAGTTTGACACAGACAAACGTCAGTATTCTCAAAACTCAAGTGTTGAGAATACTGACGCTTGTCTGTGTAATTAAGAACCATTATTTTATTAACCATGATTATGGTTTGTAGTCACAAACAGCCCGATATGATGTCGCGGAACCATAATACGGCTTGTCAAAATGATTTTTTTTAATTTGTTTATGGCTTCGCATTGTTATGCATTTCGCCAATGACAAGTGTAATTTATTCTCAAGTCTTCACAAGAACGATGAAATATCGGTGTGGAAGTTTTCAAGGACTTGTTGGAGTTTTGGTGTGCATTCTTTCCAGTACGATACTTAATTCACTTATTTCAATATTTCCATACACTGTTCATCTCCGTAAATGTTTATTGCACAAATCCACACCACTTTTATACAACAAACACAACATTAAACTAGTTTTTGAAATAAATTAAAATCAGCGATGAACCGCACTGTCAGAATTCCCGCCAAAACTCAAAACGTCAAAATGAATTAACAGATGACAACATTTGACATTTGATAGTATTTATTGGCCTAATTATAACCTCAAAATCCGAAAGTATTTTATTTATTTTTCGGAATTCTCAAGTGTCCGTAGTTTTAATTTAGTTTCAATCAAATATATACATTATCTAAAACCCAAAAAGTAAATTCACCTCCCTGTTGGTTCTTAGACTAACTATGTATGGACGACGAACAATGTCCTTTAATAATAGACATTATAATTTTAAGGTATTATGAAATTCGGACTTTTGAAAATCGGAACATCGATTTCGAATTCAATTCATTTCGGAATTCAGTTCGGAATAAAATATTTCGGAGTATTTGGGTGTTGCCGTGTAAGTCATTAAATTGATTGACTTAATCAACTTAAATGTTCAATACTTTGTGACAGCCCTATTTCCATAGAAATTTAGAAAAAACTTAGAAACACGATATCTCCGAGATCTCGCTAGATACATGTTTGGAATTTTCTCAAGTTGAAGGTACTATACATAAGAATATTATGCAAACAAAAAAAAACACGACCATTAAGTAGTTCATTTTATATTAATTTTTTTCGTTATATAACAAAATAATTATTTACCCTCGTTCTTGAAACGTTAGGGGCTCGCAATTTTTACACATAATATATTTCGAACCAACAATTTATCAGTATTATTACAAAGGGGGACAATTGCTTTATTGAAGAAATAAAGACGAAAAACTGTTTCATGGAGGTCAATGACCTTTCACAAGAATAATTTTATCTCTAAAATTAAGTGAAATATCAAAACGGGCATTTTTTAGAATACTTTATTAAGGTATAACCTATTAAGATAAAAAATAAAACTGGCATGTCCGCAACTAAGGCAAAATAACATATAGTGCGCTGTGGTTTAAACCTTGATATTTATAGTCAGTCTGATAACACTATCAGCTGACGGATAAGAACCCCCGCGACACAACAAACCTGCCACGCCAAGATTCCATATTATATTCCGTTTTTATTAACATCAATTAATTAAATCAAATCGTTAAAATAGTTTCACTCCGCCGTGTTTAAACATATGATACGGCAACATTTCGGATACATTACGTCATGCTAATAATATGTGTTATACCATTTTTGGTTAATATTTTAAATAAAAAAATCACATTACAGTTTCCGTGTCGATTTTTTACCAACGCATAACATTTGTTTGTTAGTTGTAAACAGAATTGAATTGCGGGGATTACAATATTTGTGCGATCTTAAATAAAATAACAGCCCTGTAGTTTTTTTTACCCTTGGGATGAACTACAGGAGTCCCTGTTAATGGGATACTAGCGACCCCTGCAGTATCTCATCCCAGGGCTAAAGGGGAAGGGAAGGATTTAGGGATGGCAAAGGTATAGGAAGAGGAGACAAGTCCCTCGGGTGAAACGGATATACACTGGCTGATCCTGGAGAACGACCCACGCAATGTGGGTCACTATGGCAGGTCTTAACACCATGTATATGGTGGTTGCTATCCGGGCAGATACGAATATCCTACCACCAACAGCCCTGTATATTATCACACTGCTGGGCACGGACCTCTACTAACGATATCGGGTTATATCTTTCTTAGCCCATCACGGCCTTGTGGATTAGGCCAGGTAGAATAGAGTTGGTAGACACATACATTCGAAATTCTTATGGAAGATTCTTAGATATATACAGGTTTCCTCACGATGATTCCGTCCTCAAAGCGATTAATAATACTAAATACACATGTAGTAACTTCGAACAGCTATAAGTGTGTGCCTTGCGGCTTGTTCCGACTGCGACATTTGTCTCGACAGTCCTTATCCCTCCCCGTTAATTTATGCTTAAATATAATCGTAAACATTAATGACCTGTAAAATACATTGTTATTCTGTCGATGTATAGTGACGTGTACTTTTGGAGTTAATTAAAATACTCAATGGTAATATGTTTAGGGCTGAGCGTTAGTTTATTGTAGTGTTTGTGTGGCCACAAACTGTATCGCACAAGTATACCACAAGTGACCCGTGCCGACGCAAATCAACCGTTTAACTGCCGAGAGGTCATTGTAGCGACCTCACTTATCATATGCCGAAGGGACCGAACCAACTGCGACCTAAACGCGCTGGCCATAGGGTACAAAACACTCCAAACACCGGGCCACAAGTAAGGCACAGATTTCGTAAAGCCAGGTAGAAGTTTTTTAAAGACCTTGAGGCGAGCGACGAAAGCAAGTTCCCCGTGTTCTTGGCTATAATTGCTTATTTATTAACGCGACGAGACTTCTGTGTTAACCCATAACTACTTCATTTAATGTTTGTTGACATTTTTCCTTTCATTATACACGAGAAACGTTGTTAATTAGCAAATACTGTGACATATCGTCAAAAAATAGGATTCAAAAAGTTTCTAAACAAGTTGGTAGTATGTAACAGCGGATCGAGCTGCGTTAAACAAGGCAATGTAGGAATAATACGAAAATAGCACGTGTCTCGAAATTAGCAGTCAAAGCGTACAGTTTATTACAATTAGCCAGTTCTCGACGAGAAGCGACCCGCTCGGCAATTAGTCGTTCAATTTGACTTGTATGTTTAGAGAAAAACTTCATTAACCGAAGAGGTGGTACGTCCCGCCCGTCATCACTCGTGACCTAAAACACCAAGGATTCATAACACTGAGGAAATGAACACATTCAGGGCAAAATTGAAGTCGTGCTCTGTATGCATAGAGGGCGATAAGGAGGGAGGTTGGAGGCCGTGGCAGGTCACGCGGGCGGTGGGGGGGGGGGACCCTGTGCCACGGATACCATGAATAACTTAGTGACGAATTTCGACACTCAATGGACATCTAGTCGTCCATCTACGTCGCAGGAGGCTCGGACAAATTGCCAGCGAAACTGGAAGGCTTTTTCGGAAGTTTGTTGAAATAACTAGACTTGAATAATTATAAGCTCAAAAGTTTACAGCTGGGAATACCGATGTATAATATAAAATCACTCGTTGAGACACAAGTCATAATAATGGTCAAATCGGAGTCTTAATTTCGACTGATTTTAAGCATAATATTGGTTTATTTAAGTAACACGCATTAGTAGGTAAAAGAGAACAAAGGTGAGTGCAAGTAGATAATCTGAGCACGTGAGTGACGGCAGGGCGGAGGCGGAGGCCCGTTTATGGGAATGTTACAATCATTATAACACGCAGAAATCAACTTGGCACCTCAGTGGAATGCGCGTCCCCTCCCACCACACCATTACACCGAGGTGCCTAGTTAACTTCTGCGTGTTATACAACCATTCATAAACGGTTGAATGAGCGCAAGGCGGCGGCACGGTGCGCGCGCGCAGCCGCCCCGCGACATCTGTGCTGTCGCCGCGAAAATGCCGCGCGCTACACTTGAACACGGCTAAATAAACCGGAGTAAACACGAGAGACAGTAGACACACTGCCACATGTCGGTGGAAAGCAAAAATAAACCTTAGCGTCCCAATGTTTGACCGTAGTGTTACAAACATGATGACTACGGCGGTGTAATGAACCCGTTGACTAGTAAGTAGCCTGTGATGCGTCACTGCGGCCCGCGCGACTTAAACCAGTAACATTCCACGCGACAAAGCCGCGGTGTCCGCAAACGACGCATAAATAATTAGACAATAAGCAGGCAGGGCAAGAAATCGGTAATTTGTATCGCGTCGAGATAGGCGGAGCGCCGAGGGAGACGGGTGCAGGCAGGCGCGCGCCGCCGCGGCGCGGAGATATGGCAACGCGTCAGGTGGAAGTGGCGCCCGTTCCGTTCTCACTTCTCGCCGAGGACGAGCGACCGCCCCCGGCGCGCCGCGCACCACCCCGCGCACCACCCCGCGCGCCCGCTAATCCTCACCCGAACACAATCTGATAAAATTCGCGCCAGCTATGAACATTACGCAAACCTACTCGACACTACAACACGCCGATAATGAATGACCCCGACGATTTCTTTGACAGGCTCGTACATAAACACCGCGGTTCCGTGTCGGCGTCGTGTCGCATTATCGAACCGATCGGCACGTTCAAAAAATGTAATAAGAAAGTTATTTCCTCGACCTGGCGAAACTAGTCTTGCGAACGCATTACTGTTCGCGCTTCGGCCAGGTGAATTCAAAATGACCTCTATGGGCCGATGGCTTCTTGCGGCCTCGCCACCCGAAAGCGTTGACATTTTGTGGGTTAGCAACTCGACATGACTGTGTTGAGGGGAGAATGAAGCCAGGATGACTAACGAGCGAGCGTCTTCGTTTGACTCAACGTAAATTTTCCCGTACAAAAACTTTAACGCAATAGATCGATTTGGCAGCCGAATCGCAATAAGGTGAATTTTGTATATCAGCGTCCGATGACGATAATCAGATCATCCACTTAGATGTCGTGGTCTCATTATTTACGAATTCTTAAATGAACCACCAATAAACTCTAAACAACAGCGTGTGGCGTAGGTATCACGGAAAACGTAATGATTTCGAAAGAAAAGTACATACGAGTTCTTTCATCAATGTAAAAGTGACTTACCAAGGCGAAGAAGTTTGTATGGCAATCCTCGAGACTTGCACCGTTTGTTTGGTGATTTTGATGCGTCATGGTAGTCCCGGGCACTTCATTTTCATTTCACAACACTAAAAACTGGTGTAATCTTAAAGAAACCACTCAAAATCTTAAAATCATCACCGACATTTAGTGTAGTTTTCACCTTTCAATGGCGACTGGAAAATGGCGGATAGGAAACAACAACCCAAGCCGACAGTGCTGCACTCAACGGCAATAGCGCAAAACTAGTTTCGTCCAGAAATGTTAGTACATTCCATTTTACGCGAGTTGCTTTTTAAGTTACGTAACATTAACTGATAAAAATAAATAAATGTAACAATATTGATTAAACCAGATTATAAATTGTAACGTTAAATATTTTAAAATATATACTTATTATTTTAACTAAATCTTTGATTTGAATTTGTTGTTATCTTAATTTTATTCATAAAATACTAACATCTATTTATATATAGACTGCGTACAACGAAGAGTACTGCTAATGGTTGTCAAATACGGTAATGAAAGGGAAATACAGTATCAAAACATAAATAGAAGTTGTATTATTTATTCATTTAATTATATATATTTTATGTATTTTAGCTTTAATTTAACACAATATGTTCAGAAAAGTATTGTTACCGTTGCAGCGTACAAATTTACAGGTTAGGTTTGGTTATGGTATTTGTATGTTTCAGTTGACATATTTATTAAATCATGTATTTAATTGTAACTTTGTAGGTGATTTGTGTGAGAAATGCTCAGAAAAAATATCCTAAAGTGGGCAAGAAGTTTCAAGCCGCTGCGGAGTCCCTAGCAGCCAGAGGGTAAGGTAGTCAGTTTCACACTTGCAGTAGTGATTTTCTAAGTCTACAATTTAGTTTGTTCAGTTGGTGTAGGATTATTATAGCGACAGCCTCGGTGGCACAGTAGGCGAGTAGCTATAAACCGAGTGGCCACGGGTTCGAATTCCGTACCCAAACAAATATTTGTGTGATCCACAAACATTTGTTTCGAGTCTGTGTGTTTTATCCCCAGAGGCGTAGACATTTCGCACATTTCTGACTTTATTATTTATACAATGTCCAATGTGGTTCATCTTAAAGAATACTTTTAAATCTTTTATAATAAGTTCAAGTCAAGAAGCTTGATGTGATGAATAGATTGCCTCAAGTATTACTGTTCCATTAATTTTGCTAATTTTTACATAGCCACAACGTTTAATCACTGGGCGGATAGGTATGCAGGATGTGTCAATTAATGACTCAGGTTTAAACACCAATCTATTGAAAAAACAAATGACTTATAAAAATGTTTATACATAAATTATAAATGTATTATACCTGCCAATAAATGCTTTCTTTCTTTCTTTCTAGAGTTAATGGGTAGTGATAATATCCTACTATCAGGTCATCCCATTGATTTAGAATTAAGTTTTTTTTTTGATCTATTTACTGGTCTATGGATAAAAAAACTAGCTAGTTTTTAAGTTTTACTATATTTGAGAATATTTGTACTAATTTCAGATTTCTCCGACCAAACAAACCATGGGCCCCACCAGCTGACATTGAAGAAACTGTCCTGAAAATATGCACGGCCAATGGTCTCACCGCTGATTCTGAATTTGAAGGGCTAGATTCCAAGTTTACAGTGCTGAAAGCATGTTATGAAGAAACAGGGCACAGTGTCCCAAATTCACTGTTATGCACTATTGAGTCAGTCAGTAAGTTGTAGAGAGATTAGAATTTTATTACAGAAAAATCAGTAAAGCGGATCTAAGTAAGTGATCTCCACTGCCCATGTACGCCCACCACCAAAAGAATCATGGGCGCGTTGCCTACCTTAAAGGAAAGGGATAATTAGGGATTGGGAAGGCGACTGCACTATAGGAATTTTAATTTTTGACACATGAGTTTCGGCACATGGTCAGTCTCTCAAGAGCTAAATAAGTACGTACATTCTATGTACATGATTGGTCTGTTTTTTCAGCACTTAAAACATACCAATGACATTTACAGAAATAGTCGCTATGTTTATGAATATAGGACTAAGAGTGTGTGCATTATTTGTGAAATGGACTAACAAAATAATTACTATCTTTTAGTACCATGAATATTAGTGTTTTAAGGAACAAGTTACCCATTGTGAAATGTACATCATATTTACGTACACTTTACATAATTTAATCAGATAATATTTTTATTAATTTACAGATGATCTTAAAGAGTTCTACAAGACTCCTGTGGATACACGAACACCATTTGAAGCCCTAAAGAAGATGAGCCTGCCTAAAAATCTGCATGTACAAGAAGATTATGTTCGGTTCCATCCTGGTTAGTATCCTGTAATAAATATGTTTAATTTTAGCCCATACTATGTATAATATGTCTAAAAATAGTTTTGCGTTTGTTGGGTCACAAAATAAAATACGCATTTGGTACAGATGTTAATATTACAATGTAAATTTTTAATATTACCTAGTTCCATTTATACGACGCCATTTTATTTATTAGGTAATGAATACGTTGCCACATTTAAATATTATATTTTTTATTAAAATGACTAAATGATGTTGTGTAAATGGGGTTTCAAGTCAGCCATAACAGTTGACTAGCCTGTTTTGAAAAGTGCATATATTAATGCAATGTTATACTATTTATACATACAAAACTGGTTTTTTAGCTCTTTAATTTATTATTCTTTATTCGAATAAACACTCTATTATCTAAAACAGGGATTCCTAAACTATTTTCGGCAAGAGACCCGTTTTCCAAAATTCACTAATACCTCAGACTCCCATAGCCAAATTACTTTAAAAATCCCATCTCTAGTTTTTTTTACTATTGACACAAAATACTTAACAATTTAAAAACTTTACCGTTTTCATTATACAGGATTATTTTTAAAACACTGACAACCTCGCAGGAGTAGATTCCTAAGGTCATTTGCTACTACTTTTGTTCTACGACTTTTCATAATTTGTTAGATTTTATTCTCATACAAAAATAATTATGAATTTAATTTCCGTCTTGAATTTTACCTACGCGCAGATTACGTAATACACGCGGGCGCGCGCGTCAGTTCAATGACCGGCCGCGCCGTCTCGATCGATAATACCTACACTTAGACGTACGAACAAAAACACTACATAACAAAAACTTGTAAAATCATTTTTTTTTTCTTATGTATTGAGTTATGTCCAAACTCGTAGAACAAAAGTTGTTCCTTATGGGGTCAGCTATATGGCCCTGCGAGGTTGTCAGTGTTTTAAAAATAACCCTGTATATCGACCCTTTTGGGAATCCCTGATTTAGACATACACCAGTGTGTCAGTCAAGTTTGGAAAGAAAAAGGCGACCCACCAGGACTGTCCTCATCACTCTCAAAAACGTATTCAATTGCAATTTAGCATTATGATAAAGCCCCCATAAACTCAAAATTCCAAATTTCATTAATATTCTATGAACCGCTACATAAAGGTGTAGAGAAGTTATTTTTTATTTTGATGGCTCCAGTGTATACATATAACTGAAGGGTTTTTTTTTTCATTACATTGGCATATGTAGGACTGGATTGGTCATAAAAATTATATAGAGGTTGCTGAATTACTTTTACATGTAGTCATGAAGTCATTTATTTGTGAGATATGCATGTCTAATATCGTGAAAAATGTCCCCCCACCCTTCAATAAATATGGGTTAGAAAATTCTGAAAAATCCAAGGTAGTATAACTTAACCTGTTAACCGAGCGGGACGTATATATACGTCAAACGTAAACAATAGCCTGTACGGGTAGGACATATTAATATGTCCTTGCCTATGTCTTATTCTGATGCTATATTTTTGTAGTTTCATTAAAATCCATTCAATAGTTTTTACGTGAAAGAGTAACAAATCCATACTTACAAACATTCGCGTTTATAATATTAGTTGGATATGCTGCGTAACTAAAAAGCGAATTCCCCGGTTAACAGGTTAATGATACTTCCAGCGAAAATTGGTTTCAATAAGCTAGGTTGTATAGTTTTTGAGATATGGTATATTTTCGGTTACACTACGCAGCCCTTCACTATGCATGGTCCGAGACACTCCTGGGGGTTTATGAAAACTTGTAACGAGATGATACTTAGTCATGTTTGAATAACAGATTTATTCATTCATTTTGATTCAGCAGTTTAAAATTTACAGTTCATTTTCGAGATATCGATTTCGTTTTTATATTATTATTTACTTTGATTTGTTTTTCTTTTATTTGTTTCAGATAAAGATACCCTATTCAATGGCAAGTCGGCCTTCCCAAAGAGTTCCACCATTGTGACCGGTTTGAAGGCGCGCAAGAAGTACGAGGGATACAACGCCAAAAGAACCTGGCCTTAATGCATTGTTTAGTTTAAAATGTTTTAATTTAGTTAGTTAATAATAAAAAATTTAAAGAAAATATTTTTTCCTATTGGTAGTGATAAGTAATAAAACCACAATACTACTTACTTACTTACTCACGCATATAAACTCGACAGAGATAGGCAGAAGTGTAACCAGTACACACACATTTCGCCAAGCTTACTCCCGTTCCAAGATGTGATAGCCTAACGCTATACCGGGCACAATTCTAGACTCCGTGCTGATACTGACCATTTCGTGATAGATAACTCGATATCACTTTTACCCGACCCGGGGATCGAATCCGAGATCTCAGCAAACAGTTTTGCCGCGTCCGTAATACTATAGTAGGGGAGCCCAAGCGGGGATTTCGGGATTTACTAAAGCGCGACAGATTAATATACAGGGGGATACCTTGTACCCGGTTAAGTACCTCCACAAAACATGAGGCCCATATATAAGGCCACCCGTGAAGGATACAGGATCAGATTAGTAAAAAAACATTGACCATCAGAAATTCTCGAGCGCGTCAGATTAAGGTAGGGTGAGTTAATTACATCCTAAAAAGTGTATATTCCACTAATCTGACAATTTGAGAGTGACGTAAAAAAAGCGGAGGGCAACAAAGTTGTAAAAAAAAACGTCATCTCGACATTCTCGAGCGTAGCTAAATTTTTTTTTATTTTGAAGGAAATAATTCAAGAATAATGAAAAATATATAATCTGACGATTTCCGCAAGCCGAAATAACAAAAATTCGTCGATAAAGTTAAATGCGTGCAGTTGCGTGATGCCTACCTTTCCTTCTCCGCGTTTCTATTCCTCTCTCACTCTTTCTCTATCTATTACTCTCTCACTCCGTCCCCACTCTGGTTTCTGTTGCTATGACGCCATCATTGATCATAAAGACTCGTGGCATACTGTTTACAACGTGTTTGCAACGTTTTGCTATTTTGATATTATTATTATTATTTTTTATTATTATTTTTTTGTTCCATTCAAAAGTTATTGCGGTTTGAAAATTCAAAAAATAGTGTTCTATGAAATTTCTATCAGACTTTCGAGCTGGGAGAGCTCAAATGCATAGAAATATTATTTCTTTGAACTCAGCGAGCTCAAAATATCACATAAATTATATTTTGAGCTCAAAAACGTCATAAGTACAATTTTAAGAGCCCAGGAATGGAATTAGCGGGAAGTTGCAGGGATGGCCTTTAAGGTGAACCGTTTTTCTAATTTTTTTTGTCAGATCAGGCCAATCCCTCTAGATAATCGTCAGATTATGAGACAGTACGTTTAGAACATAAAGATGAGCCATATACACTACTATTTTTTAATTATAGAAGAAAAAAAAACAGGGGTATCAGTGTCATTTACCTAACCCAAATATCACATTAAAAAATTAAACAAAAATATCAAAAATTTTAGATCAAAAACCATTAAATTATTGTTACAACTTTCCGTATAGTAACTTGTTAGGTACGATAGACGAGCGCGGGGGCAGGGGTGCGAGGCGGGCGGCGCGCGCGCGTTGCCGTTGTCACGGCGACGGCGGCTGCGTTACAGTAGGCATAATTTTTTGCACAAATTGGATAAACTAGGACTGCCTATAACTTTTTTGTCTTATGTACAATTCAAAAAATAGGTTCACCAAGACATTAGTAACATTCGCAGCTATCAGCTCATTTTTTTTCTTTGGTAATTAAAAAATAGTGGTGTATATCTTAATCTGACGCGCTTGAGTATTTCAAAATGGCGAATTTTTTTTGCACATTATGAAAATGGCCGCGAGTTTGCGTCCCATCGAAATCATCAGATTAGTGAATGAGAGCTTTTTTTTGGTGCACTTAACACTCCCTTAGATAATCTGACGCGCTCGATTAATTTTTTTTTTTTTCATTTTCAACTCTTAAATACAACCACCCGCATCATGCAAACGATCAGATTAACATACGTACATTATTAAAAATACGTAGGGCATTGATGCTATCAATATCTGACGCGCTCGAGGATGTCCATGCAACAGTTTTTTTTACATATTTAAAAATCTATAGCCGCTTCCCCCGCCGATGTAAAGGTATTATATCATATAACATTTTTTTCTTCATATCATCTAAGCTTTGCATCCCAATAGGTCTCTACGACGCTCGAGTAAATCCCCATTTAGCCTCGTGGGCTCCCCTACTACTACTACGCCACCGAGGCAGTCAAAAATCATAGATGATAATAACTAAATACTGTGACTGTAAAACATTTGTTTTGTTTATGGGTTTGTGCGTGGTTTGCGGATAAACAAATACAAATAGGAGTCACGGGCCACAGCGCCCACAGCTGCGATGTTGGGCAAACCGTTGGTTACCTAGTTTTAAGCTATTGAGAAATGCCTTTTAAACAATTTAATGTTTCGTTGATCTTATTGGGGAAACTGAGGGTATTGCCTTTGCCAGTATGGACGAACAACTACAAAAAATACATTCTGAAAGACGATACGGTCGACATCTATCGGGCATAGTCCAAGAGAGTCAATCAGTCATGTTGTTTTGGGTTGTTCGTATCTTGCTAACGGTGAGTATTTGTATAGACATAGCCTAGTAGCGAAGATCATACACCAGCTACTTCCTCTTTAATAATGCCCTGTGACCACTGAGGCAGAGACAAATAAACTACACACTGATGTACCGTATTACCAATATGTTCCCCAACTGGTTCTTGAAGAGGGACAGGGAACGCTGTATTAGGATCGATCTATAATCACAGACAGGACAGACAGATCGATCTATAATCGATTAGCGCGGCGGGCAATACTTGTTAATGTCACCATTCCACATGACGAAAACCTCGTTAAAGCCGAAAAATACAAAATGTCCAAATATTTAGACCTGGCACACGAGGTTACTGTCATGTGGGGTGTGAACTCGACAATCATTGTCACGATAGTCGTTTTTGCTAATAGGTCAATACCAAAGAACTACGACCAATACGTTCAAAAGCACTCAAGAGGTCGTTGGGTCAAGAGCCAGATTGAGAAAGCAGTGTTATTGGACACGGCACGCATTGTGATCCTCACTCTGGGGTCCTAACCACTTGTGGCTTATGTCCTCAATTACCCGGGCGTTTCAAATATATGTGAAATTCTAGATTTCACCGCATAAGCCTCTAATTCGCAATTTCTCGTAATATGGGGAATCTCTACTGATTCAACAGCAGATTTGTCAAGGCCTAAGTGACTGCCAGTATGACCATTTGATGAAACTAGTACACTATTTAGATGTGTTTTCAAAGTCTTATTAGTGAACACATGTTTTAAAAAAGTTCAAAATGACAAAATGCTTTTAATGCAAATCAAGTGATAGCATTTAAATGCTATCATCATCATATCATAGGTTGTTTAGATTTTAACGAAAAAACTTTCGAACATTGTTCTGTCAACTCCTCTCAAAAACAAAAGGTGTTCATCATTAGACTTTGGTAGTGTGTGGTCAAAGAACGAAAGGTCTCTAATTTAAAGTTGGTCACTCTGCTGTTGACAGTTCATGACAGTTCATCTTAAATTTCTAGGTTAAATTTCAAGATACATAAACACAATGAAACATATTTACGCAATTTATTAGCGAAATACCGATCGATATTATATGATAGTACGAAAATGAACGTGTTATTGATACTGTTTTTAATTTTTATAATCGTATACTTTATCGTATCGTGGTAAGCGCCGCTGATAGGATGACGTCGCTACATTATAATAATTTTGTTTTGTTTACTATTTATTTCGGTTGTTTATAATTATAGGCTGCTGCCGACATGGTTGGCATGGTTATTCAAGAGAAAGTACCATATAAAGTTGAGGATAGGAAGGATTGCTGTGCCGAAATTGATATTGAGGGATGTAAGCTTGTCCAAAGAGAAATACACTGTTGTAAGTATTGGCGAAATCGATAACACACTTACGGTACCTACACACACAAATGTGCCATTTGTATGTTTTAAAGGGAATATGGTGCTTTAATTTTGTAATTTTCTGCTCTAATGTTGGCCTAAGATGAAACTTCTGTCTTATGATACAATATAGTAATTTTTCGCTTAAAGCATAACTCTGACAATATTTACAGCATATAGATGAAATATCATTCCAAAGCAGTTGTTTCAATTCTGAAATCAACAAGCTTGTGTCGGTTGTGATCAGAGGTGTGGAAGTTACCAACAATGTTGAGGAAAGGCGGAGTGTTGTCGTGGAAACTATCCTCAAACCTCTACTGTCGAAGCAAAATTCACTCTCCCGGGAGGGGATTGAGGAAGAAATTTCCTCCAGGATGATTGGTGCGGATTTAAATGTCTTAGCACAAAAGAACCTGCTGGATTTTAGAGATAAAAAACTGCCTCCGAGTTTGATTATGTTTGCTCAGGTATGTGGTAATCAAATAGTAATAAGTTGTCTCATAGGTTTATGATGTCACCGTTAATCTCCTTCCCTCCTCCTTCAAATATTTCTTCTATTTAGGTGTTCATGATTGGTGGAGATCACTTACCATCAGATGATACACATACTGAAAAAATATAGATCTCTGATATAAAAAATGAATGTTACTATGCTGAATGTAGGTAATTAGGCCTATTATTATTTTTTAAATGAGTTGTTCTTTTGCATTGCATACTGTGCACTAGTAAACAATTATAACATGAGTTATATTTGTGCATAATGCACAATATTATAATGGAAAATTCATAATATGTTTATATATAAAATTAATAATAATATGTTTATTATTTATTTATGTATAAGGATAAACTTGCTTTGTTCACATAATTATTTTATGTGCAATAAGGTGTTTGATTATGCCTTTTTTTATACATTATTTTATATGCAACCAAAAATAATATGAAAAAGAAACTGTATTGTTTTAACTATCTGTATGAGTAAAGGTGGGCATAGTGAGAAATATCATAACAAAAATATTAAATTTCAATTCCTAGCACAACTTCAGTGAGTAAACCAGAATCTCTTCATAGCCCTGCTTCTCCTAAAACTGTTCCAATTTAGTGGAAACGCACCCTTATACTGGTAGATTCAGTTTAGACAGTTAAACAGCTTCTAGGTTTAGTTTTGTAGTAAGTCACCATACTGTGTAGCATCTCCTCAGGAGGAAGTAGTGAGCAGTAATCAGTACTTCTACATTTCGCCAGATTCAGACCCACAATTCCAGACTCTGGACTGATACTGAGCATTTCGTAATAGAATAACCTAATAATATCACTTTACCCGACCCGGGATTGAACCTGAGATCTTAGCTCAACAGTCGTACCGCGTACGCTATACAACTGTGCCACAAGTAAGCTTTAGTTAAACAGGAAAATATTGTTATTACTTATAGTTGTATGCCCTTTTTCAACCAGTTCATGGGTGTACATATATTCAACGCATCAATCACCATACACAATGGCGATCCTGAGAATCCATTCTCCATCCACGCCATGGCTACGGAAGTCCACGCGGACGGAGCGGCCGGCGGGCCAGCTAGAGCTCTCGTCTTCAGCACCAAGCTTGTAGAGGCCACTGCCAGGGTTGTCAAGAGTGGAGAGTGCCTAGGAGAAGCTGCCTGCAGTCTTCTCATTGAGGGGACAGTTAAGGCTGACGGGCCGTTAAATGTTGAGGTAAGACTGAAATAACAATAATTATGCAAAGTACTAAGAACTTATTAGTATTCATCATTCCGCATGACGAGATCCTCGTAAAAGCCGAAAAAGATGAAATGAACAAATATCCAGATCTGAGGTTACAGATGTGTGGAATGTGGACTCGACAATCATTGTCCTGATAGTCGTTACTGTTAATGGGTTGATACCAAGAGCCCCAAGCAACACCTCCTGTCCTGAAATAAATAATATAAATAAACTAATGATACTATTAAAATCAAAACTATATTTTTTTTACTGAATGAAGCATTAATTATAACAATATCGATGTATATTTTCACAGATCGATTCAACCCGAAACCGTAGGTAGGAAAAGTAAGAAATAGAATCGAAAAGTTGCGATGTAGCATTAATTGGATCTAGTTATGCAAAGAGGAACCAACCCACAGCAAGGTCAAATGGAGATACTGATTTTGTTTTCCTAAATTATGTAATTAATTTTCATACCGTATTCTTTTGCAAAATCGTACGTGGAATATATTTCATGACCGATTTTCAATAAAACTAAGAGATAAAATTAGTTTATATTTAGTGAAACAAAATCAGTATCTCGATTTTACTTTGCTGTGGGTGAGTTCCTTTTTGCGTAACTAAGTCCAATTGAAAGTCAGTTGAATTGATTACCGATGTGTACGAGTTAAATGTTAATTTCAGAAAATCCACGCATCGATCAGTAACACTGTTATAACATTCCAAGACGAGCTGTACCATTTCATGGTTAAGGGAGGGAGAGGCAGGAGTGATCCCGTGCCGCATCACGCTGAGGACCACGTCGCCACTCTTATACCGAGACTGTCGCCTGTCGTACCAAAGGTTTACATTTTATAAAATAATACAAATAGAGTGGAGGATACGGGGTTATTACAAATGCAAAGATTTTTATTCATTTGAATGACGAAGCGAGCAGCTTGCTCGTCTAACATTAGCGCCACTCAGTAGTAACAGCAACGTCATCCAGAACTTTGGAATACAAAGTAATGTCTGTGCCACTGCACTGGTCATCTTGAGGCATATGATGCCTAGTCCGGTAATGCCCAGCAATTTCTTTGGTTTCAAAACCCTTCAAAATATAATACAATAATGCTGCTTATGTACGGTAGCCAATGTAGCTGAAGTGGTACTACCTATATAGTCGGATTAGAAAAACCTACAACCTAGTAAAGTATACAAGTCAAAACATCGTGACTTTGTCATTCTCGTGTTAAAAAATGCATAGCATCACCCGAGTGTCGTACTAATTCAACGGATGCAATATACGCGACATGTAAAAAGCGGAGATATAACTTTTTTAGTGATTGAAAAAATGCTGGAAATTCTCAATACGTCGCGTATAAATATACGCATCGTAAAATGATGTCTATATTTTTGCTATATTGTTTGTGTTTCAGATCTTTAGTTTAAGGATAGACACAACAAAAATTGGATGTTGCGACAAAATTACACGCACAAACTTTGAAATGTCACTACAGAGTTTACAAGTAAGTGAATTTATTTTATTATTTCTTAACAATAATAATATAATCGACAAAGCAATTTTAAATTTCTCATGATACATTTCATAGTGAGTTACTCTATATTTGTTTTCGCCACAGACATGGATTTATATAGACTATGTAAGTACTAAAATGTGAACAGAAATTGCCAATTGTCATTACGTAGACTGAAATAGTCACCACGGTGCGCATAGCCTATACACTGCTTGTTGGCACGGTGCACAATAAATTGTGCAATATGACGAGATGCGAAATAGTATGCCATACGGAATCAAGTTTATATCTTTGGTATGTGGTTTCGGTCGTTAGCATTGTCGATAAATTCGTCATTACTTCTATTATCTTATTGTTAAGATATCTATCATTGGCTGAGTAATTCAAGCATTCCTTTTTTTTATCCTGGCACGGCAAATTGACCACACCGAACCTGATGCTGAGTACAGTACAGTCCAAATATAATGCCGACCGACAAGACACGTTGCGACCCAGCAGAGTTTTATTATGTCTCCTGAAGTTACTGGATATACACTGGCTGACCCCGGGATGCAATTTACCTGTACTATGGCTATATGGGGTTTTCACTATGTGCATGGTGGTCGCGATCCAATCGGGTACAAAAAAACGTGTGCGTCTCGGGACGCTCGACAGAAGTGATAACTTAAACTAATGTGGGTTAAAGTGGGAGAGGAGGAGCCTGCCTACTGCTGCCGTATGCGTGAAAGAAAGGGAAGCCAGATAGAGTGGCGCAGTAACGCGTTACGTTACGAAGCGTTTACCCTCCCATAAGAAGTTATCACTTCAAAATTATCAGTTACCCTCCCACCAGTATAATTTCAGTGATCTATAGATAATAAGCTGTTCGATTTTATAGGTAAACTCCCGGTTCAGCGCGGCGTCTGTGCACGTGGATGATGGCCGCAGCCACGTGCTGACCGTACCCCAGTTGTACGTCGCGTTCCAGATGGACCAGTACCAGTTACTTACTAATGATGCTACACTACTGTTTTTGAACAAGCTCAAACTTGACGCTAAGGTGGTACAATCAGTTATTAATTAATAGTTAAGTTTAATTGGACGTCGATACAGGTCGACCACGACGGCTGCCACTAGGGATGCACATGATGATTAAAATTTTATAAAGATTAATATAATGTATGATATTTCATTTTCATTTTCAAGATCTAACGATTTTATGTATCGATTTTACAATTCGATTGTCTAGGGCAGAGGTTCCCAACTTTTTTTTCTTATAGCACTTTCAAAATTTAGCTGGTCCTGGTTGACCCCCTATAGCTACATTTCTACCATAATTCCAAAACTCGACGAAAAACCGCTTACGATTTATGAATCCCCATTTTTTGTCACGCCAACGTAGACCCACGTCGAGTCTCCCGTGGACCCCTGGGGGTTCACCTGGACCACTTTGGGAACTAAGGGTCTAAGGGATCAATTCAAAAGTAAGGCGAATGGTATCGTCTAGAACTTGATCCTTGCGATTATTATGAGAAAAATATAAATAATAAAGAAAGAAGCCTCATGTGTTTTTTATAAAAATGATTGAATTTATTTACAGCTCGAGAAAGCCGTATTAAATTTGTACTTAATAATAAGCACATTGAACATCACATACAATCACAAAAGTGTGTTTAAATGGTACACGACCATTAGAGAGAAGATAGCGAAGAGCAAACCGTTGCAAGTCAAAGAAACGCCCACACGTAAGTATACTGTAATAAAATTTATTGTTCATAAGAATTCTTGAGTTTTCTTATAAGACTCTAAAATCATCTGTTATTGTTATGTATTTGTATCTTAATGATTAGATTGATAATGACAGCCTTCTTCTTGAAATAAGGTAGTTTCGTATGTTGAATATTATACATTATTTTATATGCAACAGAAAATGGTACAAAAAAAAACCGTAAATGCGTAAATGCGTGACGTTTTGTTGTTAAGGTAGGGCAAGTAGAACAAGGTAGTAGATCCATCGTATGCGAGAGGCCGTCTGGGTTGGTACCACCGTTTTGTCTGTTTCTGCCGCCAAGTAACAGCGTGTAAGCACTCTTGTGTTTCGGTTCGAAGGACAAGGAAAGTTTGGAAGTTTCAGTGGTAGAGTCACGCTGTAGACAGTTTTGTCTACAGCATGAATGGACCGGCCCTACCAGGTCGTTACCACTGTCTCACAGAAAACCGACGTAAAGTAGCGGCTTGCTACTCCGTTTCGTACGGTGAGTAAGATATCCGGTGGACCAAATCTAGGGGGATTTCCCTTCCCAATCCCTAATTATCCCTTTCCTTTAAGGTCGGCAACGCGCCCATGACTCTTCTGGTGGTGGGCGTACATGGGTGGTGGAGATCACTTACCATCAGGTGACCCACTTGCTCGCTTGCCGGCCTATGCTATAAAAAAAAAACATTGAAGCCAGTGAAATTACTGGGCATTATGAGACTTATCATCTTATGTCTCGGGGTGACGAGCGCAATACAGTGCCATGCAGTGCTTTGTAATTCAAAGTTCTGTGTGGTGTTGCATCTGTTTATGGGCAGGCGCTTACCATCAGGCGAGCGTCTTGCTCGTCTCGTCATTTAATCAATTAAAAAAAGAATATTGTATGGTGTGGCAGGCGGTGGTGTGTCGGTGTGGGGGGCGCGCGTGGTGTCGTCGTGCGTGGTGCAGGGCTGCGCCGAGCTGCGCCACGTCACGTTGCACGCCACACTCGCACCGGCACGAGCGGAGCACACGCTGGCGGCGGGCTGCGCGGGGGTCAAGGTCAAACTAGACCAGCTGCTCGATACCAGGGGTGAGTTGCTGTCTGAATATCTTTAAATTTTTTTTCTTATTATTATTTTGTTATACAGGGTTATTTTTAAAACACCAACAACCTCGCAGGACTAGATTCCTAAGTATATAAGCTACTACTTTTGTTCTACGACTTTTGATAATTTGTTAGATTTTATTTTCATACAAAAATAAGTATTCTTTTAATTACCGTCTTGACTGTGTTGTACACTGCGCGCATCGCAGATTACGTATACAAACCCGACCGATCGACCCGAAGCGTGGGGAATCGGGCTAGTGCCTTTGACCTTGACCGCCCGAGCAGCTGACCGCCGCCTTTGATGTCGTGCGCGCACGCCGCGCCGCGCCGCAGTCTACGAAGGAAAACACTACACAACAAAAACTTGTAAAATATTTTTTTTGAAGTTATACTTCTTTAGGCGCGTTATGAAAAAATGATGAGAGTGAAATTTTAAGATGCGCGCGCACCTGTGACACAAAAAATTAACAGTATGAAGTTAGGCGCGAGAGCAGTATGAAGTTAGGCGCGAGAGCAGTATGAAGTTAGGCGCGTTATGAAAAAATTATGAGAGTGAAATAAAAAAATAAATATAAATATATATATATATATATATAATTATATATAGATGCGGTTTTTATTTTATAATTTGGAACATGGTGCCGTAAAAAAAGTACCAGGTTCGCATAAACGCGAAGAGAGTAGAATGTCCATTTTTCATGGCGAGTAGCCGTAATTAATAAACAAATGACGATTTGGACAAAGAAAAACTCTTTAGGTTTTTTCTTATTCGGAACATGTTGCCGTAAAAAGTACCAGGCTCGCATAAACGCGAAGAGAGTAGAATGTACTTCTATCAGGGCCTGGCCACAGTTTCTAGCGGTGCGGGTGGCGGCGCGGCGAGCGAGGCGCGGCAGGCGGCGGCGCGCCCGTAGCTATGGCATACTTCACGTTGTCTACACTATTTGTTTTCGCCGCTCACCGCTTGCCGCGCCGCACGCCGCTCGCCGCGCTTAGCTGTGGCCACGCGGTCATGTCGAGTGGATATGTTGATATAAATTAAAATACTTTTATTTAATATAATTAACACTAAATATTATTAAATTATTAATGTTAAATACTTATTATTGGTTATTTAATGATGCCAAAGAAGTATAACTTCTCACGCGCGTACATAAGTACACGCACGCATAATTTTTTTTAAATATATTGAGTTATATCAAAACTCGTAGAACAAAAGTTGTTCCGTATGGGTTCAGCTATCTGGTCCTGCGAGGTTGCTGGTATTTTAAAATTAACCATGTACACATATTTTTATGTATGTTCGAATAACTTCGCCAAATGTGGACCAATTTTGATGATTCTTTCTGTATTCCAATATGAACTGTAATCTATTCCATAATAAATGCAGGAAAACGATACTATTATATTCAATAACGGACAGTTTCAATAAACGATCTTACATTTTTTTTTTCTATTTAACACCTTTTACCTGATGTTATAATGTTCAGAAGAGGCATACAAGTCCTCGATGGCCCGACTAGTCGTGGGGTCACGTCACTGGAGCACGGAGCTGCTGGTAGACGGCGGTTGGCTGGCCACCGGTCCAGGGTGTCTGCAGCTGAAGGACGCTCCACCACGGAGACAGCACGCGTGGGGCTCCGCGCTGCTGGCCGTGGCGCTTGTCAAGTGGGGTAGCCACGGGCCCAGGGACTCTAAGGTGCGTCGTTTTGAATAGCTCGTCTGCTGGTGGGTCCAGGGTGTCTGCAGCTGAAGGACGCTCAAATTTGAGAAATCTCTTGAAAATTGGAAAATTCGACGTATGTATACTATGACATTATTTGATGGTTTTAATGGCAGATCAAAAGGAAGACTAAGACTAATAAAAGTATTTTAACCAAATTTTTGTAATGTTTTTATGGTTGTTTCGGCTTATGGGAAGGAGCATAATATTTTTGTGCCCAACTGAATAGCGACCACCGTACGTACACATGGTGAAAAACCCACCATAGTTGCTCATTCCTGTGAGTCGCGTTCCGGGATCAACCAGTATACATACAGTAACATCAAGCCGGCAAATGCACTGTACTTACCATCAGGTCCATTTTGGACACTTTATCGTGCTAGGATACAAAAAAAATAGTTACAGAATTTAATTACTGTTAAAATTATTTATTTACAGGTGGAAGCAATGATGGACTGC
This sequence comes from Amorpha juglandis, assembly GCA_949126905.1. Taxonomy (NCBI): domain Eukaryota; kingdom Metazoa; phylum Arthropoda; class Insecta; order Lepidoptera; family Sphingidae; genus Amorpha; species Amorpha juglandis. The sequence continues at coordinate 1,946,316 of OX421370.1, read as the reverse complement.
CTCCGTCTCGAATGGAGCTCTACAATCGCAGAGACAATAATATCGTTAGTCGAGTGCCTGAACCAGTACAAGATCACGCCTTCCCATAAACCAGACCCACCCATAGACTCTACCGACTCCCCTCTTAATGTATCCGTGAACGTAGCACTATCTCATATCAATCTCTTCCTGATAGTGAATGAGAACATGTGCTTGATGACCAGGATAGACGCTGTGACCCTGGAGAAGACTGTTAGCAAGTCTGGGGCAGTCGTGTCAGGGTTGAAGGTGGTCGATATGGTGCCTTATAGAGGTATGTGGAATCGATGTTTTTTTAAACCCCGCGAAAAAGAAAGGTTATCAGTTTAACTTTAGCTAGCTTGTCTATTAGGGTAATAAAAAAATAAATATCCAGAGGCCCAAACCATTCCCTTCTCCAATTCCCCAAATATTGTTTTCCTATAAAGTCGGTCACGCGTCTGTGATTCGGTATTATAGACGGCCAGGTGACCCACTTGCTAGTTTGCCTGCATATACTATATAAAACATCAAAAATTTCACATTTACAAATTGTAGAGTATACATAATATGTGTATACATAAAAAAAATTGATTTTCCTTGTTTATAGGTAACATGCAATGCCAAAGATCAGACGAGATACTGACCACATTCTTCCACGTCAAGTTGGCAAGAATCGAACATGTACCCTCAAAAGAGAGGCATTCGGTACTTCTCGACTTTCAGTTCATAGAAAACGTCGACTTTGAATGGAGTGCGAACCTGCACCTTAAAATTTTGACCTTTGTGAGAGCCATAAAGGGCTTCAGAGACCAATTGAGAGAGATGAAAAGAGACAGAAATATCGAAACGCAATCAGTTAGAAAGAGAGCGTTAGATTGGCGAGTTTCTTTCAAGGGTGAAACTAATTTGGGATTGATGTTATCGGAACAGAACTATATGCTTTTTGGGACTGGTGAGTATGATTAGTTGATAAATTAAAAAAACGGGTCCTTTCGTTTATTAAACTCGTCGTTCATTTGTTGACATTTGGACTGGTACATTATCCACTAAGCTATACATCTAAGGGAAACAAACGGATCTCATCACGTCAGAATTATTTCTATCCTTTCCCAGAAATATTATCTCGATGTGTTAACCACGAGAACTGGGTAATTTTTTGATTTTTCCAGCAGAGACTGCGTTTTACAAGTCTAATATTTTTTTCCCAGATGACATGACAATATCGTACGACCACGAAGCCGGTTTATCGATAATGTGGAGTAAATTGCACATGGTGCTGAATGGTGACGAGATGATCACCGTCGATGGGTATTCCATGGAGCGGGCGACTGATGACCACGAGGTACGGGTGGAAAGAAAAGCCAACGAGGGCTTCCAACTTACATGGAATAAGGTTTGGTAAGTCGATAAAATTAATGGAGTCTTTTTTCAAAGAAGGCTGGGGTACGAGTCATTGCAACATCTGATGGTAGGTGTTGACCACCGCCCATGAGTACAAGGCATGAGGAATAGTGGGCATTTTGTTATAAGTTTGCGAGGTAAGATTTGTGAGTCGAGAAATTAGATAGTTAAAAATAAACGATATATTTATCGATGTTTATGCTAATTAAAAAGTAGAGTAATGTGGGCCCGTTTTAAAAGGGCAAAGGCTAGTACTATTGTTATATAACATGCCATTCTGTAATTTCTCCCATTCTCTTTTTTAGGGCAGTGAACATCGATTCAATCCGGGTGATATTCCCGTACAAGCACAGGTTCGCGGAGGCGGTGCAGGGGGATTTCGTATCGCTGTTCAAATGGATCAAGATGGTGCATGGCATCAAAAAGAAACCTTTCACATCCGACAGCCCGCTGCCGAGTGATTTGCATATAAAGGTATGAAATAAAATGCCCATTAACATGGTATAGTAATGTCGTCATTAACTTCGTGAACTCAGCACAACTTATTATGCCTAAGAGAAAATGTACGGGTATTAAAGATTTAAATGGTAATTAAATATTAAATAATAATATTAATTCGTTCGTTTTTTTAGATTGAAGAACTTTTGATAGAAATGAGCGATGATCCATTTGAAGTGAAACTGCGTGACAATTATGAACTGTTGGAGGATGAATACAAAGAGAGTCAGAAACGACGAACGATGCTCGATGCTAAGGTAACTTTTTGCTTATATTTATTCATTCGATAAAGATACTTGTATAGTGTTGTATAGTGGTATTTTATGATGACGAGTGCCGCGTCGGTGGTGGGTCTGAAATGTAATCAAATAAACTCGCGATTGAATATAATAACCGTATAATTTGAATACATCTAATCATTCCATCATCATCATCCCTAATTATCCCTTTTCTTTAAGGTCGGCAACGCGCCCATGATTCTTCTGGTGGTGGGCGTACATGGGCGGTGGAGATCACTTACCATCAGGTGACCCACTTGCTCGTTTGCCGGCCTATGCCATAAAAATAAATATATTTAAAAAAAAATAAAATATAAAAAAAATATATTTAAGCACATCGGTTATAATTTGTACGCGGCAGCTCGGAAGCGAATTAGGTCGGCACTCGGGGGTACGCGTGGTGTGGCTGGGGGGAGGCACTGGCGCGGGCGCGGGCGCGGGCGCAGCTCGTAGGCATGCGAACGGGGTGCAAGGGGTGGCGGTACGTCACGCGACCGAGTATCAAGTTTGCGCTATATATGTGTAGGATTTTTTGGTTTAATTGTATTGGTTTTTGGGATTATATTTCAAAATGTTTCCATTTTTAAGCTATTGCATAGCTTCTATCGCGGGCCTTGAGCGTGGAAACCGAATCCAGAAATTCCGTAACGAAAATAACCTAACACCCCCCACTCCGACAGGCAGGGGATACCGTGGTGGAATTCTCCAAACGCCCCCATTCCACAGGACGGGAGACGCCGGTCATTCGTCCACCCGACGCCTTCTACGTCCCATTTAGCGGCGAGCGGGATCGTTCCGCTCACGATCCCGCTCTGCGCTCTCCTTCTGCGAGATGACGCACTTGCAGAAGGAGTCTATCGCACACCATGACTGCCAGCTGCCGACCATGGCAGCGACCACGGTCGGCAGCGAGAGGTCTGCTCCGACGACTGTCCTGAGAGCGCTGCGCTCGTCGTTCCAGGCTGGACACTCATCCAGAGTGTATAAGTGTATAGTCTCAATTAACATTAGCATTTCGCTGACGCGAATCCACGAGTTTACCCCCTACCAAAAAGTGCTCAACGCGGCTAAAGAAGTTTCACTTTAAAAACGTTTAGTGGGTGAATACGATTGAAGCATCGTCGTGTAAGTGTGCGTAATTGATGTTGGCAGGTGGCAGAGCTGTGCGCGCCGCAGCTATTCCTGCCGGCGCGCAAGGTGGAGGAGCTGTACGCGGCGCTGCGGCACAAGGACGCGCAGATATACGTGCAGCGGAGCCGCGCCGCACCGCCCCCGCGCACCCGCCTCGTCGCGTGCGCGCTCGCGCGGCTCGTACTGCTCGCGCTCGCCGACACCAGCCTGCACGGCGCCGACAACGCCAAGCGGCGGCTCAGGGACATCGACGTGGACAGGTCGCCACACACACACACTACACACTACACACTACACACTACACACACACCCGCCTCGTCGCGTGCGCGCTCGCACGGCTCGTGCTGCTCGCGCTCGCCGACACCAGCCTGCACGGCGCCGACAACGCCAAGCGGCGGCTCAGGGACATCGACGTGGACAGGTCGCCACACACACACACTACACACTACACACTACACACTACACACTACACACACACCCGCCTCGTCGCGTGCGCGCTCGCGCGGCTCGTACTGCTCGCGCTCGCCGACACCAGCCTGCACGGCGCCGACAACGCCAAGCGGCGGCTCAGGGACATCGACGTGGACAGGTCGCCACACACACACACTACACACTACACACTACACACACACCCGCCTCGTCGCGTGCGCGCTCGCACGGCTCGTGCTGCTCGCGCTCGCCGACACCAGCCTGCACGGCGCCGACAACGCCAAGCGGCGGCTCAGGGACATCGACGTGGACAGGTCGCCACACACACACACTACACACTACACACTACACACACACCCGCCTCGTCGCGTGCGCGCTCGCACGGCTCGTGCTGCTCGCGCTCGCCGACACCAGCCTGCACGGCGCCGACAACGCCAAGCGGCGGCTCAGGGACATCGACGTGGACAGGTCGCCACACACACACACTACACACTACACACTACACACTACACACACACCCGCCTCGTCGCGTGCGCGCTCGCACGGCTCGTGCTGCTCGCGCTCGCCGACACCAGCCTGCACGGCGCCGACAACGCCAAGCGGCGGCTCAGGGACATCGACGTGGACAGGTCGCCACACACACACACTACACACTACACACTACACACTACACACACACCCGCCTCGTCGCGTGCGCGCTCGCACGGCTCGTGCTGCTCGCGCTCGCCGACACCAGCCTGCACGGCGCCGACAACGCCAAGCGGCGGCTCAGGGACATCGACGTGGACAGGTCGCCACACACACACACTACACACTACACACTACACACTACACACACACCCGCCTCGTCGCGTGCGCGCTCGCGCGGCTCGTGCTGCTCGCGCTCGCCGACACCAGCCTGCACGGCGCCGACAACGCCAAGCGGCGGCTCAGGGACATCGACGTGGACAGGTCGCCACACACACACACTACACACTACACACTACACACTACACACTACACACACACCCGCCTCGTCGCGTGCGCGCTCGCGCGGCTCGTACTGCTCGCGCTCGCCGACACCAGCCTGCACGGCGCCGACAACGCCAAGCGGCGGCTCAGGGACATCGACGTGGACAGGTCGCCACACACACACACTACACACTACACACTACACACTACACACACACCCGCCTCGTCGCGTGCGCGCTCGCGCGGCTCGTACTGCTCGCGCTCGCCGACACCAGCCTGCACGGCGCCGACAACGCCAAGCGGCGGCTCAGGGACATCGACGTGGACAGGTCGCCACACACACACACTACACACTACACACTACACACTACACACACACCCGCCTCGTCGCGTGCGCGCTCGCACGGCTCGTACTGCTCGCGCTCGCCGACACCAGCCTGCACGGCGCCGACAACGCCAAGCGGCAGCTCAGGGACATCGACGTGGACAGGTCGCCACACACACACACTACACACTACACACTACACACTACACACACACCCGCCTCGTCGCGTGCGCGCTCGCACGGCTCGTGCTGCTCGCGCTCGCCGACACCAGCCTGCACGGCGCCGACAACGCCAAGCGGCGGCTCAGGGACATCGACGTGGACAGGTCGCCACACACACACACTACACACTACACACACACCCGCCTCGTCGCGTGCGCGCTCGCGCGGCTCGTGCTGCTCGCGCTCGCCGACACCAGCCTGCACGGCGCCGACAACGCCAAGCGGCGGCTCAGGGACATCGACGTGGACAGGTCGCCACACACACACACTACACACTACACACTACACACTACACACACACCCGCCTCGTCGCGTGCGCGCTCGCACGGCTCGTGCTGCTCGCGCTCGCCGACACCAGCCTGCACGGCGCCGACAACGCCAAGCGGCGGCTCAGGGACATCGACGTGGACAGGTCGCCACACACACACACTACACACTACACACACACCCGCCTCGTCGCGTGCGCGCTCGCGCGGCTCGTGCTGCTCGCGCTCGCCGACACCAGCCTGCACGGCGCCGACAACGCCAAGCGGCGGCTCAGGGACATCGACGTGGACAGGTCGCCACACACACACACTACACACTACACACTACACACTACACACACACCCGCCTCGTCGCGTGCGCGCTCGCACGGCTCGTGCTGCTCGCGCTCGCCGACACCAGCCTGCACGGCGCCGACAACGCCAAGCGGCGGCTCAGGGACATCGACGTGGACAGGTCGCCACACACACACACTACACACTACACACTACACACTACACACACACCCGCCTCGTCGCGTGCGCGCTCGCGCGGCTCGTACTGCTCGCGCTCGCCGACACCAGCCTGCACGGCGCCGACAACGCCAAGCGGCGGCTCAGGGACATCGACGTGGACAGGTCGCCACACACACACACTACACACTACACACTACACACTACACACTACACACTACACACACACCCGCCTCGTCGCGTGCGCGCTCGCGCGGCTCGTACTGCTCGCGCTCGCCGACACCAGCCTGCACGGCGCCGACAACGCCAAGCGGCGGCTCAGGGACATCGACGTGGACAGGTCGCCACACACACACACTACACACTACACACTACACACACACCCGCCTCGTCGCGTGCGCGCTCGCACGGCTCGTGCTGCTCGCGCTCGCCGACACCAGCCTGCACGGCGCCGACAACGCCAAGCGGCGGCTCAGGGACATCGACGTGGACAGGTCGCCACACACACACACTACACACTACACACTACACACTACACACTACACACTACACACACACCCGCCTCGTCGCGTGCGCGCTCGCACGGCTCGTGCTGCTCGCGCTCGCCGACACCAGCCTGCACGGCGCCGACAACGCCAAGCGGCGGCTCAGGGACATCGACGTGGACAGGTCGCCACACACACACACTACACACTACACACACACCCGCCTCGTCGCGTGCGCGCTCGCACGGCTCGTGCTGCTCGCGCTCGCCGACACCAGCCTGCACGGCGCCGACAACGCCAAGCGGCGGCTCAGGGACATCGACGTGGACAGGTCGCCACACACACATGCTACACACTACACACTACACACTACACACACACCCGCCTCGTCGCGTGCGCGCTCGCACGGCTCGTGCTGCTCGCGCTCGCCGACACCAGCCTGCACGGCGCCGACAACGCCAAGCGGCGGCTCAGGGACATCGACGTGGACAGGTCGCCACACACACACACTACACACTACACACTACACACACACCCGCCTCGTCGCGTGCGCGCTCGCACGGCTCGTGCTGCTCGCGCTCGCCGACACCAGCCTGCACGGCGCCGACAACGCCAAGCGGCGGCTCAGGGACATCGACGTGGACAGGTCGCCACACACACACACTACACACTACACACTACACACACACCCGCCTCGTCGCGTGCGCGCTCGCACGGCTCGTGCTGCTCGCGCTCGCCGACACCAGCCTGCACGGCGCCGACAACGCCAAGCGGCGGCTCAGGGACATCGACGTGGACAGGTCGCCACACACACACACTACACACTACACACTACACACTACACACACACCCGCCTCGTCGCGTGCGCGCTCGCACGGCTCGTGCTGCTCGCGCTCGCCGACACCAGCCTGCACGGCGCCGACAACGCCAAGCGGCGGCTCAGGGACATCGACGTGGACAGGTCGCCACACACACACACTACACACTACACACTACACACACACCCGCCTCGTCGCGTGCGCGCTCGCACGGCTCGTGCTGCTCGCGCTCGCCGACACCAGCCTGCACGGCGCCGACAACGCCAAGCGGCGGCTCAGGGACATCGACGTGGACAGGTCGCCACACACACACACTACACACTACACACTACACACTACACACACACCCGCCTCGTCGCGTGCGCGCTCGCACGGCTCGTGCTGCTCGCGCTCGCCGACACCAGCCTGCACGGCGCCGACAACGCCAAGCGGCGGCTCAGGGACATCGACGTGGACAGGTCGCCACACACACACACTACACACTACACACACACCCGCCTCGTCGCGTGCGCGCTCGCGCGGCTCGTGCTGCTCGCGCTCGCCGACACCAGCCTGCACGGCGCCGACAACGCCAAGCGGCGGCTCAGGGACATCGACGTGGACAGGTCGCCACACACACATGCTACACACTACACACTACACACACACCCGCCTCGTCGCGTGCGCGCTCGCACGGCTCGTGCTGCTCGCGCTCGCCGACACCAGCCTGCACGGCGCCGACAACGCCAAGCGGCGGCTCAGGGACATCGACGTGGACAGGTCGCCACACACACATGCTACACACTACACACTACACACTACACACTACACACTACACACTACACACTACACACTACACACACACCCGCCTCGTCGCGTGCGCGCTCGCACGGCTCGTGCTGCTCGCGCTCGCCGACACCAGCCTGCACGGCGCCGACAACGCCAAGCGGCGGCTCAGGGACATCGACGTGGACAGGTCGCCACACACACACACTACACACTACACACTACACACTACACACTACACACTACACACTACACACTACACACTACACACTACACACTACACACTACACACTACACACACACCCGCCTCGTCGCGTGCGCGCTCGCACGGCTCGTGCTGCTCGCGCTCGCCGACACCAGCCTGCACGGCGCCGACAACGCCAAGCGGCGGCTCAGGGACATCGACGTGGACAGGTCGCCACACACACACACTACACACTACACACTACACACTACACACTACACACTACACACTACACACACACCCGCCTCGTCGCGTGCGCGCTCGCACGGCTCGTGCTGCTCGCGCTCGCCGACACCAGCCTGCACGGCGCCGACAACGCCAAGCGGCGGCTCAGGGACATCGACGTGGACAGGTCGCCACACACACATGCTACACACTACACACTACACACTACACACTACACACTACACACTACACACTACACACTACACACTACACACTACACACACACCCGCCTCGTCGCGTGCGCGCTCGCACGGCTCGTGCTGCTCGCGCTCGCCGACACCAGCCTGCACGGCGCCGACAACGCCAAGCGGCGGCTCAGGGACATCGACGTGGACAGGTCGCCACACACACACACTACACACTACACACACACCCGCCTCGTCGCGTGCGCGCTCGCGCGGCTCGTGCTGCTCGCGCTCGCCGACACCAGCCTGCACGGCGCCGACAACGCCAAGCGGCGGCTCAGGGACATCGACGTGGACAGGTCGCCACACACACACACTACACACTACACACTACACACTACACACTACACACTACACACACACCCGCCTCGTCGCGTGCGCGCTCGCACGGCTCGTGCTGCTCGCGCTCGCCGACACCAGCCTGCACGGCGCCGACAACGCCAAGCGGCGGCTCAGGGACATCGACGTGGACAGGTCGCCACACACACACACTACACACTACACACTACACACTACACACACACCCGCCTCGTCGCGTGCGCGCTCGCACGGCTCGTGCTGCTCGCGCTCGCCGACACCAGCCTGCACGGCGCCGACAACGCCAAGCGGCGGCTCAGGGACATCGACGTGGACAGGTCGCCACACACACATGCTACACACTACACACTACACACTACACACTACACACTACACACTACACACTACACACACACCCGCCTCGTCGCGTGCGCGCTCGCACGGCTCGTGCTGCTCGCGCTCGCCGACACCAGCCTGCACGGCGCCGACAACGCCAAGCGGCGGCTCAGGGACATCGACGTGGACAGGTCGCCACACACACACACTACACACTACACACACACCCGCCTCGTCGCGTGCGCGCTCGCGCGGCTCGTGCTGCTCGCGCTCGCCGACACCAGCCTGCACGGCGCCGACAACGCCAAGCGGCGGCTCAGGGACATCGACGTGGACAGGTCGCCACACACACACACTACACACTACACACTACACACTACACACTACACACTACACACTACACACACACCCGCCTCGTCGCGTGCGCGCTCGCACGGCTCGTGCTGCTCGCGCTCGCCGACACCAGCCTGCACGGCGCCGACAACGCCAAGCGGCGGCTCAGGGACATCGACGTGGACAGGTCGCCACACACACACACTACACACTACACACTACACACTACACACTACACACTACACACTACACACTACACACTACACACTACACACTACACACTACACACTACACACTACACACTACACACTACACACTACACACTACACACACACCCGCCTCGTCGCGTGCGCGCTCGCGCGGCTCGTGCTGCTCGCGCTCGCCGACACCAGCCTGCACGGCGCCGACAACGCCAAGCGGCGGCTCAGGGACATCGACGTGGACAGGTCGCCACACACACACACTACACACTACACACTACACACTACACACTACACACTACACACACACCCGCCTCGTCGCGTGCGCGCTCGCACGGCTCGTGCTGCTCGCGCTCGCCGACACCAGCCTGCACGGCGCCGACAACGCCAAGCGGCGGCTCAGGGACATCGACGTGGACAGGTCGCCACACACACACACTACACACTACACACTACACACTACACACACACCCGCCTCGTCGCGTGCGCGCTCGCACGGCTCGTGCTGCTCGCGCTCGCCGACACCAGCCTGCACGGCGCCGACAACGCCAAGCGGCGGCTCAGGGACATCGACGTGGACAGGTCGCCACACACACATGCTACACACTACACACTACACACTACACACTACACACTACACACACACCCGCCTCGTCGCGTGCGCGCTCGCACGGCTCGTGCTGCTCGCGCTCGCCGACACCAGCCTGCACGGCGCCGACAACGCCAAGCGGCGGCTCAGGGACATCGACGTGGACAGGTCGCCACACACACACACTACACACTACACACTACACACTACACACTACACACTACACACTACACACTACACACTACACACTACACACTACACACTACACACTACACACTACACACTACACACTACACACACACCCGCCTCGTCGCGTGCGCGCTCGCGCGGCTCGTGCTGCTCGCGCTCGCCGACACCAGCCTGCACGGCGCCGACAACGCCAAGCGGCGGCTCAGGGACATCGACGTGGACAGGTCGCCACACACACACACTACACACTACACACTACACACTACACACACACCCGCCTCGTCGCGTGCGCGCTCGCACGGCTCGTGCTGCTCGCGCTCGCCGACACCAGCCTGCACGGCGCCGACAACGCCAAGCGGCGGCTCAGGGACATCGACGTGGACAGGTCGCCACACACACATGCTACACACTACACACTACACACTACACACTACACACTACACACTACACACTACACACACACCCGCCTCGTCGCGTGCGCGCTCGCACGGCTCGTGCTGCTCGCGCTCGCCGACACCAGCCTGCACGGCGCCGACAACGCCAAGCGGCGGCTCAGGGACATCGACGTGGACAGGTCGCCACACACACACACTACACACTACACACACACCCGCCTCGTCGCGTGCGCGCTCGCGCGGCTCGTGCTGCTCGCGCTCGCCGACACCAGCCTGCACGGCGCCGACAACGCCAAGCGGCGGCTCAGGGACATCGACGTGGACAGGTCGCCACACACACACACTACACACTACACACTACACACTACACACTACACACTACACACACACCCGCCTCGTCGCGTGCGCGCTCGCACGGCTCGTGCTGCTCGCGCTCGCCGACACCAGCCTGCACGGCGCCGACAACGCCAAGCGGCGGCTCAGGGACATCGACGTGGACAGGTCGCCACACACACACACTACACACTACACACTACACACTACACACACACCCGCCTCGTCGCGTGCGCGCTCGCACGGCTCGTGCTGCTCGCGCTCGCCGACACCAGCCTGCACGGCGCCGACAACGCCAAGCGGCGGCTCAGGGACATCGACGTGGACAGGTCGCCACACACACATGCTACACACTACACACTACACACTACACACTACACACTACACACACACCCGCCTCGTCGCGTGCGCGCTCGCACGGCTCGTGCTGCTCGCGCTCGCCGACACCAGCCTGCACGGCGCCGACAACGCCAAGCGGCGGCTCAGGGACATCGACGTGGACAGGTCGCCACACACACACACTACACACTACACACTACACACTACACACTACACACTACACACTACACACTACACACTACACACTACACACTACACACTACACACTACACACTACACACTACACACTACACACTACACACACACCCGCCTCGTCGCGTGCGCGCTCGCGCGGCTCGTGCTGCTCGCGCTCGCCGACACCAGCCTGCACGGCGCCGACAACGCCAAGCGGCGGCTCAGGGACATCGACGTGGACAGGTCGCCACACACACACACTACACACTACACACTACACACTACACACTACACACTACACACACACCCGCCTCGTCGCGTGCGCGCTCGCACGGCTCGTGCTGCTCGCGCTCGCCGACACCAGCCTGCACGGCGCCGACAACGCCAAGCGGCGGCTCAGGGACATCGACGTGGACAGGTCGCCACACACACACACTACACACTACACACTACACACTACACACACACCCGCCTCGTCGCGTGCGCGCTCGCACGGCTCGTGCTGCTCGCGCTCGCCGACACCAGCCTGCACGGCGCCGACAACGCCAAGCGGCGGCTCAGGGACATCGACGTGGACAGGTCGCCACACACACATGCTACACACTACACACTACACACTACACACTACACACTACACACACACCCGCCTCGTCGCGTGCGCGCTCGCACGGCTCGTGCTGCTCGCGCTCGCCGACACCAGCCTGCACGGCGCCGACAACGCCAAGCGGCGGCTCAGGGACATCGACGTGGACAGGTCGCCACACACACACACTACACACTACACACTACACACTACACACTACACACTACACACTACACACTACACACTACACACTACACACTACACACTACACACTACACACTACACACTACACACTACACACTACACACACACCCGCCTCGTCGCGTGCGCGCTCGCGCGGCTCGTGCTGCTCGCGCTCGCCGACACCAGCCTGCACGGCGCCGACAACGCCAAGCGGCGGCTCAGGGACATCGACGTGGACAGGTCGCCACACACACACACTACACACTACACACTACACACTACACACTACACACTACACACACACCCGCCTCGTCGCGTGCGCGCTCGCACGGCTCGTGCTGCTCGCGCTCGCCGACACCAGCCTGCACGGCGCCGACAACGCCAAGCGGCGGCTCAGGGACATCGATGTGGACAGGTCGCCACACACACACACTACACACTACACACTACACACTACACACTACACACACACCCGCCTCGTCGCGTGCGCGCTCGCACGGCTCGTGCTGCTCGCGCTCGCCGACACCAGCCTGCACGGCGCCGACAACGCCAAGCGGCGGCTCAGGGACATCGACGTGGTTAGGTCGCCACACACACACACTACACACTACACACTACACACTACACACTACACACTACACACTACACACTACACACTACACACTACACACTACACACTACACACTACACACTACACACTACACACTACACACACACCCGCCTCGTCGCGTGCGCGCTCGCGAGGCTCGTGCTGCTCGCGCTCGCCGACACCAGCCTGCACGGCGCCGACAACGCCAAGCGGCGGCTCAGGGACATCGACGTGGACAGGTCGCCACACACACACACTACACACTACACACTACACACTACACACACACCCGCCTCGTCGCGTGCGCGCTCGCACGGCTCGTACTGCTCGCGCTCGCCGACACCAGCCTGCACGGCGCCGACAACGCCAAGCGGCGGCTCAGGGACATCGACGTGGACAGGTCGCCACACACACATGCTACACACTACACACTACACACTACACACTACACACTACACACTACACACACACCCGCCTCGTCGCGTGCGCGCTCGCACGGCTCGTGCTGCTCGCGCTCGCCGACACCAGTCTGCACGGCGCCGACAACGCCAAGCGGCGGCTCAGGGACATCGACGTGGACAGGTCGCCACACACACATGCTACACACTACACACTACACACTACACACTACACACTACACACTACACACACACCCGCCTCGTCGCGTGCGCGCTCGCACGGCTCGTACTGCTCGCGCTCGCCGACACCAGTCTGCACGGCGCCGACAACGCCAAGCGGCGGCTCAGGGACATCGACGTGGACAGGTCGCCACACACACATGCTACACACTACACACTACACACACATGCTATACATCTACAACTTACGATATTACCACTGACTGACCCTATCAAACGTATAACTGGCCCTTCATATAGCATTCCACTTGTAATTGTGCGATATCCATAGGAGAATATGTTTTACCGACTATTATTGTTCCAGCCCGTGGCCAGAAGACGGCGTGGAGTTCTCGACTCTGTGGTGCAGGAGCATAAACCTGACCTGTTCCCAGTGGCAGCTGCTCCTGAGAGACTTCCCGCAGCCGCTACTGAACATGAGCGACCTACGCATGTGGGGGACGCTCATGGGTGCCGAGGAGGTGCCGCCGCCCAGAGGTAACTGCGTGGATAGCGGCAGACAAAAAACTTTCTTAATTATAATCTAAATCATGAGTGGTAGAGCCACACTGTAGACTTTTGTCTACAGCATGAAAGCTGGCTCGACCCGGTCGTTACCGCTGTCTCACAGAAAACCGACATAATGTAGCGGTTTGCTGCTGCGTTTCGTACGGTCAGTGCGATATCCAGAGATCCAAATCCCTCCTCCCCCCCTTTTTCAATCCCTTAATTATCCCTTCCTTTAAGGTCGGCAACGCGTATTCTTCTAGTATTGTAGGCGTATAAGGGCGGTGGAAATCACTTACCATCAGGTGATCCACTTGTACATTTGCCGGTCTATGCTATAAAAAAACGACTGACTGACGATTGACTGACTGACTGACGATTGACTGACTGAGGACTGACTGACTGACTGATGACTGACTAACTGACTGACCGACTGAGTGACTGACTGACGACTGACTAATTGACTGACTGACGACTGGCTAATTGACTGATTGACGACTGACTAATTGACTGATTGACGACTGACTGACTGACGAATGATTGACTGACGAATGATTGACTGACGACTGATTGACTGACGACGGACTGACTGACTGACTGACTGACGACTGACTAGCTGACTGACAGACTGACTGATCGATGACTGATTGACAGACTGACTGACCGAAGACTTTTTTTTTTTTTTTTTTTTTATCCTGGCTCGGCAAAGTGACTACGCTACACCTGATGGTAAATATAGCGCAATCCAGGAATAGTGTCGACAAACGATAAACAATGTGTCCATCGTTGGTCGGTAAAATCATGCCGGCCTGCCAAAGGGGCAAGGGGGAGGGGAAGGAACAAAGGGATGGGAAAAGGGTGAGGATGGGGGGGCGAGCCCCCTGGTGAGAACCGGATATACACTGGCTGACCCTGGAACGCGACCCACACAAGGTGGGCCACTATGGCAGGTTTTAGCACCAATGTACGGTGGTCGCTATCCGGTCGGATACAAGTATCCTCCCACCAGCAACTGACTGACTCATTGACTGATTAATTAATTGTCGACTGACTGATACTCACAAGACTCACAAGATTTCATCCATCCAAAAAGCGTCTAACGTGGACAGCACACGGTCAGATTTTACCCCCTACCAAAAAGTGCACAACGCGGTTAAAAAAGTTTTCACTTCATAAAATCAATATCGCAGTCGAATCGAAAGTCTCTCGTAGTTACTGATGCCTACGACACAAGACTCGTATCTTACTGTGGGGTCAGGACTATGTATGTGACTGTTAGGTGTATTTATTTATATTTATAAGATTTAACGCTATGTATGGTGCTTGCTATCAGCCGTGTCATCTCCTTGTTTCGTGATTATTTGTCGTAGGTACGTCTGCGTGTTTGCGATGATGGAATATTTTTTTTTTTATTTTTTTTTATTTGGTTGTATGACGAGACGAGCAAGGCGCTCGCCTGATGGTAAGCGCCACGCCTGCCCATAAACAGAAGCAACCCCACACAGAACTTTGAATTACAAAGCACTGCATGGCACTGAACTGCGCTCGTCACCCTGAGACATAAGATGTTAAGTCTCTTAATGCCCAGGCATTTCACTCTTTCATCGACCGTCAATCTTCATTTTGATTCTGTGTCCAGCGGTGAGAACGGTGGTGATCCAGCAGGGAGCGCCGTGGGGCGAGGTTGAGTTGGAGCGTAGCATGATGCCGCTGAAGTGGTACTACGACTTGTGCTGCGAGATGGCGGAGTACAGTTACGCGTTTGGACCATGTTGGGAGCCGGTCATCGCACATTGCAACCTTTGTGAGTGCGTTAGTTTATTTATAATCATTTGCATATGTTTTTTTTTTTTTTTTTTAGCATAGGCATAGGCCGGCAAACGAGCAAGTGGGTCACCTGATGGTAAGTGATCTCCACCGCCCATGTACGCCCACCACCATAAGAATCATGGGCGCGTTGCCGACCTTAAAGGAGAGGGATAATTAAGGATTGGGAAAGGGAGGGGATTTGGGCTTCCGGATATCTCACTTACCGTACGAAACGCAGCAGCAAGCCGCTACTTTACGTCGGTTTTCTGTGAGACAGTGGTAACGACCCGGTCGAGCCAGCCCATTCATGCTGTAGACAAAACTGTCTACAGCGTGGCTCTACCACTCTTAACATTGTTGGTGTCAAAAAGCGTTGGCTTGACGTATTGGAGGGAGACATGAGAGCCAATGGTCTCACTACAAAGGATACTCAAGATCGGGTGAAGTGGAAGAGTTCAAGTCGGAAGGCGGACCCTGGCACATAAGCCGGGATAACGCTAGGCAGAAAGAAAGAAAAGAGGTGTTTGAGGCAATGGCGAAATTTGATTTTGCTGGTGGTAGGATATTCATATCCTCCCGGATAGCGATTACACATGGTGTTAAAACCTGCCATAGTGATCCACACACCTTGTGTGAATCGCGTTCCACGATCAGCCAGTGTATATCCGGTTCTCCTGAGGGGTTTGCGACATGACTTGATGGTTGATTGGGCCAGGTATAGGGTTATTCTTGTATCACTGTTCCTGCATCGGTCATCCGTCTGTCCTATAGCAGGCCCCTCGATTTGCACTATGGCAAATTTTAACACCATGTGTACGGTGGTCGCTATCCGGGCGGATATGAATATCTTGTAGCCAGCAATTTGTGCCCTGTATGGCGATAGGTCAACAATTTAACCATTTACTACATCATAAGACGGAGATGAACTCGACTAAGCGTGGGCCAACTTGTTGCACCTCTGCCTACACATTCGTTTCGAGGATTTGACATGCAACATTTTTTCTCCCAGCATTCGACCAAGTGTCCCGACCGTCGCTGGATCCTTCCGCCCCCCTCGCTTGGTGGGACAAGGTCCGCCTGCTGATGCACGGCCGACTCACCGTCAACTGCGCCAAGTTCACGTGTCTGTTGCACGTGTCACTCGACCCTTACAACACCACCGAGGAGATGGAGGTCACCTGGACAGATCTGGTGCTGGACTGGACTAATGGTGAGTCGGATATATGCCAGAAGTATAATATAGTTATTTTTTAGCATAAGCCGTCAAACGAGCAAGTGAGTCCACCTGATGGTAAGTGATCTCCACCGCCCATAATATCAGAAGAATCATGGGCGCGTTGCCGACCTTAAAGGAAAGGGATAATTAGGGATTAATTTAATTTAATTAATTGAAGGGGAGGGGGGGTTTGGGCCTCTGGATATTTCATTTACCGTACGAAACGCAGCAGCAAGCTGGTATTTTACGTCAGTTTACTGTGAGGTAGTGGTAACGACCCGGTCGAGCCGGCTCGTCCGGTCTACAGCATGGCTCTACCATTCACTCACTAGTAAGTAATAATAAAGGAAAGTAGTAAACAGTGTGTGTTGTTCGTGCAGGCAAGTTGGGTTTCCTGGGCTCGCTGGAGGTGCTGGTGCGCACGGCCAGCAAGTACGACGACTGCCGCGTGGTGGTGGTGCCGGCGCTGCGGCTGGCCGTCAAGCTCGGCTGGCTGGCCGTGGCCGACGCGCGAGACCACCTCGCCGTCGCACCCTGCGCGCCCACCAGGCTGCCCGAGTACTCCAGCAACCAGGTACCGCCGCCATACCTCATCACAACAACAAACCTATACTAGACCACCTCGCCGTCGCACCCTGCGCGCCCACCAGGCTGCCCGAGTACTCCAGCAACCAGGTACCGCCGCCATACCTCATCACAACAACAAACCTATACTAGACCACCTCGCCGTCGCACCCTGCGCGCCCACCAGGCTGCCCGAGTACTCCAGCAACCAGGTACCGCCGCCATACCTCATCACAACAACAAACCTATACTAGACCACCTCGCCGTCGCACCCTGCGCGCCCACCAGGCTGCCCGAGTACTCCAGCAACCAGGTACCGCCGCCATACCTCATCACAACAACAAACCTATACTAGACCACCTCGCCGTCGCACCCTGCGCGCCCACCAGGCTGCCCGAGTACTCCAGCAACCAGGTACCGCCGCCATACCTCATCACAACAACAAACCTATACTAGACCACCTCGCCGTCGCACCCTGCGCGCCCACCAGGCTGCCCGAGTACTCCAGCAACCAGGTACCGCCGCCATACCTCATCACAACAACAAACCTATACTAGACCACCTCGCCGTCGCACCCTGCGCGCCCACCAGGCTGCCCGAGTACTCCAGCAACCAGGTACCGCCGCCATACCTCATCACAACAACAAACCTATACTAGACCACCTCGCCGTCGCACCCTGCGCGCCCACCAGGCTGCCCGAGTACTCCAGCAACCAGGTACCGCCGCCATACCTCATCACAACAACAAACCTATACTAGACCACCTCGCCGTCGCACCCTGCGCGCCCACCAGGCTGCCCGAGTACTCCAGCAACCAGGTACCGCCGCCATACCTCATCACAACAACAAACCTATACTAGACCACCTCGCCGTCGCACCCTGCGCGCCCACCAGGCTGCCCGAGTACTCCAGCAACCAGGTACCGCCGCCATACCTCATCACAACAACAAACCTATACTAGACCACCTCGCCGTCGCACCCTGCGCGCCCACCAGGCTGCCCGAGTACTCCAGCAACCAGGTACCGCCGCCATACCTCATCACAACAACAAACCTATACTAGACCACCTCGCCGTCGCACCCTGCGCGCCCACCAGGCTGCCCGAGTACTCCAGCAACCAGGTACCGCCGCCATACCTCATCACAACAACAAACCTATACTAGACCACCTCGCCGTCGCACCCTGCGCGCCCACCAGGCTGCCCGAGTACTCCAGCAACCAGGTACCGCCGCCATACCTCATCACAACAACAAACCTATACTAGACCACCTCGCCGTCGCACCCTGCGCGCCCACCAGGCTGCCCGAGTACTCCAGCAACCAGGTACCGCCGCCATACCTCATCACAACAACAAACCTATACTAGACCACCTCGCCGTCGCACCCTGCGCGCCCACCAGGCTGCCCGAGTACTCCAGCAACCAGGTACCGCCATCTCGACACTCCTCAACACTCACTAGTCCTGAACCCGCACTAGGTTAATCTGTTTCGTGGGTATCAGAAACTACAAGATACTTCGATTCCACAACACCCACACTCGAAACAAATCTTTGTGGATCATACAAATATTTGTCTCAATCGAACCCAAGGCCTTTCGCTTCGCAGCCGGCTTCCCACCCACTACGCTGTCAATATATCGGTGATTAATTTTAATTTTACTGGCACTTGTACACAAATCAATTCTTGCTTTCAGGAGCACGATTCCTACCGAGCGTTTCGTTCTCAAGGACTCGATCTTCATTTGAGCATAGAAACGAAGCCTAGTGATAAAGATATGCACGGACCTGTCGTGCTGTTGTATGGCAGTACCCTCAGGTAATCTTCTTCTTCTATATATAAAAAAATGAATGTTTGTCTGTATGTCCTTTACAGAATCGTAAACTATGCATATGAATGAAGGACATTAAAGTCAGTGAAACTACTGGGCATTATAAGACTGTATGTAATGTATGTATGTGACTGTAGAAGTTCTGTATAGTGTTGCTCCTGTTTATGGACGGGCGTGGCGCTTACCATCAGGCGAGCGCCTTGCTCGTCTCGTCATTTAATCAAAAAAAAAAAAAAAGTGTGCGTCTCGGGACGCTCGACAGAAGTGATAACTTAAACTAATGTGGGTTATAGTGACAGCGTAGGAGCCTGCCTACTGCTGCCGTACGCGTGAGAGAAAGGGAAGCCAGAGTGGCGCCGTAACGCGTTACGTTACGAAGTTCGGTCAAAGTCATGTCAAAGCCCTGTCAAACTTCTGTCAAAGTCCGGTCAAAGACCTGTCAAAGTCCTGTCAAAGCCCTATCAAAGTCCTGTCAAGCTCCGGTCATAGCCCGGTCAAAGTCCGGTCGAAGTCCGTTTAAAGTCCGGTCAAAGTCCGGGCGAAGTCCGGTCAAATACCGGTCAAAATCCGGTCAAAGCCCTATCAAAGTCCTGTCAAAGTCCGGTCGAAGTCCGTTTAAAGTCCGGTCAAATACCGGTCAGAGTCCTGCCAAAATCCGGTTAAAGTCCAGTCAAAGTCTTGTCAAAGTCTTGTCAAAATCCGGTCAAAGTCCTGTCAAAACCCTATCAAAGTCATGTCAAAGTCCGGTCGAAGTCCGGTCAAATAGTTTTTTTTTTTTTTATGGCATAGGCCGGCAAACGAGCAAGTGGGTCACCTGATGGTAAGTGATCTCCACCGCCCATGTACGCCCACCATCAGAAGAATCATGGGCGCGTTGCCGACCATTAAGGAAAGGGATAATTAGGGATAGGGAAGGGGAGGGGATTTGGGCTTCCGGATATCTCACTCACCGTATGAAACGCAGCAGCAAGCCGCTACTTTACGTCGGTTTTCTGTGAGACAGTGGTAATGACCCGGGCGAGCCAGCCCATTCATGCTGTAGACAAAACTGTCTACAGCGTGGCTCTACCACTCAAAAATACTGGTCGAAGTCCGGTCAAAGTCCGGTCTAAGTCCGGCTAAAGACCTGTCAAAGTCCAGTCAAACTCCGGTCATAGCCCGGACAAAGTCCGGTTAAAGTCCGGTCAAAGTCCGGTCCAAGCTGACTGGTTGTGACACCTGGGAAATCGAAATTATCGATGTTCCAGGGAGGTCGGCTAACGCTGGCTGGTCGATGGACCGGTCGCGTTACGGAACGTTTCGGTTCACCCTCCCATAAGAAGTTATCACTTCAAAAATATTATCCGTCTTGTCGACAAGGTCCGTAACAAATTTGTTATTGACGGTAGATGGTTCGAGAGTCTAAAGCTGATCCTATCAGGCATCACTCGTCCGACGCGTCGCGGTCGTCTGTTCAACAACGTGCGGCCGCGCAAGCCGCAGCTCTCCCGACATTACCGCAGCGTCAGCGTCTCTGTCACACTTCACAATCTGCAGGTGTGATTATTTTGATATAAAATTAATGTCCTGCCTAGGTTAAAATTAGATTTCTTTTCACCCGGAAATAAATGACAAAATAATGGCGCGAAAAACTGACAGTAAGTCCAGTGTTATAGTAAAAAATTAACAACACTATAATTTATTTAGTGTAACTACTAATCAACATACCGATATGCAAATATTTGGGTATGTACTGACTGGTCTCGACATATATATTATTAAAGCTAGTTATCTATATAAAAATGTGAAAGTTTGTGAATTGTATATTTGTAGACTCTGACTTGGATTAGAAAATAGGCTACTGTTTGTCCCGGCAAAAGACATTTACGCGGGTGGTGTCGCGAGCAAAAGATAATTGTGAAAGACAGATTTTAAATATCGACTATATTAATCCTTATATTTATGACTTTTCAATAGACAGTCACACGTTAAACAGGTATTCATAATAATTTCTCCTCTAGGTATGCTATTGGTCATCTTCATCACTACAACGTGGCATCGAAGTCTTCGGTGCCAGAGTGAACTGTGGATCCAAACACAAACTGACCTTAGTCCCCACTACGGACGGTCTCGTGCGTCGACCACGTGCCAACTGGACCACTGTGTACATGAACTGTGACATCAACGACGCCGAAATATGGCTTAAAACGCTCGCCTCCGTTAATGATGATAAGGAGGGCGATGAGGTAAGTGATGGTCGTTTTATCGATATACTAGTTATCGACAGTATCGAATTTATCACGGTGTTCTAAATTTAACAATATTATAGCGTTTTCGTGTAGAGTTGTAGCATTTGAGTGGCAGTACGCAGTAGGCAGTTTTATCTACAGTTTGAATTGGCCGGCTCGACCGGGTCGTTACTACATTCTCACAGAAAACCGACGTAAAATAGCAGCTTGCTGCTGCGTTTCGTATGGTGAGTGAGATATCCGGAGGCCCTAATCCCCTTCTCTTCCCAGTCGGCAAAGCGCCCATGATTCTTTTGGTATTGCGGGCGTACATGGGCGGTCGAGGGGGAGAGAAAAGAGGTTTCAAATTATCTTATTTGATTTCGATGCAATGATTGTTTTTGGTGTCTTAACGTCTTATCATAAGACATACCTGGCATTACCCTTCATTTACATACCTTCTTTACAAATTGATATTTTCCTTGTTGTTTGTTTTTTATTCCTTTGAATGGTGTCAGCAATTTAGTATCTTTTATAAATTAATATTAAGGCTGGATTGCATCATAATAGCAGTTATAGTTAACGTTTATGTCACATTTGATGATAACAGTAATGCTGATTTTAATATTGACTGCCGAATGTGTTGCACCATCGTATTCCGACTCTTCGATTAGTTCTAAAAGCAGGGACATTATATTATTTTGGAGCACAGACGCTTTAGGAGATACATCGGTTTGGAGGTTATAATGGAACTATCTGATAGCTATTTACCTTAAATTAGTGCGGGCTTTAACTAGCGAATATTGGGCGGTTACGGTTGTTAAATGGTGCAACTCATTTTTTGTTTAACCGGTACTTTAACATGTTTTTCATTGCTAAAGTAAGCTGGTGCAATCCAGCATAAGATTTTTATGAACAAATATGTCGATATCGTACAGTTGATTTACTTATTAATATATGGACCGTTAATATTGAAAGTGGTGTAAGTCCATTTTTGAGAAAAATGAGCTATCACGTAATTCATGCTTAATTTAATGTACATTTTTTATATATAACTAGTCCGTGTTTAATTTCTCAAAAAAATCCCATGTTTTGTACAACTTAAAATCGGGCGGTAAATGAAATTGCATAATCATTGATTATGAAAGTGGTGTAAGTCCAATTGACAGAGGTAGGTGGCGTAGCAGATGGATGCCGATCAGTGTTTTGTTATTTTTCATTTATTTTATACTAGCTACTATAAAAAATACTAATGGGGAATAGGTGAATTGGTTGCAAATATGTTGGTTGAGGTTCCTCAAAATTGCACCATAAACCATTTTTTATAAAACAACGATGACGGACGCAGAATTTAAAATTATCAATTTATTACCTCTACGTCCTGGAAGACCGTTAAAATTTGAAAAAATCGTCCTGGAGCCTTTGTACCAAAATGCCAGACCTATTACGTACGAAAAATATAAAGAAATGAAGCAGCTACTACCCTATATACCTCCGGTGCATCATGCATATTTTGAAATACTACCACATGCAGAGAATAAGTAAATTCTTGTAATCATTATCTTGTAATGACAATGTAATTACCGTCTAAAATAAAATGTTATGTCTTGTTATGCGTATTTGTAAACAAAATTATATTAAAATGAAGTATATTTTAAGCGATATTTGATTTTTCAAAATTGAAATTAAACGATTTTTACAATTGTCTAATTTTGAAAGTGGTGTAAGTCCATTTACAGCACATAAATATGTGTTATCGTAGTCTAATTAGCCAAAAACAAATTTATATAAACAAATTAAATGTTGATAAAACAATAGAAAGAATGCCAGACCTCATATGATTTGCCTGTATTTTTAAATCAACAAATATAGAAACCTTTAATTTTCTCGAAACAAAAGAAAATGGACTTACACCACTTTCAAAATAAACGGTCCATATGTTTGTTGTACATGGCGTGTGTGTGCAGATGTCTGCGCTCGGTCCCGCGACGATGGAGAAGTGCTACTGCCTGTCGGTGCGGCGCGTGTCGTACGGCCGCGAGGCGTGCGGCGGTGTAGGGGGCGCGGGGTGCGGTGCGGGGGGTGCAGGGGGTGCGGGGGGTGCAGGGGGCGGAGCGCACCGCCTCGCCGTGCACGACCTGCGCGGCGCCTGGACCAAGCTCAACAGGGACCTGGCGTTCGCGCTCATCGACACCTACATCAAGACGCAGGTTAGTTGTCTACATACTTATGCTGGTGGGAGGATACTTGTATCCGACCGGATAGCGACCACCGTACACTGGTGCTAAAACCTGATATAGTGGCCCACCTTGTGTGGTTCGCGTGCCAGGGTCAGCCAGTGTATATCCGGTTCTCCCCAGGGGGGCTTGCCCCCTGATCCTAACCCTTTTCCCATCCCTTTTCCTTCCCCTCCCCCGTGGCCCTTTGGCAGGCCGGCATGATCTTGCCGACCTACGATGGACACATTGTTTATCGTTAGTCGACACTATTCTTGGATTGCGCTACACTTACCATCAGGTGTAGCGTAGTCACTTTGCCGAGCTAGAATAAAAAAAATATATATATATTTAATAGGTTCATATATTATGCACAGCCTAGTGTTGGATACAAAACTTTACTCACTTAAGGGGGTGAGGTTTTTGCTTCGTAAACGAACTGTCACTGTAGTGTACAAAGGCTCTATACAAGAGCATTATCATATTACAACTTAAAATGTATAATGAGTTGTTAGTCTAATTAAGATGGATTATCGACATTTCGTAATTTATTTATCGACTTTTAAATCTGTAAAAAACATTTTAAGTTTAATGGATATTAAGGGGGCATTCTTGTCTAGTGGCACGAATTTAAGGCATTTTTTAAAGTGCCGTAAAAAGGACAATCAATATTTTTTTGCATTAATTTTGCCATAAGATATTATTAATATTTCTAGACCAGAATACCCACTTAACAAAAAATTATAAACGCATTACTAATTTATTTTATAGCAATTAAAGAAAAACTTGTCAACTAAAGCTTTGAAAGAGGAAGAACAACCAGCCACATCACCCAAGCATCAGCGTGAAGCTGATGTCATATCACCGCCACCATCCTCGTCTTCTCAGGTAATGTATCTAAATCTATTTAACTGATAGTTATAATATGTGACACTTATAAGTCGCATTAGTACAATATATGGATGCAAATATGCAATCACATTACAACCCATATCAAGTAAAAATTAGATACTGAATTTATGTTGCTAAATTTATTAGATTTAAGTAGGTTGACTTCTGTATTTTACAAAAAATATATAAATTTAACATTTCCCACGTACAATTATGCAAAATAGAACTTTAAATTATTTATTAAAATTATTGAATTTAGCAAAATAAAATTGACATCTCAATTTTTACTTGAGTTGGGTTGAAAGGTTATTGCATATTAGCATCCATATATTGTGTAGATAAACGCGGGAGCTGGTTCGTGCGGCGGCGGCATGCTGGCGGCGCTGGTGGCGGAGGCGGGGGGCGAGGCTCCCGTCGTGTTCAGCGACGAACTCAGCGGCGCGGAACCTGCTGCACCACATCAGCATAGCAACAGGCATCTGCTGGACGATGACAACTCACACACTGCCTGCCTTAGTGAGATGCTTATTTATTTTATGATTGCGATATAATATAAAACGCACTTGATCTAGAAGTATTGTTTTCAATGAATAAAATGTTATGCGAGGAGTAAAGGCCGGGTGGGGTGACTGACTTTAGTTTGGCTATGTTAAATTGCGCGGTTTATTTTTTACTTGTAAGTGTTTTGTTATTTCTTTGTAATGTGTAATAACACAATTTAATTTGCTTATGTTGAATATTGTACTTTATATTATATGCAACAGAAAATAATACGAAAGAGAAACCATTTTTTCAAAATACAATCAAAATCGGTTCAAAAATGAGCCCGGAATTATGATTTTACATATTGGTATGAGCAAAGGTGGGCGCGTATTGGGGATATGTCCCTATCACGCTCGCACGCGTGCACCTTAATGGCCATTTGCCACGGTGACGTCAAAGTTTGAGTTGTCTGTTACGTGCCCTCTGCATCAGATTTTAATGGCTTCCAAACTATGTTTTTGTGGACGGATTAATGAAATTATTTCTGCAATAGGTTTTGGTAACGTAATTTATTGATTGAAATAATAAAAAATAAATCGTCAATTATATACGCTATTCGTGCGCCAGCGCGTGCGGCGCGCGCCCAGTATGTGTGTGTATGTGTAATGTGTGCGTGCGTGCGTGCGTGCGTGCAGTCGAGCTGGTGAACTCGCAAGTGGCGCTGCGCGGCAGCGAGAGCGGCGGGTACGTGGTGGTGTGCGCGGCGCGGGCGGAGGTGCGGCGCGCGCCCAGTATGTGTGTGTATGTGTAATGTGTGCGTGCGTGCGTGCGTGCAGTCGAGCTGGTGAACTCGCAAGTGGCGCTGCGCGGCAGCGAGAGCGGCGGGTACGTGGTGGTGTGCGCGGCGCGGGCGGAGGTGCGGCGCGCGCCCAGTATGTGTGTGTATGTGTAATGTGTGCGTGCGTGCGTGCGTGCGTGCAGTCGAGCTGGTGAACTCGCAAGTGGCGCTGCGCGGCAGCGAGAGCGGCGGGTACGTGGTGGTGTGCGCGGCGCGGGCGGAGGTGCGGCGCGCGCCCAGTATGTGTGTGTATGTGTAATGTGTGCGTGCGTGCAGTCGAGCTGGTGAACTCGCAAGTGGCGCTGCGCGGCAGCGAGAGCGGCGGGTACGTGGTGGTGTGCGCGGCGCGGGCGGAGGTGCGGCGCGCGCCCAGTATGTGTGTGTATGTGTAATGTGTGCGTGCGTGCGTGCGTGCAGTCGAGCTGGTGAACTCGCAAGTGGCGCTGCGCGGCAGCGAGAGCGGCGGGTACGTGGTGGTGTGCGCGGCGCGGGCGGAGGTGCGGCGCGCGCCCAGTATGTGTGTGTATGTGTAATGTGTGCGTGCGTGCGTGCGTGCGTGCAGTCGAGCTGGTGAACTCGCAAGTGGCGCTGCGCGGCAGCGAGAGCGGCGGGTACGTGGTGGTGTGCGCGGCGCGGGCGGAGGTGCGGCGCGCGCCCAGTATGTGTGTGTATGTGTAATGTGTGCGTGCGTGCGTGCGTGCGTGCAGTCGAGCTGGTGAACTCGCAAGTGGCGCTGCGCGGCAGCGAGAGCGGCGGGTACGTGGTGGTGTGCGCGGCGCGGGCGGAGGTGCGGCGCGCGCCCAGTATGTGTGTGTATGTGTAATGTGTGCGTGCGTGCGTGCGTGCAGTCGAGCTGGTGAACTCGCAAGTGGCGCTGCGCGGCAGCGAGAGCGGCGGGTACGTGGTGGTGTGCGCGGCGCGGGCGGAGGTGCGGCGCGCGCCCAGTATGTGTGTGTATGTGTAATGTGTGCGTGCGTGCGTGCGTGCGTGCAGTCGAGCTGGTGAACTCGCAAGTGGCGCTGCGCGGCAGCGAGAGCGGCGGGTACGTGGTGGTGTGCGCGGCGCGGGCGGAGGTGCGGCGCGCGCCCAGTATGTGTGTGTATGTGTAATGTGTGCGTGCGTGCGTGCGTGCAGTCGAGCTGGTGAACTCGCAAGTGGCGCTGCGCGGCAGCGAGAGCGGCGGGTACGTGGTGGTGTGCGCGGCGCGGGCGGAGGTGCGGCGCGCGCCCAGTATGTGTGTGTATGTGTAATGTGTGCGTGCGTGCGTGCGTGCAGTCGAGCTGGTGAACTCGCAAGTGGCGCTGCGCGGCAGCGAGAGCGGCGGGTACGTGGTGGTGTGCGCGGCGCGGGCGGAGGTGCGGCGCGCGCCCAGTATGTGTGTGTATGTGTAATGTGTGCGTGCGTGCAGTCGAGCTGGTGAACTCGCAAGTGGCGCTGCGCGGCAGCGAGAGCGGCGGGTACGTGGTGGTGTGCGCGGCGCGGGCGGAGGTGCGGCGCGCGCCCAGTATGTGTGTGTATGTGTAATGTGTGCGTGCGTGCGTGCGTGCGTGCAGTCGAGCTGGTGAACTCGCAAGTGGCGCTGCGCGGCAGCGAGAGCGGCGGGTACGTGGTGGTGTGCGCGGCGCGGGCGGAGGTGCGGCGCGCGCCCAGTATGTGTGTGTATGTGTAATGTGTGCGTGCGTGCGTGCGTGCAGTCGAGCTGGTGAACTCGCAAGTGGCGCTGCGCGGCAGCGAGAGCGGCGGGTACGTGGTGGTGTGCGCGGCGCGGGCGGAGGTGCGGCGCGCGCCCAGTATGTGTGTGTATGTGTAATGTGTGCGTGCGTGCAGTCGAGCTGGTGAACTCGCAAGTGGCGCTGCGCGGCAGCGAGAGCGGCGGGTACGTGGTGGTGTGCGCGGCGCGGGCGGAGGTGCGGCGCGCGCCCAGTATGTGTGTGTATGTGTAATGTGTGCGTGCGTGCGTGCGTGCGTGCAGTCGAGCTGGTGAACTCGCAAGTGGCGCTGCGCGGCAGCGAGAGCGGCGGGTACGTGGTGGTGTGCGCGGCGCGGGCGGAGGTGCGGCGCGCGCCCAGTATGTGTGTGTATGTGTAATGTGTGCGTGCGTGCGTGCGTGCAGTCGAGCTGGTGAACTCGCAAGTGGCGCTGCGCGGCAGCGAGAGCGGCGGGTACGTGGTGGTGTGCGCGGCGCGGGCGGAGGTGCGGCGCGCGCCCAGTATGTGTGTGTATGTGTAATGTGTGCGTGCGTGCGTGCGTGCAGTCGAGCTGGTGAACTCGCAAGTGGCGCTGCGCGGCAGCGAGAGCGGCGGGTACGTGGTGGTGTGCGCGGCGCGGGCGGAGGTGCGGCGCGCGCCCAGTATGTGTGTGTATGTGTAATGTGTGCGTGCGTGCGTGCGTGCGTGCAGTCGAGCTGGTGAACTCGCAAGTGGCGCTGCGCGGCAGCGAGAGCGGCGGGTACGTGGTGGTGTGCGCGGCGCGGGCGGAGGTGCGGCGCGCGCCCAGTATGTGTGTGTATGTGTAATGTGTGCGTGCGTGCAGTCGAGCTGGTGAACTCGCAAGTGGCGCTGCGCGGCAGCGAGAGCGGCGGGTACGTGGTGGTGTGCGCGGCGCGGGCGGAGGTGCGGCGCGCGCCCAGTATGTGTGTGTATGTGTAATGTGTGCGTGCGTGCGTGCGTGCAGTCGAGCTGGTGAACTCGCAAGTGGCGCTGCGCGGCAGCGAGAGCGGCGGGTACGTGGTGGTGTGCGCGGCGCGGGCGGAGGTGCGGCGCGCGCCCAGTATGTGTGTGTATGTGTAATGTGTGCGTGCGTGCGTGCGTGCAGTCGAGCTGGTGAACTCGCAAGTGGCGCTGCGCGGCAGCGAGAGCGGCAGGTACGTGGTGGTGTGCGCGGCGCGGGCGGAGGTGCGGCGCGCGCCCAGTATGTGTGTGTATGTGTAATGTGTGCGTGCGTGCGTGCGTGCAGTCGAGCTGGTGAACTCGCAAGTGGCGCTGCGCGGCAGCGAGAGCGG
Organism: Amorpha juglandis; assembly: GCA_949126905.1. Classification (NCBI taxonomy): domain Eukaryota; kingdom Metazoa; phylum Arthropoda; class Insecta; order Lepidoptera; family Sphingidae; genus Amorpha; species Amorpha juglandis. The sequence continues at coordinate 1,916,927 of OX421370.1, read as the reverse complement.
CGGGTACGTGGTGGTGTGCGCGGCGCGGGCGGAGGTGCGGCGCGCGCCCAGTATGTGTGTGTATGTGTAATGTGTGCGTGCGTGCGTGCGTGCGTGCAGTCGAGCTGGTGAACTCGCAAGTGGCGCTGCGCGGCAGCGAGAGCGGCGGGTACGTGGTGGTGTGCGCGGCGCGGGCGGAGGTGCGGCGCGCGCCCAGTATGTGTGTGTATGTGTAATGTGTGCGTGCGTGCGTGCGTGCAGTCGAGCTGGTGAACTCGCAAGTGGCGCTGCGCGGCAGCGAGAGCGGCGGGTACGTGGTGGTGTGCGCGGCGCGGGCGGAGGTGCGGCGCGCGCCCAGTATGTGTGTGTATGTGTAATGTGTGCGTGCGTGCGTGCGTGCGTGCAGTCGAGCTGGTGAACTCGCAAGTGGCGCTGCGCGGCAGCGAGAGCGGCGGGTACGTGGTGGTGTGCGCGGCGCGGGCGGAGGTGCGGCGCGCGCCCAGTATGTGTGTGTATGTGTAATGTGTGCGTGCGTGCGTGCGTGCGTGCAGTCGAGCTGGTGAACTCGCAAGTGGCGCTGCGCGGCAGCGAGAGCGGCGGGTACGTGGTGGTGTGCGCGGCGCGGGCGGAGGTGCGTCAGCGCGTGCGTCGCGCTCCTCCTGCACAGTCGTGGTCGGGCGCGCTCACCGCCATGCAGTACTACGCGACGGTCTCCGCGCTCGCCACCGCCACTGCCGCCGATGCGAGGCGTCTGCACGGTACGGCCACTCAACACTACCTACTTAAACAATAACATTCATATATCGACATACAAACGACAATTAATGACAATTTTCAATACAATCAGTTTTATTATACAGGGTTAATTTTAAAACACCAGCAACCTCGCAGGACTAGATAGCTGACCCCATACGGAACAACTTTTGTTCTACGAGTTTGGATATAACTCAATATATTTAAAAACAGTTTTTGTTGTGTAGTGTTTTTCTTCGTAGACTGCGGCGCGGCGCGGCTTGCGCGCACGACATCAAAGGCGCCGGTCAGCTGCTCGGGCGTTGACCGTCAAAGGCGCTACCCCGGTTCCCCACGCTTCGCGTGTTTGTTTACGTAATCTGCGATGCGCGTTGTAACATGAATACTTATTTTTGTATGAATATAAAATCTAACAAATTATCAAAAGTCGTAGAACAAAAGTAGTAGCTTATAACCTTAGGAATCTACCCCTGCGAGGTTTTTTTTTTTTTTTTTTTTTTTTTTTTTTTTTTTTTTATCCTGGCTCGGCAAAATGACTACGCCACACCTGATGGTAAGTGTAGCGCAATCCAGGAAAAGTGTCGACCAACGACAAACAGTGTGTCTATCGTTGGTCGGCACGATCATGCCGGCCTGCCTAACTGCTTCTTCACACTCCGTTTAAAGGACCCCATATTATAGGAAGGAGGGAACACGTGCGCCGGCAAACTGTTCCACAGCTTAATGGTCCGGCAGAAGTAAGATTTAGCGAACTTTTTAGTTCGAGCCGAGATGGAGGAGACCACGAAGCTGTGGCTCCGCAAGCCAGCACGCGTGGTTCTGTTAAGGAAGGGTGAGGATGGGATAAGGTCAAACAATTCTTCAGAGCACTCGCCGTGATACAGACGATACAAGACGCTCAGCGAGGCAATGTCCCTCCGCAACTGTAGCGGTTCTAAGTGTCTTGTAACGTCTGCATCATTCACAATGCGGACAGCCCGACGCTGCAATCCGTCCAAGGCATCGAGTAGGTACTTGGCGGAACCGTCCCAAAGGTGCGAACAGTACTCCACACCCGGCCTTGCTTGCGTTTTGTACAAGCGGAAAAGCTGGCCGGGTGTAAAATACCCACGCACCTTGTTCAGGATTCCGACCCTGCGCGATGTGGCTGATATTACGCCCTCGATGTGGTTCCTTGGATTCAGATTGCAGCAAATATCCATGCCCAGGATATTTAGGCTATTCCGCATTGCGAGCGGGATACCCTGAAGATTGGGGAGGGGAGAGAACGGGGATTTTTTGCACGTGAACGCGCACACCTGAGTTTTCTTGGCATTGAACTCAACCAGATTCCTTGTACCCCATTCCGAAATGAGATCCAGGGTCCGGTTGAGCTCAATGACAAGATTCTCTCGCTCCCTCTCAGTGACTTCCCGGCAACAAGGAGGCTTACTGCAGTAACGCCCATGCACTGTGCTGTCATCTGCATAGCAATGGATGTTACCAAGCGGTAACATATCATTGATATGCAGAATAAACAAGGTGGGCGAAAGCACAGAGCCTTGTGGGACTCCAGCATTAACTGACATGAGCCGTGAAGCATGCCCTTCAACAAGGACACGCATTCTACGCTCATGCAGAAAGCCGGAGATCCACGTGCACAGGTTGTCGGGGAGCCCATATGCCGGAAGCTTGGAGAGAAGACCACGGTGCCAGACCCTATCAAATGCCTTAGCAATGTCGAGGCTTACGGCTAGAGCCTCGCCATGCTTGTCAACCGCCTCCCCCCAGCGATGTAGCACGTACGCTAAAAGATCACCCGTTGATCGTTTAGACCGGAAGCCGTACTGTCGGTCACTGATCAGCGAGTGATCCTCCAGGTAGCGGATCAACTGTGTATTTATGATCCGCTCCATTACTTTGCACATCACTGAGGTTATGGCGATTGGACGGTAATTGTTAGGGTCCGACCGATCACCTTTCTTTGGGATCGGTTGCACATTGGCCTCTCTCCAAGATTGGGGCACAATACCTGAGAAGAAGGAAGAACGGTATAGGCGCGTCAGCACAGGAGACAACTCGGCTGCGCACATTTTGCTGTCTGTTTGCAGGTTGCTGGTGTTTTAAAAATAACCCTGTATAGACACAAATGAGTCAATAAGAATATCACTTGAAAGTCACACGTACAAATCACTTATTTTTTTACTTTATTTCTAAGTGAGTTTCTATCCCACTAATCAAACTAAGATGGTTTTCGGAAAATGTCTGTAAAAAATTTCTTGTGAATTCTAGTGATATCACTCCAGCACTGACTTTGACCTTGTTCTCATAAGTAAGTCCAGCCGTATTCTTAGATCAATTTGAATCGTTAAAATATTTGCATTTTATGTCGATATCGATACTTTAAGATACAATTTTGGGTAATAATCGACCTAATAAAAGACTTCTTTTGCCATATATTTATTTCATCAGAGTTTTATGTTCTCAATAGAAAGTCTTCAGCATAGGTGTATTTATTAAGGTCACACTTAAGCACTGCACAAGCTGGAATAACCCGAGACCAACAGATGTCTGCTTTGTATAACAAAATGTCAGTCCCCCGTCCATTGTTTAAGTAATCAATACAACTACTTTATTATTTGGAATATTAATTTTACAATGAGGAATATGGATTAAAATATTCTCAAAATTTGAATAACGCTTGAAGATAAATAGATACAATTATTTAATAAGTTATAGTGCGAAGTAATACAAAGTTTGCAGATATCTGTTCTCGATTCATTCCAGTTTCTTATAATTACAAGCCAATACAATTGCTATTTCTAACAAAATGTTTACTATAATTATTCTTGACCCTTAATATCTAACACTAACTTTGTCCCCTCTATTCCTTTGACATCTTTTAAACCTAATCAAATGCAATTTCATAAATATTTCAGTTCGACTACTAATTATAAATAATATCGACAGAAAACATTCAATGGGTATCAGTGGAGGAGATCGAAGAGCGATGGCAAGGCACTGAGATTAGCGCACTACCCGATGTGCCGCGACTGGTGGGTAGCGGGCATTCAGCTGGCGGTGTTATTGGACGCACCGTTGGACCTAGTGCTGATACTGGCCTAGCTCAGGTACCTTTTTTATAGTTATCGATATATTTTAATGGTTGTCGATTATAGGTGTCAGATGGCGTGTCGCTTCGCAATACTAAATCAACCGTCAAATTATGATGGAAAGCAGACCCCCATTAGGCCGTGGTAACGCTGGGTAGAAAGAAAAATATTGATATGTTCGGTTGTAGCTCGATATTTTTTTTATCGATATAATTAATGTAAAGGTGATATTGTTTTATTGAGTATTAATTTCATTAAATATTCATGATTGCCCCTAAGGTTTAAGGCAGTAGTTGTGGTAATTTACGTACGACGCGGTGGTGATATTATTTGATAATAATTGAACTTTAATTCTTTTGCGTGTGGATTATGTATATTTATATAAATATGAAATAAATATGAAATGAAATATGAAAAAAATACGCTGTATTTTGTTGTTGCGCCGGGCTTGGGACGGTTCTTATTAAAGCTGGTGCGATGTGTGTCACAAGACCAGATTATTTGTTAGATAACTCTCAGAATTGCTTTTAAACTTTTAATTCGTACAGCATCGATGTTTATAACGATTAGTGGCTGCTCAACGTCTCCTATACTGGTTGGTTGTACATGCAGTTACAACGCATCGTATCCCGGTGCGCATGCGAGTTCCACTACGTGTCTCATGAGGAGGCGGAGCCGGTGGGAGGCGGAGGCGCGGGATGGCCGCAGGCGCACCCGCCGTACGACTCCTTCACGCTCATGCACCACGACCTCGACGTCTGCACCAACTCACTGCAGGTCAGTACTCCAACTGCAGTGTAGACACTGTAGATAACTTACTACGAGGTGACCCGCTTATTCGTTTGGCGGTCTATTATAAAACAAATACATTATAAATATATGTGTTCAATGTCAAAAGACTTCGATGGTTGAATTTAGCCAAGGGGCTATGGAAACTAGTACTCGATGAAATAACATGTTCTTTTATCGATCACATGTTAATAATATGCTATTTAATCGATTACGTTTCAACGTTTGAAGCTTTACTACTGCAATCATTACTTAAAATCTTCATTATCAACTTTTATTACAGATCGATGTGCTTATCTACACATACAATATGCTTTAATAATAGAGACGGAATATCTGTAAAATATCTATAACACCGTGTTTTTTCCTAACAGTACGCGATGTTATTAGACGTGGTGAACAACGTGGTGCTGCACGTGGAGCCGGAGCGTCGCCGCACGCTGGAGAGGCGCGCGCGCATGCGCTTCCAGCTGCAGCTGCACCAGGACCAGGACCCGCGGCAACTCATACACAAGCTGCAGACGCAGGTCCGATATCCGTGGTAAACCACACTCAAGTAAAGGACATGATCGATATTGTAACAATATGCAGTATCGTATACGCTGTCACGTAGGCGTGTCAGACAGTTCGCGTCTCTGTATATATCATCATCATCATCATCAGGACAGGACGTCCACTGCTGAACATAGGCCTCCCCCAAAGATTTCCACACTGACCTGCTGGAAGCGGCCTGCATCCAGCCACTTCCTGCGACCTTTATCAGGTCGTCTGTCCACCTTATAGGTGGACATCCATAAAATAATACAATAATAAAATAATGTACATAAAATAATACAATAATGTGTCTTACGAAATTGAATTTGCCTTGCGTTGCACTATATTGTATTGTAGCATTCGATATGATTTTATATCGATAATTGTCTAATGTGATTATTAGGTCAGAGAATCTTTGGCGAGACTTCGACGTTTGGAGAAGGAATACTACTTGAAGAACAGATCGATTACTGGCAACGATCCTGTCGCATTAGCAGAGCTGAAGAGCCTTGATGATCAGGTAAGCTGTTTTATCGATTTGTGTGTAGTGAATATTTCTTTAAGTAATTACGGTATATAATGGTATTCTATTGTCTATGACGGTGAAATGTTGTCGATTCAAAAGGCTTCATTCGTTTGATAATCGTCACATTTATTTAAAAACTCTTTATTGTACATCTCATTAGAAAACGAAAAATAAAAGAGGTACAGTTAAACTTTATTTTAACAAGTTGTTGAATTATTTCTTAAAGTTCGTTATGAGACATTGATATTTTAAGATGAAATAAAAAAACATAGGAACTTTGGTTTCTTATACCACAAGGCTCAAGATTTAAATTAATATTTTGAAAAGCGTTGAATTAGTTATAAATTTAAATTTATCATTGAAACAGCTAAACTAACCCATCTTCACAATTAATCGATAATAGAATCGATGTTTGCTATCGGTATGTGTCAGGTGAACGAGTGCAAGGAGTGCGTGTGGTCGCTGGGCGAGGAGCTGGACGCGATGGTGCGCGCGTGGCGCGAGGCGGGGCGGGGCGCCGGGCGGCGGGACGGCGGGCCGGCTGTCCGCGCCGCGCGAGCCACGCCCCACCGCTACAACGAGATCTGCTTCAAGAGCGCGCGCTGGAGGCTCACCGACGCAGACGGACAGCTCGGCATCGCAGACCTGCTGCTCACCAACTTCCTGTCAGTTTTTAACACGCTTGTATTAGCTTCAGACGTATGTATGTTGGTCGGTTGGTAGGTTTGTCTGTAACGGAATCTTTGAACATGATTTTGACCCACTTCAAAACGTTGGATAAAATCCACTATTTTTTAAACCAAAGTAACTTACCTCTCCAAAGAGGGAAGAAGTATTTATACAGGCCGGCATGACTCTGGTGACCACCGATAAACTCATTGTTTGTCGATGGTCACTGATATTTTGAACTGCACTACGCTTACCATCAGGTGTAGTGCAGTCACTTTGCCGTGCTCGGATAAAAAAACTGCAATGCTAAGTATCCTAAAATTTCACTTATTATTATAGTTCCAACCCTAATACGACCAAAAATTAACCGATAACAAATTAAAAGCTATCTTCTTGGCTCAAAAGCAATAATATAAATTATTAAAAAAATTGTCAACAGGTACACAAAAACGTCGAGGTCTGACGACTCTGTGGAACATCAGCTGGAGGTAGGGTATGTGAGTGTCAAGAACCTACTGCCAAACGAACCCTTCCCAGAGGTACGTTGATGATTTACTCACCGATTATACATGATTACTTTTAAAATACCAACAACCTCACAGGACTAGATAACTAACCCCATAAGAAACAACTTTTGTTCTACGACTTTTAATAATTTGTTAGATTTTATTTTCATATAAAAATAAGTATTATTTTAATTTCCGGCTTGAATGTTTAAATATCTCTACGCGCATCGCAAAGATTACGTAAACAAACGCCTGCGAAGCGCGGGGAAGGGGGTTCACCGCTAGCGCCTTTGAATTTGACGCATTTATCTAGCCGCCAGTCGTCTGTCAGTCAGTCATTTTTTTTTTCATGTATTGTCTTATGTCCGAACTCGTATAACAAAAGTTGTTCCTTATGGGGTCAGCTATCTAGTCCTGCGAGGTTGCTGGTGTTTTAAAAGTAACCCTATATAGCTTGATTTGATGATTTGAATGATATAATATGGAAAGAGTTTATCGCATGACTAGACGAAAATATAATAGAATACACTTGTAACTTTGGTCACGAGGTCACGTCAAACAGTTTGAAATAGAATCGTATGACGAGGTCTCGTAAATAACGGTTTTCTGTTAGTTATCGCTTGTTCAAGCAAATATTTATTACTATGCTATACTATTACGTCATAAAATAAATCACGCACATATGTTTGATGTATATATACCTTTTTCCTTGGTTTTAAAAGTTGATATCGATTGATCTTTTAACCAGTGTGCAATACCACCATACCCTCAAGAATTCACCGCGCCCTGAACTTGCCGCGTAGTGGAACAATTATATTAGCTGACTTTTTGACATTATCAGCTTGTGTCAGTTCCATTGCTGGGCGTAGGGACACCACCGCGTTGAGGGTACATGAAATTAAACAGGCTATAGACAGGGCATGAATATAAAGATATATCGAACTTAGTATGTTTTTTTATATAGCATAGGCCGGGGAACGAGCAAGTGGGTCACCTGATGTTAAATGAACTGTACTGCCCATAGACGCCCACTTTCGCCAGAGAGCCAGATTGCCCAGATCCACCTTCCTAATTCCTTAACTATCCCTCTTTCCTGTCGGCAACGCGTCCATATTTCTTCAGGTATTGTTGATGGTAATGGATCACACCACAAGCTGACCGATTCACTCGTTTGCCAGTCACAATAATGACTGTGGTGTGATGGTGGGCAGGTGCTGGTCCCCCAGGAGCCATCGGGTCGTGCGCCACTGGCTCGCCGCGCGGCGTTGCGTGTGTTCTGTAGAGATCGGCCTCCGGTCGGAGGGATCGCCGTCAAAGAACACTTCGAGGTCAACATCGTGCCTATACGGATCGGTGAGTGGCCTATGTTTTTTTTTAACCCATCTTAAAAATAGAGGAGGTTCGCAATTCGGTGTTTTTTTTTGTTTTGTTGGAGGTATCGATTTCTCCGCCAGTTACTTATAATTTTGTTTTTATATTATTAAACACTGCCTGATGGCCTCGATGGCGCCAGTTGTATTATGTACGCGGCACAACTGCTGTGCTGAGATCTCGGGTTCGATTCCTGGGTCGGTTTAAAGTGACATCGTGTTTTTCAATCACTAAAGACTCAGTACCAGCTCGCCCTCTATCCCATCATGGGACGGAAATATGCTCGGCGAAATGTGGGTGTACTGGTTACAACTCTGCCTGTCCCTTTAGGGATATCAGGCATGATGTTATTATGTATGTATTATTAAACATGCGACACTCATTAAAGATGTGCGAATTTTGTGTGGCCCGCCAGTGTAACATATAAAACGTTGTTAAACATGAACTAAATTATATCACCTGGAAATAAACACATCTTACCACTTGAATCAATATCGAATAATAAAGTCTATATGCAATATTTGTTTGTCCTTATTACTTGAGTTAGGGACGTCACGGTTATTATTTTTGTAGTCATGTGCCCATTATAACGTTAAAAAATATTGCTATTTGAAAATTTTTATGTGTACAGTGTACACTTGATTTAGCTGTAGAGTGCGTTGAGAAAGGGTTTAATTATTGGAAAAATATTTATTTCACTAAGATCTTACAAGTTAATCTGGCTATTCCTTTCTCTACAGCAGTGCGGCTAAGTCCGCGGTGATGTTTACACTTTTTCAAATATTCTCTTATAACCGGATACCGACCGATTCTGATTTTCCGTATTGAAAATTCAAACATAAATTGTGATTTCATATTTTTTTAAATTTTTTTTTTTATTTATTCAGGATAACAAACAGTAGTACATTAGGCATTATTTAAATAGTACAAGCATACATATTAATGTAGTTAAATATACTACCCACAACGCTATCCACAAATTACTAGTAAGTTGTGTTTACAGCTAGGGACGAGACTAATATTAAGTAAATTAATTAAATTGTTTAGCTACCGTTTCACCAAACTTTTATAAAACTAAATAATGCAAGCTGAGACAATACAGTTTACATCTTAACAAAATTAAGTAGAACATAAACATTTCATGTATTATTTAGAAATTGCTGCTTTAATGTAAGTAACTTAATGGCTTGGGCTTTAAAACTTGTTGCGGGAGTAGAAATTATATCAATGGACGATACATACAATATACATACATACACAGATTCACACCTGCTTCTTATAGGGGTAGGTAGCAGCGACAACTGACCTTTATGTCTTTGTTTAATACGTTCCCCATCTCAGGTCTAACGAAGAAGTTCTTCAACACAATGTTGAAGTTCTGCTTCCCGGAGCGCGACCCGGATGCGATCGACGATGTGGAGGATGAAGCGGACGGCACGCTCCGACCCTCGTCCTCCGCCAGTCTCGTCTCCACCGGCTCCAAGAAGGTGAAGAAGAAGAGCAAAGACTCCAACTCCAACTTCTACGTGAAGAGGGATAAGAGGGACAAGGATGACGTCGAGAAGATGAAGGTGAGGTGAAACAAAGATAACTATTAGGAATTGTGAGGTTACCTGACACATTCACAAGGTGGTAGGTCCCTCGTATGCGAGAGGCCCTCTGGGTAGGTACCACCGCTTTGCCTTTCTGCCGCCAAGCAACAGTGTGTAAGCACTTTTGTGTTTCGGTTTGAAGGACATTGAAGCCAGTGAAATTGCTGGGCATGAGACTTAACATCTCATGTCTCGGGGTGACGAGCGCAGTTCAGTGCCATGCAGTGATTTGTAATTCAAAGTTCTGTGTGGTGTTGCTTCTGTTTATGAGCAGGCGCATACCATCAGGCGAGCGCCTTGCTCGTCTCGTCATTCAAACAAATAATAAAAAAAAATGATCTAATATATGTATATCTTGGAATATCAAGGCACAAAAAAATCGACTTTGTCATAACTTTTTTTAACTCTATTTTTTCTTCTATCGCAACAGGAGCGAGCAGAAAAGAACAAGTTGTTCATATACATCAAGATCCCCGAGGTTCCAGTGCGAGTGTCGTACAAAGGCAGCAAGGAGAAGAACCTGGAAGATGTACGGGACCTGCCGTTGGTGCTGCCGACACTGGAGTACCATAATGTGACGTGGACGTGGCTGGACTTGTTGCTGGCCACCAAAAATGACACGAGGAAGTAAGAAGTGTTTTGGGTTGAGATATTTTTCGATGTAATAAAATCTCTTTTGTGCCTTGTATACTCTGTTGATACACGAACAAGGTTATGACTTTATAGGCTCACCATCAGTGATGAGGCGTGTAGGTTGCTCGGTTGATGGTAAGTGCTACGGTTGCCCATAAACAGAAGCAACACTAAACAGAACTCTTAACTCTTAGTTCTTCTTTAACGAAATAGCATTCCGAACTGGCGGTAGAGATAAAATTTTACTAATTCTAAATGATGTTTGTCATTTTTTTGATTCAATAAATGATTTTATTTCAATAAAAAAGCGCTGCATGGTATTGAACTGCGCTCGTCATCCCAAGACATATAATGTCGTCCCATAGTGCCCGGTATTTTTTTCACTGGTTTTAATGTCCTTCAAACCGAAACACAATACTGCTAAGCACTGCTGTCTGGAGACAAAGCGGTGGTCCGGATAGTTTTTTTCAATGGGTAAAAAGAGACAATTGCAAACCTATGATATGATCGATGGTGGTATCTATGGCAGTGGGTTGGTGATGAGGTGTGTATTCGTTTTGATTTCTTATGTTTACGCGAATATTACTCATTGAAATAAAACTAATTTAAAGGGATTTTATTTCGGTTTTTTATTAATTTTGATCCCGACGTTTCGAAGACTTTTCAGCCTTTGTGGTAACGGATCGTCGAGTCACGAAATGTCGGGATCAAAATTAATAAAAAACCGAGATAAAATCCCTTTAAGTTAGTTTTATTTCAATGTGTACTCGTATTGTTATTGGTTGTCTATATGTGTTTGTGTGTGTAGAGTGATCCTGTCGCAAGCCATCCGGCAGAAGCTGCAGCTGCACCGGCGAGCTGCTGCTGCACCGGAGCCGCACGAGGAGGATAAAGCTCGGCTACTGCTCGGCGAGAGGACGGTTAGTTATCGCACGACCTAAATCACTTCTCCTTAGACATGCGCAAAACACTACTCTATGAAGTAATGCCATATGGGTCACTAGCTTTTAGCACTAACAGCATTTTCCGGGATAAAACTTTCATCCCCTATTTTATCCCCTTGGGGGTAGAATTTATCAAAATCCTTTCTTAGCGGATGCCTACGTCATAACATCTACCTGCATGCCAAAATTCAGCCCGATCCCTCCAGTGGTTTGGGCTATACGTTAATAGATCACTATGTCAATCAGTCAGTCAGTCACCTTTGAGTTTTATATATTTAGGTTCCACGTCAAATCAACAAATAGTTGGAATCGACCCGTTTCGATATACTAAAATTTTGATCAGAAGTTTTCTTTTATCCTATAACGAAGTTCTGCCAAAGGAAAAAAAACGCAACAGCAAGCCGCTACTTTACATACGGTTTTCTGTGAGAGTGGTAACGACCTGGTCGAGCCGGCCTATTTCCTATCCCGTCGAAATCAGCATCGAATGGCATTCTCCAAATTAATCTTCATAACAAGCATGTAAAACACCTCATCGCGTTAATCAAATTTGACATTGGCTTAAATAACATCATTCAATGCCAATTATATGAAATCAACATGAACACGTTACAAATCCACACTTTCATAAAGAATAAATAAAGCCTCAGTTATTATAGTAATTAGAAGTTTTCCCCCGAGGTACAAAACCTTAAGAAATAAAAGACTTTCCTGTTTACACATGCGATTCGGTCAATATAGTGGTTTTTCTAAAAACACAAGTCATGGTCCTTATAAAACTAAATCAGGTCACGGCACTATACAATACACAGGTATTGTACTGGCATTTAATTCACTAATCGTGACGTCATCATCCACCTGACGCATCGACGTCATGTTGTAGGATCCTTGACCCAGTCACGTACGTCAATACGTCAGTATGAGGCATTTCAGGAATATATGGTGTTGACAATAATATTGTGAAATATTAAGATGTTTGTTTTGAGGATAAACTATTGGCGATACATTTTCCTTGTATATACATAATCCCATTCATATATCCTCATAAGGGACACACTTTAATTGCATCTGCTTAAGATGCAATTAAAGTGTGTTAGTGCATTACAAATATTATTACCTGAGAAATCGATAAGATTTTTCGACGGTATGTGAAGTCTCCCTTGCCTGCCTGTATTAGGCCAGCGTGGTGGACTAAGGCCTAACCCCTCCCATTCAGTAAAGGAGGCCCGTGCCCAGCAGTGCGACGTGCATAATACAGGGCTATTAAAAAAATTGCATTACAAAATTTCCGGCGATACAATGGGCGTGACATTTGGTTTTTCTATCACGAAATGCTCAGTATCAGCCCGGAATCTGGGATTGTGCCCGGTATGGCGATAGGCTCGTCCCCTATCATATCATGCGACGGAAATACGCTCGGCGAAATGTGAGTGTACTGGTTACACCTCTGTCTACCCCTTCGGGGATTAGAGGCGTGAGTGAGTATGTATGTAACAATTTCACTTTGTTCACAGGTGGCCGAGAGCAAACCTCAGAAGAAAAGCACGCCCAGTGTATTCAAGTTTTCGAAATCATAGCAATTGAATACTAAAAAGAAGAAATAATAACACCAGCGAATAATTTAAGTTATTTTGGTTATGACTGAATAATTAATGTATTCGAAAAACTGATCAAATTAATTTTGTAACAATTTTATAAAAAAGAGGGATAGACTTTTGTTGGTAAACGTTTTTAGACTTTCAGGGTAAAAGGCTAGGTTTCTTGTGATAACAAATCTTATAGACCTTCGCTCGCTTTGCCACTTGCGTGCACGCTGTGCGTGTGTGTGGGATTGCCGATAAAACATCTCTAAAGAAGATGCGTTTTATACTTTATTCTATATCGAATGGTTAGTGCTAACCTAGTGTCAAAGATTTCAAGCCGCCCGAAGGCCTCCGACTTGGCTTAACGACTGCTATCAGTTTAACAGCCGGGAGCGAGTTTTTACATATCCCCGAAGCACGGAGACGCTCAGTTGAAATACTAAGCGGTCACCCATCCATAGACTGACCGCGCCAGAGGTTGCTTAAATCGCTAATCGTTTACCGACCAATGCAATTGGCTCTGAGGGCCTATTTGGTGTGAATAAAAGTATTTCCTCAAACAAGGATGCTGTCACAGATCACGGAAAATATAGTAAATAATTAATATATACATCGACCTGTATGGAAATTAAGTGTGATAATTTTGACTATTTAGACCAGTGTTTCCCAACCTTTTTTAGGCCATGCCCCACCTTAACATTTTTTTGTTAAATTTGTCACCGATATTTAGCATTGCATTTAAATAACCTAAAGCGAAAGGGTTAAATTCGTGTCGAGTCCATTTTTTAATTGCCCTCCTTAACTATCAAATTGACCCCTGTGGGGCGTGGGCCCCACGTTGGGAAACACGTGTAGACTGATATTGTCATCGCGGTGCGCATAGATTTTATAGTGCGCATTGGTGCATTGCACTGAATGTTGCGCCTAATCGTGGCATGTGATGTGACTACACACACGAGAACACGTACGAAGTTGATGACTCGGTACTTTGTATTAAACAAGTTTATTTTCGATACAGCGGTAGCCAATGCCTATATTTGGATATAGTTTAAATGTTGTTTGGTCGATGACTGTTTTGTCAAACGCAAATAATGTAGCGTTAACTATTGTACTAAGATCTGTTACTACGAACATTTAAAAGTTCGAAATAATAATGTATTTAAAATGAGTTCTCATATAATTGGCATGTTGATAAAATTGTAAGCATTTGTACGTTTTGTGTAGGCGGGAAAAAGACTTAATTTTAATCTAAATTTATTCAAAGACATTCTTATTAATTCTTTCAAAAGTCGCTAGGAAAGGAAGTTTCATTATTGTGATATCAAACGTTGATTTGTGATAAAACAAATAGATTTCGGACTAGAGTAAAGTTACAATAATTAAGGTCATTATAATCTCCTTAAATCTCATTATTGTTATTTTACTATTTGGGGTCGGGTCAAGATTTTACTACGTGATGATTGACTATACGGTTTTTAGAACGACCAGCCAGCAAACAACGAAGATCATTACTGAATTCAGAGAGACAGCATTTTGAAACTGTTCCAATATTTTAGTTTGGTGCCTCGTGGTCCCGTGACCCCCAAAATATATTCTGAATCCGTCTCTGGCAGACGCTCACTGTAGTTGAACTATGGTCAGTATCCCACTGACTATATTATTAAGAGTACAGTCTATCTAGAAAATGTATACAGTATTAAAACATATGAAATAGTATTAAATAATTAAGGTGTTGTCCTAAGCGAGGAACAAACACGACCAACGCGATGCCCGACAATTTGATTGGGCCTGCGCTGTCGTTTATTGTACGTTATTTCATACATTGGCTACAGTTCTCAGCAAACAATTACTGGAATATAAGTATCATGTAATCGTATGCATGTATCGGTAAATCATTATTAGTAATTAAACATCGGTCTGGTATAAAATGACGCTCAATGTTTAATCGTACTATCTACAGAATTGCGTGGCATCATTCATTTATTATTCATGACGTGATTTTAAAGAGGATCTTTACCACTACATAAGATATAAAGGAACTAATATAATGGTGCTCATTAATAACTTAATAGACTTGTAATGACAGAAGACGAACTGCAGTATTAAGATGTATAAATCAACTTATATTTCTCACTCAACTATTATATCTAATTTTTAGCTTTTGCTTGCTTTAGTCGTACTTTATTTTTTTTCTTATAATATGAACTGAGAATAAAGTTTATCCAAAACTGAGTCCTTTTCCATCCTTTAATTTGAAATGTAATTTCTACATTTATTTAATTATACAATAGTACTTCGCATTTATTTGAGAAATAAAAGTTCTTATTATTTTAGTGCATAAC
Organism: Amorpha juglandis; assembly: GCA_949126905.1. Taxonomy (NCBI): domain Eukaryota; kingdom Metazoa; phylum Arthropoda; class Insecta; order Lepidoptera; family Sphingidae; genus Amorpha; species Amorpha juglandis. The sequence continues at coordinate 1,901,614 of OX421370.1, read as the reverse complement.
AGCTATTTCTGTAATTATTTAACTATTTGCTAACAGGCAATTCCTAAATTGGTTCCTAGAATACTCTGTACAGACTATGATTATTTAAATATGTATGCGCTTTTGTTTATGGTACTCTGTAATATGTTATGGTACAAATTAAAGTTTCGTCCAGAAATAACAAGTACCGACTTATATAAAAAATATGTTTAAAAGGCCGGATATGGCAATATCAAGAGTATGTTATGGGACCCGAAATGATTAAACTCGTGCAATTTAATCGTCTATCTATACTTAATTAGTAGTATTATGTCGGTTAATATTTTTTTTTATTTCAAGCAAAGGTTCGATAATGCTATTTTTCTTCCGAATTCCTTTTCTCAACTTCATAATAATATTATGCCTTTAGTTTGTATCAAAATAAATATAGGCAAATACAAAGGTTGTTGCTTTTAAGTAAAATGTTTAAAAGACTATTAAAGACGAAGTATAATTTATAAGGTTAAATTTATTTATTTAGTACAATATAAATAATATTATCAGTTATTATGCTTGTAATGCTGTGAAATAAATATGTTGCATTCAGTATTCTTATTTATAATTTAACCTGACCTGATACTTTAGCAATAATTAGCCTAAAAATAATACCATCTATTATATTTCCACAAACATGTTTCAGCAGCATAGGAGTTGTGACCCCCATATATTTTTTCAAGTCCGCTCCTGCGGTGTTCTGAGATACTGATGATCTGATTAGAAATGCTTTTAGTGTTAAAATAATTTTAATAGTAATTTTGGCAATGTATTTTTAAGTCAGGTCAGGCTTAAAATTATTATGTAATATAGGCTTATGGTAAGCGAAAATTTTATACCAATTCCCGCTATTTTTATAAGCTTGTATGTACACTAGTGTAACGAATTTCTTAATTGGATATGTTTATTAAATGTTATCATATTGTATACGGAGTTTTATTTGTCCGAATGTTAATTAGTGTAGTGGGAGCGAACATCGGCTGGAGCACTGAGGTCGTGGGTTCGAGTCGGTAAAAATGGGTAAGATTGGAGAAAAATGTTAAAAATGTGTGTTCTTGGATTTGGACTATATAGTAACAAAATTCTGACTTTAGCACAAAGCTTAAAGAATAAGAAGTTTAAAGTTTTATTTGTTTATACCGCATAAACGGTTTATGTTACTGGAACCTTGGCAACATTGTAGTATTTGGAGTTTATTTATTTATGACCTACAATAGTATTACTTTTGCATAGATTTTCGCGATTTTGAGTTAGGGAGAAAATGGTGGTAAATTAAGTACTTAAAAAAGATTTTTTTTTATTAGACTGAATGCCGAGACGAGCAAGGCGCTCGCCTGATGGTAAGCGCCACGCCTGCCCATAAACAGAAGCAACACCACACAGAACTTTGAATTACAAAGTACTACATAACACTAAATTTGCTGCGATTATAATATTGAATTGGGTTTTTGAAGTTTTTAAGTTATGATTATTATATACATACGCACTCACGCCTGTAACCCCCTAAAGGGTAGGCAGAGGTGTAACCAGTACGCCCACATTTCGTCGAGTTTATTTCCGTCCCATGATGTGGTAGAGGGCAAGCCTATATTGGATACGATAACAGACTGTCAGTTTCAGTAAGCTGAATGAGAGGAATTAGGCCTTAGTCCACCACGCTGGCCTAATGCGGGTTGGCAGACTTCACATACTTTCGAAAAATCTTATCGAGTTCTTAGGTATGCAGGTTTCCTCACGATGTTTCTCCGAGCAGTGATAATTAATATTTTTCTATACCGCTTACTTAAAAGTAGGTTATACTTGGGCAAATATGTCGCTGCGAAATACCTATCGGACCACCAAAGCATGCAAAATCGACAAAACAAAGTTTTACGTACAATTGTATTATCGATTCACACGTGTTGCCATGTTGGAAAAAATAATCAATTAGTTATGCGTATTGTTTCGTTCGAAACCAGTTGTTCGACGTTCCACATTTTACGATACCGCACGACTGAAGTTAAACAAAAAATAATCAATTCGTAAAACCGTAATGAAATTGTTTTGTATTTTTTTGAGCGAATGACGAGACGAGCAAGGCGCTCGCCTGGTGGTAAGCTACGCCTGCCCATAAACAGAAGCAACACCGCATAAAACGCTGAGTTATAAAGCACTGCATGGCACTGGCTGCGCTCGTCACCCCGAGACACAAGATGTTAAGTCTCATAATGCCCAGTAATTTCACTGGCTTCAATGTCCTTCGAAACGAAACACAACAGTGCTTTCACACTGTTGGTTGGCGGCAGATTATTTTTGTATTAATTTAACTGTTACTGTTACTGTACAAGTGCGCGAATGTATTTGTGATATCTTATGAGTGGTAGAGCCACGCTGTAGACAGTTTTGTTTACAGCACGAAAGGGCCGGCTCGACCTGGTCTTTACCACTGTTTCACAGAAAACGTACAAAAAGTACGTTTCGTAAAGAAGCGGCTTGCTGCTGCGTTTCGTACAGTGAGTGTGATATACGGAGGCCCAAATCTCCCTCCGCTTTCCAATACCCAATTATACCCATTTTTTAAGATCGGAAACGCGCCTATGATTCACCTAGTATTCTGTGTGGGTGTACATGGGTGGTGGAGATCACTTACCATCAGGTGACCCATTTGCTCATTTGGCGTATGCTACAAAAAAAACATGTTTTTATGGTAGAAACAAATTGTTTATTCGTGTTTAATCAATTTATCTTCTGCTAGAAAATTACGAATGTTTTAAAGAAGGATAACATTGGAAATATACGCTTAAGAGATTGCTGCATAATTTGATTTAATGACCATATTAATACATTTGGAGAAAATATGTAATTGATAATTAGCTAATTATTTGACCACTTTTGTAATATGTGATGGTGAGCAGTGGATTTTTAAAAGGTAATCAGTTTCATTTGTTAGATACTTTATTAGACATAACTGGACATAACATAGACAAAACTGTCTACAGCGTGACTCTACCACTCAAGTTTTTTGTTTTATTGCTTAGATAGGCAGACGAGCAAGCGGTCCCGCCTGATGGTAAGCGGTTACCGCCGCTCATAGACATCGGCAATGCCAGGGGCACAGCCAAGCCGCTGCCTAACGTTGAAGGAAAACTCTTTAAGCCTCGTTTAGAGACATGTCAGCGCTCGGGAAACATCGAGGCAGGGAGTTCATTGGCGGGTGGCCATTACCATATAACAAAGATGTTCAAGTGATAGGTATATACGAGAATCTCTTTATTATAAGTAGGTACCATCACTTTATCTTTAACAGAACCTTATATCTTGGGATGAAGAGCGTAAAGTAGTATCATGCATTACAGTAATCAAAGTTCTGAGTATTGTTGCGAATTTGTATGTGCCCTTTTATAACCTTTTTTTTTATTCTCTTAGGGAATCCTTGTTCTACTCCTACAAGGTCGGCACACATATTATTTCTGGTGTTGTAGATTTTCGCGGGCGTTAAAGATCACATATAAAAACCTTTACGACCGGCTCCTCGCCCTCTGAAACTTGCGTCTAGTAATTGCGCTCTACCGTAAAGCCGGTCTTGCTGACTTTGTATAGCTATCTTTAAACATTTTAATCGCAATCTTTGCACTTATTTTCAATGATACATTATGTATGAGAGAATTTGTTTGATATTTTAATTTAAAAAATAAACTATAGGAATAGTTGCAGACACTTGACAAACTCTCCTTCATGCAATCATTGACTGATTTAGAATATTCATGTAGACATACAAACAGCTCATATTTTAAAGAAAAAAGCGCGCCAAACCATCATCTTGTACTCACGGGCCATTTTCCTATTTTCACGGCATTACCTCACCGCGGCCTTGTGCGTCAACTTTGAATTTCGAACAGCCCAGTATCGCGTCGACCGTCGTGTGGGGAGAACGTTTCGCCGGTCGTCATTTTACGACTACGAACTCGTAAAGTTTTCGAACGAATCATGAGGACGAATTATATAATATAAATAGTGTATGATAATTAATTTCTGTTTGTGTTGTGAAGCGTAATCGACAATGGCGTTATCTATGTGTGTATTTTTGTGCGTGTGCGCGTATGTAGCCGGGTTCAATGTGGACATCCCATCAAGGGTGGTTTATAAGGGAAATGAAAATTCTATGTTTGGATTCACCGTCCAGTCGCATGTGGAAGGCGACCAGAAAATGTAAGTATTTTTATAAAAAAATAAGGTTAAGGACACTGAATTAGTCATCTGGTAAGACGGAAATTATCACCATCGTGATCTAAGTCGCGAATTATTTTTCCGTAATACCTGAGATATTACTGAACTTCTAAGCACGACTCACAACGTAATTTTCCGACGCTAGTGATTTTTATTAAGACTTGGCATAGATCAGTGAAATAAATGTGTTGCCAATGTTTCTGCTTTTCATTCAAAATTGCGTGATGATATCATTTATAAATATTGGTTGCTTGAGAAAATCTAATAAACATAACATGTTATGTTAAAATCCTTCAAATGCGTAATAAAAATATAAATGCAAATTACCAATTTATTAATTACACCAAATAATCATGCGTTGAAATGAGTTTTATAGATTCCTGACCTTGGGTTGTAAGATTTTCCGGTTTTTTAATACACATGTATAAAAAATACAAGAACCTAATACAAAAATCTAGAACCCTGCACAAATATTTACGGATCAACACACGCACGGTTCGGAAATTGTACCTGTGACCCTCCATTTTAATAATACCAGACTGGGTTAAGAGGTCTGCAATTCTTAGAATGATAGAATAAATTATAGGAACGTGTGTAACAAACATTGTTTATGTGTAATATTATGATTAATGCACAGGTACGTCACGATTTTACCAAGTTCTTAAGAAAGGGTGACGACGTCTGAGTCAGCCTGGTTGACTCGCGTCATGCACAGATCTTTATTTTTATTCGTCATTGAAATTTTGGTACGTGAAAAAGGCTTTACTGAGTCTTGACCCCATTTAAGCAAGACGTAAACTCATAAAATTGCATTATGCTTTTGCGAAATATTAAAAAAGTAGAGCCAATCCTGTTGATTTAATATAATACGAGGGTCCAGTTTTATGACTTTCCCATCGATATGGTACAATTGGATTTTGTATGAACGATGAGGTTTTTAAACAAAACTGAAGTGAGTGTTGTACTTTAAAATAATCCAGGAGTAATCATGAAGCTGCGTTACAATTTACGATGTTGTGAGATATAAAAAAAAATGCGAATCTTTTTAATAGTGTTTAGCTCTTGCACAACGAACATAAAAATATTTTTTGCGTTTAATACACAGAAAGTTCTACAAAAATTTAAAGAAAAGTAAAAATTTGGTTTGAACGTAAAGTAGCGGCTTGCTGCTGCCTGTCGTAGGGTGAGGAGTGAGGACTGCTGCGTTTCTTGTTGGTGCGATTCACGAATGTTTCGGGTCTTGGTGGGACTGCAAGTCCCTGGTAGTTTCTGATACTCACGACACTGGCTAACCTAGTGTGAAGTCAGGACTATGTGTGTGACTATTGGGTGTATTTATTTATATTTGAGGGGAATGCTACAGGACCTTCGCTGCGCAAGCATTCACACTTTGCATTAACTCATACTTAGCCGGTTTTTATTAACTATTGATTGCAAACCGCCTTGACATTACTGTTCTGGCATTAACCAAGGGACCGGTTAAATATGTCCATTTTAACCTTTGTGGTTATAGTGACGGCAAACTACTTGTCAGTTAGATAATTCGCCATGTTACATAACCTTAGTTAAATGTTTGTAACTAAGCTCAGAATGTACAGAAGTACCAATTAATCAACCAATTGACGCCTTTAAAAAGCGCTTAGTATTATAATAGGTGTACTTAAGTCTATAATTAAACTTATTAACCGACTTCAAAAAGAAAGTTTCTCAGTTCGTCTCTATGTAGAGACCATGTGTATGATATGTATTATATATCGTCACTGGAAAGGAAAAAACAGTGTATTTCATAATAATAATAATATTAGGCACTAGTCTGCGTTCATTGCTCCATAACATAAGATGTTAAGTCTCATAATGCCCAGTAAGATTACAAAACTTCCTCAAAACCAAACACTATCTTACACACTTATCACAATTTCGGTTTTGAAGTGGGTTTTTGCTTAATTACAATTTTAAGAAATAAAAAAATATACGTTCTAAGTTATTAAGCGTAGGTACACGGGATTTTTATCTACACAAAAAAGCTGAATACTAAATATCCGTGACCTAGAATCACGGCTGAAAACGTATTCTCTACATTTCTTAACCTCAAAATATTATCGAACCTATTTCATCTCACGAGACATCTCAAACCGCTGCCATATAAATATACGTAACACAAGGTTGAGCGTTCAAGAACTCTTGCACAGTTATATCATGACATCATCGGTACAATGTGCGATTTTTAGCGCCCACCAATACCCATGTTTTAGTTATACACCTCTTGTTTCCTGAACCTTGAATTTAGTTTGGGTTTCTGAATACTGAAATTTAGTGTTATCGCAAAATATTGTGTTTAAAACGTGTGGTGGTAGTATTGTTTTGTTTGTCAAAACAACATTGAGGTATATTGCTTGTAACAACACGATGTCTTGCTTTTTTAACACGCTTTTATTATTTCACTTACGAATAAGAGTCAACCCCCGGTTTCAAAACAAAAAATGTCTATTTCTGCCGACATCTTATGTTTCAGGCTCAAAGGCGCAGTCCAGTGCCATGTAGTGTTTTGTAATTCAAAGTTCTGTGTAGTGTTGCGGTGTATGGGCATGCCTTTTACCATCAGCCGAACGATTTGCTCGTCACTACATTGGAGCTATAAAAAAAAGAAGCAGAACAATTGAGAATGTTCTTCTTTTTGAAGTAGGTTGGATACAACGCATGCGTCTTAAGATATATCAGCAAAAACACGCTGACATGTTTTTCTAGTTCACCTTATACATATTATGTTGTTATATGAGTCATGCACACTGATTGCATATCGTGACTGGAAAAGTAAAAATACTAAAGCGTCAATACGTGAATTTTACGGTAGAGCGTTTAAAATTTGTTTTTTTACGCCCTAATTTACAAGGTGGTAGGTCCCTCGTATGCAGTGTGTTCGATTAGAAGGACATTGAAGCCAGTGAAAATACTGGGTATTGAGACTTAACATCTTATGTCTTGGGGTGACAATAAAGAGGAAAGATTTATATTTTTGTATGTAACGAATAAACTTAAAAATTACTGGACCGATTTGAAAAATTCTTTCACTATTACAATCCTACATTGTCCCTGATGAACATAGGCTACTTTTTATCTCGGAAAAAGCAGATGACGCGGGCAGAGTCGCGAGGAAAATTCTATTTTAGAAGCGTATATTTTTAATCGCAGTATAGTATATAGTATTTATTCTGCTTTCGTTTGCGCATACACGTATAAACATTTCCCCATAAGAATGAGTCAACTTGCTTCCGCTATTTTGAAATATGTCGCCATAACTATTCTTATTACCCAATTGTACGCATGTTTATCTCACTTGACTTTGAACCTTTTATCTTTGGCACCAACCCCAGAGACAATGGCAAATTTGGATTTACCAACCGGAAATGCACGCCGGGCGCGTCACGTGCGCAACACATGCGCCGGCGCAGCTCTCCTTTTTAGCTTTTTTTAATTCGTTTAGGGTTCAGGCGCCACTTGCAAATAGTCCTGTAATTGTATTTATGAATGTATGTATGTATTTTCTTACAATTGTTACCACTTGAAGTTTATTCGATCAACAATTTAATTTCAAATTTACCTAATTAAAAAGTAAGCTCCAAATCAATTATCTAATAGAGAGACGATTCAATTCCATTGGTAATATGAAAATTGTGACACAGTAACACGATCAAATACCGTATTATTGATAAAATCTTGAACTACCAAAACGGTTGACTAATAATTCTAAAACCAAGAGATACCAGTAATATTTTTAACATTTCATACAGTATGTACAGAACCCTTTCCTCGCAGCATGTGGTGTCACTTCACAGTTCAATTTAGTCACGAGGGCTATTTTAGTGCGCGGGGGCAAGCGGGGGTGCAAACGCTTTCCGGTTGATTTACAACATTCATTTACATAGGCTCCTTTATTCGTATGTCATTGCTGCACAAGTGGGCCTTTATGCGGCAGATAACTGACGCCTGTGACGCAGATGCTCTCCGCTTTATTGATTTCATTATTGATCCGTTTAAATGTATCTGGTTTTATGGTATGGAGTGGTCGTGTGATGACTATAAGGTTTTGTTTTTAAACGTTTTAGAATATGATTTTTTTTTATATTCCTACTTTATTGGTTTAGTAATATCTGGCTTAGCCTGTATTCGGGCATCGGTCCCAGGTCGGGCAATCGACATTTATATTATATGACTTATTTGAGCTCAGTCAATTGTTGTACTAGTTGCTTCTGTACCTATTCATTTAGATATAAAGTCGTGATCTTATATTCATGCATTTGTAGTCCTATTTGTTTTGGTCATATAGAGAGGATGGATGAAAGAAGATTGACAAAACAAAATATACATGGCGAGTGTGAATGATACAGTTGAGAGGAGAAGACCACGGCGAACTTACTTAGATCAAGTCGGAGATATTCTCGAGAAAGGCCAGGTCAGAAGTACCCTAAACTGTCGTGCATGCGTGAAGAATATAATGAGAGTGAAGGAGGCCGAAGGGGTGTGTCAGGATCTTAGCAGGAGGAAGTCCGTTGTCTCTGCCTATCCTTATGAGAAACAGGCGTGAGTCTATGTATGAATGTATGTATGAAATCGTAAGTGTATAATAAATACGTTAATTAGTAAATCTTATAAATAGGGAAATACCAAATCCGACGGTTCATACACAAGGTCAGAAAACATTAAAAGCCTTATCGCTTTACAACTCTTGTTACTCGTACCCGTTTAGTTACTTTAAAACAGCAAAATTCCACGATAAAACACAATATTACAGAAACAAAGCGCATCTTTTTAACCAATCGCGGAGTGCAATTTGAGGTCTAAAAATACGTGTAACGAGAAATGTGGCGAGTGATAAGCGAAGACGCCGGGGTCGCGGGTTATCAGACGATGCACGAATCACTCCGCACCGGCCCTGGCACCGCCACCGACCTGATAACGGGCCATTCTTGCTAGGTATGCACGATGCTCGAGGGCAAACTGAAGATAAATTATACAGGAATAAACAACAACTTACAATATACAATATTTAATTTCATACTCTTTCCACCTGCCCTTATCCCATTCGTAGTGGGGTAGCAACATGCTTTTTAACACATGTAAGATTTGGCTTGTAGTTTTATGTTTTTGTTCGCCACAGTGACCTCAAAGTTTGAGTCGTCTTTTATTTGACAAGTGCGCCCTCCATCAGATTTAAATGATTTCTAATTTATGTTTTTGTGGACTGATTAATGAAACTCTTTCTGCAATAAGGTTTGGGTAACATACGTTATTAATTAAAATAAAAAAAAAATCAAGTCAACTATCCTATTTTTGGCTTCAATAAAATAAGCACATATAACTAATATTCTATTTAATGGCAATCGCTTAAACAAAAATTTGATGAGTTGAGAAATAAAATTAAATACACTACGGTTTGTCATGCATTTAAATATTAAAATAATAATGCTGAATAAAGAAATAACGTAATGAGTAATTAAATAAAAGTAATTAGTGGCGCATTGCCTGATGACACACGTAGGGTAATATCGTAATTAATTAATTATGATATTATATCATAGTTGCTAGTTCGTGAACTTATTTCTAATGCATTCGTTGATAATGCCACTAATGCATATCTAGCACACATTTAATTAAAACCATTCCTGTCTGTATTTATTAGGGGAGTTTAAATTGTAAAGGTATTAAAAAACGGGACAAGTACGAGATCAACTCGTGTACTGAGGGTTGGTTGTACCACCCGAATTAAATGTTACTTTTTGTATTTTTTATTGCTTGTTGGGATATGCGCTATATACATTATAATAGGATGGCGATGATTTATATTCTTCTGAGTCCTTAAGTTTGTAGAGTATTATTTCTAGAAGTCCGGCAAGCGAGCAGGTCTCAATCAAGGGTCTGATAGGAAGTGATCACCATCACTAAGAATAAGAATAAGAGTGATAAGAATGGCGCTTTAAAGAAACTTGAAATATAGATATTTTTTTGTCTCTTATCTGATATTAAAGATGTCCTGACGATTTCTATCTAAATCGTATAAACAACAGGAGACAGGAGAAAGTAAGATATAAAGCAAATGTTATTTATGTATGTCTGTTTACTACTCGTCAGTCATCCGTAAGAAATGATGTGTGATCGGACGGACGGCGGGCGCGTCGCGGCGCCGGCGCCACGCGTACCCGTGACCCCGATCGCGCCCAGCCCACTTCAAATAATATATTTAGCTATTTTGCAACATATATGACATATGAGACGCCCCCTGCCAAGATAGATCTGTGAGGGCAAAAGGGCAATATATTGCATCAAATGAGAACAACATTTTTACAAGACATTGGAATGATTTTCGACAATCTTCGAGTGGTAGAGCCACGCTGTAGACAATTTTGTCTATAGCGTGAATGGGCCGGCTCGACCGGGTCATTACCACTGTCACACAGAAAACCGACGTAAAGTAGCGGCTTAGTGATAGAGGGCTAGCCTATCGCAATACCGGGCACAAATTCCAGACTCCGGGCTGATAGTACATTTCGTGACAGAAAAACTCAAAATTACTTTTACTCGACCTTTAGAACAGCAGTCATACGCAATACAACTGCGCCAGTTTATGTAAATATTACGTCCTTATCCAAATTGTCCTATATTTAAAGAATCTTAATACCTTAACCCATTAAAGGCTATACAAACAACGTCGACAAATATCAGTTAATGACTCTACCACACCGATTGCGCAGTGGCATTGACAGACAGAAATATATTATATTTCGGTCCAACATTTTTTTGTAAAAACCACGCGTTCCGTAGTGAATTAATACTGTTCCGATGGTGCGCAGTCCATGGGCTGACGATACGTTCAATTCCCCTTGACATGGATTTATGGTTCTCTTACAATTTCGGTTCATCAATCTTTCGCGCCATAGGTTTTATCTTTAGTCATTCGATATTTTCATTTATCACCACGGCAAAAAGTGACCTGTGGTGACATATGACCTTGCACTTATGGGATAGAATATTAAGATGCGCCTCGACTGCCTCAGTGGTGTAGTTGTATTGAGTATGCGGTACGAATACTGTGCTAAGGTTTTGGGTTCGATCCCCGGGTCGGGTCAAATGATATATCACAAAATGCTTAGTATCGGCCCGAAGTCTGTGCCCAGCATGGCGATAGCCTCGCCCCTATCACATCATGGGCGGAAATACGCTCGACGAAATAAAATAAATAAATAAATACACCCAACAGTCACATACATAGTCCTGACCCCACAGTAAGATACGAGTCTTGTGTCGTGGGTATCAGGAACTTCGAGAGACTTTCGGTCTCACAACACCCAGACCCCGAGACAAATATTTGTGGATCACACAAACATCTGTCTCGGTGCGGGGATCGAACCCGCGGCCTCTCGCTTCACAGCCGGCAACTCGCCCGCTGCGCCACGGAGGCTGTGGGTGTACTAGTTACATCTCTGCCTAGCTTTTCGAGGATTACAGGCGTGAGTGCGTAGATATATGTATGTATATACATACGCTTATTTACTATTGAATATAAATCAGTATATTTCTTGGATCTATTTTTAGTCATGACTATGTGATTGGATATTGACAGATGTAGGTAAATGGCTTTCGTACAATAATGTCTATAGCAAACAGTAGTGAGATTTTTAAATAAAAAACCACGATAAAATCAGTTTGAATTCGTTTTTTTTATGTATATTCGCGTAAACACAAGAAATCATTAAGCAGTAATATTCTTTGGCGCCGCCAAGATGTACCTACTGATATTTATAAATAAATGTGAATGTGAACAGATGACGATACTGTTTGTTTTGTAAGATCTAAAAATAAGTATGTGTCTTGTAAAAGGTGAATTTATGTTAAGAAATATTCATCAAAATCATGTTAGTTATTATACTACGTACAAAATAGATCGCGAAATGAAGAGTTACAGGCTAATCGGACCATATTTTGGAGCTCCTTTCCCTTTGAAGAACTTGATTTTGGGCAATGCTCCACCATGCTGGTCCAGTGATATGGTTGATACGTGAGACAACCATCTTACTCGTTAACACAGTTTACCATCAAACTATATCACTAAACAGAAATATCGAAGTAGCGAGAATAAGGTTCAAATATTCATTCGGCGGGAGTGAAGGCGTCCGCATCAGTTTAAATTGATCGTTTAACGCTAATTGTACGTGTTTTGCACAATTAATGTAGTTAATTATGATATGAACTCCGTGAGCGTTGACCTTGTGCCCAAATTACAAATTCAAATGAGTAATTTCTTGTATTTGTTTTGATGTTCGTTCGAAGATTTTTTGTGCCCGGTGTTTGAGAGAACGAGTTTTTATTTTAGCAAATGTAATATCGGGTTTGTATTATACGACCCACTGCTGGGCTCGGGTCTTCTCTACTAACGAGAATCGTACTTTAATTCACCATGCTCGTGATGGCCTTAAGTCTTTGAAATGGCTACATGGAATACATTTACGCGAATATTACTCATTGAAATAAAACTAATTTAAATAGATTTTATCGCGGTTTTTTATTAATTTAACCCCGTGATCACGAAAGTTGAAAAGTCTTCGAAACGTCAGGATCAAAATGAATGAAAAAAACGCGATATAATCCGTATAAATTAGTTTTATTCCAATGAAAAATAAGTTCTATTTGAAATTAGGATAGTAATAGTAGATAAAGAGTTCTCCTTAGAGGTATTGTCGGCAGGCTAATAGTAAAAACCACAAGTCAAATCTTTCTATAACATATTTCATAAAGCATGTTGCACCGACCCCACTGCGAGTGGGACAGGGCAGGTGGCAGAAGAAGGATGGTTATAGAGAAGGATTCTTTCTAAGTTAGTGCAAGAAGAGTTATAGATGTGTGTTCATATAATGATATTACTGTGTTGAAAAATGTACCATTCAGAGCCTTGAATTACAAATTACAGTATGATACTGTACTGTGCTCTTCCGCCCGAGACATGAGATGTCTAATAATGCCCAGTATAATATATAATAATATTCTTCAATCTGGAACACAACGGTGGTTACACACTCATATCTGGTAGAAATAGACAAAGCGGTGGTAACAACCCAAACGGTCTCTCACATACGAGGGACCTAGCACTGATAGTAAGCAAATATATTCTGTAAATAGGGAACAGAATATTAGTGAACTATAAAAATGACGTCATAATCATTGCTTGATCCGGCCACGTGACTATTAGCGTATATTAAAAACTTTATTACGAGTTCGTATAATGCATGCATAATTCTCAAGTAAATTAACATTAACCTTGTTGAAGTCGCGAACACAATCGTGCCTTATACAGTAATACGTGTGACGTAAGTGTTTTCGTTTTATACACAATATACTTAATATGACATTCTTCGATGGTTTTATAAATCGGGTCAATGTCGAAAACGTGTATTTTCCTTAAAAACTTTCCAGTATTGATCTCCTTGGCTCAATATGCGTTTTGAGGACTGCCTCCGCCAATGTTCGCGATTTTGCTTTGTAATCTTCCTTTTTTTATTTGATTGAATGACGAGACGAGCAAGGCGCTCGCCTGATTGTAAGCGCCACGCCTGCCCCTAAACCGAAGCAACACTACACAGAACTTTGAATTACAAACCACTGCATGGCACTAGAACTGCAATTGTCACCCCGAGTAATGCTAACATCAGGTGAGCGCCTGGCTCGTTTCGTCATTCAATCAAATAAAAAAAAAGTTTTGTAAATCAATCTCAATTTTATGAATGTTATTCTGACAACTTATTAATGGACGTAATTGATTGCTTCGGTGATCAATAAATGGTATATTTTGTAAATGTCACTAGCAACACCGCCTCTCACCCGTCGTAATCGATAAACACCCTATCGGGGCAAATTATCAGTTTCGCAATAATGCTCTGATTTACATATTCATGTTAACATTCACCTGTTATATGTTTACGTAACATCCTGTGTATAAGTTAGTCTGACGACAATTTTTGTCTGTTTTCTTACAACCTATCTTCTAAATGTATCTACTTACGCAAACAGGAACCAACCCACAGCAAGTTCAAATGGAGATAGTGATTTTGATTTTATAAATTCATTAATTTAAATTGTAGTAATCGTATTGAGTATTACGTAATAAACTAATAAAAAGTAGAGCTCCGTAGGCCTAGAACAAGATTTGATAGTTTTCTAAAACGATGACAGTTTTAGTTAAAAATTAGCATCGTAATTTTCGTTGAAAATTAAAATTGATAGAATGATTAATTTTATTCAATATTCGTCAAATAAGAAATTAGTTGTCTTTTCATTTTTTAGTTTAAATTATTAGCTTGAAACTTTCAAAAGTAATATTTACACGAATTCATAAACTGTAAACGTTTGTCACTCATAGTAGACCAACTAGTACAATCCACGCGCAACAGTTCATATCACCAAACGTATTCAACATCGACACAGAATTAGAAATGTTACCAAACAAGAAAAGTCTTAAAAGAATATTCTTAACTCACCGCCTTTTATAAAATAAAGATTAGCAAACAGCCCACACGAGGAAGCGTTATGTCATGCAGAGGTTGCAGTGACACGAGTAGATGAGTCAAGGTGAGAGGCAAGGTGGTACGCCGCACGGCACGGCGCAGGTGCCACATGTTTTAAAAATATAAAACACTCCACATGTTACTTCAATTGTACAGGCTTATAAAAATGTAGGTTATAAAGTGTAAATTAAATATTATGGGATTATGACACCTATTCATTATGTATTTTGAGAATAATCTCCCCAAAAACCTCTATTATTGATAGAAATAATCATATTTATTAATTTTATTCTTATTGTATTGCCTAGCACCAACTACGTATGTTATTTATGCAATAATTTCCAATAAAACCCCCAATATACGACAAAGACGGAATAAAATTCGATAATTGTCTAAATTCCACAAAAGTTTTATAATGATGGCAATACAACCGTTCGGCATTGCCACAACCTGTTTAGGATTTATTGGACGGGATTGGATACAATTGGTGCTTAGTATTATGTCATTGGAATGATCGTTGCCAATGTCATTCGGTTTAGTTTCATACTTTAGCACCGTAAAAAAACAATGACGACTTTGAGGTTATTTTCGTGCTGAGTAGCACGATGCATCATATTTTATTAACCGACAAAATAAAAGGAAAAAGGTTATTGTTTAGTCTGTTGTAGTCTTATGTACGTTCACAAATAACTGCGGTGAATTGGGACTAATTTGGATTATTCTTTTTGCGGTTCGTTTTAAGGGATGAAATTGGGGAAGTAAAACTAAAACATTGTCATTATTTACCGATTTTGATGATTCTTTAATAAAAAAATGAAAAATAAAACAAAACAATTTTGAATCGGTGGTGGTGGTAAAATGACTGCGCGGCGTCTAATGGTGAGTGTAGTGGAGTTCAAATACAATGTCAATCAGCGATAAAAGTTTCTCTCGATGGTCATCCCAACTATGCTGGCTTATTTAATTTCTTCTTCTTCCATTCTCTTTCACATTAAATATGACACTTCATGATGATAACGTAAATCAAGCAATATTCTTTTTGTAGATAGATAGATAACTCTTAATTGCACACCAATAATTCAAAATTATGCATTAAGAACCTTACAATTATTATTAAACTATTAATACAATTCTTACGTAGATTACTATGACGAAGATTAAAGTCAGCACGGTTTCCCTGACAACCTCCTGGAAGTGAACAACTGACCTGTCCCTTTAGTTATTGGAACAAAGGCTCGACCGGATGGCAGGCGAGGCGCCGCGCCGAGGCTTATGCACGTCACCGGACGGCGCTCCGGAAGTCGCATCCAATTATACATTAATTGATATTTAAATGGAACCACGACTGCAGACGCCTCCATTGCTTACGTAAAGGGGTTAATTTGATAATTTCTAACGGTGGTCCAATCGGATGTGCTAATTATGTGAGGTGCTCTTTTGTTGCCGGTTGTATTCCTTTGAAATTATGTCAACCTTGTGACACGAGTGTGTCACCAGGATAAGTAGAAGTGCAATAAGTGTCAACGGTTCGCCGAGTTTATTTCCGTCCCATGATGTGATAGGTATAGCTATACCTGATACAAATTCCAATCCCGAGCAACGAATGTACACTTTTCGAATTGGCAACTTACACGCGAATTGTGATTATTCGATTTACGATTCAAACCTAAAACCCCAGTCATTTATGTCAACTAGCTGGTTGTTTGTTTCAGTCGCTGTGGGTAAAGTGGTCTTATCTCTATATATTATTACTCAACAGAGATTTCTTGTTGAATAAAAATGAGTCCTATTTTCATTGTGTCCATATAATAATACATATTTTTATAACCTAACTTTCTGCCATTCACAACTTTTTTTTTTTTTTTTATCCTGGCTCGGCAAAGTGACTACGCTACACCTGATGGTAAGTGTAGCGCAATCCAAGAATAGTGTCGACCAACGATAAACAATGTGTCCATCGTAGGTCGGCAAGATCATGCCGGCCTTAACTGTCTAAACTTCAAGAATAAGGTGACCTCAGCTCTCTGGCACGTCGATCCTACATTAGCCTGTTATGGGCAGGTACCTTGAGAAATATCTCAAATATGTTTTAGTCATTTTTATGAATTTTAAATATCCATGCAGATATGAAGTTGTCGGAATGTCGTAGAGTTTTTAAACGATCTATTATATGATAAAACTACAGAATTATAATGTTTTTGTTTACGGAGACTTGGGACTGTTTTGTAATAAGAATAAAACGGATTCGGTTTTCAATAGTTGATAAATGCAGTGTAATATGTTTTAATGAATATATTTTGGATTTACCAAGAGGGTATAATTAACGTATGAATAGTTAATTACTAAACAGATAAATTACTAGCCTCGTTAACTAAAATACATACGCAGTTAGGCCTGTAATTCCCAAAGGGGTAGACAGAGGTGTCACCAGTACACCTACGTTTCGCCGAGCGTATTTCCGTCCTATGATGTGATAAGCGGCGAGCCTATCGGTATACCAGGCACAATTCCAGACTCCAGGCTGATACTAGGCATTCCGTGATAGAAAAACCCAATATAATTTTCACACACCCAGGATCGAACCCGAGACCTCAGCATAGCAGTCGTACCGTGTCGGCAACACAACTGCGCCACCGAGGCAGTCTTATTGTACCTAAATTTGATACAATAAGATTTTTGTTTTTACTCCGTGCCTATGTTATTTTAATGATATGCTAAGTGTTGTTGTTATCTGTATTCTAAAAAAACAAAACAGAATTATATTTAAACTGATGAAATTACGTAATAAATATTTCAAGTAAACATGCAATTGATAGTAGTAAGTAGAGATTAAACAGAGCTTGTTCACTAATCAAACATTTGCAACTGCATTTTATCAGACTTGTTTAAATAAAGCAATTACAAACAAGATTGATAAGTTAGTTGTTTTTAGAATCTAAAGGTTTTATGCATGAGGGATCATGATTATAAATGATTACTTTTACCCTGGAAAAGCCAAGTATGACCACGACTCTCCTCTCTTAGGTTGTATTCTCAAAAAGTCAAGTCCGCGCACTTACGATGATTTCGTACCCACATACATATAAATTTACTTTTTATTTTTTCAAAAGCGATAGCTCAACGGGGAGTGGTATTTATTGTCGGGACGTAAGTCGCAGGTTCGATACCATCCTGTGTGTATTCATTGTTAATTATCGTTTGCTTTAACGGTGAAGAAAACATTGTGAGGAAACCTGAGAAGTTCTCCAAAAGAATTTCGAAGGTATATGGTTTAATTTGCATCCTTGGGTTAACCCTAAAAACCTAGATTAATCAACATGACACTTGAATGCAATTTGTACATAAGATATTGACATAATATGAGTACAAATGGTGATAGATTAGCGTTGACTGGAGACTGGCGACCACCGACCGACGCCCCCGTTTCAATTAAAAGTTCAATGTTTGCGCGATAACCTTATCTAGCTTAGTAATTATTTTCTTGTTCTAATTAAGACCTGATTTAGAATATAACGCAACATTCCATTTATATGTAACTAGTGACCCGCGCCGGCTTCGCACGGGTAAAAATATGTTTGTTACGATATCACATTACAAATCTTTGAATTTTCCGGCTTTTCTGTAATATTTATAATAGGTATGTATTATACATATAAACCTTCCTCATGAATCACTCTACCTATTGCTGAAAACTGCATTAAAATCCGTTGAATAGTTTAAAAGATCTAAGCGAACAGACATCGGAAGCGATTTAGTTTTATACTAAAGTAAAGATGTAGCGTGGTAACGTGGTAAGGTCATCAATATTGGTATACATCTATTTCCTAATTTTTTTTCCTGTAAAATGGGTTTTGTTTGTACGATATTACTCGACGGTCATTCACATATGGTGACATTCGCGAGTCACGCAATCCCTGGGTTTTTCTATGACGAATACAATCGATCAATGGAGGGCGTAGCGTTTTACTCATTTATTTACTTGTTTCTAGTCATTCATATGGAAACAATCAATGAATTACTCATTGTTGACGATAATTGTAGTAATTGTATGGCCTGTCTTTTTTAACCCACGACAATAAAGAGGGATGCTGCAAGTTTGACGCCTTGTTTGTCTGTCTGTCTAAGCGAATGGTTTTGAATATGTTTTTCTTGAAAGCTGGTGTAATCTTGTCCATTGGTGGGTAGAATTATACCGGCATGAAGTTACCGGATATACACTGGCTGACCCCGGAACGCGACTTACCTGAATGAGACACTATGGCGGGATTTTCAGTTGACAATAATATTATAAAGAGGAAAGATTTGTATTTTTCTTTGTAACGAATAAACTTAAAAAATACTGGACCAATTTGAAAAACTCTTTCACCATTAGAATACTACATTTCCCTGATTTTTGTATGTAACGAATAAACTTAAAAACTACTGGACTGATTTGAAAAATTGTTTCACTATTCCATTCCTACATTTCCCTGATGAACATAGGCTTCTTTTATTCCGGTAATAGCAGATCACGCGGGCGGAGCCGCGAGGAAAAGCTGGTAATAAATAATTAGGAAAATTACTCAAAGTATTTTACCCTATAGAGAATAAGGGAGCAAG
The DNA here is from genome assembly GCA_949126905.1 of Amorpha juglandis. Classification (NCBI taxonomy): domain Eukaryota; kingdom Metazoa; phylum Arthropoda; class Insecta; order Lepidoptera; family Sphingidae; genus Amorpha; species Amorpha juglandis. The sequence continues at coordinate 1,882,247 of OX421370.1, read as the reverse complement.
GAAAAGTAAGCAAAAGTAAGGAGTTATGTCAAAGGTAATATTTGTCGCTATTCCCTGTGACCTTTCGTTTCTCATGCGACTACTCGCTGCATGGGCGGCGCCAGAATTACTTTCTGGGAGGTGCATCTGTATCTACACATTATGCTATTAACTAATACAGAATTATACATGTATATTGTCTAAATAAATTTAATGTCAAATTCAAATCGCGCGGATAATTGATTGAATATGTTTCGCTAATCCAAAGCATACTTAATCTCTGTAGTCGATGGTTGGCGTTATTGTTCGGGGAATCCCCGCTGCCCGCCGTCAGGGGGGTGCAAGTGCACCCCGTTGCACCCTGCTGCCGGTGGCTATGACTCGCTGCGTCACGGAAGCTGTTGTTATTAAATTTTGAATCACATTGACGATGTTCTCAATTAGACTAACGACGAATATGACGCAATCAATGGAGTGATTCATTACTTTTAAAATATTTATAGTTCTTAGAAACTGTCTGGTCAGTCAGGTTAGATCACTATTTCAATTGGTGACAAAGTGACACTTGTTTGTGAATCCGTCTTAGTAGTGAGTGGGTTTTAGTTGAAAATAAAAATTGCAAATTACTTTGTAGTGATGGATGTACGTCATGCGGTTTATAGGATATATTATGACGTCATTATATATGAATTGCTCATTATTAGCAGTGTAATCAAAATGTGATGTGATGTGTCAAAATTATGATTAGTAAAAAAATTAACAATCTTTCACATCTCTGACTAAAAACACATGTTAATTGCAGGGTCACAACCCCTAGCTTTTCGCTCTAATTGAACACATAAATCGGTTATAAGCTTGACACAATTTGCACCTCTGCCCACTCCTTCGGGGTATTCCCCGTGGGCTTAAGAATGTTCTTCCACCTCTCCTTATCCCTCTCGTAGTGGGCACAACATTATTTTTCAACACATATTACACAGAGATTTGGCAGAAATAAATAAAATCTTATATAAAATTATTTTAATCAACATTTTATAATTCGTGCTGGATGTTGTATGAATTAAAAAGTTTTTACAAAAACCAGAAACAAAATTCCAACAAGTTTATGATAGCCGTGCAAAGGAAAACCATAATTATAGTTAATCATATACCAAAGATACATAATATGTTGTATACGTTTATATTTTTCCTGTTGATAAGGCAAAGGAAATGTGATAATATTACAAGAATATTCGAAGTACATGGATTAAAATACCTAGAATTTATTGTTAATGGTAGAGCTACGTTGTAGATAGTTTTGTCTACAGCCTTAGTTCCCAAGGTAGTCCAGGTGGACCCCCAGTGATTCACGAGAGACTCGAAGGGGGTCTACGTTGGCGTGACAAAAAAATGGGGGATCACAATTCGAAAGCGGGGGACCACGAAAATTTATCTGCTTTCGATAGTGACGAACTAAAATGTAGACTTGACTTCACCTATCAATGTAGACAGATCTATTTTAAGAAGCTCAGCGAATGTTACTTGTAAAAACTTGCATATTCCATATTCAGTACAACGAATTTTGGGAATATGGTAGAAATTTAGCTGCAGGGGGTCCACCGGAACCTGGTAAATTTTGAAAGTGGTCTATGATGATGATTAAGTCTGGGAATCTCTGGTCTACAGTATAAATGGTCCGGTTATTACCGGGTATGCGGGCTCGTATATGATAGTTTTCTGTCATATTATTTTGGACATGAACTCTCCATGGAATTGGGGCTTTAGTGTAAGTATACAGGGTTATTTTTAAAACACCAGCAACCTCGCAGGGGTAGATTCCTAAGGTTATAAGCTACTACTTTTGTTCTACGACTTTTGATAATTTGTTAGATTTTATTTTCATACAAAAATAAGTATTCATTTAATTTCCGTCTTGAATATTAACAACGCGCATCGCAAATTACGTAAACAAATACGCGAAGCGTGGGGATCCGGGCTAGCGGCTTTGAAGGTCAACGCTCGAGCAGCTGACGGCCGGCTTTGATGTCGTGCGCGCACGCCGCGCCGCGCCGCAGTCTACGAAGAAAAACACGACACAACAAAAACTTGTAAAATCATTTTTTTTTAAATATATTGAGTTATATCCAAACTCGTAGAACAAAAGTTGTTCCGTATGAGGTCAGCTATCTGGTCCTGCGAGGTTGCTGGTGTTTTAAAATTAACCCTGTATATTGCACTGTTTGTCTGTTTTTATGCTATATCGTTTCGTTCTTCTTTACAATAAGGATAAATAATAAATTTAATATTACACAGTGAGTAGAAAAAACATGTTTACATTCATTTATAAAATTACATTTCCACATCAATGACCCAGGGTTCGATTCCTGATTTTCCTTATTGTCTTCCATGACCGCTACGTTATATATTTTAACCACAACTTTATTAATAAACAAAACTATTACTTGTACACTACAATTAATAAAGCAAAACCACAAATAATTTAATATTTATTATCCATAATTATTATTTAGGTTATTTTTATCCTGGTATGGCAAAGGGATTACATTGGAATGAATGGTAAGAACAATGCAGTTCAAATATAATGTTGACTGCCAAAAAACATTGTATCTTCGACGATCGGCAGAATTATGCTGGCTTGAACTCACTGGATACAATTTAGAAGGTGGTAGGTCATATGCGATGCTCATATGCTCGTATGCTCGTATGCGAGAGGCCGCCTGGGTTGGTATCACCCCTTTGTTTATTTCTGCCGCCAAGCAACTGTGTGTAAACACTGTTGTGTTTCGGTTTGAAGGACATTGAAGTCAGTGAAATTACTGGCCATTATGAGACTTAACATCTTATCGGAGTGACGAGCGCAGTTCAGTGACATGCAGTGCTTTATAATTCAAAGTTCTGTGTGGTGTTGCTTCTGTTTATGGGCAGGCGTGGCTAACATCAGGCGAGCGCTTTACTCGTCTCGTCACTGGCATACCTAGGAATGCAATTCATCTGTGCCCCTGTTTTAACTATTTATACGGTAATCATTATTCAGTTGGGTATTAAAAAAATCTAGTTACACTCCCACCAGCAAAACTTCAAATAGATTTATGCGTCGACCATATGGCTGACGCGCGTGCGCCTACAATCGTGACGTCACCCATTCAATCCCAACTACGGCCTACTACACGTGTGCTGAATGTGGAAATCGGTCCGTCTGTCTGTCCCTCTGTAGGACGTAGGGGTCTACGTGGGCGTTCCACATTAGGGCAGGTTGTGGACACTGACACCTTGCTCACGTATATAGGACGTTATATTTGTTTATATTACCATGGAATCAGCATAGTAGTTCCGTACCGATTCCTTAAATATTTCGATTTTTTATTATTCGTTAGTATATTGGCCATAGTTGAGACGATAAAGCCCTTTAAAATTAGGACCGACTAACATACAGATCTTGAATCCTCATCAGACTTTGATGAGCATGATTACACGAAGGAAGTACACACAAATCTTTATACAGGGTTATTTTTAAAACACCAGCAACCTCGCAGGGGTAGATTCCTAAGGTTATAAGCTACTACTTTTGTTCTACGACTTTTGATAATTTGTTAGATTTTATTTTCATACAAAAATAAGTATTCATTTAATTTCCGTCTTGATTGTTACAACGCGCATCGCAGATTACGTAAACAAATACGCGAAGCGTGGGGAACCGGGCTAGCTCCTTTGAAGGTCAACGCGCCGCTCAGCTGAGCGGCGCCTTTGAGTCGCGCGCGCACGCCGCTCCGCGCCGCATACTACGAAGAAAAACACGACACAACAAAAACTTGTAAAATTATTTTTTTTTAACAAAAGTTGTTCCGTATGGGGACAGCTATCTACCCCTGCGAGGTTGCTGGTGTTTTAAAAATAACCCTGTATAAAAAATCGAAATCGAACGATCGATCGAATCGTACGCGACTCGACTGAACAAGTTACTATGGCCTATGGTTTTATACCCTGTGTACAGTGATTGTATCGGATACAAAAATATCACGTACCCTTTCATCAGCAAAAATAAGAATATTTAGCCTTTTATTAAAACTACCTACACTCTTTGAGGATAACTACATTAAAAATTATAACTTCATTTATGTCTCTAAACAGCCGACTTAGTCAACTATTGTCACTTGGCCCACAAAGCAGTGCGTGGTGTTAATAATAACAAACAATGAATCTTCTTTATGCGGTAAGCGAACGTGATCGACAACTATTCGTCACCTTTCGGCTTCAGGGCGGGATTAGGCACGAGCGGTTGGGGGAAGAGATCTCACGATTCCTCAAATATGTGTTATTTTCAATTATATCAAAATTAAATTTTAGATACATGCTATTAATAAATAGAATAAATGTGGTGATGTAACTTTAATAAACATAAGTTTAAATACAGTTACAAAGAACGCAAATTGCATTAACCAAAATCCATATGAGAGATGAGAGATATATACTTAACATATAAATAAAAATGTCTATGGTTAAAATATATAATCGGATCCAATTAAAGTTCAGTTTATCTCTTAAAGGGTTTAGTCCTAGTTAATACTAACTAGATCGTTTGATACTATAGTCGCTAACCTTAAACTTTACTGCCCCCATTCCCTTCGGTCCGTGCCTGTGCCAAGGTGTTGTTCTAAGAAATGTTGCAGCACTGAGTTGTCGCCCACGCGTGACGTTCGACCATATGGTCGGATTCGGATCTTGTAAACATCACTTAACGCGGCCTTATATTGCACACGTTGGTGTTTCTAGCTTATCGCCATGTAATACACACCCTTAGATTCTTGTTACTTAGGAGTTATGTATAGAGTAAATTAGGATTTAAACCTTGCTTAAAAATTGTACACAAATCAACAAACACAAATCAAAACTTGGTTAAATTAAAATGAATTCGTATGTTTACGCTAATATACACATTCAAATAAAAGTAATTTTTACAGATTTAATCGCGGTTTTTTTATGTAACATTAACGTTATTGTATCATTAACTTTTTGGTACATCTACATCTCAGTCCACCCCATGACTACAAAGGCTGAAAAGCTTTTGAAACGTCGTCAGGACCAAAATTAGAACAAAAGTCCGTTTATATTAGTTTTATTTCAATCGTTTATGTTTAGTATCAGCCACTTACAGAGATATTGTCCACCTAGGGATCAAATACAGGTCGTCATCACCCAGCCGCTGATTACATTTTATATTTTAATTATATTTGTAACAACTTCCGTGGCGCAGTGGACGAATAGCTGTGAAACATGAGTCCGTGAGTTGAAATCATTGCATCATGACAAATGTTCTAGGGATTCTCAAATATTTTCTCAGATTTGGGTGTTGTAAGGTCCAAAGTCCCTCATAACTATGAGCAACTGCTGATACCAACTATATTACATTTGTATCCTACTGCAGGTCAATAGCAGTACGAGTTTATGGTGTATTTTTAATTATAAAAGTTTTAAGTAACGCTTCCAGGTCAAACCGACAGAGATTAGGATAGACTCGTGTCAACGGACACTTATCTATGTTTTGCAAGAGATATCACATTTGAACACACGTTTCCGCGTTTAAATGGGTTTACATGCATTTGTGTTATACTGTTTGTTATTGTTTTTATTCAGCTGTAACAAAGTGTCTCATAATTTCCATAAACTGACGTTCTCTTATGCTCTGTGGGGTCACGCGGTCTAAGTACCCCTTATTAATTCCAGTCTAGTTACTTGTAAAGAAATATAACGTATGGAGTTAAACAAAATAGGAGTGTAAGTGAGCCACCAACATCTTAGACCCAGAGTCAACCTCACCAGCACGTGGTACATTCTGCTGACTAAAGGACTAGGCAATGATGAAGAATGGTTCCCGGTGGGGATTGTGGGGCTCAGATGGCAGGTCCTTATACATAATAACAAATCCGCGGTTAAATCCTGATGGGAAGGCGAACCCTGGCATTAAGAAAGGAGAATTAAACAAAATACATGTTTTATTGCTATTCTATTGGTTAATATCTCAGCTCCGCTCCACTTTGCTGGTGAAGAACGAAGAAGAAGAGAGAAAGAAAGAACCCTTGACGATATTTAAAGTCCGACCGATACAGAGTGATTTTTACCACTTCTTACTAGATAGTCGGTCGAAAGACTCGATTGAGGAATTCCGGGCAACCATAAGAATTATAGGAGGCCTGCATCATACACATGATTATCGATCGATAAAAAAGAAAGTGTACTAAATACCGTTTGCGTTCACACGTTAATAATATTAGACAAAGGGTTCCGCACCTCGCTAACGTGATATGAACTCAGTGAAAGGTGCTAATTCACAACTGTAACTAGGTGCTGCCACTGCATATAATGTGGGTTTGGTTAAAGAAACAGTGGTTTTACCGGGAGTTTCAACAGGTCAAGTTAAGTAAATAAATATAGTATTCAGTGCATTCTTTGTATTCTGTATTTTAAACAAAATCAAGAAGATAATAACTACAATTAATCTAATTTTGATTTGTTACAGCAGAGTTGGTATTTTATTAGTTTGATAAATAATTTGTAATCTTAGAGTGTAGAATGAGGTGTGGATGAAACACCCGTATTCACAATCATACTAAAGAATCTAGCCGCGCATAAAAACGCTCAGCGATAATACATTTTATTACCTTCGAGTATTTTTGTTAAATGGCTTGTTAATATCAAGATCTAAATCTAAAATATTCAGGACTAATGTCTGCTAAAAGTTTAAACCAAAACTTTGTCTGAAACTTCTGACGCATACTGATTTCCATTGTCAATTTTCTTCCCACAGCTAGTAGTCCTGGACTTTGCAGTTACCAGCAATGATTCCACTAAAGTTATTCTTTATGATGACAGCGTTAATAATGTGAAATAGAGCCGAATGATCGTCCAGGGTCCCGCGTGGCGCGTGGGTACGTAACGTTCTAATATTAACCACGGATCGGTGCCGAGGTGAGGTGTTTGTTGACATCACAGTCCAGCCCACGCCGCTGTGATAACTAGTTAATGGACTGTCGCTACTGGTTGGAAAATTGAGCACAATTACTTTACAATCAATGTAAAAACACTTTGGTTATGAGCAATGGCTACTTTTTATATGAATGTTTTCCCACAGATTATGTATACACAATAGTCACTCCCCACTACGATAACTTGTATCATGGGTATCAGGAACTACGGAGGACTTACGGTCCCGCAACATTAAATATCGTACCACTAGCAGTTAGTTGCTGGTTTGACTGCAAATATTATTTCCAGGGTTAGATTTTGCTGGTGTCGTATTGTATATCGATATCAGAGAACGCAACATTATAGAGTTGATTGCATAACCAACAAAAATTGAGAAATATTATGGCATATGCGGAGTCTAAGTCCAGTCCAAGACTGTAACAGGCAGCTAGACAAATTAATTATAATGTTTCACATTCACGTGTCTACAACTTATTCAATAAAGAGAACATTAGCCCCATATTATATCTTTCAGCGTATATTCCAGTTAATTTTACTCTCATAAATTATAATAACACGTTCCATAATGTTCTTTTTAGTAACAATAACTTATTATAAGAAGAAACGTCAGCGTATTATTCCATAACGATAACCAAACAATGTTTTAATTCACCATAAAGTACACAGAGGCCATGAACATAAAATATTTAATCACGTACACGTGTTTTCATAATTCGTATACTTATTTTAGTACGAGCTAAAAATAAACTCCGAACTTCCTTCAACGGTTAGTTTCTACAGTATTTAGATGTATCGCGACTGCCTGTGGTCATGTAACCCTACTTTGTTCTTCTTGTTTCTTTCTTATTTTTTTATAAAAGAGAGGCAAATGGGCAAAAAGGTCACTAGTAAGTGATCACCGCCGCTCATGTCCATTTCAGTTTCTGCTTTCTTATTTAGATGCTTCGCCCGTCTTGAGCATCATCCAGATTGAGATTATGGGCTTATACACTTTTGACTCTGGTATATTTTAAATGCGAATAATTTAGGTAGTTAATTTACTAACTAGACTACCAAGCACACTCATTTTACACGTCGTCAAATCTGCTGGAGTAGAATTCTATAATGGAGTAGTAGTAAGTGAATTGTATTCTTAAAAACCGTATTTCGAAAAACCGTAGTTTTTTTTATTTATTCTCTCTATTCATGAAAAAATACCAATTATTTTTCTAAATACAACATTAACTCTGTGGTGAATAGTCTGTTAGTTAATATGCAACCGGGCGAGTTCCCGCTCAAGTGTTATCACAATAAACGAAAGGTGATCGCGGCGCGTGCGCGTGCGCATCGTTTGCCGTGCCGCCGCGCCCCTGCCTGCCCGGCCCGCGCGACCGAGGGCGCAGGTGGCGACTGATTTACATGAACACGGATCAGAAGATGGTAACTACGTTAGTTGAGTTGCTAAGTAGTAAAGAAAGGTGTGACGTAATACGTTAAAAGTTCTGTTTCATGTCATGAAAATGTTCATGCTTCTTGAAATAATATAGTGCATTTTATTAAAATATTTTCATAAAGTGCTAGAACTGAATGTTACTATCTTGTTCTTTAAAACTGACGAAATAGACTTAGTAGTTCAGAAACACTTACTCTAAGGGTCTTTTAAATGACGAAGGCATGTTTGAAGAATGAAAGATCTCTTTTAATATAACTAGTATCGTATGGTAGTAAAATATCCGGGTACACCAGCAATAAAGTTGGCAACATTATCTGCTGCATAAGCGTCTAATTTTGGAACTCTCCCTGCTTAATTTAGACTAATTATGTAATATTGCTCGGAAAAGGGAAGTGAGGTAAGCTCACATAATAAATTTGAAATTTTCTTCTCGATATAAATCACTCTACCTATATTTGTAAGAAACTAGCATGTGGCAGAGTCATGCTGTTAGCAGTATAGTCTACTATGAATGGACTAGCTCTACTGTACCACTGTCTCATAGAACACAGACGTGAACTAACAGGTTTTAGAGAAAATTCCGAAGGTAAAAAAAGCCTGTCAAATCTCTGCTGATTTTATCAAAGGCCGACAACGCTTTTTTTAACCGAGCACGGCAAAGTGAATGCACTGATGATAAGCGAAGTGCACTCCAAAAACCAGCGCCCAATGGGTTTATCGGTTGTCACCAGAATCATGCCGGCCTGTATACATATATCCTTCTTCACATTATGATAGACAGGCGGATGACCAATGGTGGCACAGAGATTTACCCCTATACCCGTCCAAATCAACCATCAAGTCATGTCGCAACTCGCAAGCCCCTCGGGAAAACCGGATATACTCTAGCTGATCCTGCAACGTGATCCACACAAGGTGTGTGGGTCATTATGGCAGGTTTTAAGTATGGTAAGTTTTAAGGTCGCTCTTATATCCTACGACCAGCAACGTACTCATGATTCTACGGGTATTATGGGTGTTAGTACTCAATGGAAATCACTCAACGTCGGGTGGTCCTTTTGTTTGTCGATCTTCTCGAAAAACAGAAGTCTACAGAGCAATTACTGCACGTCCATTCGTATGATGGTGCGGAGAGTGGTCACTTGATCTGCAATATATCACGGTATAAAGGGCGCGGGTGGTCCCTCTCCCGGTAGATACACGATGCAGTGTCATGTGTCAGTGCACGTTGTAAATTTACATACTTTATCACCGGCATGTTCCTTACTTACTAACAGACCATGTGGGGAGATTGTGACGGGCAACAAGCGTCAAGTATATCTGAATAGTCTTAACCAACTTTTGTACGTCAAATTAGAATGATCATCATCATCATCAGCCACAAGACGTCCACTGCTGAACATAGGCCTCCCCCAAAGATTGCCAGACCGAGCTGTTGGAAGCGGCCTGCATCCAGCGACTTCCTGCGACCTTTGTCAGGTCTTTAATTAGAATGATACATCATTTTTATTCTTTCTAATATCAGCAAATATATAGTGACTACCTATTTAAAGTTGGTGAATACTAGAGTGAATATTATTAATATAGATAACTTAAAGTCGCTTTTTAAGTCATGTTTCTACACAAGGTAGACCGGTGACTTCTTGGCATACAGCCGTATCGCTCAAAGCGCCACGGAAGCCCCCACAAATTAAATTAATCGCTCATAGCTTATACTTTACGCCGACTGAGATGAAGGTCCTAATTATTTTATAAGAACAGCGCGGAGTTACGTTGTTGATACTAATTTAGATAAGATATTAATTAGGGTTTAGACCGACGTTGTTACAAATTTAGAGAACCGTATATCTTAAGATCTGTCTGTTTGCTTGCCTCGTATAACCTTTATTGTAACTGATCTTCTATGATAGGGGAGAAAGTGGTTTCAACGATGCGTATATTTTGTGAGATATGATATTCATCATAGTGGCGCAGTGAGCGAGTAGTAATCGTGGCGGTAGGTTCGATTCTTGCAATTTTCGTGGGTCTAAGTTTAGTGGAAAAGCATCAACTGAATAGTCTTAACCGACTTTTGTACAACAAGTTACAAGGTGGTAGGCCCCTCGTATGCGAGAGGCCGTCTGGTTTGGTACCACCGCTTTGTGTATTCCTGCCGCTAGGCAACAGTATGTAAGCACTGTTGTGTTTCGGTTTGAAGGACATTGAAGCCAGTGAAATTACAGGGCATTATGAGACTAAATATCTTATATCTCTGGTTGACGAGCGCAGTTCAGTGCCATGCAGTGCTTTGTAATTCAGAATTCTGTGTGGTGTTGCTTCTGTTTATGAGCAGGCGTGGTGGTAACCATCAGGCGAGGGCTTTGTTCGTCTCGTCATTCAATCAAATAAAAAACAAAACCTGATTATTATAACAGCTTAGCGACATACTCACGGCGTAAATCCATTCATATCAACTTCTGTGAGTCATGTTTGGAAATCTGCCAGTTTTTTTATACCATTATCATTGTAGGTCAGCAAAGCAACTGATGGTTGTTAATATGTCCTGTAGAACGTTGTTGTTTTGCTACTACAGTATTTAAGAGCGTAAACAGAATCATGTGATATTTTTATGAATTACTAATATTTTGAGTGTAATTTGGGATTAAATAAATTAAAAATGTGTATTATGATGAGTGGTAGAGACAAACAGTAGACATTTTTGTCTACCTCATGAATGGGCCAGCTCGACCGGGTCGTTACCACTGTCTCGCGGAAAACTGACGTAAAGTAGCGGCTTGCTGCTGCGTTTCGTACGGTGAGTGAGATATCAGGAGGCGCAAATTCCCCTCTACGCATATTTTTTATTGCTGGTTGTTTACCAGAAATATATCCAATTGCAAAAATATCAAATTGCAAGGCAGTTCAGTTGCTGCCTTACATTAAGAATTTGTCAAACGTTCGATGACAGTTGTTCTGCTGTCTGTGCCCAATTCATAAAATTTCGAATAAAATTACCACTGTATGAAGATGAGGACTGATTTAAGTACAAAGGGAAGTAGCAGGTGGCACCTGGCGACCATTAACGGTGACCGTTCACCACCTGCACCCTGTTGAATTATTCATGCGTCAATGTATTTTCGGACATATTAACAAACAGGTGGCGGCAAGACATACAATCATATGGTAGATATTAATGATATTTATTTCGTAGTGTTTTTTTAAGTATATTTAAATGGCCGTAAAGCTTAGTGGGTTACTGTTTGTGCGATCACGAGTTTAGGTGATATGGATTCAATTCCACTAGTTTGAATCTAAAATGCTGCATCTGAGATCACGGACTGTTAGTCCACCACCAATTGATCCAGTTTTTTTTATATTGGGTCACCTGATGGTACGTGATATCCACCGCCCATGTACGCCCACAATACCAGAAGAATCATAGGCGCGTTACCGATTTTAAAGGGAAGGTATAATTAAGGGATTGGGAAAGGGATTTGGGCTTCCGGATTTCTCACTCATCGTACGAAATGCAGCAACAAGCCGCTACTTTACGTCGGTTTTCTGTGAGACAGTGGTAACGACCAGATCGGACCGGCCCCTTCATGCTGTATTCAACCTACAGCGTGGCCCTACCACTCTTAAAAATTCAGTTATATATAAACAACACCTCAATGATAGACAGAAATCTATTACCACCGACTTTTGTCTGAGTATATAGCGAAGTTTTAAGTATTGGTTTTGTATAAAATTAGCAAATTCTTTGTATAATCGTTTACAAATTTCACATGACATGATGACATCACTTATGATAAAGACACTAGTGTTTACTAATTATATCGGGTTCACATGGATCAATTTTAGTTGACCGCGATGTATGCGATTATCCCATCTGAACAGCCTTTCAATCGAATTGATCAACAAATGCCGTACAACTTTTGTTGATTCAACTCTGTAAACACAAGGTAAAGTGAAGTGAAGTGAAGGACCTAACACAAGGTCCTCGTCTATCTCGGGGTGACGAGCGCAGTTCAGTGCCATGCAGTGCTTTATAGTTCAAAGTTCTGTGTGGTGTTGCATCTGTTTATAGGTAGCGCTTACCATTTTGTTTTACTAAATTCAATAGTTTAATACCGTACCTATTTTTTTTATTACATACTTTATTTTTCAATTACACCTGCGCCACCGAGGCAGTCAGATAAGACAATTTCTAAATTCATTGAATTTTACCGATAAACCGATTATCAAGGCGTGTTTGCATTCAACCTACACAACCCACGCATGACTTTCACCATCATTTGCATTTGGGATCAATCCGAATTGTGTTGCGCAACAACTTGTATACACACATACCTGCACCATATTGTTCTACACACAGAGCTGGTAAACATTTGGCTTGTGATATATGACCATAGCATGGACATGGGAATAGGGTAGTTTCCTATGTTGAATATTATAAATTATTTTATATGCAACAGAGAATAATATGGAAAAGAAATCCTTTTGTGAAAACACAATCAATATATCTTCAAAATAGAGCCCGCAATTATGATTTTAAATATTGGTATGAGCAAAAGTGGGCGCGTAGTGGGTACATTTCCCTATCTCGCTCGCACACATGCAGCGTACTGAGTCGTCTATTATATTTGACAAGTGCCCCTCTATCAGATTTGAATGACTTTTAATTCATTCATGGTAGAGTGAGTGGTAGAGCCACGCTGTAGACAGTTTTGTCTACAGCATGATTGGGCCGGCTTTTGTCTACAGCATGATTGGGCCGGCTCAACCGGGTCATTACCACTGTCTCACAGAAAACCGACGTAAAGTAGCGACTTGCTGCTGCGTTTCGTACGGTGAGTGAGATATCCGGAGGCCCAAATACCCCTCCCCTTCCCAATCCCTAATTATCCCTTTCCTTTAAGATCGGCAACGCGCCCATAATTCTTCTGATATTAATATCTGATATTAATAATTCTTCTGAGATCACTTACCATCAGGTGACCCACATGCTCGATTGCCGATGTATGCCATAAAAAAAAATCATCGTGGACGGAAGAAACCTATTAAGAAACTACAAAATAAGGATTAGAAAGCTATTTTCTGTTAACGCTAAATATTTGTACGTGAAAACGTCATCCGATTTGGACTTTTACGTCTGTGTTAGCAGGTTTTATTTTGAATTTAGTTTGGTAAATGGTTGGTGGTCTCTGCCGGGATGTTTCCGTTTTATAGGTGCTTGGGACTGTGCTTGAAAACAGGTGTTTCTTAATTTGATCATGTATCGATTTCAAGACAATACAGCCTGTCTCTTTGATTGTTCAAATAAAGTACTATCTCGATGTTTGTTTTAAAATGTCGGCATGCTTATATGCTTACTTTTTTATGTTTAACGTCTCTTTTGAGTTTTTTTATAACTAATAAGACTAGCAAACGAGCAAGTGGGTCACCTGATGATAAGGGAGCTCCACAGCCCATGTACGCCCATAATACTAGAAGAATCATAGGCGCGTCGCGGACCTTAAAGAAAAGGGTTTTGGAAGGGGATGGCCTCCGGATCTCTCAATAACCGTAGGAAACCCAGCAGCAAACCGGTACTTTACGTCGGTTTTCTGTGAGACAGTGGTGACGACCCGGTCGAACCGACCCATTCATGCTGTAGACAAAGCTGTCTACACCTTGGCTCTACCACTCATAAAAGTTTTGAGTTGAAGTAGGTTTTATTCTGAGATAGAAAGCCTTGTTTGCCTTGATGATTTTATATAGTGGAAATTAATTTGCAATTTCTTTAACATAAACAAAGCCTACTTAAAAGTTATGAATTGACAAAGTTTTAGTTAGTTTAGTCTTAGTTTAGACCCAATTACTTTACGGTTGATCACATTTGTTTGCTTGAATGACGCAACGTGCTGGTCGCTCGCCTGATGGTAAGCGCCGCCCCTGTGATAAAGGACCTATCGCCACACCTGGCACAATTTCAGAATCCCGGCATCAGCACTAAGTATCAACTTAGCATTTCCTGACAGAAAAACGCAGTATCACTTTTACCCGACCCGGGGATCGAAGCTGAGACCTCAGCACAGCAGTCTTACCGTATACATAATACAACTACATCACCGTAAACGTATAAAGCACAGTATATTCAGTATTAGTATGTTACAGTACTGCAATGGGACCCGCATGGCGCACCCTCGCGGTATCTTGTGAGTCGCTGATTGTTTCAATGAGAAGATTGCACTCATTCATTGTCGAACTGGTCGTGAGAATGCCGCCACGCGAATACGACTAACAATATACAATTTTATATGATATGCATTTTTTTATAGCTGAAGTCAGCAAACTAACAACAAAATCCCATAATATTAATCTCCGTAACACATTAATGCACATATCAAAAGGAGGATTTGGGCCTTCGAAATTTTCATTCATCCTTCGAAAAGTAACAGCAAACTGCCACTTCATGTCGGTTTTTTTACAATGGTACCGCCTCGGTCGAGCCGGACCGTTCATGCTATAGACAAAACTGTCTTTGCCCCATCTGCAAAGTTCGTCCGTTCATCTGAACGGACACAATCTTGCAAATAATACAAAAGTTGATATACAAGCTTACTGAAGAACACATGCCTAAAAGTAGGAAGAGTTCCAAACCCTGTTTTACTTATTTTTATTATTATTTTTTTTTTATTGCCTTGATAGGCAGACGAGCAAGCGGCCCGCCTGATGGTAAGCGGTCACCGCCGCTCATGGACATCGGCAATGCCAGGGGCACAGCCAAGCCGCTGCCTACCACAACCTGCCTACCTACCTATTTAAGATAACAAACAACAGTACATTATACATTACACTAATTATACTTTGCTTTGCTTTCATGATAATCGTAAAAAATCTAATAGCGAGATTTCATCTTTCTCTCTGGCATTATCCTGGCTTGGTCCAAAATCCAAGTACTCGCCTTTCTACTTCCACTTCTACTTCATATGGTCTTGACATTCTCTGTAATAAGACTATTAGCTCTCATGTCTTCGTTCAAAATCGGATACCGGACGTATTATGAAATTAAAAAACTCAAATAAAAAATATTATATGCCTATGAGTAGAGAAGTCCAGATTTCCATTAACGTTGCCAATACATCAAAAATGAAATTTTATATTACATACTACGTTTTATTTGAAAAAGACTCTACAATGTATATTTAAGCTTAATTGCTTGCACGGATTTAAATCCAGTCGTGTGCAACTGACCGATAACGAAGACTTACAAAATAATTTTAATATAGAGAAACCTTAAAAATGAAGACCTTAATGAAATGCCATATATCTTCACTGTTTAATACGGGGGTTAAGGGGTAGACAGGAGTTTAAGCAGTCCGTATCCATGACACAAAATGAAACAAATGTTATATATAATTTTTATGATTGTGAAGCTTATTTTGTAATATGGGTAAAATTATTCAATTAGCCATTACGAGCGCAAACTGGCTTTTATCGTGACTTTTACAACCGGATTAAACCAGATAGCATATTTTATGACAACGACTCAGTGAATTATTTTGACATCATTTCTTTATTTGGTATCTATTTTAAACGCGGACTCAATCCGTAGTAGGTGGTGACAATTGAGTTTTCTGCCCACCCACTATTGAATACACTGTGAAGGTGTCTAACTTAGGCTTAATTTTATTCCAATTATTCATTTTGACTGCCTCCGTGCCGCATTAGGCGAGTAGCCGGCGGCGAAGTGAGATGCCGTGGATTCGACTCTCGCCCTGGGACCAATATTTGTCTAATCCACAAATATTTGTTTCTGTTCTGGATGTTGTAGGACCACAAGTTCTTCGTAGTTCCTGATACACACGGTACAGGTTAACCTAGTGTGTGGTCAGGACTATGTGTGTGACTGTTGGGTGTATTTATTTTATTTATTTGGTATAACAATTATAAAAATATTACAATATTTAAATAATATTCTAAAACTACAAAGGTTTCATAATAGTAATGACTATTATCCAATATCAATTAACCATATAATTAATTATCGCTCGTTAAATATGAAATTAACTCAGAACAAGACAAATTAAAACCGGTGAAAACACCTGGCCATTTATAATTCAACGTGATTGCACGTATTGGGCCAATAAAAGCTGTTAATATTACTTAATTTTATATCTCAATCAATATTTGCAATTATTATTTATGGGTTTAAGTATTAATAGTACGGTCCGTATCAATTATAATTAATTATACATAAGACTTTGTATTTCTTCAAATCATTTGGATTGCAAGACCGGACCAATAACAAGCCACCTGAGTTTGTCTAGCTGGATCTTCTCAGGGATGAGTTCTCAGAAACCTTCGGTTCTTAGTTACCATCCGCATCATTGATTCATTAAACTAGAAAATCATGGCTCCAAAAATAACATAATAACATTAGTTCTGACGCTTATATCTATGATGGGGTAGGCAGGCACAATTAATACTCCCATCGTTCCCCGACCCTGTTACTGTCCCATGATGAGATAGGAGGCGAGTCCATACCACGCACAAGTGTGAATCTTTTTCTTTTTATTATTCATGTTTTCGCATTATTAAGCATTTAGCCAGTGTCAAGTATAAATTATTCTCAAGTAATTTTACAAGAACGATGAAACACGGGTGCGGTCGATTTCAAGAGTTTTGGTGTTAACTCCTTTCAGCACGATGCTTAATTCACTTATTTCAATGTTTCCATACACTGTTCATCACCGTCAATGTTTATTGAACAAATCCACACCACTTTTATACAACAAACACAACTCTAAACTAGTTTATGAAATAAATTAAAATAAGCGATGAACTGCACTGTCAGAATTCCCGCCAAAACTCCAAGTGTGAATCAAAAACTCAATCATAAATTGAAATTAGAATTCTTCGATTCTATTTTTCTAACTCATATTCATTCATATGGCTCAGACAAGAAAGTAAAGTTGCAGATGCCATCAAGTGCATTGCAAAACTAAAATGGCAGTGGGCGGGGCACGTTGCCAGAAAACATCACTCTTAGTGCAAATCAGTTCTAGAGTGGCGGCTCTGGGGTGAAAAGCGCCCCAGGGGGAGACCGCAGATGCGTTGGAACGATGACGTGAAGAAGGTGGCTGGATCGAACTGGATGCGAACAGCGCAGGGTCGGGAAGCGCGGCGGCAATTGAAGGAGGCCTATACCAAAATGGTCGAAAACGGATAAGAAGAGAAGAGAAAGATCTTTCTAATAATTTGTTTATGAGCGCCATCTATGTAAAATTTTCGTTACGATTCATCCAATGATTAATCGAATAATATAGAATGCACAAATGGTACTGTATATTCCATTTCACGTATACATACGTGTTTCGATTAGACAAAAGGTCCGTGTTATCGAATGTGGGTTGTAGACAAAGGGATTGCAAGGTAACAACGACGTGTCAATATGAATACAGGTGAGATTTTGATTCGCGGTTGTTGAACGCGCAATTTATTCTGAGACATGCGAAGAGAATATGGCATAAACATATCCGGATGCAAATAAAATCATGAACCGTAAATTCTAAATGACATATCGATACCTCTGGGCTCAAAGGTCGTAAAGGACAAAATACGACTTTTCAGGAGAAGCAAAAAACGATTTTTTTTTATTTCATCTGACTATAACTTCTTTGTTTATTGAGCTATTTAGATGATTCCTAGGAAGAAAGTACTTAGATTTTCCAGAATTTTTATAATAAATATTGCGAAATTGGTTTAGAGCTGTATTTACTGAGATAAATTTCCTTTACGCCCCCAAAATTACAATAAAATGACCTTTACGCCCCTGAAATATTCAACCCTAGTTAGCTCTTTAGGTCGTAAATCCATACTTCTGTAAAAGACAAGGTAGTAATAGACAAGTATTTTTTTATTTAGGTTGTAAATGGCTATAAAAAGGAATACTCGGGGATCCCGGATCCATTTTTCCACTTGATTACTATACTATACTATATTATCAAGCTAATTTTCCGTGAGTAGCTTCGTTTCGATGAGACGCTCAACAATTTCTTATGCGAAAATTCTCGATTGTAGTAGCTAACAGAGGTAGCAAGGATAAAATATCGCAACCCCGGTGCGACACTGTCACTTATCCAAAAATATAGTTTTTCAGGAGAAGCATTTAAAACTTTGACACCTCACAAAACAATGACTTAAGAATATTATAGATGAGATGAACAGCTTATACTACAACGTCAACTTTTAACTTTACTTTTGGATAAATATTAATCACTTTATATTGTAATAAATATAATTTAACGGTATTAAGCTTATGTGCCACACCATGAAACTCTTCGAACGCGTCCTCGAATCTAGGCTCCGCCAAGGGTGTACTGTCTCTGAGTGTCAATATGGCTTCACACCAGGAAGTGGCACCATGGACCCCGTGTTCGCAATTAGATCGCTTGCTGAGGCATACAGGACGAAGGAGAAACCTCTACATCTTGCCTTTTTAGATTTGCAGAAGGCCTTCGAGTGTGTGCCCCGGCGGGCGATCTGGTGGGCATTGAGGGTCAAGGGTGTGCCAGAGGAATATATATTGACATTATCGGGGACATTTACCTCCGATCCGAATCTCTGGTTCGGACTGCTGTTGGCGATACCAACCCAATTACCGTAGGTGTCCACCAAGGCTCGGCGCTGAGTCCTTTCCTATTTAGTGTGGTGCTTGATGTCACGACGGCGGATATACAGGAGCAGCCACCATGGGTGCTCATGTATGCCGATGACATCGCACTGGTAGATGAGGACAAACAGCGCCTAGAGCAAAGGGTGAACCTGTGGAAGGGGACGCTTAAAAATGGTGGTCTGAAACTAAATGTTGCGAAGACCGAGTACATGGCTTGCTGGAGTGCAGACCCGGATAGTATCCGAATAGGGGGTGAACTTGCCGTGAAAACGGACAAGTTCAAATACCTGGGGTCTGTACTGCATGAGTCCGGTGACATCTCGACGTTAGGGCCCGTTTTGGCGCCGCTTGGGCTAAGTGGCGGGAGCTCACAGGCGTTACCTGCGACCGAAAGATGCCGATGAGACTTAAAGGTATCATCTACAAGACCATCATTCGGTCTGTACTCCTATATGGGTGCGAGACGTGGCCGGCCCTTAAGCGCCATGTTGGAGAAATCCATGTCGCGGAGATGAAGATGCTGCGGTGGATGTGCAATGTTACACGATTAGATCGTATTTGTAACGAGTACATCCGCGGCAGCCTTGGTGTCCGCGACGTGGCTGATAAACTCCAAGAATGTCGCTTAAGGTGGTTTGGCCATGTTTTGAGGATATGATCCCGTGGACGGCCCAAAAAGCGTTGGCTTGACGTATTGGAGGGGGACATGAGAGCCAATGGTCTCACTATAGAGGATGCTCAAGATCGGGTGAAGTGGAGGCGTTTAAGTAGGAAGGCGGACCCTGGCACTAAGCCGGGATAACGCAAAGTAGAAAGAAAGAAAGATTGTAAAAAATATACTTTATCATTATTTAACTCATTTTTACATTTTTTGCAAAAGTGACAGTGTCGCACCGGGGGTGCGATATGTCGCGATGATACAAATTATTACTAACTGGTTATTTTTGTGTTAAATCTCAAGATAATTATCTAAATTATTCGAAAAAATATTTGTCCTACAAAATGTATGGTTTGATCAAAGAGTATCCCTCCTTCCAACATGTATCGATAACGAGGTCATCAAAAATGATTCCTAACCAGCTGTTTTTTTGTTTTTGCTTAGTTAATATTTATATGACGTTATATAATGTTTTGAGTGGTAGAGCCACGCTGTAGACAGTTTTGTCTACAGCATGAATGGGCTGGCTCGACCGGATCGTTACCACTGTCTCACAGAAAACCGACGTAAAGTAGTGGCTTGCTGCTGCGTTTCGTACGGTGAGTGAGATAACCGGAAGCCCAAATCCCGTCCCCTTCCCAATCCCTAATTATCCCTTTCCTTTAAGGTCGGCAACGCGCCCATGACTCTTCTGGTGGTGGGCGTACATGGGCGGTTGAGATCACTTACCATCAGGTGACCCACTTGCTCGTTTGCCGGCCTATACTATAAAAAAAAAAAAAAAAATTAACAGTCATATTGTCCTACAAATTGCGTGGTACGTTATCCTGGTCCTACCTCTAATAGCTACCACAATCGAGAATTTTCGCATAGGAAATTGTTGGGCGTCTCATCGAAACGAAGCTACTCACGGAAAATTAGCTTGATAGTAATTAAGTGGAAAAATGGATCCGGGATCCCTGACTAGTTGTTTTCAAATAGTTTGTAATCAACTATTATTTATTAAAAAAAAGGTTATTAAAAACATTATTTTTGAGTAATTAGGTAACAAAATTGTATTTTTTCTTATTATTTTACTTTTAGGAACTCAACAATCAGTACTTTTTGACACTCTTTAGTCTTTTTACTTATAATTATTAAAGCATCTTCTTTCAAACCTTGCCTAGAAACACTTCTTCAGTTTAGAAGTTGTGTTTATATTAGGGTTTATAGGATACCTACTTACTTCAATATTTGAGTTTAAAGGGCTTTGCAGAAAAATACTACAAAATTAAACTGAATCGTATGGCACGTCTGTCTTATTTGTGAATATACTATAATGAATGTACAGGACAATTCTTATAGATGACGACCTTTACAACCTACTTCTTTTTATGATTAACTTAAAACATAAGGTCGTAAAGGACAATAAGTACTACATGTGCATTTTACCTCAAAAAAAAAATGTTTAATGTTCCTTACCACCGTAGTATCTGAAGTTTAAAACTCAAATGATATTTACGTCCCAATTTCATAGTTATTTCTGCTAAATGTACCAAATTTTTCCGGTCGTAAAGGCACTTTTTTTAAGAATTTCGAGGAATGGAATATACAGATCGATAGAGAATTAAATTCTGAACAAAACTGTATATATAACTCATTTTCGCCCAAATGTCCTTTACGACCTTTGAGCCCAGAGGTATCGATATGTTCATCAAAAACAGCTAAAAACCATCTCGATTTTAAAACATTCCAATTGGTCCTTTTGTTTAATTAAACGCTACGTTGCCACCACACACACACTCGCACGTACACGCGCCCTTATAATACTCCTATTTTATGTTGGGGATTAAAAATATAGTTTTTTTTAACGGCAATTGTATATACCCTACTACAATGCGTTACGAATGGTTTCTTGAAACTACAATGACTGCGATGCGTTGGCGAAATGAGTGGTGCACTCATTAGGCTATTTTTATTTTGAAAGATTATTCTGTACATTTCAATTAGTTCAAAAACTTACCACCGCCAACTTATGACTGTAGTTCTCTAAATACATACTATGACGTAGATTGTCAGTAACATCATTTGTAGGTCATCTTTCTATGCTTTTACCTGTTGTATTTATTAATTAAATAAAAAATAGCTTATCGACTCACTGTTGTCAAAACTATTATAAGTTTGTCCATAAAAAATGACAAAGACTAGAAAAACTAAGTAATTAAAACTGTTATCAAGATGTTGCGTCGGAAAATTCAATATCTCATTGTAAACTCACCTATATTACACGCTGATAAGGGATCCAGCACATAAACTATAGACAAATATGTACATAGAATAGAGATGTACTTATAGTACCTATTCCATATTGCATTCGCAAAAATGAAATATTATATCAGCTGTGATAGTCCTACTTAGGCAAACTCCTCCTTACCGAGGTATGTATATCATGCCTAAAAACTATTAAAATCTAATTATTTTACTTTATAACGTTCCTCATTGACATAAATTGAGCTGTTCAAATTCAAATAAATAATATTTTAATGTATGTAGTTGGCATAAAGTGAGCTGTTCAAATTCAAATAAATAATACTTTAATGTATGTAGTGCAAATCTGTATTGTAATAATACAAATAACAATTAATACAACCGCTACATAAACGCATTACAGTGGCGTTGCCACTTTTAATTTTTCAAACATTTTTCTACCACTTACTAGTCTACCTCGTCTCGCCATTTCTTGCGTGAGTTAAAAGCCTATACCCTGTACATAACATGAATAACAAAGCATATAAAACGATAATCCATCTATGTGACGTCATTATTTTCTTTTCCCGCTGTTCTACTGCTGAACAAAGGCTGCCCTCTTAATGCACGTCCCCAGGTGAATGACGTCATTTCCTCGTGTATCGATCCACCCCACCGTGATATTGGCGTGGGTTCCTTCAGATTGATCGGCGGTTTAAAAAGAAGTAACAAGAATATATTTTAGAAGTTCAGACATAAAACACACTTCGCAAGTGTCCAATATTGGGAACATAAGTGAATTGGACGCGCTAATTGTGCGAGCTAACTTATAACTACACCGACAGACGGACCACTTGCTGAATGAATCATGTCATTTCTCATTGTAGAATTTCACACTCTAAATTGGCTCATATAATTCTATATGCAACGATACATGTACTCCTTCAATAAAGTCTGATACACAGTTAAAATTTAACACAAATTTTATGTTGTTTTTTATGATACTTCATTTCAAAATTCGTGCATAACTGTATGTTGCAAAAATAATAGTACATCAATCCTTTTTTGGGAAAATCTTTACGATATCTCAACAAATAAAAATGCCTTGGCCGATATGATCACTAATCGACAAAGCCTAAAAATAAATTTTAAAAAATGACTTATAGTATTGTAAAAGTATTTTATATTACTCATGGTGTGTTCACATCAAGAAGGTCATTTGCAAGTGAACATTTTGCTACGCCTTTTGTATCTAATTCTTTGAAAAGCAGTTCAGGGGTGTTTATCATTTCTAAATAACTCTTGTGATCTAACATCAGGTAAAAAATGTGGTAAGCTTGGTTCTTATACAGATTTGTGTCGTCTACTTGGATTTTGGAACAATGACATGTGTTCTGAAACATGGATTGATGACACAGTTACCCGTCATTTTCTATATGTCTAGATGTATTTTTGAATTTTCGTGAATTTTGAAAGCGGAAACAATGCTTCCAAAAAGTGATATTCCAGTTGACTGATTTATGTCTATGAAATAAAGAAAGTGAACTAGCTCGTCACATTTGGTTATGCTCGATTTGGTACGATAAGAAAACGACCACTTGTCACAATAAATTTTGATAAGAACGGAAGAGTAGTGAAAGTTTTTAGTCAACTGTGCTTCTACGTCATGTGGGTTTCTGTCTGGGTCATGGAACAAAATGATGTTTATCATAATTTATTTTGGGATAATATTGCTCAGAAAATGCTTGTGAGGTTTAAGTTTATGAATTATTGAAGCAATTTATTTTTGAGATAGCTATTGAGGATTGATTACACGCAAACAGTATATCTTAATTTTTATAAGGATGCTACGAACGATAATAGCTCCATGGCTTGTGCGTCAACAGCTTTCAACACTTTTCCAAAAGTAAAAAAAAACGAAATGATTATTTTTCTTAATTCGTCTGTATGGTATGTTATGTATGTTACGCAACATTTCCGAAATATGGACCTCATTTGATCATTCTTTTTGTGTTTATTCCGGGAGTGGTTCCATATTTTGTAAGATCTGATGATGGAGTACGAGCGAAAATGGGGACCTCCCCAACAGAGGGCAAATGCACTGCGACTTGGGACGATTGGTATTAAAGTCGATTTTTGAAGTTTTTATCTTATATTTTTGGAAAAAAATAATTAATTTCTCTTCCGAAACTGATCCATAGGGCGCAATAAACTATAAAATTGGTAAAGAGAGTAGACATTCAAAAATCGCTATAATATGCTTCTATAACTACGATCTATAGCTAATGTAGGACAATGAACGTTGATGAGATTCAATGGTTCATGTGCGACAGTGCGTGACGACTTTGCACAAACGCAAATATGGCTATGATTGTTCGAAAAATTACTTTCAAGTTGTAAAAGGATGTTTAGTTTGTTATTAACGGTATCTACCCTAGAAGTTATAATGGTTGTAATTACTTTATACATAAACATATTTTTTAGAACAGTGTTTCGTTATTTCAGTATTTTCTTTAGTATTTTTAATATTTTGTCATTTCAGAGTAAATTCATAACTTAAGCTTTACTGTTATAGATCATATTAATTTATAGATTAAAATAAATATATGAAATTAACAACAGAATCAATATGCAGATATGATAAATTTTTAGAAGGTATAAAAATATTTTTGAAGACTATGAAAATTTGCACTAATTTATTACCAACACTGGATCAAATACTAGTCTTAACTGAGAACAGCAGTAATGAACTTTGACTCCGTTTAATAAGAACAGATTGTATACGCCTTGAGAATGTTTTTGTTATTGCTCTCTGCGTAATAAATAAATGATTTATCAGTTCGGTATAAATTAACAATGTTTATTAGGTTTCAGATGTTTCTTTCACTGTTAATAAATAAGAACAGATTGTATGCGCCTTGAGAATGTTTTTGTTATTGCTTTCTGCGTAATAATTAAATGATTTATCAGTTCGGTATAAATTAACAATGTTTATTAGATTTCAGATGTTTCTTTCACTGTTAGTTATGTGAGTTTAAACATCGCTAAAATTTGGATATTTTGGTGATATAGGAGGGGATATAAAAGAAAACTTTTCACGGAGTTGTATCATACGGTTTATGGTGACGACGCTACTTCATCGATAAAAACAATTATAATGCATGCAAAATATCATCATACCATATCATCCGGGGTACGTTAAATACGTACTGCTTTTTCAAAGACACCGAGTTGATAGCATACTTTTTTACATTGTTCTAGAAAAGTAATTTCATATGGGCAAAAAAGGTGTGAAGGCACACAATAACTGAGACAAACAGATGTATCGCCTATACTCTTTTTCGCGTAAATGGGGCTTTGGCATACCATTTAGTAGCGAATAAGATCGATGGTATTTACTGGTGAGGCATAAAATGACTCGCGATATAAAATCAAGTACACTGCAATATCTCTCAATGCCATTCTCATATGCAATGAGATCACGTTAAGGAAATTTAAATTATCGCAACACCAAATGAATAAACAACGCTGAAATCAATATAGATTTAATAGCAAGCATATTTCTAGAATGGTAACATTTCACGGTTATTGGTCACACTGCGCCCTTCCTTATGCCTCAGGAAATCCCTAATAGCTGTATAATTTCACACACGTATTGAAGTTTAAGTGAAACAGTGTTGCCAACCTATATTACGATACGTAATGGATGAGTTGTTGCTTTGGGGTGAATCGACTTCCGGTGCGTTAGTGGTCTTATTACCATTTTGTTTGAAGTAAAAAGTTGTATATAAATAGTAAGATTTAGGTAGAATATCTGTATCTAGAATTTCGGTTTCCAGAGCATTAAATAAATACATTCAACAGTCACACACATAGTCCTGACCCCACACTAGGTTAACCTGTATCGTGGGTATCAGGAACTACGACGAACATGCGGTCCCACAACACCCAGGCCAGAAACAAATTTTTGTGGATCACACAAACACTTGTCTTAGTGCGGGAATCGAAACCACGGCCTCTCACTTCGCAGCCGGTCAGCCACTGCGCCACGGATGCAGTCAATTGATTAATATAACTCGCAGATAGATAAAACAATTTGCGTTTTTTGATATTATTCAGGCCTTGTGTAAGTAAGATAAATGTGCCGGTCTGGATAAAGGAATTCATACTAGTGTGTATTACAAGGTAGTCCCTCGTATGCGAGAGGCCGTCTGGGTTGGTACCACCAACTCTATCTATTTCTGCATCTATTTCTACCGTCAAACAACAGTGTGTAAGCACTGTTGTGTTTCGGTTTGAAGGACATTGAAGCTAGTGAAATTACTGGGCATTATGAGACTTGACATCTTATGTCTCGGGGTGACGAGCGGAGTTGAGTGCCATGCAGTGCTTAATAATTCAAAGTTATGTGTGGTGTTTCTGTTTATGGGCTGTTGTGGCGCTTACCATCAGGCGAGCGACTTATTCGTCTCGTCATTAAATTAAATAAAAAAAAAATGGTCTATGAAACCATATGGTGAAATATTAAGCAAAAGGTTTATTTACATTATCTGTCTAAAGTTCCATTGAATAATCTCGTGTTTGTTGCATCCGAGTAAAGATTCTTTTTATTACGGTTGCTTTTAATAGTTTTAGACTAGTGTTAAAAATAGACTTGAGTCTGGTAAACCGACGAAAACCTGTAACCAGACCAACAACAGAAAAAAAAGCCTATGGCGCTTCCGATATTGGCATAGTAATAAGTTACACGCACATCCTCAAACACTGTTATAAAAAAAGGAAAACAGCGCAGGTGTGTCTGGCATCCTGCCACATGTGATTCACCTGGTTAGTCACTTTCGCAATCCCGTTTTGCAATATAATATATACTGTTCCGGTCGTCGGGATTTTATAAATAGACACAGACACTATTGCTAATAAATAATAAGGTTTTTATCCTATTTTATTTTTAAACTTGATAGTAATTGAGTTTGTCTTTTACGTGATATTTTATCCGGTTCGAAGGACCAAAGAAAAATCTATATCTATTTAACCATATCATAACATTTTAATGTGAACTACTTTATTTTTCATTTCCATCAAATTTGAACCATCATATTTCCTAATAAGGTATCTCCAAGAAGCGTCCATAATTTTTTGTTTCTGGTCACAATTAACGCGCCGCCACATCATTAATACAAAAATAACACGGTTCAAAGTTCTTACAAATCGCTGGATCTGAGGTAAGGACCGAAATAGGCCCACTTCCCGCGCGTGTGTACAACTCGGGGGAACATCCGCTCACTTTGTCACTAAAGTTACTAAATATAGTTAAGTTCTTTGACAGTTTCCATTTGACTTGTTGTTGTGTGAGTCGCGATTGAGATATAAGATGTAGGTTTGGGGAAAATATGTTAAAAAACGAGGTAAAAGGTATTAATAAGAGTGGTACAGTTTGTAGCCAACATGTTTGTCTGAACAGTAAACATTTATGTCTGGCTATTGTCAGATTATACTATACGTTACACAGGAAAACGTCTTATTTGTTTAGACCTCTTAAAGTAATATAATGATTCAAATTTAATGCCTATGGTGCATATCGACAATATTTTACAATTCTGGACCTTATTTCACAGTCAAATTATGGAAAAATTAATAGATAAATATATAGATTTAGTGTAATTGTCAAGTGTATTTTAATGATGATGTGTATTGATTAGTTGATATTGATTTCTATACATAGGTTTCATTTATTTTTGTACTGACTTGTCATCAATGATGACAAGTCAAGATAGCGTATCTTAATTGCCTACATGTTTAATAAACTATTTCACTTCATTTCAATTGAGTCAAATACTTATTAACTATATCATACTAAAAGTGTATTAGCGAGTGAAAACACGTTTCTTTCAACACATTGTATAATGTAACGAAGGCCTGGGCCATGTTTAGAACTCCTAAGTAGTGCCCCTGAGCTACATCCAAATTATCAGATTACAAAGTATCTAACAGTAAAGGTAATTTCGAAAAGTCGGGACAATGTAAACTAAGATGTGAAGCAATATGAAATATGACACTAAATATTTGCAAATGTAAACAATGGCTGGAGGTTATGGTCTTATAAATCATGAGATCAGCAGTTTAAATGCTATTTCGATACACGCAGTTGCTTTAGGCTATGCAGACATATGCATTAATTGTTTGGATTTCAAACTGGCGGTATGAGATTTATGTATGGGTAGAAATCCTTCGAATTCATACAATATATTTACTAGATTTAAGATATTTACTTTCTCTTTCGATCTGACACGAATTGATGATACAAAGCTTCATCAACCGTCGATTTGAAGTTAGTCAGATCACTGTTTACACCGATGACGCTAAATCCGCGTAAGACGAACTGTCGATACAAAAACACAGTACACGCTACCAAAACGTCACATTAGTCATAGTTATAGAAATACGTTTTGGCGAGCACGGAGCGGGGTTTGAACCCGCGCTATTTGCGTGCTGGCATCGCGCCAGCGTCGTCCGCATCTGACCCGTTTCCAGTTGTGTTCGCTTTGTGTCTACTCCCTGGTATCAATAGATTAAAGGACTGGATTAGAGATGATGAATAGATGGATTGATGAAACGGAGCTAATGGTAAAACAAGTCCGGATAAAAAATTACGAGAGCCAAAAGAGGCGAGGTTTTGTAGCAAAATAGGTATTTAAAGTTGACTGATGAAATGTACGTGATCAATTTATTATGGTTAAACATACGGTCTTTAGAACCCGTTTAAATTAAATGATCAAAAATTGGGTGCATAAAATTGCTTGCCTCAACAACTCTTATATAACGGGAACTTCTCATTTAAATTTAATTTCGTTTGTCTCCAGGATTCTGGTAGGAGCACCTGAAGATGAGCGCTATCCTCCCAAGAACTACAAGATCTCGCGACCAGGTGCAGTATACCGCTGCGAGCCTGGTCGAAGGTCTTACTCCTCGGAAGGCTCTGCCCAGCGGCCGCTCGACCGCTGCGCAGAGATGGTTTTCGACAAGACTTACAGTAAGTATTGTGCTTTGATTTTTTTAACATTACTTCTTAAGAGATAAAAGCCACCGGGACGCTGTCTATAGTATCATCCGTAATTTTAAAAGGAGAGTCATGACTTCAATACCATGACATGAATATCGATCTAATAGATGTTAAAGAAGCCTCGGAATACAATGGCAGCGATTTGTTTGTACATGATCGTACAGAGGAAGGTGAAGACGATGTTAGGAATGGTCTTAAAGGAAGTATCCTTTACATAGTAATGTAGCGTGAGTGAACATGGATGATACTGCCTAAACAGTGTGTCAACTTAGTTTGTCTTCAGCCAGCACGACCTCGTAAACTTGACCCATTGACTGTGCCAAACCACCTTCGAAAATATTTTTCTAAAGTCGCTCATTCCCTCATTATTCAGTTTTTAGGCCAAATAGATATAAAAATAGTGTTAGCAATCGAAATATGACTAAACCCCAATGTCAATGAACCTGTTTTTTATCCACATTTTCTAAAGCTAAGTACAGTTATAATTTTGGTTAACAATGAATGTTTAACGTCACTTCACTAGTTTCAATGAGCGGCTCTATTACGTGGAAGTCCTTTTTTATCTGTCTCTCTGAACGACAAAACTTTGTTGACTTTTTCTTTTTATATTTAGAACATCTAACTGGCTGCAGGAAAATGTATCTGTCTTCTTTTAATCCTATGGACATTTTTATAAACTATTAATATAGTTTTATAGCAAAAGACCAGTAAATTTGTAAGTTGGTCACCTGATGGTATATGATTACTATCACCCATGAACACCCACAATTCTAGTAAAAAAAGTAGTGGTTGTTTTGCCGTCATTTAATTTTAAGGAAAGGAATTGCAGTAGGCCGTTGGTTTTTTTACACTTTCCGTACTATAGACAAAACTGGCTACAGTACAGCTCTAACATATTTACATACAAGATCACCACTTTTTTACTAACGGGTAGGCAGAGGTGCAAGTCGCCGCTTTCATTCTATGACAGATGACAATCCTATCGCCTAATGGGGCACAAGTTTTAATCCCGAAAAGCCCAAACACAAATTGTAACCAGGGTGATACTTGGGAATTAAATCCACGATCTCACGTGTTCCTCACTTCAAATGCTAAGAAGCGGTGAAGCTGCTAAATAATAGCAACTAAGTAGTATTTATTTCCTTGAAATAACTGCAACCAGTAACAATTCCCCGCACGATTGACAAATAAAGGACCTCCATACAAGGTACTTATGCATTCAATACAATAAATCTGTTATTAATATCCTACGACGACGCCAGTACGGTTTTCATTGGATGATGAATGTGAATGGAATATCGTTCGCGAACTGTAATATTATAACGTATTGTAATGTATTCATTTATGACAGGATCTGCTGGCGCCTTAATGTAATAGAATTAATATTGTATGTTAGAAGGAAAGGTGGGTTTTGTCTGGTGTGATGTGGTAGGGAATTGGCCTGGAAACTTGGCTATTTATCCTGACACGGCTAAGAATACACTGGACCCGATGTTAATAACAGTACAGGTCAGTCCAAACAATTACTACCGTCAAGAGAAATTGCGTCCCTCGATGGTCAGCAGAATTATGCGGATATGAAATTACTGGATGTAGATTGGATGACCCCGTAACGCGATTCGTTTAACGAGTCTATGGCGGTCTTTCATTATGTAAAAGTGGGTCGGGTCAGTCGGGTACAAAAATGATCCGGTGAAGAGTACCAGATTAGGGAGTTAATCATTTATTGCACTCATGTTTGGAACATTTAGTTCCGTAGCCTGGAACTAATACATAACTAATTATACCCATATATTATTACCGGGCATCGATTGCAACTGCTACGTCGGCTTATTATGTGCAATCGTTCCTAAAATGCTGGTCGTGGAAAAAAAACATGATATGTTTTTCAGTATGTTATTGTTATTTAACTCATGCAGCTTTTACATTGAAAATATTACTACTATCCCTACTATCCCAATGAAATTGTCGACTATAGAGACATTGCATCGACAATCGCCTGGATTATTTAACTGAATCTATTTAATTATGTTTTATAAATTCAATTATTCATACTTCAAACCAGTTCAGTTCACCATAATTCGCAAGGGGAGCGTAAATTATGACGTACGACGCAACGGGCGCTGCGCACGCGCAGTTGATTTATAAGCACTGCGCATTGTCTCCCGAATGATCATGCATCACGTCAAGTAGCATAATGGCTGCTTTGTGCTGGACACTCACGTCTTGTAAAGGAAACCAGCGTATTCATCATGGCCACATTTCATTTTATTACCAGCTCCTGCTCTTGGCTCCGCCCACGTGAATATTGCCCGAATAAAAATTAACACTGACTGCCTATGAGTAAATTCCTAATTGCTTTTCTAAAGGTCAGCAATGTACCCTCAATTCCGCTGGTCTTGTAAATTTTCATTCTTTTCATGCAGACAAGCATGATGCAGGATTTTCATGCTTGCAGTTGCGTATAATAGCGCAAGAGTGTGAATAGAGCTGTAAACAGCATCTTCCTGCTTAAACGGTTCTACTTTGTCCGATCTTGAGTTCTACGTAGTGAGACTATTACTATTTAAAAAAAAAATGATAAAATCATATAGATTTACCTACTGGATGATTTACAGTAAAACTTATATTTTATTGAATCATATTTATTTCTTAATATAATTGTTATGATTTTTATACAAAAAAGAACTTTAAAATGCCTTAGAGTAAAGTTCACGAATTGGCCGTATTATTTTTGCCGTTTCAGTGACGGTATGTATTATTATTCCACTTTTTCTGTATCATTTATTCTACATTGTTGTTATTATTAAATCATAAAATTTAATCTTTAATCAAGTTGCTAAATTTGTAACAACCGTTTACAACGTTGGATCAAATCAATAGAACCACTGAATACAGTATAATCGGAAGAAATCAAAAGAAAACTGGGTTAAGTAACTCAAACATCCTGTGTGTGTTAAGGAACGATTCTGAATGAAACCGCAACGCCTTTTTTTATGCAGTAAAGGAGTACGAACGAATATATTACCTGATGATAATTGATTACCTCTGTACTTGAATGGTACTACTTTAACGGTAGTGGCGGACCTTATAAATTGTATCAAAGAGCAGCTATGGTTTTTTGTGTCGGTATTTTTATGAGTTTAACACCTGAAATTGAACTGACTAATTCATGCTATAGATGAAACTGAATTGGTTTTTCTTTATAGCAAAGGCCAGCAAACAAGCAAGTGAGAATCATGGGCGCCTTGCCGGCCTTAAAGGGAAGGGATAATTAATGGATTGGGAAGGGGGAGTGGATCTGGGCCTTCGGATATTTCACTCATCATACGAAACACAGCAGCAAGGGCCTACTTTACGTCGGTTTTCTATGAGACAGTGGAAAATGGCTTATTCATGTTGTAGACAAAACTGTCTACAATGTGGCTCTACCACTCATAAATAGTAATAAAAGCCGGTAACTGTAGACCATAGGCGTTTTTTTGATGTGTGTGACGACAGCATTATCGTCCGTGGTCGCAACGCCTGCCGCGGTATCAAGCTGCAACGTTCGGAATCGACCCTACAACGCGATTGTGCAACATCTCGAATAATTTGGACGATGCATACTCGGAGTTTTTATTTAGCACCGCTCGCGGAATCTTGTGATTCACCGACCCATTGTTTCACGAAATTTGTTTGGCTCGAAACCGCTTAACCCCACGAGATTTGAATATTTCTCTTAAATACTTAAATTCGTGCATGTTTGAAAGGGTAATAAGTTGGTATATTGGGTTAAATATTTATGTTAAATTGGCGTGGTTTTATGGTTTGCGGTATAGTGCAATTAATAATCTTTAATAATGTAACAAGCGATTAAAGTTACTATCTCACAACTTTAGGTTTATTTTTCTGTTTTTAAAATCCTGGCACGATAAAGTGAAAAGATGGTAAGTGATCTTCATCACCCATGTATGCCCACAATACCAGAACAATCATAGGATTTGACTATCTTAAAGGAAAGGGATAATTAAGGGAATGGGAAGAGGGGGATTTGGACCTCAGGATATCTCACTCAATGTACGAAACACAGCAGCAAGCTGCTACTTGACGTCGGATGTCTACAAGACAGTTGTAACGACCCGGTCGAGCCGGCCCATTCCTGCCACAGACAAACCTGTCTACAGCGTGGCTCTACCACTAAAATTTATATCATCATCATCATCAGCCACAGGACGTCCACTGCTGAACATAGGCCTCCCCCAAAGATTTCCAGACCGACCTGAATCCAGCTACTTCCTGCGACCTTTATCAGGTCGTCTGTCCATCTTGTAAGCTGACAAAAATTAAAATTTATATTATTTGACTAAAAACTTAAAACAAATAAACCGACGCAAGAATCGAAGTGACCAACTGTCGTTCTTAGTCAGCTATTACATTCTATATTACAAAGGTCATTGACCTCAGTTATCTACCAAAACATTCGAAACCATTGCACAATACCACTAAATGCCCGCTGATCTAATTTTCCACTTTCACTTGACACAAGTTCGAACCTTTGCCCTCCAGTTGGATGGTAATTAGCACGGATAAATTACGAAATCGTTAGTGGGCCATGTGTGGGTGGCGTGGGCGGTCGCTACCTGCACCAGTAGTGGGTCACGCGGCGTGCGGTTAAAAGTATAGCAATAGCAAAGTGTTGACGTAATGGTTCGAAGGCATTGATAGCTCACAGCGGTCTTTTGTTTTGAATCCTGGATAGGGAGAAGTGTTTTAACCGACCTTTCAAAAAAGGAGGAGGTTCTCAATTCGGAGAGCTTTTTGAGCTTCTATTTTTTTAAACTAAATAATATTCGAAACACGTTACCACGTTTTGAAGTGGTAGGGCCACACTATAGACAATTTTGTCTACAGCATCAATGGGCCGACATGACCACCATGGGTAGTTACCACTGTCTGATGTCTTGCGGAAAACCAACGTGAAATAGCAGTTTGCTATGGTATTTCATATGGTAAGTGAGCTTGTTATGGTATTTCATGTGGTGATTCATACATTTTAAGGCCCAAATCATTTCCTAATCCGGTAATTATCATCTAGTCAATGCGCACATGATATTTATGCTATTGTGGGCATTCTTGGGCAGCGATCCCCTACCACTAGGTGACCCGGTTACTGGTTTACCTAGGCTATTAAAAATCCAGAATCACTGCATGCCCCTTTAATAAATAGTCCTTACCAAATTTGTAGAAATGACATAAATACTATGCATATGTAACAGATACTGTATATCATGCGTACGCGCAGCTAATATGTGGTGCATTGGGATCCGGCAGCGAGAAGTTCAATTTCATAGTTTAACAGATAACCGAGTTCAATGCAGATAACGCGCTGAGCGTGCAAATAACCAGGCACGGGGCACCAGTTTCGATAGAATATATTATATCGATGAAATTGTGTTTATCGATGATAAAAGTGGATATAATTTTGGATGCTGACAAATGGATTAATTCGCTACATTTCGTCGTTGGTCTAAAGCAGATGATGTAAAAAGCGAGCGTATCCCCATATCGGGTACAAATTTCAGATCCGGGCAACCTCTGTCTGCTTTTATGAATTGAAAACAAATCCTTATTGTAATTACCCATCCTTGGATTTGTACAAGGGACCAGGCCAATGAAATTACTGGGCATTGTGAGACTTAACATCTTAAGTCTCGGGGTGACGAGCGTAGTTCAGTGCAATGCAGTGCTTTGTAATTCAAAGTTCTGTGTGGTGTTGCTTCTGTTTATGGGCAGGCGTGGCGCTTACCATTAGGCGAGCACCTTGCTTGTCTCGATAATCAATCAAATAAAAAAAAACTCATGGTTTTTCTGCCTAAGTATGTTGTTAAGACCAATGAGCCGAAAAATGTTTTATAACATAATTTATCTAAATCTAAAGCTGTCAGTAACAACTTGCTTTCTGTCACTCTGTAATGCATCTAAGTGAAGATAAATAGCTAAAGAAATTGGTCGTAAATGGTTCAGTTAACATTGTAAAATGACATGTCTATATTATTACGTACGGTTACTGTTAACCGGAAGCTGATATAACAACAAGTAATTGCTTTCGTTTTGGCGTAACATATGTTTACATAACATATTGTAACTTATTTTAAGTACTGGGTGAATATTTGTGTTGCTTTTAATGTTGTGGTTGTGGTCTTCTCTTAATTCTATCATACCATATTGGTCGCCTGAGATATGTGGGTGTGTGTTTAATGTGTTTTGTCAGATTCCGCCACGACACTCGGATTCTCCCGCTTTAACCGATCTTTCCTTCTGCTATGCGTTATAATATTTTTTTTTTACTAGCCCTGTATTATACATGTCCCACTGCTGGGCACGGGCCTCCTGTACTGAATGAGAGGGGTAAGGCCTTAGTCCACCACGCTGGCCTAATGCGGGTTGGCAAACTTCACATACCTTCGAAAAACCTTATCGAGTTCTCAGGTATGCAGGTTTCCTCACGATGTTTCCTTCACCGTTAAAACAAGCGATGATTAACAATGAATATACACTGAGAAAAGTCAGAGGTGTATGCTCTTGGGGCTGGTTTCGAACCTGCGACTTTCATCTCGAGAGTCCGTACCACTCCCCGCTGAGCTATCGCTGCTTAGAATAGTAATAAATGACAGTCTCCGTGGTACAGGGGGCGAGTAGCCGGCTGTGAAGCGAGAGACCGCGGGTTTGATCCCCGCACCGAGACAAATGCTTGTAACAAACAAATATTTGCGAATCACATAAACACTTATCTCGGTGTGGGAATCAAACCCGCGGCCTCTCGCTCACAGCCGGCTACTCGCCATGGAGGCTGTCCCTACCAATAAGAAAATAATTTCCCCCAATGACCATGCATTTAAATATCGACAATTATTCGACACAATCACATCCCTAACGTTATCAGTGCGTTGTATTTCACAAGCTTCATTGTTGTAATCGACGGTGAGTCTGGTAAACAATTCGCCGCCGCTTTTTCTTCTTATCTTACATTTTTCACTCGTTATCAGTAGATGCCCCTATGTCATTGAATCATTAACGAAACCTTATCAATGGTTATTAAAGTAATATGGTCGGAATAGAATTGTTTTACACTTTTAGATTAATAGAAAGGTGGTAGGTCCATTGTAGGCGAGAGGCCGTCTGGGTTGGTGCCACCGCTTTGTCTATTTCTGCCCCCAAGCAACAGTATGTAAGTACTGTTTGAAAGACATTGAACCCTGTGAAATTACTGGGCATTATGAAACTTAATATCTCGGGGTGACGAGCGCAGTTCAGTGCCATGCAGTGCTTTGTAATTCAAAGTTCTGAGTGGTGTTACTTCTGTTTATGGGCAGGCGTGGAGTTTACCATTAGGCGAGCGCCTTTCTCGTCTCGTCATTCAATGAAATAAAAAAAACCGTGTGGATCACACAAAAATTTGTCTCGGTGCGGGAACCGAACCCACGGTCTCTTTGCCAGAGGTTTCCCTTGAGCCTTTGAGTGTCGTCAAGAAACTGAACCTGTATACGATTATTTTATACCCAAAGTTATTTCAGAGCTATCTCAAATATGCCGACAGTATCATAAATATTACAACTTTATGAAGTCAACAACATAATGCAAATTATACGTAAATTGCAGGAGCACGTGGGCCTTAATATTTGATAATGTGGGTGCCATGGCCGTGCGTGGGTGCAGGTTTGATTCCTACTGCGGTCTACTTCACGCAATATATCGTTTAATATACGAATGATTTTATCATCGCTTGGGTGAAAGGAAACGGAATAAAGCCAAAGAAAGATATCTGAATGGATTGAATTTGACTGAAGCCTATTTTCTACTAACAATGTTTAGCTTTTAGTTTTAGTAACCGTCTTAGCTTGGTGGTAGGATCAAAGTAAGCAACTCAGCATTTTATACCAAGTCGTAATTGATAAAACCGACGCAGGAAATTAAAAAATCGCTAAAAATAAAATCACCCAATTCTAAGTCGTTCTTCTAAAGAGATAGGTAACTAGCAAATGGGCCACCTAAAAATGGTAAAGCTACGATGCTATGATTGGTAGAGAGTACCAACTTAAAATTCATTAATTTTGCGCATCATTTTATCGAATTTAAGCTACCACTAACATCTTAGATGGTAACCGTCCTCTCAATCACCTACTAACAAATTTAAAGGCGTCAAACGGGCAAATCAACTGGCGTGGAGATACAAACCCGTAAACAAGATACTTCCGCGTAACCGTCGCGAGATATATAACTTGTTTGCGATTTGTTTGCTTAAAGTAACATGCGTAGGAGCACAGGTATAAATGAGTTTAAAAATCAGTGAGATTTTATTTTTGTTTGATTGAATAACGAAACGAGCAAGGCCTGATGGTGAGCGCCACGCCAGCCCATAAACAGCAACACCGGTCAAGTCAATGAATCGCAACACCGAAATGCGATCGATGCTAAATAAATATACAGCTGCCGCGAGATCAAATAACTGACGCTGGCTTTTTTGTTCCATATTCTAATAAATGGATATCAAGGCTCTTTTTATAGCATAAGACGACAAACGAGCACGTGGGTCTCCTGATAGTAGGTGATCTCTACCGCCGAAATGGATAATTAAGGGATTGAGAAGGGGAAGGGGTTCGGGCCTCCGGATATCTCACTCACCGTATGAATCGGATATTTACATCGGTTTTCTGTGAGACAGCGGTAACGACCCGGTTGAGCCAGCCTATTCATGCTCGTTTCGTACGGTGAGTGAGATGAGATATTCGGAGGCCCAAATCCCCCTCTCTGCCCCAATCCCTTAATTATCCCTTTTAAGGTCGGCAACGCGCCTATGATTATGATTCTTCTAGTATTATGGGCGTACATGGGCGGTGGAGATCACTTATCATCAGGTGACCCACATGCTCATTTGCCGGCCTATGCCATAAAAAAGTTACTGTAAGTATCTTAGATCTTCCCATAGCAACTATTAGGAGGCTTACGTATCCTATATGAGAAATGTTTAGCAAAACTTAAGGTCAGAATACTCATAAAAATCTGATTATTATTTTTTTTGTAGACCGGTTTAGTGGCAAAATATCTTCGTTCCTATTTGGCGTTACTAGTTTTTTTAACATCCTTAATTCATTCTTATTCTTGTTGAATACTGAATAAGTAGTTGCTAACGTAACGTGGGTGGAATTGTTACAAGAACTTAACTAACGTTTGTCCTCGGGTCCGTCCGCGTAAGCTGTCTTTTGCAGTATAAAAGTAAACTATGTGCAAACCAGGTCATGGGCTAACTGTGTGCTAAATTTCATCCAAAACGGTTCAGCCGTGAAGGCGTAATTGACTAACAAACATTCAAACTCTTGGGGCTGAGGGGCGTGCGACTTCACTTGATGGTTAGTTGGGGCGGGTATAGGGGTACATCCTTGTTTCCCTGTGCCTGTATCGGTCATCCGCCTGTCGTGTCGCACGTCTCTCAATTTGCTTCTTCCCTCTTCGGAGTGGGAAGAAGCATTTAAATGCTGGCATGAATCTGGTGACCACAAACAAACACATTATAAGTCGGTGGTCGCAGGTTTTCTTTGACTGTACTGCGCTTACCATCAGATGTAGAGCAGTCACTTTGCCATGCTCTAGAAAAAAGTCAAAAGTGTTATTATCAAGCGTCAAAATTATTTAGCACATTCTATTTAGTCTCGTAATATTAGATGCGAAGTGTCGGTCAGCCGCAGTGTTTGCTGTAGGTATTCTATTACTGATCGACCACATTTGGGGCATGTCTCAAAATAAATTAGGAAACAAAATAGGTGTATGGTAATTAAATCTTAAATAATAGTTCGATAAAACAATTTGTTTGATTAGATTGATGCAAAGGAGAAGTCGACTGTCATGAGATTGCGAGTTTGATTTCCGCGTCGAGGCGACTATTTTATTTCATATAATGAATGACGAGACGAACATGTAACTCGTCTTATAAGCCACGCTTGCCTATAACTAGTAGCAAGACCACTAAAAACGTTTAATTACAAAATACATAAGGACTGCATTGTGCTTGTCATCCTGAGACCATAGCACAGAGTACATTATTATGACCATAGATTGTGGTTGCTAAATGTCATTTTGATTTAAGTCATTAAAGTCGGGTAAAATATCGTCTGACTTTAAACTACGAAGTATACAATTCTGAAAAAACAATAAGGAAATATAACTTAAGAGGCAATTCATTCACTGTTGTTCGAAATGAGTACTCATGTAGACATACAACATGGCATTCGGATTTGTTTTTTTTTTATATCTGGCAAGTTGTTCGCGCGGTCGGCAATCTTCATCTTTGTCTACACGCGGTTGATTTTTGGACCAAATTCCAGAGTAACGTGCTCCATCTTGTTCAAAAGATCTTATGTGTGTTTACTACTTGTTAGGGTTAGTTAAGGTTTTAAATACCGGCTCACAGTATCCGTAAGTACCTGATTTAGCCTGACACAGGTCTAAAAATATTATAAAAAAGATATTTACTTAACATCTTATACAAGTAAGTATTAAGGTACCTACTGAATTATACTTCAAT
Source organism: Amorpha juglandis (assembly GCA_949126905.1). Classification (NCBI taxonomy): domain Eukaryota; kingdom Metazoa; phylum Arthropoda; class Insecta; order Lepidoptera; family Sphingidae; genus Amorpha; species Amorpha juglandis. The sequence continues at coordinate 1,842,711 of OX421370.1, read as the reverse complement.
TAGCGTTAGTATTGAATTAGTGAGCCGCTGGTTTTAATTTAAGATATAGTGAAGATGCACGATGTACATTGTACAGTGGTACAGTGGCAAGTGGCAGTACATTAGTATGTCGTGTTGATGTGGCGTGAATCAATGGACCGCGCCGTACTGAGCTCTCCATGCTGTATTTTTTTATCGGACAATCCTTGCTAATAGCATTACTGTATACATTGTATATATCTAATGTAAACGAATTGTATTGTAATTCTTTTAGAGAACTCTAAAATCATAATAAAAACGCTATAATTTTATTTTTTTATTTATTGTGATCGCTACTAATAATAATGTAATAGCAGCGATAGCTCAGCGGGGAGTGGTATGGACTGTCGAGACGAAAGTCGCAGGTTTGAAAGCAGCCCCGATAAAATCCGTTTAAATTATTTTTATTTCAATAAAGTTTCCTTGAAAAAGAAACCCATGGTCACCGGCCAGTCCCGCGGAATTGTATCGGGGCCGGCTGGTTCGCTCCAGCAGCGCTATTTCGTCTTGATGCGCAAACGCAGTTCGTCGACCCCGCCACATGGCACTTATGCACATTTGGTTCATGCCCATGCCAATTTTCAGCTAATGTAAACGATGTTACATCTCCACATGAAATCAATATGTTTTCGATTCCATAATACTCGAAATTAGACTAAAGTCCATACATAAACTGCTAATGGCGTTTGGATATGCTTCAATTTATAAAATTTTAGACTTTGTCTTTTTTTTTATTTAATTGAATAACGAGACGAGCAAGGCGCTCGCCTGATGGTAAGCGACACGCCTGCCCATAAACAGAAGCAATACCACACAAAATTTTAAATTACAAAACACAGCATGACACTGAACTGCGCTCGTCATCTAGAAATGTTACTGGCCTCAATGTCCTTCAAACCGAAACACAACAGTACTCACTGTTGCTTGGCGGCAGAAATAGAAAAAGCGGTGGGACCAATAGACGGCCTCTCGCATACGAGGGACCTATCACCTTGTAGACCTACATCTACCACCCAAATTCCATAATCATCCCTTTCCCTTATGATCCACAATGTATCCGCAGGCATTTTGGATATTCATGGGCGGTAATAATCATTTACCATCAAGTAACCCACTTCATCGTTTGTCAGCCTCTGCCATAAAAAAATTGTTTGTTTAGAAAAAATGTTATCCCCAAATATCGACTCAAGAGAAGACAAATACATGGTACTACATACTTAATCAATAAATAATAAATAAATACACCCAACAGTCACATACATAGTCCTGACCCCACAGTAAGATACGTATCTTGTGTCGTGGGTATCAGGAACTACGAGAGACTTTCGGTCTCACAACACCCAGACCCCGACACAAATATTTATGGGTCCCCCATATGTATGGATGCCCCACCAAAAACAGGTCAATATTAGGCATTAAGTCAATTAATCGATACAGAACAAGAAGCATTCAACAAATTAAAGTGTACCATCAATCCGTTCTCAATTGGGTCACGTCGGGGACTAAACGGCCCACTTGTGGTTAATTGGTGGCCAAACAGACCCGCTACAATGTCCTGTATTGGCCCAATAGTTACGCTTGTAATTGAATTGAGTGCTTGACATTATTTATTTATTATGTTTTGTCCAGTGAGTGGAGTTACATTTTTATGGGTTGTTTTTTTTTATTTGATTGCATGGCGCTCGCCTGATGGTAAGCGTTTCGCCTGCCCATAAACAGAAGCAACACCTCACAGACCTTTGAATTACAAAGCACTGCATGGCACTGAACTGCGCTCGTCACCCCGAGACAAGATGTTAAGTTACATAATGCCCAGTAATTTCACTGGCTTCAATGTCTTTCAAACCGAAACATAACAGTGCTTAAACCCCATTACTTGGCGGCAGAAATAGACGAAGTGGTGGTACCAATCCAGACGGCCTCTTGTATACGAGGGACCTACAACATTGTTGATAGATAAGATAATAGTGAAATGACGATAGATCCGTAAAAGAACTAAAAATTAACACTAAGAAGTAAAAACATAACACACTGTGGGTTTCACAATTACAGTTTTAAACAATTACCTCGGTGCGGGATCGAACCCGCGGCCTCTTATTTCACAGCTACTCGCGGCGCTACGGACAATAGAATTTTAAATGACCTAAAAACAAATGGCCATGTTGACTCTGGGTCCAGTTATAATAATTTTCCGCCATCATTCAATTACACAGTAAATATTAACAAAAATGGTATGAACAGAGAAATTTACCTCGCCTGTGTTTGCCCTTTCACATCCATTGGTTTTGTATTGAAAGACAATAATCTAGCTGTTCTTAAATTTTTGGATGAATGGTACACAAGACTTGTTTTTTTGTCATCTTAGGGGACTTATGACCTTTCAAATAGCATTGTTACGAGTTCACATTAAAATAAACGTTAGTGTATGTTTGTTCGCTAGATGGAAAAGTAACAAAACAATGTTACTAAATATATTTATCAAATAACTGCCAAACGGCGTACTAAATTGACATGTAGTGGAAAAATTTATGCCACACCCCATGTTTGTTAGACATGAGAGAATCTATTGCTAACAAAAATATTATCGCTGGAGGTCTGAGTATAGGTATGTAGTGTCCTTACTGATACTTTATACATTATATTGTAGTAAACTATTCAATATAGTATGCGTCATCTAACCTTACACCGCCATCTGTTAGAATTTTATAGAACTCACATATCTCTTTCTCATAATATAATAAACAAATAATTTGCAATAAAAAAAATCGCGAGTATAAATTGAGATAAAAACTATTCTACTCTCAAGTTGGATCAAATCTGCATACAGTTTGCAAAATTTGATTCAAATCGGTTCAGTAGTTTAGGAGCTCATCGCGGACAAACAATGATACACGAAATTTTTATATATAAAGATAATATATTTATACTGGCTTAATTTATTTGCTGGCTTTTCCCTCAAACCGAAACACAACAGTGCTTACACTGCTGTTTGGCTGCATAAATATAGAAAGCGAGAGATCTACCACCTAGTAGTTATATTACACGGCATATATTATATCTTTAAAAAGTTACTAGTATACGTACAAATCAATACCAGGTGTTCACCCCAGCAGATATGTTTAATTTATTATGCTCATAATAAATCATTATAATGTACTGTTTCCTTCGTGTTCGACGTTCGATGCGTTTTTAATTAGAGTCGAACCCTTTTCAAAATCATTGAGCATATTTTTTTTGTTTTATTACAATAATATGGCACGCGATCGGTGTCGTTTTCTTGTTGAAGGAGATTTTTATTGAGCAGTGCCATTCTGTACCAGTTATAAATAAGTTGGGGTTGCATTTATGTGATTGTAGTGTTTTTTTATTATTATAATGACGAGACGAGCAAGGCGCTCGCCTGATGGTAAGCGCCACGCCTGCTCATAAACAGAAGCAACATTTCCTTGGCTTGAATGTCCTTCAAACCGAAACGCAATAGTGCTTACACACTGTTGCTTGGCGGCAGAAATAAACACCGGTGGTTCCAATCCAGACGGTCTCTCGCATACGAGGGACCTACTAACTTGTAGTCTCGATAATTGTACATATTATTAAAAATAACCATTGAATTACCCCCTTTGATTATAAATATGAGACGTTTTAAGTTTTTTTACCATAACAACGCATTGATAAAACAAAATAATGAAATACAACTGTTTTAAATGGATTAGGTATATAGTTTTTTTACGTTTGGTCCCGACGCGACGTGTCGAAACCTTTTTGGACCATTTATTTGCCACAGTACATAAAAAAACAACATATTTTTAACAGATAGTACTACATTATATGATAATTTCATTGTACATATTTTTTATATATGTGGCGAAGAGCCAGCTCAGTGTATACACTTATTTTTAGCTGGTTCTTCCCAATTTAGTACAAAAAACATGATTTTGGCGCGATATTTCGAAGTGAGAAGTAACAAACCAATAGAACAGCAGAAAATAAAATTAGGGATAAAACAACAAGCAAAAAAAGACAATAAAAATAACGGACTTTTCAGTTTTTGTAGTCAAGGTGCGGACGTAACATAAACCACGGTAAAATCCGTTTCAAATACCTTTACTTCAATCTAAAAATATATGTAAACATAAAGAATCATTAAAACAGAATATTAAATCGTACATTATCTACAAAAATAATAAGTTAATGATATAAAAAGACAATAGTTCTTTCACATTCGGTTCGATGTTGCGTGACACACCATTATTTGGGGTGTTGCTATTGATGTTACTAAGAATAATACCCAATACAGGGGAAAGTGATCAGCAGTGCATATCATTTTGTTCATGTTATGGTCCAGTGGTAAATGTCTTTATGTCACGTTTAAGGTGATCGCACATTCGTCAAAACCGTAGCGTAGCACGCGCTGTTAGTGATGGCTATTAGGACTTAATTATTTCTTATTTTATCCGAGCACGGTAAGGTGATTGCACTACCTGATGGTAAGCACAGTGCAGTCCAAAAAAAACAGTAACCACCAACAAACAATGGAATATAAATATGATTTATATTTCATGCTTATATAAATACTTCTTCACACTCCGAAGAGTTAAGAAATCGAGAAGCCTGTGACAGGACAGGCGTATGACGGATATAAACATATGAATACATGGATGAACTCCTATATCCGCCTCAAACATCAAGTCATGTCGCAAGCCCTTTAGGAGAACCTGGAACGCGATCTACATAAGGTGTGCTCTACATAAGATATGGTCGACCTAAAATCAAAAATAATAATTGCAAAGCCACATTCATCGCTTTGTATTGTTTCTATACATCATTCTATTCGTCCAATTTATTCTTAAGGCTCGCGGATCACGGGTCCATAACCGATGTTCCATTTGAAATGGGATTTAAAATTGAAAATATTACTTATGTGTGACGCGAGCCTCATATGCGATGCGTACTGCGCGTCCGTGCTGACAAATGTGCGATCACCCTTAATAGGAAAGGCTTATTGCTATTGTTATTACATTCATATTTTGTTGATTAAACGTGATTTATTAGTGATTTGGAATCATGAATTAAGGAAGTATTTTATGCAGTTGCCCTTGTTTTTATTAATAATAAAATTATTAATTAACTAATTGGAGCTTACATTCCTAAACTATTAGATCACGATTAAAATCTATAATTGAATGGTTTTATGCGGTTTAAAACTTAACCGTTTATTGCTTAATACATATTCCAAACGACTGCTGTGCTGAGGTCTCGGGTTAGATACAGTCGGGTAAAAGTGATATTGGGTTTTTCTATCAGGAAATGCTCTGTATCAGCCTGGAGTTAGGAAGTAAGGAGAAGGAAGCCCAGTATGGTGATAGGCTCGCCCCCTATCACATCATGTGACGGAAATAAGATCGGCAAAATGTGGGCGTATTGGTTACACATCTGCCTATCCTCACAATATTTATTTACACTCAACTTTAGAGTAAACAATACTGTTTCATTTATAAATATCTCTCTCTTTACTCGACAATTTATACAGATTCTCAGTACGAAATGTAATTACATCAATCAACCCAAAAAAAACACCATAACAACCAGGCGATATAACAGGAAGTAAATCATCAATATGGCGTATACAATTCCATTTAAGCGCGGGGGGCTGACCTCCCTGTCAAATTAGAGTGCAGGCCTGTCGTACATGTTAATTATGGCCCCCATAAAAAAGATCGTCCGATGTCACTATATAATGTCTTCATGCTGGTAAATTGCTGATATGTCAAAATTTGACAGCTTGTAATTTTTTAGAGATACGCTCGATTTCGGTATGACGAAACCTTTCGTCTTTTCTGTAATGAAATCGCCGAAGTTTGATTACTAGATAGCTGGGTCGCGAAACATAACGAATCTGCGTAGATCGGACAACTAATATAATTAAAAATTTAATGTGATAAACTGAATGTACGCACTGTAACATTAACTTTTCTGGATAACCTACACCTCAGTCCACCCCGTGACCACGAAGGCTGAAATGTTTTCGAAACGTCGGGACTAAAATTAAATAAAAATTCGCGACAAAATCCGTTTAAATTAGTTTTATTTCAGCGTAGGAAAAAAAATTGTAATATATTGTGCAGAACCATCACCGTACCCCATGCATTCATGCTTACCATAATTTATATTAACACCGTACATACTATTTACATGCAATAACATTATACGATTTAATTTTCTCTCAGTACCATCACGACGTATAAGGCGAGCCATTAAGGGTATCGACAGAGATAAGAATCTGAAAACTTATTTGGGACACGAGATACTTCGAAAACAAATAATGGGCGGGGAGGTGAAGATGTTGTGATGAATGGATTTTGGCCATGTACTGTATTTAAGGGGAAGCATTGACCGCGTGAAAGAAAAAATGGTTTTCCTGTTGCATTAATCTACACTAATATTATAAAGAGGAAATATTTGTATTTTTGTATGGAACGAATAAATTTAAAAACTAAAGGACCAATTTCAAAAATTCTTTTGCCGTTAGAAAGCTACATTATCACTGAGTAACATAGGCTACTTTTTATCCCGGAATCAGCAGTTCACGGGGCCGAAGCCGCGAGGAAAAGCTAGTTCTTAGATAAGTTAGAGTCACTCGTACGCGAGAGGTTGTCTGGGTGTGAATCACTGCTTTATCTATTTCTGTCCCCAAGCAGCAGTGTGTAACCACGGTTGTGTTCAGATTAGAAGGTCATCGAAGATAGTAAGACTACTGAACATTACCTGCTTTTCTCATCATTTCTAAATAAACGTTAAATACTTACGCATTCATGCCTGTGTAATCCCCGTTGAGGTAGGTAGAGGTTTAAACAGCACAACCACATTTAGCCCAGCATATCTCCGTCCCATGATATGATAAAGGGCGAACCTACCGGGCACAATTCCAGACCCCGGGCTGATGCAGAGCATTTTGTAATAGAAAAACGCAATAACCGATAATTTAATAACAGTGCGTATCTACAATTTAATACTGATTTTGAGATGACAATTAATTAATTTAAGGTGTTTTTTTAGTTTTGGTGACTGAAACGACGAGCGATATGATTTGGGATTTCGTCAAGCCTCTTTGATTCAAACAATACATTATATTATGTACTTCCGTATAAAATATCTAAGTTTATACAGCAGAAATAAAATTACCTCGTTTACAACTAAAATGACAAGGCTTTTCCTATCCGATAATAAAACTAGATAACCAGCACGCAACATCAAGAATGACTCATAAGTGCACCCCATTTCAAACACATTAAAATATTCATAAATCATTAGTAGAGCCAGGTTGTAAACAATTTTGTCTACAGCATGAATGGGCCGGCGTGACGTGGTTGCCAATCTGTCCTACAGAAAACCGACATGAAATAGCAGCTGGTTGTTGTGTTTCGTACAGTAACGCCTAGTTTCTAAAAGGCTGATCAATGTAAAAATTAACTAATCATCTGTCAAATCTTAAGTCAAAATTAAGTTGCTAGAAGCGTGGTTAATCCTTTTGATTTAACATACCTATGCGGCTTTCAAACTAAATTTGAAAATCGACTACACATCGTTTCGGAAACTCGGATTTATTTGTTAGAGCTGTTAAAATCAAAGGTCTGTTTTTTGAATGTTGATTTGGTCAGCCTTTGAGAAACAAGGTGTAAGTGAGATATTAGGTAGCCCAAATCTCCTCTCTCAATTCCAATTCTCAATTCCATAATTATGGATTAATTCCTTTAAGGTGGACGCAACCATGATTTATGGTTCTGCTGGTATTGTGTCTATGGACAGTAGAGATCACTTACCATCTGACTCACTTGGTCGTTTGCTGTCTGCTATAGAAAAATTGACAATGATTTGAGCAGTTCGTAATGACTAAAGAAATTACTCAAGTAGTTAAGTAGGTGAAATAAAAGCATGTGCATGCAGTAGCTAATGACAGAGTCATTGTACAGACGGACGGAATGATACTGTTGAAATAATATATTGTTGTAACGGCGGGACTCTTACAGGAAATTTGGTGGTATGATATTTAAATGATGAAGAGGTTTCTTTTTCGTAGTCTTCCTTTTTTTGGTTGGCAAACGTATAACAGATTTATTATTATATTATACGGGCCTGATATGTCTATGTATAGTATGCTAATACTAATTGGTGGGTATGCCTTTATATGCAGAGCCCGTCAGGGTTACCATCGATTTGTCTATTCCTGCCGCCAGGCGCAGTGTGTATTTATTGTGTTTTGGTTTGAAATATACTGAAGCCAGTGAAATAATTTAGCATTATTAGATTCAACATATTATGTCTGTCATTCAATAAAGAATATGTCCCACTGGAAGGCAAAGGTTCTTCTTCCCGCTTTCATTTATCTCTATCATGGAAAATGAATGTCCACATTTTTATGAAGCAATCGAGGTCGTTCCGTCTGACCATCGACCATGAAGATATACCGAAAATTAGGAAAGTAATGATGATTAAAAGATTAGCACAATTCCCGACTGCGGGCTAACATATCGTGGTAGCGTGTCGTGATATTGAACATATCGTGGTAACGAAACCTAATATCACTTTACCGATCACTTTATCGAACCCGAGACCTCACATTCATTCACCTCAGCACATTCATACGCAATATAGCTGCGCCATCAAAGCAGTTTGTTCAGCCGCTTAAAACTTTTAACTAATTGACGTCGGGGGTTTTTTTAACAGTTATATTTGAAAATGTAATACTATTGTTTCATTATTTGACTAATAACTTTACACTTCTATGCCCGATGGTACCCAATCAGTCTGAAAGGTTAACGTCGCAGTGATTAGGCGCGGGGGGGGGGGTGCGGGTAGGAGGGCGCAGCGTGGAGGGTTCCGTCATTAACTCATTACCGTCGTCGTTATGACGTGGCGTTATCATGACAGTCGAGACAGCTACTGATTCTATAACTTATTTTGATTATTATAATACTAGCTTTTCTTCGCGGCTCCGCCCGCGTGATCTGCTTTTTCCGGCATAAAAAGTAGCCTATGCAGCCTTCAAATATGAATAATTTTCCCCGTTCTTGCAACATTTTTCACTGATGCTTAGCTCCTAACGGTCGCAATGTAATGTTATATAGCCTAAAGCCTTCCTCGATAAATGGACTATCCAACACAAAAATATTTTTTTAATTCGAACCAGTAGTAAACCAGGACCAGTAGTAGTAAGTAGTTCCTGAGATTAGCGCGTTCAAACAAACAAACAAACAAACAAACTCTTCAGCTTTATAATATTAGTATAGATTAGCACTATAAGCACTACTTAATAAGATTTTTCGAAGGTATGTGCAGTCTACCAACCCGCATTAGGCCAGCGTGGTGGACTAAGGCCTAACTCCTCTCATTCAGTAGAGGAGGCCCGTGCCCAGCAATAGGGATTGGGAAGGGTAGGGGGATTTGGTCCTCCGGATATCTCACTCACCGTACGAATTGCAACAGCAAGCCGCTACTCTACGTCGGTTTTCTGTGAGGCAGTGGTAACGACCTGGTACAGCCAGCCTATTCATTCTGTAGACAAAACTGGCTACAGCGAGGCTCTACTAAACAAAAAAATATATTTTATAGTCAATATATTGCGCTTAAATATCGTAATGCGAGTTAAGTGAGATGGATCGCAATAACTCAATACTGAACACGTATCGGGACATTTATCTTACGTCCGAGAATTCAATAACGTTGAGACAAAAATGGTTGTCGATGATGTATGCGCCTCTCAACTGTGTCGGAGTGTTGCCATTGTGTCACGGCACTGAAAAAAAGATACTATTCTATACTTTGCAGGCTTCATTGACATTTCAATAACTAAGAATGTTTTTTTTATTTGATTGAATGACGAGACGAGCAAGGCGCTCGCCTGATGATAAGCGCCACGCCTGCCCAACAGAAGCAACACTACAAAGAATTTTGAATTAAAAAGCACTGCATGGCACTGGACTGCGTTCGACATCCCGCGCCATAAGTTGTTGTCTCATAATGTCCAGTAATGTTACTTCAATGTCCTTCAAACTGAAATATAACACTTTATGGGTGGCGGAATGTGTAGAGGGCTGGTAAACAACTTCAAGCCAAGACATTAGGTCTGTAATGTAAATACGCCTTGGTATTGCACTCGAATTATTTTTATCAGTGGATATAATAGATACTGCTATTTACAATTTGGACCTACTTAAAAACAAGATCAACCCACAGCAAGTTCAAATGGAGATACTGATTTTGTATTACTAAATTTAATAATTTAAATTGATTTTAATACTGTACTTTTTGCAAAATCGTACATAGAATATATTCCCGATTTTCCAAAAAACTACGGTATAAAATTAATTTAAATTATTGAATTTAGTAAAACAAAATCAGTATCTCCATTTGAACTTGCTGTGGTTTGGTTCCTGTTTGCGTAGGTCCAAATAAAGCCGTGTTACAATGGACCCAGTAAACGAGGCGTGTCCATCCGACGGCCGAGCGCGGTATATGTCGAACGTGATTCCCAAGAACTTAATTTTGACACAAGCAATTAATATAATAGTGAAAGTATTCATTGCTCACACGAATTGAGCGTTAAATTAATATTTACGTTACGGGTATCGAATGTTGTTATTTTTCACTTTAGAGACAGATTTCGAAATTGAATTAATAAATTGATAGTTTTTTTATTTTAAAATTTTAATTGGATTTTATTACCAATCCCACCCCAGTAAAATACTCGTATCGGCTATCGCCCCTATCTCAGATATCTAGCTCAATTGACGTGTGTTTGGTGAGGTAATCAATTTGTAAGAGTGGTAGAGCCACGCTGTAGACAGTTTTATCTACAGCATGAATGGGCCGTCCGTTTCTGTCTCACAGAAAACCGACGTAAAGTAGCGGCTTGCTGCTGCGTTTCGTACGGTGAGTGAGATATCCGGAAGCCCAAATCCTCTCCCCTTCCCAATCCCTAATTATCCCTTTCCTTTAAGGTCGGCAACGCGCCCATGATTCTTCTGGTGGTGGGCGTACATGGGCGGTGGAGATCACTTACCATCAAGTGACCCACTTGCTCGTTTGCCGGCCTATGCTATAAAAAAATAAAATTAAATTAGCAGAATCGAGGGACGGTTACTTATTTTTTTTTTGTGTTGTGATACATACGCCTGTAGCCCCAAAAGGGGTAGGCAGAGAGGCTGATCACACAAACATTTGTCTCGATACGGGAATCAAACCCACGGGCTCTTGCTTCACAACTGGCCACTCACCCGCTGCGCCATTGTGACTGTCACATCATATATCAAATGAGTAACATCATACATTTTGTTACAGTGAATCTGGTCGACAAGCAGGGTAGACAGATAGAAGAGAAGTCCCACCAATGGTTCGGCGCAACTCTCACCAGCACCGGGAGGAACGGACCTATCGTGGTAAGTACCTAATGGATCTTTTTTGGATGTTACGTAACGCTGGGCATATCGCGGTTACGACCGACGAACTACATAGGGATGTGGAAAAATTATCGATAAATTTACCGTGATTCATCTAATTATTTACAAGGTGGTAGGTCTCTATCTCCTTTTTTGGTTAATAGAATAACGAGACGAGCAAGGCGCTCGCCCGATGATAAGCGCCACGCCTGCCCATAAACAGAATCAACACCACAAAGAACTTTGAATTACAAAGCACTGCATGACACTGAACTGCGCTCGTCACCCCGAGACATAAGGTGTTAAGTCCCATAATATCACTGGCTTCAATGTCCTTCAAACCGAAGCACAACATTACATTATGTTGCTTGGCGGCAGAAATAGACAAAGTAGTACCAATCCAGATGGCCTCTCACATACGAGGGACCTACCACCATGTCAAACCTCCTAAATAGGTCATGTTTTTACAAATCTCAGAGTCTAGTGTACCCCTTGCCATTTACACGGCTGACCTCATAAGTGCTGACCTATAAAGTTTACGAGAGCGTTGAGCGTTGAGGCGCACCCTTCCTGCTCCGCCTTGCCTTACCTTACTGTCACTGCTATATCTCTATTATCATTTCTAATAGATGATGCTATAGTTTTCAGTTTTGAAAAGTTCAGCAGCGTTTTACTATGGGGAATGTAATTTATATTCAGTAAGTGTTGAATAGCTAGCAAGTGGATTTCTAAGAATAATAGGCTTAAAGTTAGTAATGTATAATTCTTGTACTAGATTTTTTCCAATGTTTTTTTTTATTTATTAAATTGAATGACGAGACGAGCAAGTCGCTCGCCTGATTGTCAGCCCTAAGCCTGCCCATAAACAAAACACCACACACTTTGAATTACAAAGCACTGCATGCAAAGAAAAAGTGCGCACAGCTATATTGTAAGGGCAATATTAGCAATGACCATTATATTGCAGGCGTGCAAAAGAGACAATGTGATGTTTCAACGTGCATATCTTTGCTCATAACAATATTTAAAAAGTCAATTGCGGTCTTATTTTTTAAGCAATTTCGATTCTGTCTTTTTACAGCATTTTGTTTTTATATTATTCTTTGTTGCGTATTAAGTAATATGAAAAAAAGAGATGCATCTATTGTATTACGTAAGCCTTAATCAAATGATTACTTGCGTTATTCAACCCTTCATAAAAACTGAATTAACCCCTACCTTATCGAATCTTAAAAAACTCAATTAAGTCAGACAACGGGTCCGTGCAAACAGTCGTTAATTTTAGACCCCATATTAAGCCTGAACATTTGGGGCACAGTCCAAGGCCTTTCCGATGGGGTTGGGGTGCGGGTCACGGGGTCGCCTTTATGGTTTGGTCGGACATAAAAACTGTCTATATGACAAGAAATCAGGCCGCGTTAGAGGTTTAACGCGCCTTTGACAAACAGAGGAGAGGCTTTCTTTATAGCGCAAGGCCGTCCACGTGGATTTGGGTCATCTTATGATATTTCTTGGATTTACTTTGATCTACAAATATTTGTTTCGGGTCTGAGTGCCCTAGCAAGTCTCTCGTAGTTTCTGACACCTACGATACAGGTTAAGCTAGTGTGGGGGTTACCTATTGGAAGGAGGGGCTTCCAATAGGTATCGATAACGAGGTCATAAGAATGATTACTAACCAGCTGATTTTTTTGTATTTACTTAGTTAATATTTATATAATTTAACTGTCATATTGTCCTACAAATAAAATAATAATTTTTTGAGTATCATCAAATCGAAATATTCTATCCTTGCTACCTCTGTTAGCTACCACAATAGAGAATTTTCGCATAGGGAATAGTTGGTCGTCTCATCGAAACGAAGCTACTCACGGAAAATGAGCTTGATAGTAGTCAAGTGGATAAGCTACCCGAGGGCTCCCTGTCCAAAAACACCTTTATGCCCAAGAACGAGTTTTCCTTACCTACATTTAAAGGAACCATCATTATTAATTACAAGGTGAACAAATATAATAAAATTACACATACATATGTGCAGTTTTTATTAATGTAATATTATCGCGTTTCCATTTTGAATTTATATTTTTTTGGCCATGTTAAGTCGGCGAGCGCTTTCGAAGAACTCGCCGCGATCGTTCAGAAATGAGACGGTTTTTGCCATTTCTACTTAAGGAGTTGGAATTTTTATTTCGGTATGCCGAATTAGTGCAAAAAACGGACTCTCTCATGGCTGTCGGTGCAATTTGTTTAGGCATTTTGTTCCATTTGTTGCGAGGCGACACGACTGGAATTTATGAGATGGACATAGGCTGTATCGATAAATGCCTTCGACGCTAATAGACAATAAAATTGTCTTGAAGTATTTATGTCATACCATAGACAGGTGCATTATCATTATGATGTGGCATAATGACTAACAATGACTCATTGAGAAATCATAATCTAGTTCGATTTATATGATTCAAATTTCGAAAAAGTTATTGTTTCAAATTTCGAAATAGGTAGTCTATCTATCTCAGGATGTTTTTAATTTCATTTCTACCTTAGGAATTTGAATTATTTTTTTACTTTATTCTTTGCTGGCTTTAAAACATTTCTCAATAGATTTCAACTGGCACTTTACGCTGTATGTTTATTTTCAAATATTTATTTTGTCGACCGTACATTCAAGTTCCCTCTCAATAAAAAGCTGTGCCATTAAAGCACATTGTAGACATCTAAAAATAAATTATTGATTTATAATTACTCGTCGCCCCTTTCTGTCGACAAACGAGGCGCGTTCGCTTTTTGCTCTTTTTCATTTGTTACAAATAAGTCCACGTTAACTCATAGATTATAAAATGACATCAGTTTCAAGATAGGCAGTCTTTAGAAGTTATGATATATTTTTCATATTTTAAAATTTAATTCTTTTAATTATGTAATTATTATTAGTTTTTTTTTATCGGGCAACGGCAAAGTGACTGCACTACACTTGATTAATTAATTATATTATTATTATTATTTGATTTATCAACACGGCCACCAAGGCACTTTTACACATTATGTTAAATATAATCATTTCATCGATCATTATTTTTGTTATGATTATTTTATTGCTACAAAATCTCAATGCTATTTATGTATATTATATATTTTTTTAACAAAGATACAGCGAGGCAGTATCGCCTAAAAAGGCAGAATTAAACTTAAAGCAATTACATTTACTACACCCGTATTGATACCAAGAATCATACATATTGATATTGCAAACTGATTACAATTGCAAATAAATTCGTCGAGATAAATCCCGAGATATCGGCTCGTCATGGCGTCGTGCGAGCGCCGTGTGTCTGATACATATCAAAGATTAATTATCAAAGATTCAGATGTCACACTTTGTTCAACATAACCTCATTTGTAGTGCATAGACATGACGGGCGCGGGGCGACGACCTATAAATACCAATTACTTATCCCAAACAGTCAGAAGCAAGGAATTCTGTATCTACTCAGTTGTGTGTTCAGATAATGAGAAGACAGTTTGTCGTGGCAGAATAAAAAGAAATTTAAAAAGGCAGTAAGTCATAGAACTGTGTTGCACAAAGTTTTCTTCTCCTTTCTTCTCCCGGACTGTAGAAACCGAGCACACACAGGAACAAAAGTGGCAGATTTTGAAGATGGACAAAATTTAGACTTAGGCTAGAGCACGGATGTTAATTAAGAGACCTAATAATGATAATGAGCAATAATTATACACTTGATGGTAGAAATTGGCAAGATGCTGTTGCTTGCCCAGGTAGATAATCACATATGAAAGAGATAAATAGCAAGTTGCTGTTTAGCAAAGGACTAGTGTTTTCCGTTTATGTTAAGGTAGTGCTTTATTACCGATTCGGCTTCAGTCCTATTACACGTGGTGTTTACTCTGCTTTCAACGTTATCGAAATCAGACTTAGCCACATATATGAATCATATCGCGACGTAAAGTATTGGAAAAACTATATAAAACTGGTTAAAAAGTGGTTCTCATGATTAAATTGATCACCTTATGCCGCTGCAGGTACAGAGAACGCGACTTGTATGGGTTTGATACAGACAAAATTACTTGCGTGTATTTAAATTATTTGCGTGTATATTCGTGTCTACGGTACTTGTTAAAACGCTAAAAAGGTAATCGCTACAAAGTGTAGCCTATCTGATCTTGTTTTACGTAATCTGTGTACATCTGCATACATTCTCCACACTCTAAAGGTCCTGATTGATTCCCAGATATCCCTGTGGTTTCTAAAGTTCTATTTGGTATTGTTTACTTTACTCCCAGGGGGTTCACCATGAATATTTATTGATGGAATAAGAAGTTGATGCGTATTCAAAGTGGTATAAAAAATTGCGCGGCGTTTTTAAGGCGCGTGGAAATTACACGGTTGTGTTTTATAGTTTTCTTCGAATACATGGTGTGGGGACTAAGTTCTTAATAGTAAGGAGTAGATGGAGGTAGATCTTTAATTTATAATTTAAGTTGGCCGTGGACAGCTTAAAAATATGTTATATTTAGCAGTTTGGGGGTTATTGTACCCTGTTAAAATTTGGGCCTCTGGATATCTCACTCACCATACGAAGAGCAGCAGTAACTACTTTACGTCGGTTTTCTGTGAGACAGTGGTAACAACCCGGTGGAGCCGGCGCATTCATGCTGTAGACGACACACAGCGTGACTCTACCACTCATAAAAAAATATACCTTAAATATTATATTTTTATAAAAAAATGAACACACTGTGGAGTCGCTTTATAGGTAACAAATTGTCCGCTTATTTGTCAGAGCGAATGCTCGGTTCTTGCGCACGCGCACCTAATATGGCGTCGTGTGGCTGTTGGCCGCAAGCGCGACAAATTTGGACGCGAATGCCTTTGTACGATATATTTTATTGCCGTTTTTTATATTATACTTTGTTGTGAAACTTGGCAACACAGTAATTTATATCGGGCCATTTTCCTGTTTTTGATTGGGTTATTAATTTTCTGGAGTGGAATGTGATGTGTGACTTCGAAAAAACATGTCACAAAGCTTATGGCTAGCTTTTAATAGTGTATTAGAATACGTAATAAGCTTCGTTTTTTACACAGTTGGCTAAAACGTATTAAACTTTTCATTTCTAATCTTTCAAGTTAAAACATTACATAATGAAGGTGACAACGAGCAATTGTTTGCTAAAAATTAAATCTTCAATCAAATTCTTAATATTGACATTAAAATTAATATAATCTTTATTGTTAATAAGAAATCGTTTAAGCAATAAAGAATTTACAAATCACAAAATATACGGAAAGAATAAATCCTTTAATTGTGGACTATGTCCACGCCAAGATATTGTCGAACTAATAATTTCAAGACTCAATAAAATAACAAGTAACCTTTGTACCCCGAATAAAGAGAGGTCGTGCCCACGCTCCTGTAACTGGAGATGTTCTAAATCACCAGAATTCCACCGTTAATATCACGGTACTTAAGTTCCCATTATCGTATAATGTAAAGAATAATCTGGAATTAGTCACGCACGCGCTCTCCGCCTAAAAGCTTGGGAGATTTCGAAAAGGTAAAACAGTACAACAAGAGATCGGGTTCTGTAAATTTAAATTTGGAATTGTTAAATACATATTCAGATATAATGTAATAAATTAATTATTTTAAATGTAAAATGTATTTATGTAAAAATAATTTACTTTTAAAATGCATTATGCATTTTATGACGTATTTATGGTTTAAAATATTAAAGGGATATTAAATAATAAGTAATATTATTAATGTTTGTTTTTAAAAAAGTCACAAAGTTGCCTACTACAAAAAGAAGTTGAAAGGTGTACCATGTGTAGATTATAATTAATGGTTTTTCCTATTGTGAATGGAACCCCAAATAAAACTATTAACATATTATTGTTAAAGGCGTTTAGGCCGAGCTTCATTAAAACCCATTCATTATTTTACAATTAGCCGTGGATTTTTTAAGCCCTTACGCTTTGTTAACCCGTATTGTTGGAACTTGTTTTGATGTTTTGGATAAAATCAATGTTGTATTCCGTGATTAGTTTATTGTTGTTGAAGAATATGAGACGTTTCGATATTGAATATCATATTGATATTAAAAAAATAATTTAATTAATTATCGGTGTGGGGATCGAACCCGCGGCTTCTTGTTTCGTAGCCGCCTACTCGCCACGGAGGCTATCGAAATTCTATAAATCTTGGCCCAATGATTTACGTATCACTTTAAACACCTATTCAATGAAGTACCAATATACTCTCTATATGTATTTATACTCTCGACAATATCCTGGCCTCTGGGTAGACAATTGTGTATTTATTAACAACTCGCATTGCCGCTCAGTCGCTGGTTGCTACAATGCAATATCTATGGTACAAAACTTAAAGCCTGGATGGGGTTCAAAACCTAAGCTACAAGCGAGAAATATTCAATAATAGGTGATACAAGGTAATACAAGGTGGTAGGACCCTCGTATGCGTGTGGCTGTCTGGATTGGTAATACCGCTTTGTCTATTTCTGCCACCAAGCAACAGTGTATAAGTACTGTTGTGTTTCGGTTAGAAGGACATTGCATCCAGTGAAATTACTGGGCATTATGAGACTTAATATCTCATGTCTCGGAGTGTCGAGCGCAGTTCAGTGCTTTGTAATTCAAAGTTCTGTGTGGTATTGCTTCTGTTTATGAGCAGGCGTGGCGCTTGGCGAGCGTCTTGCTCGTATCGTCATTCAATCCAATAAAAAAATAAGAAATATGACACGCATAAATTAACCCTACACTCTACCACTTTGTCTCTTCCTAAATGTATTTCTTACCGCAAAAATTGCTATTTTCCGGAGCTTTGAAATCAAAGTGTAATCACAAATGACTAATCTAACATTCGCTCGTCACTTCCGTCTTCCATCACACACGAAACAGGAAACGCGCATCTCATTCGCTATTTATAATATCGACGCCACTCGCAACTCGCAGGAAACCATCGTCTTCATACCCGTGGCAACACCGTGAGTTACTGCCTCTATTGATATACCCAACAATACTCGCTATTCAATTAGAGGAATAGTGTGATAAGAATAATAGTGAATTGTTTAAAACGAAGACTTACTACTCTTACAACCATCCTTAAATCAAATTTAGCCGTTAAAGTTGTTTAAGAAATACCAAATTGTTTTTTTTTATCATAGACCAGCAGACCAGAGATTTTTTTATCCAAGCATGCCAAAGTAACTGCGCTACACCTGATGGAAAGCGTAGTGCAGTCTAAAAACGAATAAGTTTATCGGTGGTCACCAGAGTCGTGTCGGCCTGTATAAATAGTTCTTCCCTATTCGGAGAGGGAAAAAGCAAATCGAGGGGCCTGCGACAGGACAGATGGATGACCGATGCAGACAACCAACCATCAAGTCCTGTCGCAAGCCCCTCGGGAGAGCTGGATATACACTGGCTAATCCTGGAACGCCATCCACACGACGTGGTCGCTATCCGGGCGGATATGAATATCCTACCACCAGCAAAAATGTATTAGGACGAGAAATATTTTGTTGCGGTACGGCAATCGAACCCGCATCCTGCCGTTTCATATCCGACTACCCGCCTACACTACGCCACAGAGACATCGTGAGCTTGAAGTATGGATTTAATATTTATCTATTGAACGCAGTAAAACCAATTAAGTCTATTAAATTATAATAAACTGAACAGTTAAAATCATTAATAACAACCGGTTCCACGTTAACCGGGACTCGAACCTGCACTCGCATGCGACCGGAAGACTAGAACCTCACCATGCAGAACTACTCTTAAATAAGTCGTCTTTTTTATGGTTCCAGCTGGGTGCCGAAGATTCGACTGATTTTTTGATGAACTCGTCTTGTCTGCGAGTCCGGTATAGTAATTAAGAGTCGAAATTGACTGTGCTCAATTTATTTTATTCTAACCGAATTAAAAAAGGGAGGATATTTATTCGACTGTATTATCATTAGTAATAAGAAATGTTCCAAATCTTTAGTGTAATAAAAAAAATGCACTGATGTAAAGTTGGACATGTCTTTTTGATTTCACTCGCAGAGTGTCTTATCATAATCAATATTATGATTTAATCCATTTTGAAACATATATTTAGTTCTTATATCTGTATTACAAAATCATGAAACCTATGTTTATATTTTAAATTAGGTAAAGAAAAAGAATACACTCATTACATCTTCCATAATTATACAAATTAGTGACAAATGTCCTATGACAATTAATGTTTTGTACTTTACCTGTCAGCTTTTTTAGCCTACATGGTGAATAAAGATTTTGATTTCTGAAAGTCATAGTGACCAGAGATGCACACATACGCTGCAAATTTTCACCGATGATGTATAAATCCTGTCAATATTGCCAATAAACCCATAAAAAATAATTTATTCTGTTTGCAGCGAATTCGTAGTAATGTCCCCGAATGCGACGACTGTATTAGATCTCTATCGGACGGATTTAAGCACACCGCCTGATCAAGTCCACATACAATTTCCAACGTTATTCCTGTCACATGCAGTTAAAAATACCCTGGCAACCATCTCTTAGATGTAATAGTAACAGCCTATCGATATTTCAGAGTAATCTATGATTCATACACTGATTACGCCTTATAATAAAGTACCGAATACAATTAAATTAATGGTCAGTATAAAAAAGTGTGAAAGAACACTTTTAACAGCGATCTTGAGATAGCTTATCTTATACCATGGGATATTTCGATATCTGATTGTGACAAAGTGCTTGTGAGAATGGAGTGGAGAGACAGGACGATGAGTCTGCAGAAGTTGTGATGGGTGAACTAATATAGGTAATAATTGAAAAAAAAACTAATTTAAACGAATTTTATCGCGGTTTTTTATTTTAATTTTGGTCCAGACGTTTCGAAAGCTATTCAGCCTTCGTGATCACGGGACCAACATTAAAATAAGTGAATTTGGTATTTCATAATACCAAATTCACTGTAGCTCATGGTAACCAGCCGTCTGACCCTATTTAACAAAAAATAATAATAAATTATGTTATTCGTTAAGCCATTATTTATCTTCAATAATTTCATATTCCACAGTTAGAAAGGATCGTATATTTATTTCGTTTTTAAAAGCATGAGCTTCAGCTATTTACCAAGTCAAATTACCATCAATGGATGTGTTGCCATGACAACCGCCAATTTGTCCACACTTCTAGACATTTCAATGGCCCTGCCAATCCTCAATAGGGCCATAGCGTTATACAGTCTGCAATTCGACAGCAGGCAATGTTTCGCTTTATGAGCTTTTGTGTTCGAATTTACGCTTATTCTACTACCACTTTAGTTTATTGTTCCGAATAATAGGTGGCGGTAAATCCACGTGATGGTAATAAGGTTTTATGCCTGTCATTCATTTTGTATATTATATAGTTTACAACTAGTTAGTTATTACAACTATTACGTAACGGGTAATACTAAAGATTTTGGGAACAAAAGGTGGTATTTTTATTAAAGTCCGATTTTTTCTCCGATAATCCGATCCGATAGTCTTTTCGGAAGGTATACATTTTAAATATTCAATTACACAGTCGATCCAATAACTGGATGGATCGTCCGAGTCGGAAACGGGTTCCGAGTGTCTAAAGAACACTAGGTTAACCAGTATCGTGGGTATCAGAAACTACGAGGGACTTGCGGTCCTACAACACCCAGATCAGAAACAAATATTTGTGGATCACACTAACATTTGTCTTACTGAGAATCGAACCAGCGGCCTCTCGCTTCACAGCCACTCGCCCAATGGGCCACGGAGGCTGCCAAATTAATATTAACATAAAAAATGATACGTATATATAAACCTTATTATCATAGTTTTGACGCGTGTCTGACAGATCACGAAATAATTTTTGATGTTTAATATTTTCATTATGCTTTTTGTCGTGCTGTTTTTATGATACTCTCTAGTCTAATAAGCAGATTTTTTTACTTTTTTCGACGAATATATGTTTTGCCTTCGTGGTGCAGTGGGCAAGAAGTACTCGGAAACAAAACGCCGTCGGTTCGATCCCCGCACCGAGACAAATTTTTGTGTAAACTGTAATTATTTGTTTTGGGTCTATGTGTTTTTTTATGATTTCATTGAATGACGAGACGAGCAAGGCGCTTGCCTGCTTGTAAGCGCCACGCTTGCTCATAAACAGAAGCAACACCACACAGAACTTTGAATTATAAAGCACTGCATGGCACTGAACTTAAGATGTTACTCGTAATGCCCAGTAATTTCACTGGCTTCAATATCCTTCAAACCAGCGCTTACACACTGTTGTTTGGCGGCAGAATTAGACAAAGTTGTGGTAACACCCCAGACGGCCTCTCGCATACGAGGGACCTACCATCGTGTAGGTGTTGTGAAAGTCCCTCGTTCCTGATACTCACGACACAAGACAATCTTACTTTACTGTGGTGCAGGACTGTGTATAGGACTGTTGAGTGCTATTATTTTAGTCATGTTTGATATTTTATTTTAATATGTTTAGGTATATGTTGTAAATGCCATTTGAAGCCAACATTTGGACAGATATTTTAGTATTTCCCGGCACCGTTGAGCGTGCGTTTCCGAAGATAAATTGTGAAATATGTCAAACAAAGTTATTTAGTTTGTACGTCGCGCTTTGAGAGCCATTGTTTGATTTACAACGCCGTGACGCGCGAACAGACAGGCACTTACGTGTGTATATTATGGGCTTGTGTCACCAAATGCACCAGTATTTTAGTAAGTAGATGCTTTGTCTACACTTTTTTTTTTTATTAGCCTTATATATTATATTCGTCCCACTGCTGGGCACGTGCCTCCTCTACTGAAGGAGAGGGATCGGGCCTTAGTCCTTGTCTACACTACTCTACACTGATATTAAAAATAAGTAACGTTTGTAAGTTTGTTTGTAGAGTTAATATCTGAAACTACTAATGGTTTTTATGTTTATGCGAATATTACACATTGAAATAAAACTAATTTAAACGGATTTTATCGCGGTTTTTTATTAATTTGATCCCGAAGTTTCGAAAGCTTTTCAGCCTTCGTGGTCACGGGGTGGACACCCTACTTTTCAAAAACCGGAGTCTACTGCTTTTAAATTAATATAATAATTGTTTCGGTCTAAGTAGCGAAATATCAAGGTAGAATTCCACAGATAACTTCTCAGCTTACTTAAGGTATACAAACAAACAAGGTCGCTACCTAAATACATGAAAAACAACTATAACAGATTTCAATTAATCAAATTTAAATGGAAAATCCATTTAATTTTTCCATTTGATTTTATCACGGTTTTTTTATTTTAATTATAGCCCCTTTCTAAAGCTTTTCAGTGTTCGTGGTCACGGGGTGGACCACGAACACTGAAAAGCTGTAGTGTAGTGTGTTTAGGTTGTCACGAAAAGTAAACATAAGAAACCATAAAAGGTTTACAAAATCATAGAACCATTATTTCATAAACAATACCATACGGCTTCGCCAAAAACACTATCACAGCTATCACCATCAGTTGTTCAGTGGAAAGCATTCAGATATTTTAAGTGGAATGCGGTGTTCCATGTGCTGTTATTTATACCTTCTTTGTTTTATTTCGACGATAAATAAGAGCAACTGATAGCCGAGGTGGCGGGAAGAAAAATTGATAATGGATTTGCTACTATATTTTATTTATTAAAGTGTATACGATTAAAGGTATGCGCTTTAGCAATCGTGTATTTCGGAAATACGGCATGATGATGGTATAATGCAGAGGTGTAACACCATACATATGGTGTAATACCCGGCGTAGTGGCGCGTTCAGATGAGTCGCGTTCCTGGATCAGCCAGTATATATCTAGTAACTTCAGGTTGGCATAATTCTGACAACCGTCTAGGGACCCAATATCTATTGACGGTCGAGACTATTTTTGGACTGCACTGTATTCAACATCTGGTTCAGTGTAGTCTTTTTACTGAGCCAGGATAAAAAACATTAGCTTTTGCGCCCAGGGCAAGTACCCCTGACTTTTCAAAGTTTTTGAAATCCCCGAACACAGTTCCAAGTTAAGCTGATGCCCATCTTTGGCCCAATGGCTAGCGACCCTCTTGGGAGTATAACTATACTAGAGATAGAGATATAAAAGACTAAAAATAACTGGTATCAGCTACTGTCCTCGTGTAAACCGGCCGTTAGTTCACAAGGATGCGACACACTTCCCATATAGAGGCGGCAAAACTAGCCTTTTCCAGTTTTTCTCCTTTATCCTTAAAAGAACGCCACGTTAGTTTCTCGAAAATTAACTGTGTTGCAGAACTGTAAACAGTTTTTGTTAAAACTGCTCTCCTTCTATCGCGGTTGCAATAATGAGGTCGGAATGTTCAGATAGAATATTCTAGGGATAGCGTGTTAAGGCTGAGAACTGCGGGGTCTTGGGTTCAATATTCAGGTCGGGCAATGAAAATTTATCAAGTTTTGGGTGCGAAAAATCACACTTAAATTGTTTGGAATTGAATTTCATATTTCGACCCATGTTTCATAGAGAAAGTTGTTATATTTTATGTGAAGAATACAACCCTATTTCACTTCCAATTACTTTAAAATATCCGAATATATTTCAGGTACAAAGGTAAAAGCTTAAAACCTGTTAGGAATAATAGGGTAAATACTTTAATAGTAGGCGATAGGCTCGCCCCCTATCGGCGAAATGTGTACTGGTTAGACCTCTGCCTACCACTTTGGGATTACAGGTGTGAGCATATGTACTTTAATAGTAACAACTGTACAGGCAAATTATACAGCTCAAGCCGAAACACACATCATAATTTCGTAATATTAATCTCGCGCGGCGATATGTCTCAATTACCGTCAGCTTTCGTGTTGGACCTAATTTCCCTTAACATTTAACATGAGGAATCATCTCCGAATATGGTACGTGACACCATAGCCCATAGTAAAGGGCACACGTATAATATATCTGCAAATATAAGTGGGATATACCCCATAGTAAAGGGCACACGTGTAATATATCTGCAAATAAAGTGGGTCGATGACTGATTAAATGCGTAGTTCTTTCTTCGGTATTGGGAGTTGGCTAATCCCCTTATTGTTCTAGTGGCGTAGTAAGATTGAAAATGGCGACGTATTGAGTTCGATCTCAAGCTTAGGTAATCATACATGTAAGAAGGAAAAAGAAAACATTTATTGCTGGCACTATAACTTATCACAAACGATCCACACAAGGCTTGTGGATCACTAAGGCAGGATTTAACATCATATGTACGGTGGTCGCTATCCGGGCGGATATGAATATTCTACCACCAGCAAGCTGGTAAGATATTAATATACACAAGGCCTAAAATTAAACGCATGCCATCTTTTCTGTAGGCCACGTTGCTGTAGGCCAACGTAATCTGTATCCTTATAGGCTAGTAGTTCCCGTTTTGCGTAATGAAAAACGCAAAACAAACCGCAACGTAAAATCATACGAACGCCTAACGTGAAATACACGCCGTCTCTGCTTATTTCCTAAACAATGGTTAGATACTTGGCAACTGTTCTTTAGGGGCAGAAACGTGCGGTGACGCCCAGCCATTCACGTTTTACACTACCGGAACGCCTCCAGTTGTAATCTGCACAACGAAGTGCACGTTAAGTTTATGATTAACTAGCTGTCCCTCGCGGTTTCAACTGCATATTACTGCCCTGCTCCCATGGGTCATAGCGTGATATACATATAAACCTTCCTCGTGAATCATTCTATCTATTGCTGAAAACTGCATTAAGACCCGTTGAATAGTTTAAAAGATCCAATGAATAGACAGCGGAAGCGACGTCATTTTATACTAAGTAAAGAAGATTTAAAAAGCTCTCAAACAGTATTTAGATAGTGACAGCAATGGCATCGCCTTCCGAGTAAAACAAGGCGCTATTAAAACTTATAAATATGCCTGCTTCATAAATTATACTGATACTGAGCATTTCATGATAGAAAAAACCAATATCACTATACCCGACCCGCGGACAAACCCGAGTCCTTAGCTCAGCAGTCGCACCGCACTTGCAACACAACTGCGTCACCGAGGTTAGCAGTGCCACGACCTTATTATAATTCACTCCGAACATTATTGTTGATTCTTTTTGTATTTCATCGGGTCCTTATTAGCGTTTACTTCGTTTATGGTTAGGGGTTACGTATAAGTTGGGTTAAAATTTGTTGATAGATAAGGGCGAAAATTGAAATCTCTATGGATAATCGCAATTTCGCAACTCCGATTTTGAAATTAGTTTAAATAGATTTTATATTAAAACTATTTTAGATTCGCATTAAATAATCTACATAGAACTTTGTTGAATCATAAAAAACTCCATTCACACCGTGTTAGTTCCTGCTAGTTCACCGTTACGCCATCAATGAGTGAGGTCTTTAAAAGGGAAACCCTTGTGGTCCAGATTTTTTCTTGTAACTGTGTTTCTATGTTTGGATGCCCCGTTACCGGCTGCTGGTTGCGACGATAGAAAAGAAATGAGGCACATATATATCATATACTCGTGTATACGTATGTGAATGATATATAAAGTGGTTAGGATTAATATTTAAACCTGAATTTTTCATATGGATTCAACCCACATCAAGTAAAAATTAAGATATTGATTTTATTTCGCTAAATTTATTAGATTTGAATAGGTTAAATTCCGTATTTTATATATGTAATGGAACTTGTCCCATATACGATTATGCATATCAGAAATACAGCATTATTGATTTAAGTTAATGAATTTAACAAAATAAAATTACTATCACAATTTTTACTTGATGTGAGATGAAATGTTATTGTATATTTGCATATATCAGCAGTGGGATGATAAGGGTTGCAAATGACTATGTAATTGTAATTTCGAATTACGAAGAATCCAACGCTTGTGAAATTTCCAAAACAATTATTTTCTAAATTATTACTTCATTTTACAACATATCTAACTGACGCTTGTTAAAATAAACAGAAACCTTTCATGGGTCAACTTCAATTAAATTAAAGTTTACTTCTAAATTGGGAAGGTCGCGACCTCACAGTATATTATTAGGATATTCCTTATGCAACATAAAGTCGTGTACATTGATTATTAATCGTGGTGTCCATTGCCCGATGACCCGCGATATTGTCCACGCAATAACTTAACCGATACTCATCTACAACGTCCGCTGCGACGCTGGCGTGAACATATTGCAACCTGTCGATAAACTCAGCTCTGTTCACAATGGGACAGTTTGGGGGCAAGTGGAAATAAGTATCTGTTCGACTTATTACGAAATAATAACAATATATGATCGTATTATTATTTAAAGCGATTATTGGTATATTATTTATTTGAAAGGAGTGTCAGTGGGCCACCTACATCTTAGCCCAAACCAACCGCTAATACACGTGGTACACTCTGCTGATAAACGAATGAGGCAATGGTTGTATTGAGTACGCGGTACGACTGCTATATTGAGGTCTCGAGTTCGATCCCCAGGTCGGGTTAAATAATATTGGGGTTTTTTTATCATGAAATGCTCAGTATCGGCCCGGATTCTGAAACTGTGCCCGTTATGGCGATAGCCTCGCCCCCAATCATATCATGGGAAATACGCTCGGCGAAATGTGGATGTTTTGGTTATACCTCTGTCTGCCACTTCGAGTATTACAGGCGTGAGTGTGTATCATTACTATTATGGATTTCTTAAATGAAGCAACTTAAGCCCACATCAAACCAATGACTCGCTTTACAACTATCCAAATCTCACTGTCTCGTGTAAACACACCATTACTACTTGAGTTTTTGAACTTTAACGGAATACCTCTGATATTTAACGAGTTCCCTTCGCTGTCATAATGCCAGTGACATATAGTTAAATGGAAAACAGCACATAAATCTATAGCCTTTCTCTGGATGTCTTGAACTTTCCTCGAAAGCAGAATTATGTAATGAATATCAGATATTTATGGTGTTAAAACTTTGGTGGGGGTTTTTTTATAGCTTAGGCCGGCAATCGAGCAAGTGGGTCACCTGATGGTAAGTGATCTCCACCACCCGTGTACGCCCACTATACCAGAAGAATCACCGCGTTGCCGACCTTAAGGGGAAGGGATAATTAGAGATTGAGGATATCTCACTAACCGTACGAAACGCAGCAGCAAGCCGCTGTTTTACTTCGGTTTTCTGTGAGACAGTGGACCGGCCGAGCCAACCCATTCATGCTATAGACAAAAATGTCTATAACGTGACTCTAACACTCGCAAATGAGTATTTATAGGCTTTGGAGATCATTTGAAATCACGTGACCTGTATACTCCGTTACTGGTATCTGCTTTAAAAAGACTTATTTAAAATATTGAATTATTTAAAGTTACTTAAATAAATAAATACACCCAACAGTCACGTACATAGTCCTGACCCATTAAGATACGAGTCTTGTATCGTGGGTATCAGGAACTACGAGAGACTATCGGTCTCACAACAACCAGACCCCGAAACAAATATTTGTGGATCAAACATTTGTCTCGGTGCAGGGATCGAACCCGCAGCTTCTCGCTTCACAAACGGCTACTCGTCCGCTGCGCCACGGAGGCTGTCAATTGGCGACATAAATGGCGACAAATTCCTTGTGGTACGAAGGCACCATGACGCAAAAAGCATTCGCCTAGTTTAGACTTCCTCTATCCCGAAAACCATTTTCATAAAATGAACCAGTAACATTTCCAGTAAATCAGGTTACGACTCCCCATTCATTTTCAGTATCCATGGGTTGTATAACGGTTATCCGGTGACCCACATCCCCACTGACGCAGTGCTATTCCTAGCGCCGAACCAGGCCGGCATTATGCTCCGTGTCAATTGCTGGAAAACTGTTACACTGTGTTGCTTCTGATTTATCGACTTTGAAGTGTTTTGTGGGTTTTCGGAGCAATTGGGAAACATAATGGTGGATCGTCTTGCCTGACTGTAATGTAAATATAAATACACAAAACGCTGTTTGCTCAATACATTCAAATTAAAAGCGTGTTACCATTTAAAGTTTAAAATATGTTGAAGAAAAGTTTTCTGCCGCCAAACAACAATGTGTAAGCACTGTTGTGTTTCTATATTCTATTCTATACGAGGGACCTACCACCTTGTAAAATTGCATATTACCAACTAAATTATCTATAGCGATGATGTAAGTTGTCCGTGTTGGAGGCGAAGCGTGATATTTGCTTGGTAAATATTTGTAAGATTAGTAAATATTGTCATGACTCGGCTATTGGAAGACAAGGTTTTGTTATTTTCATGATAATTGTTTTACGTTGAAACTGGAAGTGATTTACTATCTTGTTTTTTATATAACTACCATTTGAGTGTAAGTAGACCATCAACTTGCTCAAAGCCAACCTCTGTACGTGGTACGTGCCTACAAACGGATGAGACATTGGCGAAATATAGTTCCAGCAGGTTGTGGTTCCCAGACGGCTGGATGACACGTTATACCAAATTCACCGTTATCATAATATGATGGCGGACCTTGGCATTAAGTAGGGATAATTCCAGAAAGAAAAAATATATATAACAATCATTGTATAATTAACTAATTGACTAGTATTTTTTATTAGGTATTTAAAATATTTTTTTAAGTGTATTGTGGTGAATGCTAAGTACGCCATACTTGCTGTACATATAAGCCAGGAAACAGGAATTTAGACCTAAATAGAATATAACATTTATAATTTACTTTCTTTCAATTATTCTTAAACATAAATACTTCTGTCTTAAAATTACTCCAGCCCAAACATCTCTTAAAAAAATAACAAATATCATACGTCACAAAGAATCCACGAAACCGTACCTAAAACTGTATTGAGTAAACTCATTGCATTGAGTCAGCACCGGCGTGACACATGGGTCGGGGCGGTGAATCAGTGCCACCTTCAAGACGTCCACAATAAAGGACGCTAATTTATGCTTGCTGGACAGTACCAAGGTATGATAAGTCGCTTGGATGAGACTCGAACGGATTTATATCAAAATCTCGACGTTGCGAGAGAGAAAGATAGCTTCCGTGGCTGAGTTCGATTTTCGGATCGAATCCAATTTACACCACATTGAAAGAAAAATAGAATGAAGTCGTTTATTGATCATATTGGCATTTAAAATATGACAAGTTAATACAAACATTAAACAAAAATGTACCAGAGATTAAAATGTGTACATAACATATTTTACTGCTATTTCACAAATATGAAGCTTCATATTTTAGCTATCAATATTCGAGTTTCAAGTGACAATTACACGAGTGAAGAGCTCGTAGTACACTCAACAATCGGAATACCGCAGTTAATCGATATGTAAACTCGATTATGGCACTAAAAGTCTTCACATCTCTGTTGGTACATTAACGTGTGGTTTATGAACAGGCGCGTTTCTTACATTACTCATCACGTGACCTTAATGTTCAGGTATTTTTTGTCTTGTGGTCATTGTTAGTCATATTCTTAAGGTTCTCGTAAAGAAGTACTAGGTGTGGTCTTAAAAGTCAACACAAATTATTGTCAACTTGAGCTGGCGGTGTTATGAGGGATCCACGAGAAATAATTGCAGATAATGGAAAATGAGTATCGAATAAATTTGAAGTAAAATTTTTGGTAGTGGTCAATTTAAATTGAGTCAAATTAAATAGGCATATTCAATCTGTAGTTGCTGATGCCGAAAAAAAACATTAATACTGGATTTTTTGATAAACGTGATATTAACGTGAAAATATAAATCAGTGGAATCTAGGACTTTGACACGACAGAGTTATAATTAATGATGTTTGAATATAAAAAATACATTTGATCCAAAATCGTCCGAAATATTCCAGCGTGAAACAAAACAAACATATATTGTGTTGTTATGTGAGATTACCGGCCATAACGCCGCGGTTTCCGGCCATCTGTGTTTTCTATAACTCCAGTATATTAACTGAAGCCGCGCGTGCGCTGTGCAGGGCCGGATCTAGACGCTAGACCCCGGGGGGGAATATTAGTGTATTACAAAAAAACTTAAGTAATAAAGATCTAGATCCACGCTGTAGACAGTTTTGTCTACAGCACAGATGGGCCGCTATGCGCTACTAATGAGCTTAAGTATGGTTTGAGATATGAGTCAGTGGAAAGCGCAAGTTGGCAAGTGCATAAGCATAAGCCTTTATCCCCGAAGGGGTGGACAGAGTTGCAACTAATGTTGCTACTATGTTTCGCGGTGCTTATTTCCGTCCCATGATGTGGTAGGGTAGATTAAAATACGCCAACGATATAGCTATAAAGTACTTCATTATTGATCTAACGACCGAATGATCCCCATTCAAAAAGTAATTTTGCTCTACCTCGGAAACCAGGATCCAATCCGGACAGCAACTCGGTTTTCACTGGTGGACTCAAGGAATTATATGTGGCTTAAGCAACCTCCATTAACCTTATAGTTTATCGGATATTCATTTTTACAATCTAGGACAAGCAAAAAACTCTCTTCAAACGTGTCCCGCATCCCCCGTTATTTTCTGAATTCTGCACTGGTCTTACCCACCCCTTATGTACAGATTTGCCTCTGTTACTATATGACAGGAGAGAGGGCTGTCCGCTTCAATTTTAGCTTACATTCGACGGGTGTCATACCGTTTGTTGTGGTAATTAAATTTATTTTAAGAACGTCGCGACGCCGCCATTTTGTCTTCATATCTAAACACTTGCGCGTAAATGTTCAGATTTCATAATACATTTATTCAGGGAATTAAAATATGTATAGAGTTATTTTAAGGTATATTTACTGAACAAAGCAGGTACAACTCAGCGGCGAGTTATTTTTTTTTTATGGTATAGGCCGGCAAACGAGCAAGTGGGTCACCTGATGGTAAGTGATCTCCATCGCCCATTTACGGCCACCATCATAAGAATCATGGGCGCGTTGCCGATCATAAAGGAAAGGGATAATTAGGGATAGGCAAGGGGAGGGGATCTGGGCTTCCGGATATCTCACTCACCGTACGAAACGCAGCAGCAAGCCGCTACTTTACGTCAGTTTTTCTGTGAGACAGTGGTAATGATCCGGTCGAGCCAGCCCATTCATGCTGTAGACAAAACTGTCTACAACGTGGCTCTACCACTCACAGTACAGTATTTAATTGTTAAATTTCGTTGTAAAATATAATATATAAATTAATTATAGTGAAGTATTGTCTCGTTAAAAATACCTTATAAACGGACAAAGTTTCTCATACGACATAGAAGAGAATATGATAGAAAACACTCATGTACGATTTTCTTTTTTCAAAATGTTCGATGCTTCCATCAATGTTCATTTATGAATTTATTTTTTTATTTCCTTCAATGTTCATTTATGACAGTTTTCATGCAACTTCAATGTATACTACTAGACGAGCTAGTTCTAGTTAAGAGTAGGCGAGATGGCAATATTATGTTACAGTCAATTGGCCGTTCCTTAGTGGCGCAATTTCTATGTACCACGTAGCCGGTCTAGTAGTATACATTTAAGTCATTGTTTTCATGGGATACACTTTCATGGTATACAATCGTATCGTATCGTAATTGAACCCCGATGCGGGTTCAATTCAGATTATTTTAAGTGTAACTTGTAAGATTAATCTTGTAGCATTAAATTCCATGACGGTACTATGAAATATTTTACTATGGTTAAGATTAACTCCTGGACGTCAAGTTCACAGTGAAAGTTTATTTAAAGATCACGTATATTAATTCCTAGAAAAGATACGGTGTTTAGTTTATGAAAGTTATAAATATAACTGGAAAAATAAACATGGGTACCGTAAACGAGACAGCCGAAGAAGTTATAGGAACAGACATGCGGGGATTGGGCACTATATTTCTTTACATTAAGGATATTATCCCTCTCATTCAGTAGAGGAGGCCCGTGCCCACCAGTGGGACGTATATAATATAATAATACAGGGCTAGTAAAAAAAAGGATGTTATCATTGTATGACAACAATACAATACTGCCAATATCAAAATCTAAAATCAAAATTAAATATTTATTGAATCTTTAAAATATCAAATATCATTTAGATTAAGTCAAAATTTATCTTTACTGCCAGTTCGGAATGCTGTTTCGCTAAAGAAGAACTCTAACGTTGCTCTTTTCTAAACTGATTTACAATATTTTATATTATACTAGCTTTTACTCGCGGCTCCGCACGCGTGATCTGCCTTTTCCGGCATAAAAAGTAGCCTATGTTTATCAGGGATAATGTAGGATTCTAATAGTGGAAGAATTTTTCAAATCGGTCCAGTAGTTTTTAAGTTAATTCGTTACATACAAAAATACAAATATTTCTTGTTTATAAATTATTGTTTACAATGAAATGCTCTTAATCAACAATACATTTATTTGGATAAAAAATAATATTATGTTGATAACGCTTTGGAATCAAACAATTTGATTACCATAGCAACGGAAGCCTTCAAATATAAATAATTTCCCCGATTTTGCAACATTTTTCACTCATGCTTCGCTCCTAATGGTCGCAGCGTAATGTTATATAGCCTAAAGCCTTCCTCGATAAATGGACTATCCAACACAAAAATAATTTTTCAATTCGAACCAGTAGTTCCTGAGATTAGCGCGTTCAAACAAACAAACAAACAAACAATCAAACTCTACAGCTTTATAATATTAGTATAGATTTACGTAAGACATGATAAAGATTATGCTTCCTCCTTACTGGATTACTAAAACAATCTTATTTACTATAAATTTTGCATTCCTTAGATGTAACTAAAGAATACAAATTTGTAGGATGATGATGCGTTGTTAATTTCCATGCGCGAATTGCTTGAGCTGTTGAGAAGTTTCGAGAATTCCCGAAGGCCTCCGACTTGGTTTAACGACTGCTATCAGTTGATAGCATCCGGGACCGACTTTTTACGTGCCCTTCGAAGCACGGACGCGCTCAGTTCAAATACCACTAAGCGGTCAACCATCTATAGACTGACCGCGCCAAAGGTTGCTTGACTCGCTAATCGTTTACCGATCAGTGAGTGTAAGTGGCTATGAGCGCCTCGAGAACCTATAATAAACCCTTTATTATATGCCTACCGCATTACTACTGGACACGGGCCTCCTCTTTTAATGAAAGTGGTGAGGTCTTTTGTCCACCAAGCATGCCTATTACAGTTTGGTTTCGAGAACACATACATTTACGTTTCAAAACATATATACTTATTAGGAAATTTCTCAACAGGCCTGTGCCCCTCGCTACGTATCCTACGTGTCTGCGAAGATGAACCAGCGAGATCCTGTGGGAACGTGCTACTTTGCCAGAACATCATCGACCAACAACATCACCGAGTTCTCGCCTTGTCGAACTTGTAAGTATCATCAAATAGCCAAGACACCTTACACCAGATAGCCAATTATGATTATAAAAAGAATTGATAAGGTAATAGGTTTTGCTGGTGTTAGGATTTTAGCGACCACCGTACACATGGTGTTGAAACCTGCCATAGTGACCTACACATCTTGTGTGGATCGCGTTCCGGGTATACAGCCAATGTATACCCGGTTCTCTGGAGGGGCTTGTGACATGACTTGATCATTGGTTGGGTTGGGTATAGTCTATAGGTGTACATCCTCGTATCCCTGTACCTGCATCGGTCATTCGCCCGTCCCGTCGCAGCCCCATCGATTTCCTCCTCCTTCTTCAGAGTTTGAAGAAGCTTTTACACAGGCCGGCATGATTCTGGTGACCACCGATAAATCATTGTTTATCGTTGGTCGCTGGTTTTTTGGACTGCAGTCGCTTACCATCAGGTGTATTGCAGTCATTTCGCCATGTTCTGATAAAAAAAGGGCCGTATGATAATCGTAAATAAAAAATGAAATCCACCATAATGTATTGATGAATGATGAAAATAATGGAAAATGTTTATTTCGTTCCATTGTTTTAAATTTTAATATGAGGTTGGATCTACCAGGCATAATGTGGCACACCTGTGACCAAGACCTCCCGCTCTCTCATAACAATATTATAATAGGGGCGATGCATGAACTTAAATTCTAACATTAATGTGCATACGAAATAGAAAGTAATACAAATAAAATCTTTATTACGAAAATAGAATCAAAATGACTTTGTTTGGGTTTGCGGTCAAAATTTATACATCATTCTGCCAGCATGTCTATTAATTTTATGATTATTATAAAATGCAGTTGTTACATCAAAATATTTTTGGTACGTTTCTTTATTTGCCGGGATGACGAAAGAGCAGGTCGCTGTGTGGCTACACTTGTAGCACTTAGCCTATCCCTTCGGGGATAGATGTATGAGCTTATGTATAAAAATTATAGCTTCATTGGGTGAAGAGTTAACGGCTACGATCGATATCATAACGCAGTTAACTCGCCTAGATGGTTCCTGATACGTTTAATGTGCGATGCAATCAGATTAGTGAGCGGTGTAGTAAAATTCGCCTTTGCCGGTACACCTTCAACATATTATAAACGGTCATGAACATTATGGGAATATCTAAGTAGGAAGATGATAGATTAGATACATTCTAAATCCTGTGTTTTGAAGTATGGGATCCAGTATTGAATTTCATGGCTGGGATAGGATAAGACACTTGAAACAAGATGCGACTGAAAAATAAAAATGATATAAATAAAAAAATTCTTAATTCATTGTATGTGTATTTTAA
The DNA here is from genome assembly GCA_949126905.1 of Amorpha juglandis. Classification (NCBI taxonomy): domain Eukaryota; kingdom Metazoa; phylum Arthropoda; class Insecta; order Lepidoptera; family Sphingidae; genus Amorpha; species Amorpha juglandis. Next base: position 1,807,501 of record OX421370.1, on the reverse strand, counting down.
GCCGTAACAAATTACCTTTATACTAAATAAAACTTAGAACTGAGACTATTCATTAACACTCGATAGATAAGATCATGTCATGATCAAACTTGATAAATGCTTTGTCGATGACTACTTGAAAGATTCCTGAAAATCGCAAACATTAGAAAATTAAATGTATAAAATGACATTTAAAATTAATAAACCCTATCTTCATAAATGACATTAGTGAAGCTATCATGGCGTCTTGTAAAAGCGCGCGAAAAGTGGCACTCACTTCCGCCGGTAATGGCGGTGCCCGCGGTAAAATTGGCGTATCGCCCGCCCGCCGGCGAAACATGATTTACGATTACGCTTTTGTTGTAAAAAATAACTATGTACATCGTTAAAGTGTAACATTACATGTTTCGAGGCGGATTTTTATGTTTTGTATTACGACTTACAAGTGCCATTTTAGTTTTCATTTAATAATTTCATGGCAAAGTTCGGTCGTGACCAACATTTAAAGTGTAATCGCATCAATTTAAATACATAATTATTAAATATTTCTTAGTTTATTTATTTGTTATTTTAAAAGCATAATTATTTATTATTTAATTTGTATATCGAACCAATCATATTTTCTTAAACCCTATAAAAATTTGTTGCGATGATCTGTATTTTAAGTACATATTTATCTAGGCAAAGATCACAAAATCGTACAGACTTGAATACACAAAGTAACCTGAATGACTGCATTTCTACTTTTGGGCTGTTGACTATGAATGACATGCTTTTTATATCTATGTATTATGGTATGAAAGTGTAACACATATAATTTGTTTAGGGCACTACTCTCTGGACGAGGGTGAGTATATTGAAAGGTATAGTTGGATGTATTCGCACACCGTAGTTTGGATCCATCCACTTCACTCATCAAACACAAAATTCCATATTCCATGAAGCAATGTTGTATAATAATATATTTCTTATATGTGTATCAGATGTTATGTAAAGAAATTATTGTTGATATTAGGATAATATTATTACGTGTTATTTAATTGGCGCGAAATTGGGATACAAATTCTACAGGTACAGTATAGTCAACACGTATATAAGTGTCGTACTCGTAACGTAGACGTCTTATATGTTTAAGAATTTATTGGAATTTGATTATTTCTCATAGACGGCAATAAAGATCGTTTCTGTGCTCATAAGCGGAGCATAATGAATTTTCCGTATCCAGTAACGGAGCATAAAGCATTTTAAGAAATTACGTAATGAGAATTAAAGTTAACAACAAGTTAACCCATAAATTAACGAATACATAATATATACATAATGTTTTGTTATATGTTTGTCTTGTCATTGCATGTTTGTAAATAATATGTTATATTGATGTTGTCTGTGTATTTAATGTATTGATATACATACACATAGGTACTTTATCACATATAGGCCACGGTCGAAGTTTATCTGATCTGACAACACAGAAATGAATCCATTAAAAGTAAAAGGAGAAGGCAAATGCCTCAACTAGCCATGCAACCTAGTCTGCTGTTACTTCTCTTTCACGTCCAAAAACTTCAATAAAGATCAAAGGCCAAAGCCATGTCTGCAATTATACCATAGACAACCATAAACATTAAAAATAAACACATTGTTTTTATGGAACTTTAGTAACGAATGTTGTTAACTAATGATAAAATAACCTTAAAATCTATTTTAAATAAAGCTAAAAATATTAATATCTTATGATTTATGAGTATACAAGTTTTGTATACAATTTATAATTAAAATATCTAATGAAAACTGAAAATTAAATTGGCATTATGTCGAAATTTAAAAATGTTTGTTTATAAATTGTATTACCTCGTCCCTTCTAATACTTTCCATTTGATTTCCACAGCGAGCCATGGGCAGCGCAAGACAGGAGTGTGTCAGGCTGGATTCTCAGCGTCCATATCTAAGGTGAGTTATATTTCTTAGGACCATATTTAGCCGCCAAAATTTAGTTTTGCAACTACAACTTGTTCCAAATACAAAGTTTACAACGTCGTTAGGTTTATGTCTTGAATATGAATTGTTCAAGTAAAACAATAACCTTATTTGTTAATATGCACATCATATATAATGTTATGTCTTTTTTGGACCCTGCTGACTAAAATATATGTTGTTGAATCATAGTTATTTTTTGTAGGGTAGAGGCACGCATTGAATGGGCCGGTTCGACCGGATCGTTACCACTGTCTCACAGAAAACCGACCGAAAGTAGCGGCTTGCTGCTGCGTTTCGTACGGTGAATGGGATATCCGAAGGCTCAAACCCCCTCCCCTTCCCAATCCCTTAAATATCCGTTTCCTATAAGGTTGGCAACGCGCCCATGGTTCTTCTGGTATTATGGTATTTGAAATCAGGACCTCACCGATTTCTCCGTTTAAGGACGCCGCGAAGCACAATGAGATGATTCTATGTCTGAGATCTATTTGCTCTTTACAATATATATGCAGACACATGCTTCTTCGCGGCAAAAGACAGCGAAACTGTTTTTTATTATTCAAGTTTCGTACAAAAGTACTCTTCATTAATGTTTATGTCACGCCCGATTAAGTTTCGATTCGGTTTGAGTGAAATTCGTCGCATTTTTTCTGTTAATTCGTATCAAATGTCCGGAAAGTGCTATTATTACTGAAGTAATTTGTAATTCCAAACGAAATTACTTATAATTTTGCGTTCATCATATTTATCGATATTTATTTGACACGCTGAAGTAGTTCTAAGATTTTTAAATGCAAGTACTACAAGTACTACTATCTAAAAACGATTAAAAATATTTATATGCTGATTTAGAGATTACATTTTATGATAAATAAATAAAGGTAGAGCTATAAAAGTGACTTTATACAAAGTGTAAATGACGATTATACAAAGTAATAAATAATGATTTTATGTTATTGGTTCCGATAATAAAATCCCACACCAAAACAGTAGAAATATTTCCATAAAAACCGTCTCTGGACTTTGAAACTGATGATACGTGCAAAGAATATCAGTTAAACTCAAAAAAATGTGTCACGCCCAAAAAAATATAGGAGAGTAATGTAAAACATCGTGATTTTACGATCGTGGGAATAGAATTATTTTTGCCCATGTAAGAGGCATCGTGATACAATCGCGCGATGCGCGGGCGCACGTGAGGCGAATGCGCCTGCGCTGCGCCGCACCGCCATGCCACCGCGCACCTTATGAATTATTAACAACTTTTATTGTCCCGCGCAAAAAATAACAAACAAAATGGCCGACCATTCCTATTTTGAAAATAGTACTCGAGTATTTATTGTCGTTTTATTATGTCTCCGCATTTGGGATACAATTGAGTTTTAATCGGCGGCAGTGTAACGCCCTCTTTATGGCATGAGTGATTGTTTTGTGTAATAGCATTCGTTGCTAAAACTTACTATTTCAAATTCTAATATCGCACTTCCTGTAATTATACAAAATATTTAACAAGGATTGCATTGCAAATGTTTATCACGTATTTTATTGGCGCTGTTTTTTCTTACGTACTTTTTTTACCCGGAAACAATAAATTACTTTGCTATTTATAAATTTCGTGGGACGAATCTAGTTTGAATATTTTAAAGCTCCATTTAGTTACAATCACTAATTAACCGGAAACAACGATTCTACCGGTTCTAGAATGGAATTTAACATCTGACATAAGATAAATGCCTTGTAATACATATTGTATCTATTTTATTATTATTTATTATAGTACCAAGGCTGAGAACAGTAAGGACTTGGATTTGATTCCCAGGGTAGGCAATAACAATTATTATTTGGGTTTTCGATTCGAAACATCACCCATGAATTGCCGCGGAAAAAAAATTGTAACCGGTGGTGTGGCAATAAGGCTCGTCTCCTATCACATCATAAGTCAGAAATAAGTTCGGTATAACGTTGGTAACTAGTTGCACCTCTGCTTACCCCTTCGATTATAAAGGCGTGAGATTAAATAATGATAAGTAACTTAATTATAAGAAAGTGCGCCCACGAAAAACATACATATAATAATTTATTTTTTATTGAATAACGTACAATATATGTAATGAATTTTTTAAATAAATAAAACTCAGATTGTCTATGTAATGACAATTACCGGATGCGTAACAAAAGAATTAAGATAAGACGCTCTCAAAATAAAGACAATCAAATATTTTAACTATCTCCATCAATATTGTAACAAAAGATAACATTTATTTGAATTAATTGATATTCCACCCGCGGACCGCATTCTATTATTTTTATTATTTCGCGCCATTTCGATCTCGGTATTTGATACCTTTGCCTGTCAGAAAGAAATGTGGCAGTTCGCGCCTTGCATTATAACACATGGTAAAAAAATATTTATGGCCTTGTTTCACTTTACAAGGTGGTAGGTCCCTCGTATGCGAGAGGCCGTCTGGGTTGGTTTTTTACCACCGCTTTGTCTATTTGTGCCGCCAAGCAACAGTGTGTAAGCACTGTTATGTTTCGGTTTGAAGGAAATTGAAGCCAGTGAAATTACTGGGTATTATGACTTTTTTTCATTGAATTATGAGACTTAACATCTTACAGAACTTTGAGTTATAAAGCACTGCATGGCACTGAACTGCGCTCGTCACCCCGAGACATAAGATGTTAAGTCTCATAATGCCCAGTAATTTCACTGGCTTCAATGTGGCTGTAGATCAATAGTTTAATCGCATTTAGTTCCCGCCGTGCACAACCATGCTAACACCTCGCTACATCGCTATTCATTGCCACCTCGTGTTGAATCCTAATCAATGGCTCAATGGCGCCATGATTCAGCTGTGTCCCACTTACTTGCTACGTGTGCGAGGTTTTCTGATTTACACATTATCTCAGTATTGGGAGCGGAATTGTTACTATCGTATCGCCTAGAACGTTTGAGGTTATGTTAGGTTAGGAGTGCGTTTAAGAGAATTTTATAAAAATATTGACTTACTGCCGAGATTATCAGATATACTAAGTTAATCTAAATCCATATCTGAAATTAAACTTATCTTTAGGCGTGGCGACTAAAGGTAATTTTGATTGGTATATCTGAGATCGATCCAAAGGTTTTAATGAAAAAAAATTATATCGGCTGTAAGACAGTTTTGAGTTTTGAAAAAGGAAAAAGGGATGGGAAAATGGTTAGGATCAGGGGGCAAGCCCCCTGGGGAGAACCGGATATACACTGGCTGACCCTGGAACGCGACCCACACAAGGTGGGCCACTATGGCAGGTTTTAGCACCAGTGTACGGTGGTCGCTATCCAGTCGGATACAAGTATCCTCCCACCAGCAGTATCCTCCCACCAGCTATTTCCTAATTAGCTGATGATTTATAATATATTTGTCTGAGAAATAAATAATACTTGTATACGACTGAGACATTATCAATAAATAAATTACCTACTAAAACCTAAAGGAAAAACAAAACGTCAAAACAAATCTTCCGTAAAATATCAATAGTCGCCGAAACATTAAATATTTTCTGATTTTTTTGTCATCGCCAGAGCTAAATTCCTTGTCATTGCGACGTCAAGCATTCCTGTAAGTTTACAAACATGGGTTCCGGAACGTGCCCGTAAACGGCGGCCATTTGCAGACAATGGCGTTGGCGGGAAAAGCGATGCGTCCACGCAAACTGCGATACAGCGCGACAACCACGGATTTGTCTCTACCGTCGTTTATTTTCAGCATGTGATTTATTTTCTTATTCATTTCATTTATTTTCCTAATATTCTAAATGTCTACTGTTTGATAGAAACTGTTGGCAGAACTACAAAAGAACAGGAATGCAATTGTGGTTTCTATCAAGAAATGGTAAATTGCACATTCCCACTTGGCAAGGAGTTCGTAGTTTATCAGAAATAATAAATTGCTATAGGCTCGAGAATATATTTTCCTTATTCTAAGTCTCGTATCAACTAAGAATCGTTGTTTTATGATGATACCTAGATAATTTTTTCCTTGTTTTTATTTCGTACAAATCGTGTATTACATTGATTCGACTTATTTCCATATTGTACCGAACTGTAAATTTTCCAAGACATTATTTTATGGTTTGAAAATCTTAAGCAGGAAAAAGCATTAAAAACAAAGATAAGTATGATATTAGTAGCTCTTTTGTATTAGGGCTCACTCTGTAAACATTGTGGTTATGTGATAAACCAATAAATAAATAAAAATAAAATGTATATCACATTATAAATACCTATTTTAACATATAATAAATAGAACTACACACGCAAAGATTTCACCAACACTATTACGAAATAATGTTTGTGAAATCGCGCGCATAACAAATGTCTCCACAGATTATGTCCATTGCCCATTGACTTTCTCTATGGCTGTATGCAAAGCGTATGGGATTTTAAATGCTTCCAATATTTATGGTCGGTTGATTGAATATTCAATTATTTGCGGCGACCCGTCGCTTTTGTTCCTCTAAACCGCTTCACGCTGCAACGGGCTTTTGCGACCGCGGCTAATGATTTTCTATACAATCGCAATTTCAATATTGCATGGGTTTCAATGGGCAAATGCTAATAATAAAGTGTGGAGCGAAATGCGTTTGTTTAAATACACCTTACGTAAGCATATAGGAAATGATCTTCTTCACTGAGGCAATTATAGTACTATTGTAGATTATAAGGTGTTTATTTTTTAATAGTAATGATTTTACTATTTGTAATTTCGTATAGCTTCATCCAAGAAATATCAAATACTATTTGTAAAACCATTTTGAAACAATTCACTATGCATTATTCAATCACCAATAACATGGTAAAGAGGCAGAATAAAACGTCCAACCTCCTGACATATGCTCCCACGTGACAGGTCCGAACCAAGGCTCGGTCGGTGCGCATGCGCCGCTTGTTTCCCTTTATATGGTATGTAGGGAGCCGCGCATATTTATTCATTGGTCCAACCATACGTTCCGATCGGCGTATAGGTGATCTAAAAGTCACCACTACCATTTTAGGGTTATATTTTTTATTTTAAAAGTTGTTTGAAATTTTTACAAATATGGTTGGGAAATTTTAAATATAGATATGTATCGGGTATAGAAGATAGTGTAGAAAGCGAATAAACATATTACATAGTATTGTATAACGTAAGTTGTGAATGACACCTTCTTTGAGCTCTTTCGAGTACATTCTTAGTTAAGTGCGCAATATTCATTCGGAAGATATTTATCACACATGTTACAAAGTTGTTAGACATATAATCAATAGATTAAGGCAATTAAATACTTAATGGATGTCCACTCATAATTGACTACCATTACCACGAAGACATGAATTGTTATTGTCGTGCTGTAGACAGTTTTGTCTACACCATGAATAAGCACTATTATCTTACAATAAGACGTTTTGAGACGGCGATGTTTCGCATTGCCAAAGAGACTGCAGGATTCAAATCCCATACTCCCCTTCCTTATAGGCCGGTAAAGCACCCATGATTCGTCTGGAATTTTTTGTCAAGAAATAATAAATACACTCAACAATCATACACATAGTCCTGACCCCACACTAGGGTAATCTATATCATGGGTAATAAAAACTACGAGGGATTTGTGGATCACACAAATATTTGTCTCGGCGCTGGAATCGAATCCACGGGCTCACGCTTCGCAGCCGGCTACTCGCCCACTGCGCCACGGAGGCTGTCTAAATCCACCGCAGTTACACATATTCAAATATAGAGCTCTTTGAATGTACGACATATCGACAGTCAGACTCTGTAATAAAGTTCCATTGGTAACCTTTCGGTACGGAATCGTAAGAACACTTGCAAAAACATTATCAAAATACGGACCACCATCTCTACGGATACATATGTTAACATGTTTTTTGTTCCGTCTGTCTGTCACATTCAAGTGGTAACCCGAAACGCACGACGTTATCTGGCACGTTCACACGCACGGATTTATCGGAGACGTCTGTTTTTTGTCTTTCCGATTTTTTGTATAGTCTCTGTGATAGGCGCAAGCTGAGGAGGCAGCGACAGCGTTTTGAAAGCGGAGCATTTCTTTTATTAAAAAAAAATAAAGTTATTCACACTTGTGCCATTATGGGCCGTTTGGCGTCACTTGTACGCTATTAAACCGAGTTTAGGCTAAGGCCGACTTGTAATAATACTTAATCGTATTTATTCACTAAAGCCGGCCAAATAGCTGTTTACAAAACGTAAAATCGTAAGAAAAATTATCATTAATAAATATATTTAGTGTTAAAGATGGTTGTACAGGTCGGCAGTAGAGACTCGAAATTATAAAAAGCTACCGTCATTATGTGTCAGTCAGGCATTTTATAATAAATAAATAATATTTCTATTTTTGGGATTGTAAATGTAATACCAGAAAACATATAAGACCAAACCAAAGCGTGGCAAACACGCCTACATACAAAACCCACGCACACATTGATAATTAATTCAAGAAATCGCTCTACTCCCATCACTTAAGCACAGCTGTTAAAGACAGTAAACTGTCACCAACGGAGAGAAGCTGACAAATTATGAAACAGAAGTAAAACAAATCTGTTTTTATTTTCTTCGCACCTGTCCAATTTCTTTTTCATAAACTACAGCGAACAAGCATTGCCGTATGTCAAATATTCATTAATTAAAATAACAACTTAAAAAAGTGTACTCCCAATAGGTAATTTTTTGTGGAACTTCATTATTAATTAAAACTTAGTATTGCCACAAATCATAAGTTACAGTCACATAATAATAATAATAATAAAGATTTAAGTCCATCGTTACAATAGTCCTACACCGACCGGGGGCGGTCCTTGGGTACACTTTTATAGTGTATACAGGGATAGCCGCCGGGCGGTGTCACATCACAATATTAGATTAAATTTGTCTAACGGGCCTCTACGTGTTGGCTTCGGCCCCACGCACGCCTACCAAAGGTCCGGGACTCTATAGTCCCGAGATATGGTAAGACATACATAATAATAATAAGTTATGTTGCAAATTTAATAAAAAACATAAGTGCATGTGCTCCACCCACGGTCCGTTGAACTAATTCCGTCACATGATGTCCTATCACCTACCAGCCACAAATTCGATCCCAAGCAACTCATACGCGATTTTGGACGTAATCATTGAAAGTGGAAAATTCTAAATTGGCTGCCATAACACTAATGAGGCGATACCATAAGCATATGATGATAATTATTTCCAAGATTCATACCAAATTGTTAATACAAACAATCACAAAGAAATTAACGTAACATTTCACACACTTATAAACGCATCCAGTTTATCTACCCCCCCACAATAAGTGCGTGTACCTCTTACATTACCATAAGTGGGCCATAAAAGAGATAGACAATCATAAAACTCATGGGCTAGTAATGGACAACTAATGTTTGACACTGCCTCACGTTGTGCCGACATTAGTCCGTTCTATAAAAACTTAACTCAATTATGCCCATCTGATCTAACTTGAGGCTTGAACCTGGGTTGATGTGATCGCTTAATGATTTATAAGTTCTTACTTAATAACAAGCTTGTGACAAATTTTATTTCATGAGATTTTATTTTAATTTGTCCTATTATAAACAGAATATTTGTAATTTGTTTTTTGTATTTCAGGACGGCCAACGGTTATTCATGGGGGCACCGGGAAGCTTCTACTGGCAAGGTAAATATAAACTACAAGAATTAAATGAAATATCCCTATAAAGGACAATGGACAATTACTATATTTGTTATTCCGCATATGATAAGTCGAATTAATACTACATCGACGATTATTCGTGAGTAAATAATAAATGTGCTGCAAAACTCGGTAAACATATAAAATACTAGATGACCCGGTGAACTTCGTATCACCTACATAATATATTTGTGTAAAATGTGGTCAAAACTTAATACAAATGTTTTATTTACATTAAATGCAATTAAGTGAGGTACTGCGCCATTGCACGTGAGGTAGCCCGTCGCACATTTAATTGACTTCGACGACCTAAGTCAGGTCGTCTCCCACCACCCTCCGGTTGGACAGTCCTGTCCCCGTCCCGTCCCCGTCCTGTCCCCGTCCTGTCCGGGTCCTGTCCGCGTCCCGTCCCCGTCCTTTCCCCGTCCCGTCCCGTCCCCGTCCCGTCCCCGTCCTGTCCCCGTCTTGTCCTGTCCCTGTCCTGTCCTGTCTCACTGTCCTGTCTCACTGTCCTGTCTCTCTGTCATGTCTCAATGTCCTGTCTCACTGTCCTGTCTCACTGTCCTGTCTCACTGTCCTGTCTCACTGTCCTGTCTCACTGTCCTCTCACTGTCCTGTCTCACTGTCCTGTCTCACTGTCCTGTCTCACTGTCCTGTCTCACTGTCCTGTCTCACTGTCCTGTCTCACTGTCCTGTCTCACTGTCCTGTCTCACTTTCCTGTCTCACTGTCCTGTCTCACTGTCCTGTCTCACTGTCCTGTCTCACTGTCCTGTCTCACTGTCCTGTCTCTCTGTCATGTCTCTCTGTCCTGTTTCACTGTCCTGTCTCACTGTCCTGTCTCACTGTCCTGTCTCTCTGTCCTGTCTCACTGTCCTGTCTCACTGTCCTGTCTCACTGTCCTGTCTCACTGTCCTGTCTCACTTTCCTGTCTCACTGTCCTGTCTCACTGTCCTGTCTCTCTGTCATGTCTCTCTGTCCTGTTTCACTGTCCTGTCTCACTGTCCTGTCTCACTGTCCTGTCTCACTTTCCTGTCTCACTGTCCTGTCTCACTGTCCTGTCCCTGTCCTGTCCCTGTCCAGTCTAGACGCTATACGACCCGTCATCACGGCAAGCTTCGCAACGACAACTCAACAACTACTAATAAATTAAAAATTAATAAAAAAAACATTGTCCAGCGGACAAAATTGTGAATCTAAACCATTCTCAGATCCCCTTGAACACACACAAAAAATTTCATCAAAATCGGTCCAGTCGTTTAAGAGAAGTTCAGGAACATACACACTCACAGAAGAATTATATATATAAAGATAAAATTGCAACAAATGCAAATGTTTATTGAAATAACGCTTATCAAAATATTGGAAGATAACTTAATATTTCATTATAAAGTCCTATCAGAATTCTGAAGAGAATTTTATTTTCGTTTAGAAAATAACTTTTGAATCTGCACTTATTTCACAGGGTATAGAAGACGTTTTTGTCACTACAAATATCAGCATTCTGTTATAGTCAACAGAATATTCTTAGATACAATAGGGTTTTTCAGATATCCACCAGGTTTCCCTCAAAACTGATTGAAATTTTAATCCAAATCCACAGGACGAACGTTTTCATTAGAACCGAACGAAAGGTCCCACTACTTTATGCCGAAAATACCGGATGAAGGTAAACAGAGCTAACGTATCGACAGATTGACATTTAACTCGTAACAGCAATAACATAGCGAGACGCTTACAAGCGCATAAACCTTAAATCAACGCCTTGTGAACCATTCACAGATGTTTTAAATGCAATTTTACATGTTCGAGTATATTAGATTCGTCAAATTTTTTAGACGGGCTTGAATAATTCTGGCAATCATTTATGAAAAATTCAAACAGGGTGGTATTTGACCATTGTTGCATCTTGCGAATTTTACCAGTTAACCATACATCGTCGTCTCATTGATTGACAGTGTTGGACTGCACTGTGCTTGTTATCTGGTGCAGTGTAGTCATTTTGCCGTGCCAGAATAAATTGGATTAAAAATATCAAACACAACTTGACCTAGTCGCTACACCTATCAGTGAGGTGATCTTTATAAGAGAATGTTCAAAACTTAGAATGGCCAGGGTTTTTTTTTGTGAATACCATCTCACCTTCACTGCTATTACGGATGTATTCTCGAGTATATGGAGCTAAGCAACTTTTCCGTAATATGAAAATATTAGTAAAATTCTCTGTATCCATAGTACGCTAAAATTAATTTAGATACAAAAAGGTAAACGGTTAACGTGAATTTCTGTGATGTTTGTTCGGCGTTACTGTAACTTGATTAATACACCAGTTCCTGATACTGTAAGAATTATAATAAACATCTATTGATTTAAGGTTATACTCGAACAGGCAAAATTAATTTAAAACAAATCTGTACGCCTATTTATGTCGGAGATTGAATTAACTTGCAATATCAGACGTAAATGGGAACTCATTAGCTTCCTGAAAATCATGGTTATATTTATGGTGCATCTACCTGTGGGTTTACCGGATACCCTTGTATGATCCGATCTATCCATTAGAAGGTATCTTTAGAAAACATCTGCACGATGACTTGATTCCCATAGCTCATTGTGTCACTTATCTGTGCTAACAAAATTATAATGACATCGACATCTTAGGTATTAAGGTCATAAATATCCAATATATACTTGTTCATTGCTCTTATCACTCCTGGATCTACGACTTCATTTTCTGCAGCATCATGTTGCATCAATTCGTCATGTCTTGGTCATATTTCTTGTAAATAGGGTGTCTAAAACAGATTTTATTAATGCTTCAATATAACAAAATGCGTCAATGTCTAAAAAACTAAATTTGAATCGGCTCTCCCATTAATTTGGTAATTACAATTTGGTGGTATATTTAACAAGATAAATATCCTGAATCTTCATGCTTTGAGTGGTTTTAATTACGCAAAAAATTACAAACATTTTCTCATCAACTTAACTCAACAACCTCCAGCAAATATCGATAGTATAAGCTTGTATACCTTAAATTCATTTTCTGATGGATTTCTTAAAAATGGAAAGAAACCAATGCTTTACAATCTCATTACTTCTAACTCAAACATATCCAAAGATATCAACTGCTTTCTTAAAAAAGATTTGCTGCCTCAAAAATCCTTTGCTTGGATTAACTTCCTCGCCTAAACGCCCCTTCTATTGTAGGTCAGCTGATGTCTCAAACCCCGGGTGGTCGACCAGCATTGATCGCGACTCCTGAATCCAGGGCCATGTATGATGATTCGTACATGGGGTATTCCATCACTGTGGGAGATTTTGCCGGTCAAGGAATCCAGAGCGTAGCTGTCGGTGTTCCTAGAGGAGCTGATTTAAAAGGATTGGTAAGTTATAACAAAATATGTATCGTCATAAAATAAAGCTTTAATACCTAACAAATTCATGAAAAGTACTTGCTCAAGAAACTGATGTAAGTCTTTTATTACACGATTATTCAAAAGAGATGTTGTTTTTGGAGTTCATGTATGGTATGTGTGTCAGTTTTTTCCACTTTCTAAACGCCTGACCGAACCTAGTAGATATGTGTGGTAGCGTACTAGAATCCATTACAATATCATCGGGGTGTTAATATTAAAGGCTAGGCGATAATGTTATTAGTAACTTATTGACTTGAACAATACTATATTTAGAACAATTAATTTTTTACGCTTTAAACAAAATCATGATATTTTCCTAACTAGGTTGTCCTCTACACTTGGGAGTTGCAAAACATAAAGAACATCAGCGGGTCCCAGATCGGTTCCTACTTTGGCTACAGTCTCGCCTCTGGAGACATTGATGGTGACGGCGCCGATGACGTTATCGTTGGTGCCCCCATGTTCACCAAAACTAAGAGTGACGGATTCGAGCATGGAAGAATTTATGTTATCTACCAGGGTATTGACAGGGTGAGCATTTGCAATTCGTATATTACACAGAAAAAAATAAAAAGCATTTTTCTATGGTATAAGCCGGCAAACGAGCAAGTGGGTCTCCTGATGGTAAGTAATCTCCACCACCCATGTAAGCAATACCAGAACGATACCAGAAGATTCATGGGCGCTTTGCTGGCTTAAAGGAAAGGGATAATTAGCGATTGGGAAGGGGAGGGGGATTTGGGCTTCCGGATATGCTACTCGCCGTACGAAACGCAGCAGCAAGCCTCTAATTTACGTCGGTTTTCTGTGAGACAGTGGTAGCGACCTGGTCGAGCCGGCCCATTCATGCTGTAGACAAAACTGTCTACAGCGTGGCTCTACCACTCACCGAGGAAAAGGGCATATAACATACACTTTAGATTAAGGCATTACTACTATTTACTTGTTATACGGCTTAACTTAATTGATAAGTTAATGTAATTAATTCAGTTCAGTAATAAACATTTCAGTTTTTGTCGATTCATAGAGTTTCAGCTTCATAAAATGTAGATTAAAAAGAATAGAATAAGCTGCAGATAGGCTAAATTTAAGATATGATATAGAAAGTCAGGACCTACAAACATGCTGTTTTATTTGTTCTTGGATAGTAATAATTTTATAGCGTATTGTACATACATCAATTAATATCTCAATGTCTTATTCTAGTCGTTCTCCAAAAATCATGCTAGGACCGGTGAGATCTCCCGAGGCAGATTCGGTTTGGCTGTAACATCACTAGGAGACATAAACTACGATGGATTTGGAGGTAAGTTTATAAAAACATTAAATCTAATTTACTCATTACTAAATTACTACTATACAAGGTGTTACAAGGTGCTAGGTCCCTTGTATGCGAGAGGCCGTCTAGGTTGGTACCACCGCTTTGTCTATTTCTGCCTCCAAGCAACAGTGTGTAAGCACTGTTGTGTTTATGTTTGAAGGACATTGAAGCCAGTAAATTACTGGGCATTATGAGACTTAAAATTTTATGTCTCAGGGTGACAAGCGCAGTTCAGTGCCGTGCAGTGCTTTATAATTCAAAGTTCTGTGTGGTGTTGCTTCTGTTTATGAGCAGGCGCGGCGCTTACCATCAGGCGAGCGCCTTGCTCGTCTCGTCATTCAATCAAATAAAAAAGAAACTTACAATAAAAATAACTTTTTCACAGATATAGCGGTAGGGGCACCATACGGAGGTCTGAACGGGCGCGGCGTGGTCTACATCTACCACGGCAGTGAGTTGGGCATCCTCGAAAAATACTCCCAAGCCATCACCGCAGAGGAGATTTCCCCTACACTCAGCACCTTCGGCTTCTCGTTGTCTGGAGGCGTTGATCTGGATAACAACAACTACACTGACCTTGCTGTTGGAGCGTATAAGTCGGACAGTGTTGTGTTTTTGAAGTGAGTCACCTTAGATTTATTTTTCGAAAATCGTTTACTTTGATTTCTTTTGTTTCTTTTCTTTGAACCTGGCGTTATTCTGACTGCCAGGATCCGCTTTCCCACTTAGTCACCAATTCGCCTGGTTTTTAGCTTTATATATGGTGCAACTATTGGGTTACAAGACATCTGCCTCTTAGACGTTGAACTACTCCTGTTTGGGTCGTTGGCGATTGCATTTATTATATGCTGCCAGCGTGGTGGACTAAAGCCTTACTTCTCTCCTGGCTCAGTGCCATGTCGTGTCAACTTTGTTATACTCTTAATATATTGATTTACATTCCAGATCCCGACCAGTGGTAAAGGTGACGGCAGACGTGAAGTTCATGGGTGAGAGCAAGCTAATCTCTCTGACGGATAAGCGGTGCACACTCCAAAACGGCACGCAGGTCGCTTGCGCAGATCTCATGTTCTGTCTCACCTACACCGGAGTTAATGTGGACCAGCAAATTAGTAAGTGTACATAAATAAATAACACCTAACAGGCACATACATGGTCCTGACACTTTACTAAGATAAAAGAAATAAATAACACCCATAAGTCAAACTAACAAATAGCCCTGGCCCCACAGTAAGATACGAGTATAGTGTCGTGGGTATCAGGAACTACGAGAGACTATCGGTCTCATAACACGATACAAATATTTGTGGATCAGACAAATGTTCACGGCTTCACGTTTTACAATCGGCTACTCGCTCACTGCACCACGGAGGCTGTAAAAGTCTTATGTTATGAGTATCAGAACTACCAGAGACTTACAATCACAGAACATCTAAACCCTAACAAATATATATTTTATCAGTTGTTTCGTTGTGGAGATCAGCCTCTTTCACAGCCGGCTATTAGCCCGCTACGCCATGGAGGCTATCAACTGTACAATTACACATAACACACATAATTTAAGTCTGATATAATAATATAATCATGTTTATTATGTCACATAATATGTTATTTATTTCCAAGCGGAAGGATATATCTGCTACTTCGGTGAGTCGATGAAGTAGCATCATCATCATGTTGCCGTAGATCTTCATGTATATTATCATATATCTTCATATGTCATACTTTAGTTATTTATGTTTATCATATTATCCTATGTTAATTTTTTTTCAATGACAGATTTCCGATGTGTTCACAAAAAGTGCAATACCATTTAAGTTATAAAATGTTTTGTCTCGAAAAGTTATAAAATGAATAGATTGACATAAAAAAAATTAACGCTGCTTTTGAAAAATTAGAAAGTAACTTGTTGTGGCGTGAACATAAAATTCAGCAATGTATAGTTTACTCATTGGTGTTAGAAACTGCACTGTACAAAAAATCAGTCATTTAAAATTCACAACGATCGATAGTATTAACCACCAATTCCTATCCAGAATTCGAGGTGACATTGGACCTGGATTCGAGACAGAAGACAAGCAAGCGTATGTTCTTAACGGAGAGTCGTGAGACCACTTACAAGACTCAGATCTTATTGACCCAAGGCCAGCAGGAATGCAAGGACGTGCAGGTGTATTTGGATGTAAGTACCTTTTTGAATTACGCTATTTTTTAGAAGTAGATAGAATTTTCGACAGCGTGACTGTACTAGGTACTCATACAACTGTCTTATAGAAAACAGACGCAACACGGAAACTTGCTGTTGCGTTCCGTACAGTGAGTGAGTTTCCTGAAGTGCCAAGAAAAATGTGGTAGGTACCACCCTAGTTGAGCCGGCTCATTAATGTCATAAACAACATAAGCAACGACTTAGTTAATTGAGATTTTGTATCTAATATTATTTTGCTCACCCATGGCTTCCTATTCCAGGATGAGATCCGTGACAAGCTAACTCCAATTGAAGTAAAAATGTCGTACGAGCTAATCACTCAGCCTTCCGGAGACATCGTGCCGCCAGTCCTGGACCAAACCAGAAGTATCGTGCACGCAGACTCGCTCAACATACAGAAGAACTGCGGACCTGACAACATCTGTATACCGGACCTCAGGATGTTTGCTAGCACGTATGTGGTTTCTGTTCTGATTAAAAAAATATTGTGTTTACACGCTTGATAATAAAAACGAAATTATTTTCTTTTGAAAGTTGTTAAAAACTGTTTTGATTATTTTTTTTATTAGCAGTATCAATATTATTAAAATTAATTTATAGATTAATACTTTCGGTATTCCTTGAACTATCGAATTTTCTTCAAATTTAGAATGCTAATTTTTCGACCATTTCCTATCACATGGAAGATTTGATCCTTCTCAAAGTGAACATTTTTAACACCATCAAAACTTTATTATTTTGGAGATTTAAATATCATTTAGAATTAATCTGTAATATCCACAGACCAGCACTAAACTATGTACTCGGTTCTGGAGAGAACGTAAACATTGACGTTAAAGTGGAGAACTCTGGAGAAGATGCTTTCGAAGCAGCATTCTATCTGAACATTCCTGCTGGTGTAACTTATGCTAAGATGGAAAGACTGGACAAGGAAAACGCCGAAACTCCCATCTACTGCTCCATAGCTAATAGGGAGGTTGGTGGAAATACGACGTTGAAATGTGACCTTGGAAATCCCATGGCTAGTGGACAGAAGGTAAATTATGATTTATTATAACTAATCAATCAAAAGTACATAGTAAGTTATAGACCAAGACAGGTGGAAGGGAGATATTAGGCCATTAGTGGGTTATAAAAGGCAAAATATATTACCATTTTTGATATCCACATCTAAGTAGACCCGATGTTGAGGTAACTCGATGTTACAATGTTCATCTATCACCAATAAAAGTACAAGAATTTATACATGCACCGATACTGAATTTGTTTGAGGATAACAATTTATGTTTTATGTATGTGGGAACTGGAAATTGCCCCCCCCCCCCCACCATTTAACTTAACATGTAATGGAACTTTAGTTTTACTAAGCGTTTAAAAACATTAAGGAGTCTTTTAATTTGTAGGTACATTTCCGCACGATCTTGGAGGTAGACTCTCGAGTGACAGCACTAGACTTCGACATGGAAGCGAACTCCACTAACCCAGAGCAAGGAACCGGCTACGATAACTTCATGCACATGGTCATCGGAGTTGTCGTCAGGGCGCAACTCGCTATAATCGGGTAAATGTTAATTTCTGAAATGAAGTGTTCTATAAAGCAATTTATTTGATTGAAGATATTTCGGATGTGAAATTTTTTCCATATCTGCAAGACCAAGCACAAGGCCAACAATTTTATGGATCACTATTTCTAGCAACGAAATGGGTTAATTTTTATCTTATCATAAGTAATGACAGGTCCCAGCAACAATATTCCTGATGATAATAACATAATTTTTAATGCAAAACAATTGTATCATTTATCTTCTTAAAACTGATCTTCACCACGTGATATACTTGTTACTATTGATAATTTTCTTTCCTTCCAGCACCTCAGACCCACCAGAACTCCACTACAATGCGTCCCTCTACGACACACAGAACCTAAAAGACGACACCAAATTGGGACCTCAAGTGCTTCATAAATATAATATCAAGAACGAAGGACCTTTCACTGTCGATGAGGCTGAGATTTACTTCATGTGGCCTTATCAGACCCTGGACGGTAAGATTCGTGAATGTCTTTTTATTTATCTGAATGACGAAACAAGCAGGTCGCTCGTCTGATGGTAAGCGTCACGCCAGTCCATAAACAGACAACATCACACAGAACTTGAACTTGATAACAACTTTGATATGATGTCTTGGGACGAAGAGTATGGCTTCATAATGGCCAGTAGTTTCACTGGCTTCAATATCCTTCAAACCGAACTGTAAGAGTGCTTAGATACTGCTGTTTGGCGACCGCTCGACATACGAGGGACCTACCAAAAATGAGCTCTGCATTATGCAAATGAATGCAAAATTATCCATACAGATAATTTTGCATTAAAGTAATTTTATAAAATATAGAGCAAACCCAAAAAGCAAGCACATAATGTTAAATTGCCATTGTCACCCATTAACACCCAGAGGCGCGTAGACCCTTAGTTTGTTGCCAACCTTCGAAAGATTTGAAATTTCTAACCAATTCTCAACTACCTTGATCGATTTGGTATAATTGACTAAATGGGTGGATTTTTGTAAAAGCATTTGCGATACACGCATGGTATCGCATAATACGAAACCCTCACAGCCGTTACAGCAATCGCAATTTTTGCGTATTTCGATAATAACGAAAGCATGACGTTCGTACCTAGCCGTATACATGAGGTGACTGGACGGCCCGATCTTCTGTTGCAACCAGCGCATTTGGTTCGCGATACCATGTCGACTCGTCAAGAAAACTTTATGAAACAATTACTAGACCTATAGATATTACTAATTAGAAATTAATAGTAGATAAAGGATACGATTCAACGAGGAGTATCTCAATAGAAACAGAAGTAAACTGTGCTCGTATTTTGGCTTAGAATCTTTGTCGATATTTAGTCTATCTAAGGAGTATAGTCGACATTAAAGATGTTATGCCTCTGTTTGTTCCAGGTGAAAACTTGATGTACATGCTGGTGCAGCCTCAGTGGCTTGGAAACGTCAAGTGTGATGTGGCAAGACATGTTAACGTTGAGAATCTATTTGTACAGAATCCTTACGCTTTCATGCTGGGAAAAGAGAAAGAAGGTAAGCAACCAATAACAAAATTGGCCCTGTATTATTACATGCTTCTCTATTAATGAGAGGAGTTAGGCCTTAGTCCATCACTCTGACTTGATGCGGGTTAGAAGAGTTCATATGCCTTCGTAATTCTTATGGAGAACTTCTCAGGTGTGGCGGTGCAAGCGATAATTAATATACAAGTAACGTTAAAAGTAAGAGGTTTTCGAGGTTTTCGAACCTGTGACTTTTGTCTCGGCAATCTGGACCACCCTACAGAGCTATCACTACTATAATTGTATAATATAATATCACCAAATTTGGTATGAAGCTGATATGTATATGTATACCTCAGTGCCTGAAGACCAAAGTATTCGACCAATGTGTGTTACCAGTGATGACATACGGCACTGAGACGTGGCCTCTGAATATGTATAGGTATATGACTATAATTCCCAATAAAATGAATTTTATACTCTATCACTTTTTATACAACTACATATTTAAATATTATTTCTGTTAACAATTTTTCTGATTACTTCCATTTTTTGCAGCTATGTTGAGTAGCGAACTGTACACTGCTGCTCAATTATCTGGGGGCGGAGGTTATTATGGACAAAGTAAGTTAAAACTGTCTTAATATTGAATATAATACTGTTACTTTCCTCAAATCGAGATTAACTGAATATTTATAATATTTAAAAATATTAAGTAAAAATTAAATTAAAATTTCATGATTTTTACAGCTTTTTGGGAAGAGCATTCCAGCAGTGGTGGACTCGTGACATCTCAAATTGGAAGTAGTTCTACATCAGGTGGACAGTTTGGTACCCATGGATCATCAGGGCAATTCAGCGGAACCAGCTCAGGTCACGTTAGCTCCGCTGGCTCAGGTCACTACGTAGGCCAAAGCTCGGGGCAAACAGGCACACAATTTACCACCAGTCAAACTTCGGGTGGACAAAGTTCTGGACAATTCGGTAGCCAAGGAAGCTTTATTGGCCAAGGAGGGCAATCTGGAGCCCAATCTGGAGGAAGCTACTATTATAATAAGACATGGAGCAGCTCGACCGGGGAAGGTTTTACAGCTGAAGAGCAAGAGCAAATCAGAAAGAATCTCACAGCAGTTGCCCAGGGTAGTGTGGGTAGAGAATTCACCGGACAAGGAACTTACGTTCAGGGAGGATATGGAGGTTCCCAGGGAGGTTACGTCCAGGGATCCCAAGGTGGCTATGTCCAAGGTAGCACCCAAGGTTCTCAAGGGACTTACGTTCAGGGTGGATCGCAAGGTACTTATGTCCAGGGTGGATCCCAAGGTACTTATGTCCAGGGTGGCTCCCAAGGTGGTTACGTTCAGGGTGCTACCCAAGGAGGATTTATCCAAGGAGGTGGTCAAGGTGGTTTTGTTGATGGAGGTAGAGTTGTTAAAATGAAGAACAAGACAATTATCTATGATGCAAATCATAATATCGTGTCCCAGACTGAAACGAGTACAGAGTATGGAAATCTTGGACATGAAGGAGAGGCTGGCAGTTCTTTTGATGCGTAAGTTAACGATTTCGAATTATTTATTTTCTTTGAATAAAGAAATTGAATAAAGACCTTCTAGATTAAGGATGTTCTTTTATCTGTATAGTTGTTGTTTTTTGGTGTTGGAGTTTTGTAAAAAGATCTTGAAACTGTATAAAATATTTTGTATGATTGATTTGCTTTTCTTAAAACATCTAGACGTTTAAGCAACCATCTCGTATTCTTATCGCTTATAACTACTATAGAAAAAAAATATGAATTAGTAAGATTGTTACTTAATTGTTAATTTATTTTATAAATGTATAAGCATTCAGTGCTAACATAATTTTTTGTTTAATGAGTACTTAAAAATATAAATAATCTCTCTTATTATTCTAGGTACCTCCACGGCCAAGGCGGTCAGCAACACAGCGCAACCTTCGCCCACGGTTCTGGAGGTAGTGTTCAAACATCTGGCCAGGGTTACTCCCAAGGAGGTACAGGCTACGTCCACTCAGGACAGTTCGCTCAAGGAAACCAGCAATTCGCCCAAGGATCTGGACTAGACCAAGGCTTCGTCCACGGCTCCTGGGGAACAACAGAAACTGTTAACCCTGATGTTATGAAAGCCAGTTCTTCGACATTCAGAGGAGCTTCCACTGTCACTGTGGTTGGTGATGAAGAGGAAGACAAGCTTGGCGGGTTTGGCGTATACGCGGCAAGCAACCCTAACAATGAGTTCAAATACGGTATTGCTGATGTCAGTGGAGCTTCAGGGTCTGCCCAAAGTGGTCACCAATCTGGAGGCGGTAGCTACCGGGGATCAGGCAGTTATCAAGCCGGCGGAGGAAGCTACCAGGGTGGTGGGAGTGGTATGCATGTTGGTGGGAGAACCTACCATACTAGTGGCGGAAGTATGCAAGCGGGAGGTGGTAGTATGCAGGCTGGAGGCGGTAATTACCAATCAAGCGGAGGAAGCTACCAATCTGGAGGCAGTACTCAGGGTGGTGGTGGATCTTGGAGCAGTGGATACTCTTATTCATCACGATCAGGTAATAAATTAGATGTCGTTTATATTATAAAGCCAATAGTAAGAGAAAAATTCATTTTTGAACCAAAGTCCTGAAATGTTTTTCTTCTAAATAATAGTAAACTAGGCTACACTTTTACTTATCATTACGTTAAGATTGAAACGATTTAATTTACGTCTACTTTGAGATAATTCGTGAACATCATTATTACTGAAATACATATTTATAGGTTTCTTGGGGTCGTTGATATTAAAAAAAAATAGTGTCATCACATATCATTGTCTATAGGTGGTGGATCATCGTACAACACTCAATCTGGTTCCGTAGACAACAGACGAGAGAACACCAGAAGAAGGCGACAGGCAGATACGGTAAGAGTAATAGAAAAGATAATGTGACAATTTACCAAATGATTCTTAATGAGCTATGATAAGAGTGGTAGAGCCATGTAGATAGTTTTGTTTACAATATAAAGGGGCCGGCACGACCAGGTTGTTAGCACTGTTTCACAAAAAACCGAAGTAAAGTAGCGGCTTGCTGCTTTCGCACGGTGAGTGAAATATCCGGAGGCTCTAATCCCCCTTCCTTTCCAATCCTATTACTTTAAGGTCAGCAACGCGCCCATGATTCTTCTGGTGTTGTGGACGTACATGGGCTTAAAGATTACTTACCGTCAGGTGACCTACTTGCTCGTTTTGCTTTGCTCGTAATATTAAGGGCCATGTTGTAGGCACTTATCTACAGCACGCGTAAGCCGACAGGACTGGGTTGTTAATACTGTATCATAGAAAACTGATGTGAAATGGTATCTTGCTGTTACATATCGTAGAAATGATATTTGCAGAGACATAAATCTCCCCTTCCCAATCCTCATTCCTTTCCTTTAAGGTCGGGAACATGTCCTAAAATATTTTGTAGCCATCATTTTCTCTTTCGATAGTGCAGAAGTGGAGGTTTTTCCAACGGAGATTTTTTGTCATACTATTTATGTTTTTCAATTTCACGATATTGAATTTAGTATAATAAATGTCAAAATCGAACATTCCAATAATTTCAACTACTGAATTGTCTTCGATTTGTTTATTTTAGGTGGATCCTAAACTGAAAGAAATCTTGGAGAAATGCGAAGAGAAATACAAGTGTGAGGTGCTGCGGTGTACAACGGGCAGGTTGTTGAAAGGACAAGAAGTCTGGGTGGCACTTAGGTCTAGAATCAACGCGTCGGTTTTGAACGAGGTGAGAAATTTAAGATCATTGCTGACCAAAAGATCAAGCACGTAAATAAACGTTACTTATTGATTATTTATTAAGACTATTTTAGATAGTGTATGAATCAAATTAATAACAATTATTCAAGATCAATAGGAAATAAAAAATTGACGCCTAGTGGTGACACATAATATAAAATCACATAATGTGTCATAAACTACTAAATAAAAATGGTGGTTAAATATAAATAATATCATGATCTTTATCATGGACCAATATTAATACTTTAGGACCAGGAAACCATGAGGTCCTAGGTTCAAATCCCAGGTCGTGCAAACACAATTGGTGATTGTTTTCGATTCGAAAATCACACGTTCGACGGACAGTTGGTGTAATGATTGCACCATACATTTCTTTTCAGAGATGTAGAAGTGAGCGAGTATGTTTATTTACCCGATAATGTTCACCCACCAGATCTCCAAAGACCGGGCAGTAATCCTATCGACGCTGTCAGCGACGCGCGTCTCCCGCTTGCCGATGGTGGGCAGACCGAAGGACATGAGGTGGCAGACGGCGGAGGCGCAGACGACGGTGACGCGGCAGCTGGGCGCCATGGAGTCGGGCTCCATCCCGCTGTGGGTGGTGGTGCTGGCGGCTGTCATCGGCGCGCTGTTGCTGCTGCTGCTCATCTTCGCGCTTTACAAAGTATGTGCTAGTTTCCTATGCTGAATATTACATATTATTTTATATATTTTTTTTTATCCTGGCTCGGCAAAGTGACTACGCTACACCTGATGGTAAGTGTAGCGCAATCCAAGAATAGTGTCCACCAACGATAAACAATGTGTCCAACGTAGGTCGGCCAGATCATGCCGGCCTGCCAAAGAGCCAAGGGGGAGGGGAAGGAAAAAGGGATGGGAAAAGGGATAGGATCAGGGGGCAAGCCCCCTGGGGAGAACCGGATATATACTGGCTGACCCTGGAACGCGACCCACGCAAGGTGGGCCGGTGGGTCGCTATTGTCGGATACAAGTATCCTCTCACCAGCTATACAACCGATAATAATATGGAAAAGAAACTTGTTAAAACACTATCAAAATCGGTTGAAAATTATCAAGAACTATGAGGGACTTGCGGTACCACAACATCCAGACCCGAAACAAATATTTGTAGATCACGCAAACATTTGTCTCAGTGCGGGAATCAAACTCACGGCCTCACGCTTCGCAACCGGCTATTCGCCCACTGCGCGGTGGAGATTGTCTATAGTAAGCATATTAACAAAGACTACAAGTAATAAATATGTTTATCCCCAGTGCGGATTCTTCAAGCGCAACCGTCCCTCCGACCACGCCGAGCGCCAGCCGCTGAACGGTCGCGACGAGCACCTCTGATATCCGAGCACCGACCTCGGCGTGACGAGTGACACCGCCGCCACCAGCGACCCGCCCCACTCCCCCCACTCCTCGCACTCCTCCACCGACAGCTCCTCCACCGACGCGGCCAGTGACGTCACCAGCCGCGACTCCACCAGCCTCGACAGGTACTGACATCGCAAACTACTCGTGTACAAATTTTAAACGGTGTAACGGAGGTGATATTTCATGGTATTTAAAGGCAATAAGTCCAATGGTGCGGCGATATTCCATGATAACAGTTATTTATTATTGCATCTCATTTTTGGTGTTAGAAATTGACTTTTGAAATAAAAGAAATACCTCATGATGTGTCGAAATCGTAGCTCCTTAAACTTTTTTTTGTGGTAAAAATGTTAAAAGGAGCGTATCATTCAAAATCAAAACGTATACATTACTAGTCACCGTTGAACACATTTCGGTAGCCATTTAGTAATTAGAAGCAAAAGGTGAGTGTATTGTAAAATTATAATGTAGGATAATTCCCATTTTTCCCGCACTATACTTAATTTTGAACCCTAAAATCTCGCAACGGGATTTATCCTACATTATAACATAGTATGTGAGAATTAAATCTCAAAGTGTGATACTGTATAAAGTGTGTTTATGTTAAAGTATGAGAGTTGTTGAGATTTGTGATTTAAAACAATATTAATAAGGTACATTTTACTAAATGAGTATGAGAGTACTACTTTAGGTAATAAAGGTTGATAATTGATGATTACATTTTGATCAAGCACGTTCAAGAAAATTGGAATGAATGAAGAAATCTCATGTAATACTTCGGATGTAGAAAACGGTCTTTTTACTAATAAGAACGCTTGTAATTAAACTAAGGAGGCAACACCTCATTAATTATAATAATTATTAAATCAATACTTCAAGATTAACTTCACTGCCTTACCATTAGTATGTTAATAAAATACATTTATATTCTTATAAGAATTTCCTTACTAAAGTTCCATTAAATTCAGACTGAATTCCATAAAAATTTATTGGAAATCGTGTATTCTATGCAATAATTGTCGTTTATTAGTGATATTTGTATGAAACCGTACATATTATAATAGTGCCTTAAATACATATCTTGGTCGTGCTTTATAATAGATATGCTTATAACGTGCCTTCTGCCAGTAACTAATTAATGTAAATACTTTAAGAGTTTTATATTAGTATTTATGACATTTTTTCACAGAAAAAAAAACGATTACCCTTTTTGTTCGGAAGTGTAAAGATATTTGTAGTAATATTGTATGTACTTAATAATTTTTCGAGTGAGATCTAATTTTAAATAGATTTTTACAAAAATTTACAAAAAAGAAACGTTTTTTGCATAAGCATGATAGATTTTGTAGTATGTGTTCTTTAAGGTCACGCAATAAGTAGATTACAATAAAAGGTAGTCTAAAAAAATAGGTAGTCTAGCAATTAGATTACGCTACGATAAGTAATGAAAAAGTGTTAAAAAAACTGTGAAAAAATGACACCATAATAAGCCATTGTTACATAATTGTAATTATATTATTTATTTTAATTGTACACTAAGTGCATCGCTTCGATTTATATAGTTAATTTTATAACAAAACTTATTGATGCCATTATTAACTGTAATGGTTTATATTTTGGTTGTTTTACATGTCTACGTAATAATTTCTTTTCATTTGCATTTACCAAAAAAGAAATTTTAATAAATATTTGTTTTTAATTTATACTTACTGAGTTTTTTTTACTTCCCTATCAAACAATCAAACGCAGTTACACCTTGTATGATTTCTTGTCCTTGAACAAGACTTTATAACGTGAATCTGTTAATAAAAAAACTACCACACTACCTTGTAGTTTTGTGGCAACATTTTCACATATTTATGACTGAAAAACTACAAAACTTTGAGTTATGGCGGGAATTCTGACAGTGCAGTTCATCGCTTATTTTAATTTATTTCATAAACTGGTTAGAGTTGTGTTTGTTGTATAAAAGTGGTGTGGATTTGTTCAATAAACATTGACGGTGATGAACAGTGTATGAAAACATTGAAATAAGTGAATTAAGCATCGTACTGAAATGAGTTAACACCAAAACTCCGACAAGACCTTGAAATCGACCGCACCCGTGTTTCATCGTTCTTGTAAAAATAACTTGTGAATAAAATATTATACTTGACACTGGCTAAATGCATAATACTGGGAAAGCCATAAATAAAAAGAAGAAGAACTACAAAACTTTTTAATATCTGCATCATCAAGGTCAATGGTAGATATAATTTTCTTCTGAACATATTATAAACATAATAAAGCCTTATTGACAACCTGATCGACAAATTTGTTCAATCCGAACTTAAGATCGACTTAGCAGCAGCGACAGCAGAGATTTGACTCTGCCATGCTAGATACCTACCAAATGGAAACTATGCCAACATTTATCTTCATATACTAACAACTGGTTTCGTCATATTCACGATTATTAACGTTTTCAAGTGTTTAATGTACGTGGCTCCGCAATAAAGTAGTTTAATGGGTCGCTTAATGGACCATTAAATATACTTGTATACAATACCAAAACCTGGCATCCAGTGTAAATTATTGTGCTACATATTAAGGTAAGTTTCAAGACAGCTTTTGCTTCGGACACCCTTAATAAAAGCGATATAGTCCACATATAATGTCGTTTGATATCATTTATTAACCAAAATCAAATAACATCTATATTAAATGTACATAATTATAATGATATGCTGATTTATATTAGCTAAATAGAGGAAGTCTGTATAATTCTGTTGTCTATGCGTTTTAAGCGTTCTCTTTAGCACACACTTTTTAGCACATGTTACAGAATCTTGTAGTTTGTCTGGGTGCGCGGCTTAATCGAATCCACGGCCTCTCGGTACTCGCCCTCTGCGCCACAGAGGCTGGTAATTACATTTAAATTAGATGTAACCTTGAGCCAGTCATCCGACTGTCCTGTCGCGGGCCTGTCGATTGCCTTCTTCTCTCTTCGGAGGGTGAAGAAGCACTACGGTGCACTGGTCGGCTACCGGCCGAAGCACTGTTGACCACCGATAAATCCCTTGTTTGTCGGTAGTGGTTTTTTTTGGACTGCACTGCGCTTACCATCAGATGAAGTGCAGTCACGTTGCCGTGCCCGGATAAAAAAAATCATTTTAATAAAGAGGACTTTGCTGAAAGTGTTTTCTACTACTCAAACGACATCCTTGTTCAGAGATAAAAGTCTGGTAACAGATTAATCAGAAAAGATACCTACATAGTACCTAAATTAAATGTATACATAAGTTACACAAATCATATAACATTTCTATTATAGGAGAAAAGAGATCCTGAAATCGTAAAGGGTTGTAACTGCAAGCCAAACCTTTCTGTAACATGTGTTAAAAAGCATGTTGCGCCGACCTTACTTCAAATGGGACATGGACAGCTGGATAGGAGAAATGAAGGAGATAGGAGAAATGGATGCAGAGTCTGCATTTAAAACTTACAATGACAACTTACATTTATTATACTTGTACTATAGATAGCATCAAAGAGGTTCTTATATCTGAATCGATTCTACGCCGGTCGTAAAACAAATATTGTCGTTCCATTATTATCTATCGGGCCAAGCCAGTCCAATTACAACCTACATATATATTACCTCTGCTTTTATTTCGCTTCGAATCAGGCACGTAATTAGGCGGTACAAACGGGAGTTCGTGCATTAATAAAGCAATTTTCAAAATCTTCAACATGATAAAGTAACCTGTAAAAGTTACTAGAAAATAATGTTAAAATGAGCGTCAAGGCAAATATTTGTTTCGGGTCTGGGTAATGTGGGACAATAAGTACCTTGTAGTACCTGATACATTCGTCATGTTTGTATCTTAGATCACTTTACTTTATCAGCCTTCGTAGGAAGTAATGATTCACAAAATCTGTCAATTATGTACTTATTATTGTTAGTACTAAAATCAAATGAAACGTTGAAATAGCGTGAACCATTGGATTTTCTGAACTCTGTTACAATTATCGAATATTGAAACAACACGCTGTGTTTATTACTGCTGTGTATATTTATTACAACTAGGGAAATAAAAATATATTAATTCATATTTTAAATAGGAAAGTGACTTGCCATTAAAAGTCCCTATTTTCTATATCTTGACCCCCTTTTCATATGCCTAAGTACACACCCGCTGGCCACTTGTTCAGTTTCGCGCTTTAAATAGGGTCGGAAGATAAACTGGCGATGGTCGCGTTCACAGATTAAATTAACTTACGGTACCGACAGCAACTAAAATATAATTTAATTGGTTCTTTAACATTATACTAATGCTATATACAGGAATCGTACTAAGTTTAGTATTAAGTTTATAGTTATAAGGTCGTAAGTTATATTTTAATAGCACTCAGGCACTCACTACCACCTACAAGGTATGTCTCTCATATGCGAAAGGCCGTCTGGGCTTTGTCGATTTCTGCCGCCAAGCAACAGTGTGTAAGCACTGTTGTGTTTCGGTTTGAAGGACATTGAAGCCAGTGTAATTACTGGGCATTATGAAACTTAAACTCTTATGTCTCGGAGTGACGAGCGCAGTTCAGTGCCATGCAGTACTTTATAATTCAAAGTAGTGTGCGTTGTTGCTTCCGTTTATGGGTAGGCGTGGCGCTTACCATCAGGCGAGCGCCTTGCTCGTCTCGTCATTTAATCAAATAATTAATTAGGCTATATATTTGGCTATAGGCTGTCAAATAGGCTATGCTTGTCTATATTTTGGCAATTTTCAGTCAAACTAATACCACTATTAGCATCGTAAATTTCTCAGACCAATAAGAGATT
Organism: Amorpha juglandis; assembly: GCA_949126905.1. Classification (NCBI taxonomy): domain Eukaryota; kingdom Metazoa; phylum Arthropoda; class Insecta; order Lepidoptera; family Sphingidae; genus Amorpha; species Amorpha juglandis. The sequence continues at coordinate 1,777,806 of OX421370.1, read as the reverse complement.
TAACAAATTTCGTTGCCGACCTTACAAAACTGGATTCACAGATAAATCTCAAGTGTCTTTGTCTCCGCGGAACGTCTGTCTGTCTGATGGAGCGTGACTCCAAACGAAATGAAATAACGACCGGCCATTTGTTTATATTCACCTCCGACCTTGCGGAACAAGCTTATTGGACTGTTGGACGAGGAACCAGACTGCTCGGGGCTTTGTTATAGATTACAGTAGCAGTTTTATTATTACAGACGATGGAAGGCATATTTGTGAAATTAATTTCAAGTTTAATTTAACGGTTTATAGCTTTAACGGTGAAGGAAACATCGTGAGGAAACCTGCATACCTGAGAACTTGATAAGATTTTTCGAAGGTATGTGAAGTCTGCCAACCCGCATTAGGCCAGCGTGGTGGACTAAGGCCTAATCCCTCTCATTCGGTAGAGGAGGCCCGTGCCCAGCAGTGGGACGTATATAATACAGGGTTAGTAAAAAAAAAAATAAGTTTAGGTGTTAGGTCCCTCGTACTGAGAGGCTGTCTGGGTTGGTACCACCGCGTTGTCTATTTCTGCCGCAAAGCAATGCGTAAGCACTGTTGAGTTTCGGTTTGAAGGACTTTGAAGCAATTATTGGGCATTATGAGACTTAAAGTCTTATGTCTCAGAGTGACGAGCGCAGTCAGTGCCATGCATTGCTTTATAATGCAAAGTTGTGTGTGGTGTTGCTTCTGTTTATGGGCAGGCGTGGCACTTACCATCAGGCGAGCGACTTGCTCGTCTCGTCATTCAATTTAATAAAAAAACGTTGGCTTCTTGGATAGATAGCTTTTTGCTTTTACTAAATATTACCACATAACTTGAATGGTCTACCTTTAATATAAGAATAAGAGGGGTTAGGCCTTATTCTGCGCTGATCTAATGCAGGTTGGCAGACGTCACATCGTCGAAAATCTTATGGAGAATTCTCATGTATGCAGGTTTCCTCACGATGTAGGATTCCACAGTTAAAACGAGTGAGTTGAGTTACCGCTTCTTAGTTTATCTATAATATAATAGAAAAAAATAATTGATAAGGGAGTGTTAATTCCCAGTTTATTCAGACTTTTCCTTTGCTAAAAGGAATGCAAACACACCACATTGAAGAACTGTCGTAAAAATAAATAAGTTTCTATTTTGTCCTGTCGAACAATAAAGGAACTAGGAACCTCCTTTCTCTAGTCGGTTAAAATACATCGCCGAGCTAGCTACTACAGCTTTTAATGCAGCCTCAAACAAATGAAAACTCACCTCAAACTCTGACTGAATGTGAGAAATAAAACACGATTGGCCGCCGCGTGGGTATGTAAGGCCCCGCCGTCGTTACAGACTAGATAACCCGTGTGGTTAATTAACCCTACGCGGAATGTAGGGCTGTTTGGACCTCGTTATATCTCAGTCTTAATGGTGTAATTTTTTTTTACAGCATAAGCCGGTAAACGAGCCAGTGTATCACATGATGGTTAGTGATCTCTAGCGCTTATGTCCGTAATACTAGACGAATTATGGGCCTTAAACGTAAGGGATTGGAAAGGGGAGGGGGATTTGGGCCTCCGGATATATCACTCACTGTACGAAACGCAGCAACAAGCCGCTACTTTACGTCGATTTTCTGAGCAGTGGTAACGACTCGGTCGAGCCGGCCCACTCACATCTCAATATAGGGTTTTAAACATTTTGAATTTATCTTTCCAAATTTGGAATTCTTTTTCTAAATTTAAGATAATTTTGCTGGCTGGGAGATGTAAGATACTGAGAGATTTTTCAATGATCCTTAGCTTCAAAACGGCATTATTTTTAATAATCTTATAATTTGTAATCTTATATGTGCCGTTTATAAAAATGTAGGCTTTATCAGCTTTGTTAATAACCTGAGAGTTTGAATAGATATTGTTTCGGGTGCATTTTTAATTTTATTTTGTTTAACTATGTTGTCCAGGGTGTTTATAGACATTGTCCTTAAGTTTGTAACGATAATATGTTTGTTGCACTGTGTTTGTAATCCCTATTTATATTGTGTGTATTTGAGTTGGTCCCCGGATGGTTTAGATTCACGATTGGATCCAGTAGGTGGCGCTGCAATCTTGCTTTTAATTCTTATATTTTTAAGACTTCACCATCCACACCCCCTCAATATTTGAACCCTTACTTTTAATTATATGTTGTGGATGAAACCGACATCTATCTACATCTACATTAATATTATAAAGAGGAAAGATTTGTATTTTTGTATGTAACGAGTAAACTTAAAAACTACTGGACCGATTTGAAAAATTCTTTCACCATTAGAATCCTACATTGTCCTTGAAGAACATAGGCTACTTTTTATCCCGGAAAAGCAGATCACGCGGGCGGAGTCGCGAGGAAAAGCTAATTTACAATAAAAAACTTAACTACTAAAATGCCAGATGATAGATAGGTTAGCACTTATGTCATGGTGATATCACCACGCGGTACCATACCGTATAAAACAATGGGCCGGCGATGGCATAAAGTTGTCACAATCCGTGCCACTTGCAGCACGAAAACCCCATAAATTATAGTTATGCTTTGCGTGACTACTCGCGGTGTTTTGACGAAATACTTAAATCGACATGAGAAATGTTCCACCATAATAATACTAGCCCTGTATTATACACGTCCCACTGCTGGACACGAGTCTCCTCCATTGAATGAGAGGACAGGATTCCTAGATTTATAATTTAACTGAGGCCTTAGTTCCCCAAGTGGTCCAAATGGACCCTTAGGGGTCTACGGGGGACTCGACGGGTGCCTACTTTGGCGTGACAAAAAAAAAGAGTTTCACAGTTTGTAAGCGGGGACCACGAAAATGTATCTGCTTTCAATAGTGAAGACCTAAAATGTTAGCTTGACTTCACCTATCAATGTAGACAGATAATATTTTAAGAAGTTCAGCGACTGTTACTTGTAAAAACTTGCATATTCCATATTTAATACAACTGAAGACTGAAAGGTTTTCAGCCTTCTTGGTGATGGTGGTTGATTTCGAAACGTCGGGACCAAAATTAAATAAAAAAGCGGGTGAAATCCGTTTAAATTAGTTTTATTTATTCGCGTAAAGATAAGAAATCATTAATTTTGTTGTCTGTATATGCGTGTGAGAACCACTTTCAAATCCCTTGAAACTGTACTTAGGATTCTAGGGTAGTTGTGATAATATATAACGCATGCAATTGCAAACAAATCAACAAAGTTTATAGCAACTAAATGTGGAGGAAGCAAGGAACTTCGCTGACACAGATTAAACCGCATCCCACGTCAGTAACAACGAATAATTATTTATGTAGTTAGTGCTAATATGTACCTACTACTAGTATTGCGTATGCGGTACGACTGCTATGTTGAGGTCTCGGGTTCGATCCCGGGTTGGGTAAAGTGATATTGGGTTTTATCACGAAATGCTCAGTATCAACCCGGAGTCTGGAAGTGTACCCGGTATAGGCTCGCCCCGCAATCACATCATGGGACGGAAATATTCTCGGCGAAATGTGGGTGTACTTGTTAAGCGTCTGCCTACCCCTTGGGGATTATAGGCGTGAGTGAGTGCGTGCGTGATATTTTGTAGTGATTTAGGCAAGGCCAATAAAAGTAATTTTTAAAAAATAAGCGTTGACTATAACGATGCTTGTTTTTTCTTATGGCGACATTTCCAAACAGGGCGGCAACGCATCCATTGTTTTGTTGGTCTTATGGGAGATTATGACCGTTGGAGACCACTTACCATCAGCTAACCCACTTGCTCGCTTGCCGACTGTAAAAAAAGCTAACGTTATCCATGTTGATTTATTATTGCTCGTACCAGAATACATATTAATATGGCCAAAAACTCATCTAAAAGAATTAAAAAGGAAAAACCCATTATCACGCAACAAAGTCGTTCGCGCCTCGTTAAATTATCACAACACACGGTCCAAAATTCAATTCCACTATCGTTCCATGCTACTGACCACAAGAGATATCAACATTGGACTTTATTGTTTGGGAATAAGATTCAAAATTGGTTTATAAAAGTCACTCCAGATATAAGTAAGCAAAACCATTTACTGAATCCGGAGATATCATAGAGAGTATTATTAAGAGCTCGTTTGGGATTCCACTTGTGTTGTGTACGCGTTTGGTGACAGTTTCCATTGTTATAATAGCCACGATTTCTACGAGCACAACATTATCATTATGTTGAAATCATTACCTATCATAATAATATTATGTCTTTGTGGTACATATTACATTACCGCAATCTTCTATGAAAGTCGTACCTTTGGTTTCTTTTTTTATTTATTTACTTTTAGGTACACCAACAGTATACATATTCTATAATTTTAGTACTAGACAATACATAAGGTTATATGGTCGATATATATATGCCCATTACAGCCTACAGGTATACACAGCCTTCACCAGATAAATTTACAATGATAAGTTTCAAAAATATAAGGAATTTAAACATTAAAGTTTCTTTAACTTTAATATAATTCTAATACATATTTAGGTAGTTGGTTCACGTTCACTGCGAAGTAATATTGTTTCCTAAAATTAATTTTCATCTCTATAACATTGCTAACCATTTTTTTAATTGTCCTTTGCCATACAATCCAAAAAAATTATCACAGCCTTTATGCGGATTGATGTCTCACTGATTGGTAAACGATTAGCCAGTTACCTTTGTCGCGGTCAGTCTATAGATGGGTGACCGCTTAGTGGCATTTCAACTGACCATCCCCGTGCACGTAAAAGTCAGGCCCGGTTATCCACTGGTAACAGTCGTTAAGCCAACTTCGAGGCCTTCGGGTGTCTTGAAAACTTAGAAACTAGGTAGGCCACCAACCATTCCATATATAGTAGAATCCATTACCGGCTACGTCTGTTTAAGGGTTGAGAGCGCCTAAAGCGCTCACCCGAAAGTCCGGTGAAGCTGTATACAGCCGACTAGTGTCAGGCTTACAGCAAGGGTCAAACAAAAAAAAAAGGTTATGTCTGTATTTCCGTCAGTGGATGGACATGCGCCCCATCCTCACCAGTCCATTCAATATTCAACGCTCGTTTGGACGCGGCTGGCTCTATATCGGCTCCAGTTCGTGTCTCTGTGTCAATATTCTTCATTGTTGCCGCCACACATTATATCTTCCATCCACACCGACATAAATATCGGACAGTCAATTAAACTATTATATACTAGCTGTGCCCGCGAACTTCGTTTCGCCATCAAAAAGCTTTTATTCAAACTCTCATCCCCTATTTGGGCCCTTTAGGGGTTGGAATTTAAAGAAAAAAATGTTAAACCCTTGGTCATCAACTATATTTGTGCCAAAATTCATTGAAATCGGTTCAGCGGTTTAGATTTTTCATGCAGAGATGAACAAAGTAGGTGCAAAAAAAAGAAGATTTTACAAGGTGGTTGGTCCCTCGTATGCGAGAGGCCGTCTGGGTTGGTCCCACCGCTTTGTCTATTTCTGCCGCCAAGCAACAGTGTGTAAGTACTGTTGGGTTTGGCTTGAAGGACACTGAAGCCAGTGAAATTACTGGGCATTGTGAGACTTAACATCTTATATCTCGGGGTGACGAACGCAGTTTAGTGCCATGCAGTGCTTTGTAATTCAAAGTTCTGGGCAGGCGTGGCCCTTACCATCAGGCAAGCGCCTTGCTCGTCTCAACATTGAAAACAAAAAAAATGAAAGTAAAAAAATATTAACTCCTTCGGTGCGGCTTATATCTCGGTGTTGGTTACTTTATTTTTTAATTTATAATAAACCTTATAACAGCACAAAATCCCGGAGGTGGCTTATAAATTCTGGCGCTCGACGAGCCCGGCCAAATATATTAACTACAAAAAAGGTTTCATGTTTCACTACCGCAATATGCTTTAGAATTCAGCATATAGATATATCTTATATATCCATATTTGAATATTCTTCCGTTTCCGTGTAGGTACATGCGGGTTCGCCAGAAATGATTTCAGGCTGCATTATATATAAGAATACCTACGGTTTTCATACCGTACCGTAAAAAACTCAAGTAATCTAAACGAGCAAGCGGGTCACCTGATGGTAAGTGATCTCTACCGTCATGTACCATGTACGCCCACAATACTAAAAGAATCATAAGCGCGATGCCGACCTTAAAGGAAAGGGATAATTAAGGAATTGGGAAAGGGAGAGGGATTTGGGCCTTCAAATATCTCTCTCACCATACGTAACGCAGCAGCAAGCCGCTACTTTACGTTGGTTTTCTGTGAAACAGTGGTACTTCCCCGGTTAAGCTGGCCCATTCATGCTGTCAACAAAACTGTCTACAGCGTGGCTCTAACACTTAAAAATATATATGACGTAGACATACACTGACTGACCACAGAAAACAACGCAACCTAAACGAGCCGCTTTGGAGGGGTTTAACATGTGTACGATGACAGCTGTGCAGTCCAGTACAAAAATGAAAACCCTCCCGCTAGTGACAAAACCGTCTACAGCGTGGATCTACTATTTGCTACTTGATACCTGTTAATAATAACAGCCATTTATTATAATTTTGTAAGTGGTAAAGCCACGCTGTAGACAGTTTTGTCTAAGGCATGAATGGGTCGACTCGACCGGGTTGTGTGACATGACTTCAACAAAATTCTATAATCTGTTTAAGAGCAGAATATTGACACCTTATTCAACCGTCTGATAGTCTCTTCATACATAACATAGAACAGATAGGACGAAGTTACCAAGGCAAGGACGATGGCAGGTAATAAAGCGTACAACTTGCAGCCGATCCTTCATAACCGGGCCTTCGAGTTCGGAACTTTAATCCACTACGTTGCATGTACAGATTGGCGTCTACATACGGTTATGGTGAATATACAATAAGCTTGCTAACATGCTCGTTTAAGACTTGTGAGGGTGTTGCGGCTTGGTGCTGTAGATGGATTTCTGACCTAGGACTTGTGAATTGAAACTTCATAAAATCGTGGAACAAAATTTTACTGTCCTGTGTAGACTCAACATTGCAATAGAAAGAAAAAAAAATATTATTATTATATTTTTTGGATTGAAAACTCAAGCATAAATTGTGATTGCTATACCTGCTTAACATAAGCCTATGAGATATCTCGCGCCCGCGAGAGATGGTGCAATAGATAAATTGCACCATCTCTAGACAATAGAGCAACACAATAGCAGCAGACAAATAGTATCAGGAGACAATAAGACGCCAACCCTATAGTCATGATTATGGGGCCTGTGTTAGCTCTAGTAGACATATAGAAATAGCAGAAGAAAACGAGACTTTACCTCAAAGCGTTATGCTAAACCCAGAACTTTATCAGTTTCTCAACCTAACTACGCTTCCCCTAAGACATTTTCACAGTAAATTATTATTGTGTATCTAATTTAACTTTTTACGTTAATTCAGTAGATGTCAACATTCTAGTAACGAAATACAAAATAAGCAATCTGGTAATGCAGTATTAACATTTTGAGGTAATTTTCCATCGACGGTGGAAGTTTGTTGTTGCAAATACATCCAACATTAAACTGCAAGCAACACAATGCTAAGACATTTAAAGAAGTTCCGTACACTACAATATCAATTGATAGATAATTGAGTAAAGCAATATATTATTATGACAGTTTTTATTTAGCAAAGTAACTATAGATACTGCACGTCATGATAAAGTCTATAGTACAGTCTAAAATATAATATCAACCGCCGAGAGACGCATTCTCAACGGTTATGCAAGGCTCATTTTTGAAGTGAAACTTCTTTAGAATCGTTGTGATTTGAAACTCGATGAAACGAAAATACGTCACGACAAAGAGACAAACACATAAATATATAGAATTAAACTGGCGAGAAAATGAGATAGAATATATTACACAGTATTTTATATTCTAGGTTTCATATTTGTGCTATGCTTCGTAGCCTTCCCACTCTCATCTTCTAAGCATTGAAGGTATGTATGAAAAATAAACCTTATAGTTATTCTACTCCTGATATTCTATATCCAGCTCATTATCTTGCAGGTTACTTTTCTGAAGTTTCACTTCTAACGTGTGTGAATTGCACACATGCACACATTTCTTTAACAGGATGCGCAGTCCAAGGCCAGTAAAATGAGCAAGTGGGTCACCTCTGGAAAGTGGTCTCCACCGTTCATCAATATCCACAATACCTGAGGAATCATGGATGCGTTACCGACATTAAAGGAAAGGGATAATTTATGGATTGGGGAGGAGGATTTGGACTTTCCGGAATCTCACTCACCGAACGAAACGTAATGTAACAGCAAGCTGCTAGTGCATCTGTTTTCTGTGAGACAACAGTGTTTGCCTATTATATGCCTTTTACCACATATTAAAATATACCAATTTTAGCGCCATTTTATAGATGGTCTTAGCTCATCTGAAAAATATGTTACCGTAATTAAGCCACGGAATCCTAAACTAAACAAAGTATGAAGCGAAAGAGTACCGCACTGACTGGAAGTAATTTGCTGTGTTAATGAGTTTCAACGGGTTTCACTAACGATTTTTAGCGATCTGTCCACAGCTGTTATTTTAATTATTCGAAACTTTTGCAGCGTTGGACGTCCACTTACAAGGTGGACAGATGACCTGATAAAGATCGCAGGAAGTCGCTGTATGCAGGCTGCTTCCAACAGGTCGGTCTGGAAATCTTTGGGGGAGGCCTATGTTCAGCAGTAAACGTCTTGTGGCTGATGATGATGCTGATGAAACTTTTGCTTAGATAGAGCCATTTGAAATTAGAAAATACCAGGATGATGCAATAAACGTCCTTTTATGTCCTTTTTTAATGTAATGTTCTTTATTGTGTCTCAGAGTTTCAACTGATTAAACAAAATAAAGCTGATTTTTTCTTTTTAATTTTCTTTTTACATTTTCAGTCTTGATAATTAGTATAGTATATTCGTTATAGGCAACACTCAATTATACCTAATTAGTTACCGTATACCGTTTCGGTCGTTTGGTTTAGTGTGGAATCAAACGTTATGACAGGACTGCGTTTTTCTTTACTTAATCCCGATTTATCAATTAGTGTTTTCTTGATTATTAATATTTAATACTTTAAGATGATGGTGGACTAAGAGGGTTTGGAAAACTTCTTAACGGATAACAGCAAACGATGCGGTTTCGATTTTTAATTTTAGTTAAACTTATACAGTAGAACATGCTTTCATAAACATTGTCTGGATATGTAAATATTAAACCACGAATTCCAATTTATGTCAACTTTACCCAATCCAAAATTATGTATTAACATTTGCGCAGACTATCCTGAATAAACAAAATATCGCAATAAAATATTAAGATCAATCCCCGATATGATGTTTATTAAAGACGTTAATATAATTCGGGAGCCAAATCTTGTTGACCTCGGGAGGAGCGTCTCGATCCCATAATACCCGTTTATAAGTATTGAGCTGTCCTCGGTACTGGCTCCTCGCCTCGGGATATTTACAGAAGCCGGATTGTCTCAGAATCCTAGTAAAACATATTTATCTGCGGAACGGCGTGTAAGAAATTGTGATGTTTTTGAAAACTTTTAACATTACATAATACTTAAGTCGTCATCGCTACTGGATTAGATAAAACGTGTTGTGAAGCATGAATCTTAAGTTGTATATGAATTATTTATGGTAAATATTTTTTTAATATTATCTTTACATAGTATAAAATGAAGTCGCTTGTACTGTCTGTTCGCTTAGACCTTTTAAACTATTCAATGGATTTTAATGCAGTTTTCAGCAATAGATAGAGTGAATCATGACGAAGGTTCATACGTATAATACATAAATATATATTACAGAAAAACTCAAAGAATCAAAGATTTGTAATGTGATGTCTTAACAAATATATTTTTACCCGTGCAAAGCGGGCGCAGGTCGCTAGTGATGAATAAGAAGCCTTTTTAATTAGTAAAAGAAGCCGAACCCAGCAGTAGGATAGTGTACAGGGCTGGTATTATACCATTTTATCTATACTTATAAAATAACATGTGTTGATTCACTGACTGATTCATCATCGCCGAGCGCAAACTATCAAGGCTACAAGCATGAAATTCGGAATGTATATTCATTTTGTTATGTAGGCACCCACTAAGAAAGGATTTTAGAAAATTCCACCCCAAAGGAGTCAAAATAGGGGATGATAATATGTATGAAAGTCCATCATATTGAAAGTTACATAAACAACATTTTGTATTTCGGTTATTGACATAAAACAAATAAATACGTGTTTCAGGAAATTTGGATATTCTATTTAATAAGGGATGAAAAAGAGGGTGAAAGTAAATTCGAAAGTGAGTTTGTTTGTTTGTTACGCTTGCACGCCTAAATCACTGAACCGATTTTGATGAATTTATCTACAGAGACAGATGGGACCCTGGAGAGGGTTACAGGCTACTTTTATCCCGGAAAATGCTGTTCACGCGGGCGGAGCCGCGAGCAAAAGCTGGTTAGTTAATATGAATAATCCTCTACATAATAAACGTCTTATCAAAACGTAAATTTACGCGCCAAAAACAAGAAAATTAAAATGGCGCCTCACTTTACAAAAAAATCACGCGTAATCTTGTCTATTCCGAGGCGACAATACCATAAGCCAAATAAAACATATATCACATATATCTGTGGTATAAGTGGCTGAAATAAGATCGTATGTTTACGACGACCGCGGATAAAACTCCACTGCTATACAAGGAGGAATAAAATAAATTGGACGGAGCCCGGCGTCGCACCATCGACGATGCTTTTATTGGCATTATGACCCGCCGTTTAGCTCCGTCCCCTGCAAATGAGATTAGATAATAACGTTCAGATATATTGTGATATAAGTAATCTCTTTCAACATCTCAGCGCGATTCAAGAACGTACAATTTTAGGAGCATATTGGAAGCAAATGGGACTGTTGTGAAACTTAATAATAAATAATCACACATACACATAGTCCTGACCCCACAGCAAGATAGCAGTCTTGTGCTGTGGGTATCAGGAACCACGAGAGACTTTCGATCTCACAGCATCCTTCATTGTGATTTTTTTTTCATTCAAAAAGTAGCCCAAAATTGGTCTCGTTTACATTTCAATAATAAATTCCAACCCTATGGGGGTGACGGGGATTTCCTTATTACACAAATTTTGAGGATACATTTCACAAAAAAAAATGATTTAAGTTTTCTACATTAAAATAATTCCGACTTAAAATGAGAGCTAAAAATAATCACTCTCGACCAATTTTTCTTTTATTCCGAGAAGTAATTTGACAGATACAATGGTCCCGTCAGAAAGCTTTGGCGAATTTATAAAGCTCAAACGTTGAAAACTTAACTCAGAAATTTTATTTTACGGAATTAGCTGAATTTAATTAACATTAAAAATACTTTGTATGTGAAAGGTCGCCTCATAAGAGGTATTAACGTACACGAATTACACCTTTATGCTTCAACTAAAAAGTTTATTTTAATTTGCAGATTTTAATTTAATTATAATTAATTTAATTTTAATTATATTTTAAATAAGAAATCTTATGATTGCATTATAAATAAGTTTTATAAAAGGTCTGCATATTATATTTTACTATATTCGACTGAAATACTTTTTTTTATCTATAAGTCGCAATGAGAAGAAAATCTTGTATGATAAAAATATATTTTTCTAAAGGCAATGTTTCACCATTTTGCCCTAAAAATAGAAGTTATTTCTTATGTAAGAGAAATGTTCCTTTCAAAGTAATTGCGAGACGAAACTACAAGAATGAACGTGTTTCAAAGCGTGAATAACATATTTTCTTATAAGAATTGGTTGATGGCTGTTTCCAATGTATACTGTGTTACGTCACGGTATTTTTTTTACTAGTTTCAATAACAAGATCATAACAGCACTTACTACTGCCAACTACAGAGTAAGGCATAGCACTGCACTGCCCTTGTCACCCCAAAACTATGATGTTAAATGTCAATAGTCCGTAATTTCGCTGTTTTAATAACAAATATACTCTTCGAACATTCTTGAATCTGCCAATGAAAGTTTCGTCAAAATCGGTTTAGCCGTTTTAAAGACTAACCTGAAGAAATAAACAGACAAAATATTTCAGAACGTGTTTTTGAGTTTTGGTAGCCATAGAAGCTTAATAAATAATTAAATGCACCCAACAATCACACACATAGCCCTGACCCCGCAGTAAGATACGAGTCTTGTGTCGTGAGTATCAGAAACTACGGGAGACTTTAGGTCTCACAGCATATGGGTGCTGTCTATTTCTATTTTAACGCCCTGCTAAACGAGAAGGATCTTTTTAGTTTACATTATTTTAGTATTAGAAAACAAATGTTATTCCTATGGAAACATACCACCAGCACGCAAATACAAGTACCGTGTGCATCTAAACGTTTCGTAGTGGCTTTATTTACGATTTGGTAGGAAACCATCGTTTTATTTGAGTTACCCTCAAAAGATGCGCGGCGTGGTGCGGCGCGGCCCGGAACAGGGAGCCTCGAGAGCGCTACATCTGTGTGCCGGGAAAAAAACTAATATTTCGACCACTTCTGAATAGGGTTGGCGACACTGGCAACTCTATTATCTGGAAAACGCTTCTAAAAATCAATATAAGAAGTGCTGATGATTACGGAACTCATACCACTAAAATTACGATATTAATCTGTCTATTCTTTTTATGACGCGCACGCATTGCCCGTGCAAGGCTTACGGCCAGTAAGCCCGAGCGTCACGTCACGTTTTTTTACTAGCACTACTTTCCACCGTTGAAACACCATTGTTGATATACTATGAAAACTCATGGTGCAATATTGACTGCAATTTTTGTGTACACAGTCCACAAGGTCTATTAAAAGACTGTATATTGTTGGATATTTGGAACCACAATTTAAATAGTGGATAAACTTTTATATACGTTTATTATATTTTAATTATGTTTAATCGTCATACTTACGTGTTACAGAATTGTAAACCGATGACTACCCACTTTTAGAATATTTCCTTCGTTAGGACCTCACGAAATACATTAAAGAAATTTTAAGTGATAGAGTGACGCTAAAACTTAGCAACCCTATTTAAAACGTTCAGGAAACTAGACGAGACGCGTTCGTATGAGCAAATCTATTCAAAATATCTCGTCGGATTTAATGTTAGGTATTGTGCGGTGGGATATATTTTATTTGCGTTCTAAATATTTGAATTTAAATACATTCTAAGTTTGATTTTATATAATCGATTCTAGTGAAATTACTGCAAACAATAACATCCGACATACATACCCCTGAATCCTTACACCACAGTCAAGACACGATTATTATCCCGACGTGTTAGCAAAGAATATTAACGAATTCGGGCCTCTATTCTATAAAACGATATGAAGCAACGAAGTTCGAAAACATAGACTTAATGTAACATAGAACATCCATCACAATAGTAATATGTGGTACCACAAGGTGGTAGGTCTATCGTATGCGATAGGCCGTCTGCGTTTGTACCACCACTTTGTCTATTTCTGCCGTCATGCAACAGTGTGTAAGCACTGTTGTGTTTCGGTTTGAAGGACATTGAAGCCAGTGAAATGTGAACTGGGCATTATGAGGCTTAACATCTTATGTCTCGGTGTGACGAGCGCAGTTCAGTGCTTTGTAATTCAAAGTAAGTAAGTTCTGTGTGGTGTTGCTTCTGTTTATGGGCAGGCGTGGCGCTTACCATCAGGAGAGCCGCGAGCGCCTTGCTAGTCTCGTCATTCAATCAAATAAATAAATAAAAAATATTATTCTATGTTAATAATTTCGTATTTTATTATTCCATACTTGTCTCCTCCTGCAACAAAGCCAAAGTTATGTTAATACGATTATACAATTGTAACTGGAATCTGGATCCCAACACACAGCGGATCGGTTCCAAATCTACATACAAATTAATTAAGCTGCGTGTTACACGTGACGGATTAGTTATAACAGATATAACTATAATAATTATATTCAGGTACCAAATGGTATAATGTGTATTAAACTTAACCATCGTGTATTGTCCATTTCCTACAATTAAGGGATAAACAGAATCGGCTCTTATTGAACGCAATCGATTAAAAACCAATGATTGTATGGTACTATACTTTTTCTTTAAACAGTCACATATCTGTGTTCTTAGCCGACGGAAAAAAATACATAAGTTTCAACACTTAAAATGCTACTTAAAAAATAATGCTGAAGAAGATTTCGACCTCCGGATGTATAAGAATTACAGCGTTTTCAATTAGTCCCAAACCTTACCATCGCGCCTCCAGCTTATAATTGCCGCACTTTATTCTAGTTTCTAAACGTTATGTCACATTCAAATTTCGAATGTCAGAACAAGGCAGCAAAAAAGACATTTCTAAAATTATTTTTTTTATGTTACCAATAGCCGAATCTGTTTAAATTCACTACAACTACAGCTGATAAACTTAATAAATCAAGTGAGTTAATGCGAAGGTGCGGCGAGCGGAGAGTCCGCGAGACCGACGCGACGTCTCCTGTCTACAGTCACAGTCTTTGTAATTCCTAACCAAGTTACAGTTGGCGAATTTAACTACTAACTTTATCGGATTGACGCTTCTAACGCGATTTGTACAATCGGTCCCAGCTCCCAAAGGATTGTGGTGTACTTGGATTTAGTTGGATTTTTTGATATTATTATTAATGATTTTTATTTAATAAATTATTGTGTAGACTGTGTTCAAAACTAGGTTTTTTTTAAAGGTTTTAGTTTTGTAATTTCTTAATTATGAACAAAGAAATAATGGTAGAAACAAAACTTTCTTTTTTAGTTTTTAGACTAATAAAATCATGTAATCATTAATTATACGAAAATTGGATGGAAAAATTAATTTTAAGGCATCACAATCCGGAAGTATAATCACAGAATACGCAAAATACTGCGTAGGACAACATAAAAATGACAGCGTATTGCAACATTTATCTCCACAAAGTTTAATTTGACATTAAAGACCTTATCATTTGACAGCAGTAAAGAAATTAGAAGAAGAAAATTCATTCCGAATCGCAAATGGATGTCAAAACAACGACATCGAGTGATTAATACGTGCTAAGAAATGGCTTACCACCGCCCATCCATAACTCTTAGAAATATATTTCAATGTCAACCGTTAACACAAGGGAAAAAGATTCAAAACAGCTTGGCAGGCTTGTAACAGAGCCGCACTCAAAAGTTTTACGTAATGAAAAATGCAAGTTTCGAGTTGAACTCGCTCCGGTACTTAGCAAGTATCGCGTGTCGAATGACAAATGACCCGGCTCTGACCCTCTTAGATCCTTTCACAACTTCGCCTTAAGTACGTACAAAGTTTGACGGGATAAATATTATTTTACGTAGAACCCGGGAATACTAAAAATACAGATGGGACGTTGTTAGCTCACCCTTTGATATAATACTGAAGATTTATCTAACATCTGAATTCATTGCGCGGTCCTTCAAGTTTGATAAGGAAAGAATAAGCCATTATTGGATGAACAAAAAAGTGGCCTATTTTTTGTTTGGAATATTTAATTTTCTCAAGGTATTATATGTTTTAAAAAATCTTTATCTATGCAGCCTTTATGGTTGTGACTTGTGTCAAATGCTTGTTTGATATTTAAGTTAAATTGTTACAAATATCATCAGTACTAAACAGTCGAACGTGGGCCCGTTATGGCGATAGGCGTACCCCCTATATTATGGGAGGAATGTAAGCTCAGCGAACCCTTGCCTGCCTACGCCTTCGTAGATATAGTCATGAGCTTTCGATCTTCTTTACATAGTATAAAATGAAGTCGCTTCCGCTGTCTGTTCGCTTAGATCTTTTAAACTATTCAACAGATTTTAAAGCAGTTTTCAGCAATAGATATAGTGATTCATGAGGAAGGTTTATATGTATATCACGCTATGACCCATAGGAGCAGGGCAGTAACAGGCAGATGGAAACCGTGAGAGACAACTAGTACAATATAAATAAGACAGGAAAATAGATTTCACCGCATTCCTATACTGTTAGCCAGTTTACATATATTCCAGTAATCATCCAAGCACCTGTCGACGAACATTACCTGCACGCGGTCACACATCATTAACTCACTCGCTTTGGGTGTTCAAAATGAACGATTAAGTACGAGAGAACATATATTTGCGAGACATCCCTCCACGCGTAATTTACGTGATAAAAATGAACGCATATTTTTCGGATCGTAATTTTATAAAAGCACGTACATTTTTGTAAAATTAAAATGATTCGGTGATATGCTATTCGAAAATGGAACAGACTACCATTAATTTCAATAGATACTTGTATAGAATGGTGTGAATTTGTGCAATAAACATTGACGGTGACGAACAATGTATGGAAACATTGAAATAAGTGAATTAAGCATCTTACTGGAAGGAATTGACACCAAAACTCCAACAAGACTTTGAAAACGTACACACCGTTTGTTTCGTAACCAGCAACTTTTCAAATCATTATAAAATGATCTCGCGTGGTTGGTATATTTGCAACGATCGTTATTCAAGGATCGTACACGGTGCTGCCAACCGCACAAGCATTCGCGAATCAGCGGGGCTGTGGCCCCCGAAGGAAGCATTCGATTCGTCCATTCGTCATACCGGGACGCTCGCTGACACACGCTCTCTCACGCTTGAACTACGGTCAAGCGCACGCGCCGATCCGCGCGGGTTTTATATCCTACCACAGGATATGGGAATGTCCGTAAGCTCCCACGACTCGGTCTCCATCAAACTCAAGAGCCGGTGACGGCCAAGCGGGCGGCCGACAGCAATACGACCAGAAGGAGGCGGCTTCGGAAGCAAGGTGGTGTGCACAGGTGAGTGGCACATATATTCAAACACGCGAGGTCGCCTTCTGACCCCTATGTAGCCAATAAGGCTACATATTTTGGTGCCGAAAACCCGGGAATAGCAAACATTTTGTTTCGCTATTCCGAACGCTGAGTAAATTCGACAAATTCGAAACATTTCCGACCGCCATGACACGTGGATGGTACCATACATATTGATGCTGTTCAAATAAGAATCGAGAAGGCACATGATTGTTTGCATAAACTGTTAATTCGTAGTGTTTCCCGGTGATTTACGTAATAAAATTCGTGTTCAACATAGTTACTTTGCAAAATACAATTCCTGCCACCACGTGGCGAGATTGAAAGTTTGATTGGTTGAGTGGCTATATCGTTATTACCGTTAGTTGTGGTGAAACATTTAAATCGTAGTTAAATTCGATTGCGTAGTTGAGTGCGCCGACGCGTCTCGCCTTTCCGCGTAGATGTGGGTAGTCGTGAAATGACGCGGTCGTAAACGCCGCAACGTTTCATTTCGTGCAAAGCTGATTTGTTAACGTAACGTTTGTTTTTGTGATCTATTCGTCTCGATTGCCTACGTCCATCAAATTCATTTAAATACGCTGATGTTCGTTTGGTTTCAGTTTCTCACACATTTACATTCGTAATACAAGTTGGCAAACTGCCGCACTCAAAGTCATTTCGTAACGGTTTATTAAAACAAATATATTGAAGTGCCTACACATAAAAAACTAAGCGGCATAAAATACATTCATATTTAGTTGCAAATGCATGAATCATCCTTGACCCATTGTTCGTTCATTAGTTGCTACCTGGCTGGAAATAGGCATTCATTCAAAGAATGCTCGAAAGAGTGTAAATTATATATATTATACATCGGTTTATTTCACGTTGTGTCGAAACTTGTACATTTTTATTGGTGTGGCAGTTCATACGCGTTTTGTGCAACACGCTTCGGCTCGTAAGGGTAGACAGTGAGTATAAAGTGTGTGTATTGTAACAAGTCTCGGAGGTCTACAATTTATATTATAGACTTTGTTTTGACTCATTTGAATCGTGAATTACATACTTTAGGTGCGTAACTTGGCTCACTCGTTAGCAAGTCCACCCGTCACAACTCGCGCGTATTGCGACTCGACATCGCATATAACGCTTCTATTCGTAGCGGGGTAGGCAGTGAGTGTAAGGTTTGTTTAATTCTAACACTTTGTTAGTAATTTTGGTAATCGTTTGGAATGTCGTATCGGGGCGTGCGCACGACCAAGCGGAAAGTGAGTGTAACTAAGTCGGACTTAGATCACCCGAGTAGTCAGGAGTTGCCTGTGCTTCGTCGGAAGCGCACCCTCCCTTTGAACCGATTGAAGAAACTTCTAGAAGTTGCTAAATTAGCTAAACATGATGAATCAGTTTTGGATTTATTTAGTGTTCAATTCTCTGCGTTACCTAAATTCATTGATAGTTTTGAAACCGCTCATTCAAACTTATTATGTGTTATCGACGATGATGACTATGAACAAGAGGATGAGATACGCAGCGAGTTCGATGATATTCTTTTTGAGATTTTGGCAATCCATAGAAAATTATTTCCCGAATCTAATGCGGAACCGTGCGATAAAAATGCGAATGCGTCGTCGGAATCTGACGTCAAGTTACCGAAAATCAACCTACCGTCTTTTTCCGGGGAAATAAAAGAGTGGCCAAAATTCTTTGATTTATTTAATTCATTGATTCATAATAATGAATCACTTTCGGACACGAAGCGTATGCAGTATCTCGAAACTTGTCTAAGTGGGGATGCATTGGGTGTTATTCGATCGTATCCCATACAAGGTAAATATTACCGTGGTGCGTACGAGGCATTGGTTAATCGATATCGAGATAAGCGAGAGTTGGCTTTTACGTGCTGGAAAGAAATATTAAATATAAATTTGCAATCCCTGTCACCTGTCGAGTTTCGTCGAAATTTAGACTTAGTTAATGAAAATTTAAACGTGTTGTCCAGTCTCGACCTTCCTACTCATGAGTGGGACTTCGTATTGTGCTATTTAATTTTGTCGAAATTAGATACCCAGACTCGGCGCTCTTTTGAACAAAAACAGGAGGCTACTGAACTACCGCAGTACAAGACGCTGAAAACCTTCTTGTTCAACAGAGCTGATGCTTTAATTCGCGATAACCATTTTTCATCGAGTGGTCAGGGAACTAGTGGTATCGAAAAATCTTCGGACAAATCGAAACCGATGAAATTCTTACCATCAAGTAATTCAAAGGTTCCGAAGAAAACAACCGTGTTTCTTTCTAGTAACACCGAGAAATCCGCCTCTAAGGAGAAGCCTCTTCCGCCATCTTCAAAGACACCCGTTGCTATATCCGTCAAGTGTTCATTTTGTTCAGGTGACCACGCGATAAATAAGTGTAGTCCATTCGTACAACTTTCGATTGCGGAACGTAGTGAGCATGCGCGAAAACATCGCTGGTGCTTCAACTGCTTAAAACCGTATCACAGCGTGAAGGATTGCAGATCACTATTCAGCTGTCACCAATGCCATCAACGCCATCACACACTTCTTCACGGAGAAACTGCGTCCATCTCTTCGACAGTCGATGTTCCGGATAATGAAAAACCGGATAATCCGGTTCGCGCGTTGACTAGTATGCGTGAACATTCTTTCGTTTTGTTGTCGACCGCTATTGTTCAAATTCGTGACTCGTTCGGACATTTTCAATCATTTCGAGCTGTGATTGACTCGGGTAGTCAAAGTCACTTCATCACCGAGAATGCCGTTCAACGATTGGGCCTCACTAGTGTTCCAACGTCACATAAGGTAAGTGTAGTGGGTCATTCGTCAGCTCCAGTGTCAGGTATTGTACCTATTGATGTTGGATGTAACAACGAACTTCTCTTCAACATCAAAGCCTTGACCTTGCCGCGCATTTGTGGTAAGATGCCATCAATCCGGATCGATACCTCCTCGTGGCATCATATTCGCGAATTGCAGTTAGCGGACCCAAACTGTCACATTCCTGGTCCCATCGATCTTCTGATCGGTGCGGAGTGTTTCGCTTCTCTTCTGTTGCCGGGAACCGTTCGAGGTGCTCCCAACCAACCGTCGGCTCTTAAGTCGGTGTTTGGTTGGTTACTGGTCGGGAATGTGGGATGCGCTGAGTCTAATCCACATTCTTTTTTCGTGTGCGAGGAACCCCCACTTCATCACGATTTGGAGAAATTGTGTGAAGTGGAGGAACCAAGCGTCCTTTCGTCAGCGCCTCTCACCGTCCCAGCCGAGGTTTCCACCGATCAAGACGTTGTGTCCTTGCTCTTCAGCAATGAAGAGCAAGCGAGTACATTTCCTCGATCTCGCGACCAAGTCTTGAGGTGTTTACCATCCATGGAGGCACGCCCTCCATGGTGCGACCCGGCTTCAGACAAGTCAGCAGACGCCGCTTCTCATAGTGAGTCACCTTCCGATCGAGTCAACAGTAGTTTATGGTGGGCGGGACCCGCCCCTGGCTTTGCTTTCCCCAGGGTCGATCGCTCAATTGTAGTTCCGCTTTAATTTTGACTTCCGATGATGCGAAGAATTTGTTTTTCGACGTTTTGTTCATACGGTACTCTTCATTTCGGAGAATTCAACGCCTCATTGGTTGGTGGTCAAAATTCATCAAATTCTTACGGCATAGGCAAATTCGTTCTACAAATCGTTTCTTAAATCATGTTGAGCTTCATGCCGCGTTAGTGATCGTCTCCAAGTACACTCGACAAACGTTCTTAACAACCGAGATTCGACAGGTGCGGGAAAAACGAGAACCATCAAACCTACTGCGTAAATCGAACCCATTTCTCGTTACGCAAGGGATTCTCAGGGTGGGCGGTCGCTGTGCGAGCTCCTGTCGCGGGTTCGAACCCAAGCACCCCGCTCTGTTTCCGCGTGCATCTAGGTTGACTCGCAACTGTCACTCTCCGCGTGTATCGTACTATGAAACGTATCCATCATTACTTGAACCGTTCATGAGTGACCTGTCGGCCACTCGTGTAAATCACGTTAAACCACTTTCTATTGTAGGGACCGACTACGGCGGCCCTTTTCGTACCCAAATCGGTAGGCATCGAGGTGAGGAAATCACAACAGCTTACTTAGGTTTGTTCGTTTGTCTCGCGACTCGTGCCGTACTTCTCGAGACCGTCTCGTATCGTTCATCGGTTGCGTTTCTCGCTGCTTTGCGTCGGTTCTCCGGGAGACGCGGACGCGTCCGCGTTATTCATTTTGATTGCGAGACAAATTACGCCGGTGCTAATGCACTGTTAACGGAGTATGTGCGAGGTACTACTCATACCAGTAAGATTGAACTTCGGTTCAATTCGCCTTCAAGTCCCCACTTCGGTGGAGTGTGGGATATATAAACACTTTCAAATTTAAAGCCGTCAGGCCTCGGATCAGTAATTCTAATAAACGCATAATCCGATTCCTTCGCATTGGCCGCTGGCTCGTGTTGAGGGACTGTATCCGAGTCCTGACGGTGATGTCCGTATCGCCGCGAGACGTTTGACTGAAGGCTCGTGCCACACGAGGCCTCTGGTCAAACCTCGTTTCTTTCCCAACTCGAAACGACTAACTTAACAATGGAATTTTCATTTATCGTACTTAGGTTAATAATCATGTGCCTTTGTTAGGATAGTTAGTTTATTTCTTTCATATTAATCGAAAATACATTAATGTATTTTGGTGGGCGGAATGTTTCGTAACCAGCAACTTTTCAAATCATTATAAAATGATCTCGCGTGGTTGGTATATTTGCAACGATCGTTATTCAAGGATCGTACACGGTGCTGCCAACCGCACAAGCATTCGCGAATCAGCGGGGCTGTGGCCCCCGAACGAAGCATTCGATTCGTCCATTCGTCATACCGGGACGCTCGCTGACACACGCTCTCTCACGCTTGAACTACGGTCAAGCGCACGCGCCGATCCGCGCGGGTTTTATATCCTACCACAGGATATGGGAATGTCCGTAAGCTCCCACGACTCGGTCTCCATCAAACTCAAGAGCCGGTGACGGCCAAGCGGGCGGCCGACAGCAATACGACCAGAAGGAGGCGGCTTCGGAAGCAAGGTGGTGTGCACAGGTGAGTGGCACATATATTCAAACACGCGAGGTCGCCTTCTGACCCCTATGTAGCCAATAAGGCTACACCGTTATTTCATCGTTCTTGTGAAGACTTGAGAATAATTTATACTTGTCATTGGCTAAATGCACAATAATGCGAAGCCATAAATTAAAAAAACAAAACAATACTTGTATAGAATAAAATAGTGTAGTGTGCAAGTGTGTGTGTGTCGTGTGCGGTGTGGCGAAATATCAAATGTGGAGACGCTCTTAGTTACTACCAGAGATGTGTTAGAACCAATATTTGTCGGTATTAGCTAATATTAATATATTTTTCAAGTAATATTATAATATTTTAAGTAATAAGTGTATATTACTAATATACCCTCGCCTGTATGACCGTATATCCATTGAGTAAGCTCAGCCCAATACGTAGAAAAAATATTTAATTTGAAGGTACATTACTAAATTATCTAGTGATTGGTAGATTATCTTGTAAATTTTTGGACCCATGCTAGTTCCCCCCCTGAAATCCATAGCCCCCGCCCCTAGGCACCAAAAAATATTTTATTTATTAGCTTTAGTAGCATTTACTAAGAGGTGTAACAGGCGATAAAACAAACACAAATTATTGCAGTAAAACTGTATTAGATAATAAATTACCACTTTATGAATTGATCTTGTTGTAATTTAGGCTTTGTAGTAGACACGAGCGACGCCGTCCCATTTGTCAATAGTCATTGTCTGAAACAGAATTAATATTGTAATCTCAAAGATAACTAATAATATCAAATTATACAATGTGGTAGGTCCCTCGTATGTGAGAGGCCGTCTGGGTTTGTACCACCGCTTTGTCTATTTCTGCCGCCAAGCAACAGTGTGTAAGCACTGTTGTGTTTCGGTTTGAAGGAAATTGAAGCCAGTGAAATTACTGGGCATTATGAGACCTAACATCTTATGTCTCGGAGTGACTAGCGCAGCTCAGTGCCATGCAGTCCTATGTAATTCAAAGTTCTGTGTGGTGTTGCATATTTTTATGGGCAGGCGTGGCGCTTACCATGAGGCGAGCGACTTGCTTGTCTCGTCATTCAATTAAATAAAAAAAAACTACAACAGCTTCAGTAAAAAATTGGATTGCTGAAGTTTGTATACATCCTTGTATTACTGTGCCTGCATTGGTCATCCGCCTGTCCTGTTGCAGGCCCCTCGATTTGCTTCTTCCCTCTCCAAAGAAGCATTTATACAGACCGGCATGACTCTGGTGACCACCGATAAACTTATTGTTTGTTGGTTGTCGCTGGTTTTTTGGACCTGCACTACGCTTGCCATCAAGTGTAGTTCAGTCATTATACCGTACTGGGATAAAAAAATATATATGCCTAATTTTATCTTTCAGCGTTTACCTTCAAACGGATTTCATGTTATCAGTAGGAGATTAGGCAGCGATCTTTATAAACCACGATAATATAATTTTAGTGATATTGCCAGTTCAAAAGGTCATAAAATATCTTCACATAATGTTGGTAAAATATGCGTTATTGCTTATGTAATGAGTATAAGAAAGAAAAAGAATATAGATCAGATGGAAAAAGTTCTGTAATTTTTAACTGGTTAAATATATTTTCTTCAAGCATAGCTAAGAATTATCTCAATTAAACCAGCTATGCAATCCATGACGATGTACCCCTATACCCGCCCCAACCAACCATAAATTCATATCGCAAGCCCGAGAGAATCGGATATACACTGGCCGACCCTGGAACACGATCCACACAAGGTGGGTCACTGTGGCAGGTTTTAACACCATGTGTACAGTTATCGCTATCCGGGCGGATATGAATATTCTAGCACCAGCAAAATCATGAGGAAACTTGTATTTATGAGAATTCTCCATAAGAATATCGAAATATATAAAATCTGCCGACTCGCATTAGATCAATCTGGTGAACTAAGGTCTCTCTCTCTCGTACGTAGAGGAGCTCTGTGCCCAGCAATGGGACAGTATAGTACCGAGTTGATATTATTATAACTTGCAAGTGTGGCTCTTACAATGAAGTGAGCGACCATCATCTTGTCATTAGGGATTAATAAAAAAAAATTACCACGACAAGGTCGTTGCCATTGTATTCCTTCTTGAAGTTGGCGATAAAGTCCTGGCTTTTGGCCACCTGGTGAATGGTGTTGCCATCGATGTTGTAGACGGATTTTACCTGCAAATGGTGATATTTCATTTCATTCTAGTTTCGTAGAAGCTCTAAAATACACTCTCTTACGCCTGTTATCCTTGAAGGGATAGGCAGAGTTGTAACCAGTACACACGCATTTCGCTGAGCTTATTTACGTCCCATAATGTGATGGAGGGCGACCCTATCGCCATACCGGGTACAATTCCAGAATCCGGGCTGATACTGAACATTTCATGATAGAAAATATTTGTGTGATCCACAGATATTTGTTTCGGGTCTGGGTGTTGTGGAACCGTGAGTCCCTCATAGTTCTGATACCCACGATACTGATTTTTACCTACTGTTGAGTGGCGGTGGTAGTTGGAAGAAGAATCAAAGTCATGGTCTATAGATATTAAATAAATTATTTCTTTCTTTCTGCTTATGAAAATTCGTTCAAATCCATTCATCCGTTAAGGCGTCTTCTTCTTCAACCGTTAAGGCGTGATTTATTATTAAGCATCCTAACTTTCATACAAATAATGGTGGAATTTAGTATACTTACAGTAACTCCATCGTCCACAGGTTGGTCCACTTCCACGCCGGGTTTGAATGTATACTCCTGGTTACCCAGAGGAGATTTATAGAACGCCGTGTAGGAATCGCCGTTTTTGACCGTTTTCTCCGTCACTTCTGCCGACTGAAATGCTTGAACTTTCTCGTTTGAGAGACCTGAAAGTGGGACGGTTTTTAAGAGTTGATAGTCAATACATAGTACAAAACAAAGTCGCTTCCCGCTGTCTGTCTGTCCTATATATGCTTAGATCTTTAAAACTACGCAACGGATTCTGATGCAGTTTTTTTTAATAGCTAGAGTGATTCAAGAGTACGGTTTATATTTATAATACATGCATAATATAAGTACGGTGTGTATTGCCCTTTATACTATTAATCATTCATGTAATTTAAATAAACATTTTCGAAGATATTACAGATTTAAAATGCAGGGAAATAGCACCTTACAGCACTTTATGATGATAGCAGCGATCGCACGCGTTTGTAACGAATAAACTTGAAAACTACTGGACCGATTTCAAAAATTCTTTGCCTTTATTAAGCTACATTATCACTGAGTAACATATGCTACTTTTTATCCCGGAAAAAGCAGATCACGCGGGCGGAGCAGCGAGGAAAAGCTAGTATATAATAAAGAGCTTTAAAATCGACATTATTGATGAGACGGTTCCACAATCATTCTAAACAAAAATTGGTTGATATTGCAATATTATTATTTTACCTGCAAAAAAAAACTCTTAAAAAGGTAAAACACCCTTCTTCGTTTGTTAATTCTAATTAATGCCAGAATTTTAGAAAAAAATTGATCAATGCAAAGGTTTATATAGATGACTAATTTGTTTCTACCGCAATATATTAATCCGTGTTTTTCTTTTTTTCTATTCTGGCACGGCAAAGTGAGGTAATGTCGACCGTCGACAGACAATGCATTTCTTGTCGGCAGAATAATATGTAATAAGCCCGAAGCACTATGTACCGGTTCTACATTTTTAAACGGGTGGTGCAGTCTGCCGATTTTCTGCCATGTAGGCATTTTTTTAAGTGTATAATATACTAATTATTCTGGTATCGTTGGCGTTCATGGACGGTGAAGATCACTTCCTACCAGGTGATATATTTGCTCGTGTGCCGCCGCTGCTATAAAAAAATAAGAATTGAAAAAAATGTTTATTTCTGTAATAAAATTACAAATAATTCAAATTAATAAAGGTTTTTTATTTATTTTAAGTACTCATATTTTAAGTAATCATATTTATTTTAAGAAGCGTCAATTAAAATGTCATATTTGAGATTGTTGGCTATTTCGCTCTGAATCAATAATATTGCCAAACGCGGAAACGCTCTGGGTCAATGTGGAACGTAAATAATTTTCATTTTGCTGAAGCTTCTTTCACATCAAACTGTAGTTGTAGCAAAAGTTGCATAAATTCTGAGAGCTATGCTTAAGTTAGGAAATGAATCCTGCAAATAATTTTTACATACAGCTTCTAATAAAAAAACGGATCGAAATCTAGAAATATTGGCATGTAAAAATGTACGTGCTATTTAAAAACATGGCCGGCAAACGAGCAAGTGGGCCACTGGATATCTCAGACACCGTACGAAACGCAGCAATAAGCCGCTACTTTACGTCGGTTCTTCGTAAGACAGTGGTAATGACCCATTCGTGCCAGGCCATTCATGCTGAAGACATAACTGTCTACAGTGTGGCTCTATCACTCATAAAAGAGTTCAAGTTCTTATTATATTTAAGAGTCAAATTATGGCTTAGGGCTAGCTTGTTACACACGATGTCGTGTACGACAAAAACGGTATAGAAATCGAGTCAAGCATAGTACAAATAGCGAGGCTAGTTGAGTCTGGTTGCTGCCGACCCCCAGCTATCGCCGCCCGGGGCAAGTGCCCCTTCTCGACACCCGCTCTTGATCCGGGCTTGGCATGAAGTAACGAGCCCCTACGACCGGTTCTTATTGTGAACGGATGTCACTGTCTAGTGACACTGGTAACAACCCGGTCTGGAGCCTGCCTATTCCTGAAAAAACTATCCACAACTTGGGTCTACCACTCAAGAAAATTAAATATATTAGAACAAAATAAATACTCACCCAGCGCTTTGAGAAAATCAGCGTAGTTCTCATGTTTAACCAATTTGAATTCCTTTCCCAAAAACGACATTCTGCACTATGATGACACCAGATCTGATATTAATTATCACGGCACTATCTTTATATATAGTACCTCCTTATCTGCTCTCATTAACACTTTGTTTGCACTTTTTTAGTGTATCCATAAAGTGTATTATAGCTTTCTCCTACGCTTATAGCTAACCTTGGGAGGACTCCTTATGTACCATTAAATAATATACATAGTTACATAATAAATAATAACACCTAACAGACACACATGCTCGGATAGCGACCACCGTACACATGTACGATGTTAAAACCTGTCATAGTGACCCACACATCTCGTGTGGATCGCGTTCCAGGTTCATCATCATCATCATCATCAGCTACAGGACGTCCTCTGCTGAACATAGGCCTCCCAAAAAGGGTAAAAAACAAACTCACATAAGTGACCCTGTATCGTGGGTATGAGGAACTACGAGGGACTTACGAGCCCACTATACCCAGATCCGAAACAAATATTTGTGGATGACACAAACATTGATCTTGGTGCGGCCGTCAAACCTATGACCTCAGACTACATAAATGTGGGAATTGGGTATGAAACGTGGTCAGTATGGAACGCTGCGAAAATAATGAAAAGAGAAGGAAGTATATGTGTGAGAAGGAGGGGAGAATTGGAAATGCAAGATGACTTGAGAATTACAAGGATTAAACGACATTTATTAAGGGGTTATATACAGTTAGAAATTTCCAAAAATCGATTTTGTTTTTATTTTATTTTCTTAATGTACATATATTTAAGAATACACACAGAAAATTTCATATTATTCCGGTGAATATTTTCGAAGTTACACGCAAATTTGAAAAGGCGTTTCAAAGTGCTTGAAAGCTTACCAAAGCTTCAAAGCGCTTACCTGTCCCTTTACACTGTCCCTTTTATGCACCTGCCTATTGTAAATGTTCTCTAATGTATTTAGATGCGTAAAGCAACAGTGTGTTATTGTTTTTTTTTATACCTGAAAGGTAAATTTTTATTTTTCTCTCCCCAAACCGGAAAATATTTAGTGCTATTCAAACTTTAAACGCGTTTTTCTCAAAATGGTGTTTTCAAAGTCGGTGACCAACATTACTCGAAAACGGCTTAACCGATTAGTCTCAAATTTTAACATGAGCTTCTTAAATATATTTTCTAGTAATTAATCGAAGATTTTTTCTCACCGATAAATATTTTTTTTTTATAAGCATTTTAAGGTCGAAATTTTGGTCAAAAATCGATTTTTTTTATTTGAGAAGCCGCCATTTTGCCAAAAAAAAATATTTTGCTTATTCCTTCGATTAATTACTAGATTTAACATTACTTTAACGAAATCTGTTTGGTTTTTTAATTTCAAAGGATCCAGTTCAGAGATATAGTGGTCACCGCAAAACGTCTTTTTTGAGAGGAGCTCTCGGAGATCAGCTGTAGCTCCTTTCCAAATAAACATTTTTATTAATACTAAGTCTTAAAATACAGTTAAAAGATATCATAATATGTGTACAAATTTTTAGATCAATAAGTTTAAGAGTTTTCTCAGAAAAAAATCTGGAAAATACGCTTTTTTTTGGCCTTCTAACTGTATATAACCCCTTAATAAGATGTGTTATTTTTTTTTTCAGAAAACCTATTCCACATACATTCATTACAAGGTGGTAGGTCCCTCATATGCGAGAGGCCGTCTGGGTTGGTACCACCATTTTGTCTATTTCTGCCGCCAAACAACAGTGTGTAAGCACTGTTGTGTTTCGGTTTGAATAACATTGAAGCCAATGAAATTACTGGGCATTATGAGACTTTACATCTTATGTCTCGGGGTGACGAGCGCAGTTCAGTGCCATGCAGTGCTTTGTAATTCAACGTTCTGTGTGGTGTTGCTTCTGTTTATGAGCAGGCATGGCTCTTACCATCAGGCGAGCGCCTTACTAGACGCGTCATTCAATCATTTAAAAAAAACTCTTAAGTTCATATCCCCGAAGGGTTAGGCGGAGATGCAACTAGTCCACGGTTCGCTGAGCTATTACAATTCGCTGGTGGTAAGATATTCATATACGCCCAGATAGCAACCACTGTGCATATGGTCTTAAAACCTGCCATAGTGACACACACCTTGTGTGGATCGCGTTCCAGGATCAGCCAGTGTATATCCGGTTTTCCGGAGTGTTTATTTGGGGCGGATATAGGGGTTCATCCTTCGTACTTCTTACATCGGTCATCCGCTTGTCCCGTCGCAGGCCCATCAATTTGCTTCTTCCCTCTTCGGAGTGTGAAGAACCATTTATATAGGCCGACATGATTCTGGTGACCACTAATAAACTCATTGTTTCTTGGTGGTCACCAGAAGAGACAAAAGATAGTGCGTCTTAAAGTCGTTTATGTCTATGTAAAACTAAGGCATTATGAGATTTAACTTTGTCACGGTGACGAATGTAATCTGTTATCCAGTGCTATGTAATCCAAAGTTCCGCAGGATTAGAATGTGGTGTAAAAATACAACACGAACATTCGTGCTGTTTTATTGTGATTGGTCGAGAGAACAACGTGTGACGTTTTGAGATACAAATCTGAGACGTCGCTATGGAACGTTCTGTATTTGAATTTTTGCATTCTATGGGGGCTGTGTGATGTTCTTGTTTATGGGCAGGCGTTGCGTCCTGCTCGTAAAGACTTAGTGTTGTAGTTATACCAACTGGCATTGAATCCCCAGATTCGATCAGTTTTCGAGTTTGTTCGAATATAGCAGCATAGGAGTGAGTGGTAGTCATAATGCCGACAGTTTTGTCTACAGCATGAATGGGCCGGCTCGACCGGTACGTTACCACTGTCTCACAGAAAACCGACATAAAGTTGCTTGCTGTTGCGTTGCGTGAACGAGATATCCGGAGGCTCAAATCCCCCTCCCCTTCCCAATCTTTAAATATCCTTCATGGGCGCCGCCAGGCTTACTTTCAGGGAGGTGCATCTGCATCTACACATTATACTATTGACTAATATAAAATAAAGAATTATACATATGTATATTATGTAAATTAATGTATGTGATTGAATTATTTTATAATTTTAATTCGCTAATCGAAAGCATACTTAATCTCTGTAGTCGATGGTCGGCGTTATTGCTCGGGGAACCCCCGCTGCCACCGACACGGGGGGTGCAAGTGCACCCTGCTGCCGGCGACAATCTATACCTTTTTTTTAAGGTCTGCAACGCGTCCATGATTCTTCTGGTATTCTATTGTCCACTTTTTTTTTTATTCTGGCTCGGCAAAGTGACTACGCTACACCGGATGGTTAGTGTAGCGCAATCCAAGAATAGTGTCGACCAACGATAAACAATGTGTCCATAGTAGGTCGGCAAAATCATGCCGGCCTGCCAAAGGGCCAAGGGGGAGGGGAAGGAAAAAGGGATAGGAAAAGGGTTAGGATCAGGGGGCAAGCCCCCTGGGGAGAACCGGATATACACTGGTTGTCCCTGGAACGCGACGCTGCCACTATGGCAGGTTTTAGCACCAGTGTACGGTGGTCGCTATCCGGTCGGATACAAGTATCCTCCCACCAGCCACCACTTGTTCATTTGCCGGCCTATGCTATAAAAAAAAGTCTCGATAGGTTGTTCCGCTCTCCGCTAAGCTATCCCCAGCTTATACCTAATATCAAATCAACAATTACTCATCACTTCTAAGAGAGTTAATATTGATCAATATACAATCCTGACTTGCTATCTGTCAGTAACTGGTGAAATATCATTTGTAACCTAAAAGCGAACTGTTGTTTATTAAGTAACATGACTTGTGGGTTCAGTACGTACCAGCCACCGGTATATCAGTATTCAATGCTTCCATTAGGGGGAACAAGGGATCCCTAATTAATGGTATTAATATTGAAGATGGAGTGTTTGGCAAGTCCGCGAATTAGCCTTTTCATTCAAAAGCAGATTTTCTTAGTAAAAATTATGGTTAATTTTAGATCAGGTGAAATCTGTTATAAGGACATGAACTGCTTCTAGAATGATTTGTAAATAGTTCAGCTGTGTTGGGCCATGCTAGTGGTAGAGCCATGCTGTAGACAGTTTTATCTACAGCAAGAATGGGCCGGCTCGACCAGGTCGTTACCACTATCTCACAGAAAATCGTTGTAAAGTACTGCTGCGTTTTGTATGATGAGTGATATCCGGAGGCCCAAATACCTCTCCCCTTCTCAATCTCTTAATTATCACTTCCTTTTGAGGTCGGCAACGCGCTTATGATTCTTTTAGTATAGTGGGCGTGCATGAGCGGTGGAGATCACTTACCATCAGGTGACTTATTAGCTCAATTGCCAGTCTATGCAATAAAAAGAAGACGAAGAAGTGCATTCTTAGGACTGGTTTCGAACATGCAACTTTCGTCTTTGCAGTCCGTACCGATCCCGCTGAGCTATCGCTGCTTCCACTGCAAGCGTAATGGTGTTTTAAAATGTTTGTAATTTGTAAATAAAATGAGTGCACTTGCCTTGTAAAATATGCAAGCTTCCATCTCTGAGAGTTGTATTTAAAAGTAAAATTATCAAGAACCGTCGTTCATTTTCCACTAAAGCGGAAAATATTTTACGTCGGACTTAAATTATGCACATTATAAATTTGTGTATGCAGCTGCAGTAGTTATATATTTTTATAGGAAAAAATATAGCTCGTAAATTGGAGTGTAAGTAGGCCACCATCATCTTAGGCCTAAAGCCAATCACACTGCTGATTAACGGACGAGGCAATGGTGTAACTTTGGACTATTGCGGGTTGTGTGGGCCAGAGGGCGGGGCGCCCCACATAATACCAAAACCATTGTCAAATCATGATAGCGGACCCTGGCATTTTTTCTTACTAGCCCTGTATTATATATGCCCCACTGCTGGGCACGGACCTCCTCTACTGAATGAGAGGGGTTAGGCCTTAGTCTACCACGCTGGCCTAATGCGGGTTGGTAGACTTCACATACCTCGAAAATTCTTATCGAGTTCTCAGGTAACCCTGGCATTAAGCAGGGATAAATCCAGGCAGAAAGAAAGACAGCCAGAAAACATAAATTAAACAATTAATTGGAAAAATATTAAACTTTATTCACAGTATACAACTGATATGTTAGTTACATTACAACACTATCAAATAATGAACACAAAACTAATAATAATAAATGCATACATAACATTAATTATTTATTTTAAACACATAAATGAAAGTATTATTTACTCATTCTGTAACTCCCTTATTACATGTCAAAAAAATGTAAAAATATTATAATCTAGCTTATGTCCGCGGCTCCGCCCGAGTGAGCCGCCTCTTGCGGGATAAAAGTATAGTTCCAATCCAGGTCATAGTCTACTATTCTGCCAAATTTCATCCAAAACCGTCCAGCCGTTGAGGCGTGATTTAGCCAATCATCAACATACAAACTTTTACATTTATAATAGCAGTAAGGTGACTAAACATACATAATTCATGGCATGTATACAAGATATATGAATAGTTAATGATTAAAAATACTTCAGAGACTATTATTTAATTGCTAAATTATATTCGAGATTTTCTGCAAACATTTTTACGACACTGAACATTATGAGACTGTGAAATGTCTTTAAAAACATTAAATTATTCTTTAAAAAACGATAATCAATCATCAAGTCGAGAGTTAAAATACGATAAAATGAATTTATACCATAATATGTTACCTACAGGATGTAAGGGGGATGCTTCTGAAAACGAATACAGGTGGTAGTGCTGATGATTATAGACAAGTTACCACTAAAAAAACGAAATAAGTATTGTTTTATTTATTATTATTACTACTTTTCAAATAATTAAAATTGTATTACTTAATAACGTAATGTAAAGCCAATTCAAAAATCGGCTGACGCTCGGAATCACAGGACGGCGCGGCGCGATGACTGACCCCGAGTTTAACATTAATACGCTTTACATTGCGGGCTTACGTTTCCAAAATGGCAGGTTAACAGCTAAGGAATAGCATCTTCAGTTTATGTTATATAGTGTTTTATTACAGTTTCGGCTTAACGTTCCCCTTAAACCCGTAAGA
The DNA here is from genome assembly GCA_949126905.1 of Amorpha juglandis. Taxonomy (NCBI): domain Eukaryota; kingdom Metazoa; phylum Arthropoda; class Insecta; order Lepidoptera; family Sphingidae; genus Amorpha; species Amorpha juglandis. The sequence goes on along the minus strand of OX421370.1, from coordinate 1,744,846 downwards.
TCTTTCAAATTAAATCATATCTTTTATTTAATTTATTAATGAAATAACAATTACATAAATAGTCAACTATAAATCAAACTAATTTTAAATCCATTATAATATTAATAATACTATATCCAGGTCTAATAATATACATAATACATTACATATAAATTCAAATAAAACATAACAATTTATTATTGACGGAATCAACATCACTATTATCTACACAAAAACTACCAATATGGTACATTTTATTAGTACAGATAACACTGTCGTTGATCGTAGTTGCTGCGTCATAAATTTATATCTTTTGTATAAACTAAAATGATTTGCCACGACTCATTTATGAGATTGAAAATGTCATTGAAATAAAACGAATTTAAACGGATTTTTTGGCGGTTTTTTAATTTATTTTGGTCCCGACGTTTCGAAAGCTTTTCAGCCGTTATGGTCACGGGGTGGACTTAGGTGTAGGTTGTCCAGAAAATTTGATGTTACAGTGTACAGGTACAGGTAAAAAACCACGATAAAATCCGTTTCAATTCGTTTTATTTCAATGAGTAACATTCGCGTAAACGTAAGAAATTATTGGATTTAAAATGTGATGCTAGGCCGCGTCACTTTGATTTAAATGTACTTACCTTTTAGATTCGCGTGAAAAATGTATTAAACGGTTATCATATTTATTATTATCATTGTAATTCAAACTTAAAAGCAATAAAGGAACCAACTTGGCTCATCAGTCATCACATAATTATGTATCTTAAAACATATTAACTATTTCGCTGTTCTTCACATATTTCTATAATTAAACCTAATCGGAATTAACGGAACCAATATATCACTAATTAATTGTTAACATGGTAGATTTTAATCAAATCTGGCAAAGACAAAACATAAGAAAAGAAAGAAATAATTTATTTGAACACTAATTTGTGACATGAAAAGTTAAAAAAAACATTCTTATGATACTATGCATTATTCACAAATTTAAGATTTATAAAAAAAATAACAAAAAAAATTAAGGCTGGCAACATTACAGTTCGTCCCTGCGCCTCCTGACGGCCAGGTCGTCGTGTTGGAACCACGTGGCGTACACACGGATCGGTTCTGGTGAAGAATGGCGATGGAAAGAGACCGGTCTGTCACGAGCTAACACTTCGCGGGCGTAGTCTTGGGGACGCGCCTGAAACAGAGCTTTGGATTGATCCATGTCATATATTGAAGTGATACGAGGTATGGCTGGCGCGCGTCTGGATATAATATGGATAGTGACATTTTTTATTATTTTAATCAACTTTGCTTACTATCGAAAGTATTTTATAAATTCGCTCAAAAAATAAATAAATTAGAAGCCATTTAAATCTGGTGGAAAGGGTCATTGTCATGTGACGGCAAAAGGATTCTCGACTCGGTTTGTGACGTCATCGCCCACCCTGGCCATTACGATGCAGGTATCTGAGATAGAATGAGCGGAGATACCCATACATACCTGGTGGAAGAGCGGCGAGTGTGTGACAGTGACGTGGTGCCGGTGTCGTGCGCACGCGCCGAGCGTCATGTCGTCCGGAGCGGAGATGTCCATACATACATACCTGGTGGAAGAGCGGCGAGTGTGTGACAGTGACGTGGTGCCGGTGTCGTGCGCACGCGCCGAGCGTCATGTCGTCCGGAGCGGAGATGTCCATACATACATACATACATACCTGGTGGAAGAGCGGCGAGTGTGTGACAGTGACGTGGTGCCGGTGTCGTGCGCACGCGCCGAGCGTCATGTCGTCCGGAGCGGAGATGTCCATACATACATACATACATACCTGGTGGAAGAGCGGCGAGTGTGTGACAGTGACGTGGTGCCGGTGTCGTGCGCACGCGCCGAGCGTCATGTCGTCCGGAGCGGAGATGTCCATACATACATACATACATACCTGGTGGAAGAGCGGCGAGTGTGTGACAGTGACGTGGTGCCGGTGTCGTGCGCACGCGCCGAGCGTCATGTCGTCCGGAGCGGAGATGTCCATACATACATACATACATACCTGGTGGAAGAGCGGCGAGTGTGTGACAGTGACGTGGTGCCGGTGTCGTGCGCACGCGCCGAGCGTCATGTCGTCCGGAGCGGAGATGTCCATACATACATACATACATACCTGGTGGAAGAGCGGCGAGTGTGTGACAGTGACGTGGTGCCGGTGTCGTGCGCACGCGCCGAGCGTCATGTCGTCCGGAGCGGAGATGTCCATACATACATACATACATACCTGGTGGAAGAGCGGCGAGTGTGTGACAGTGACGTGGTGCCGGTGTCGTGCGCACGCGCCGAGCGTCATGTCGTCCGGAGCGGAGATGTCCATACATACATACATACATACCTGGTGGAAGAGCGGCGAGTGTGTGACAGTGACGTGGTGCCGGTGTCGTGCGCACGCGCCGAGCGTCATGTCGTCCGGAGCGGAGATGTCCATACATACATACATACATACCTGGTGGAAGAGCGGCGAGTGTGTGACAGTGACGTGGTGCCGGTGTCGTGCGCACGCGCCGAGCGTCATGTCGTCCGGAGCGGAGATGCCTGCGCAGGCGCAACGAGACAACAAGCGCGCTGCGCCTATACTCAACACTGTGCCTCCTCCCCCGGTAATATAGTCGTACCCTGTATGGAATAAGCCCAAATTTACCAATATGTAATATATTGGCCAACTTGTACGATGCTTAAACCGTATTTAGCCACTAAACATAAGAACAGGCAAATCGTATGAAAATTTTACATTATTAAACATGGAATAATGTAAAATTGCAAAACGCGTGCTGGTTTGCGGAGCCACAGCTTGGTGGTCTCTTACATCTCGGCTCGAACAAAAAGTTCGCAAAATCTTACTTCTGCCGGACCATTAAGCTTCTGTAGTTGCACACGTGTTCCCTCCTTCCTATAAATGGGGTCCTTTAAACGGAATGTGAAGAAGCAGTTAGGCAGACTGGCATGATCTTGGCGACCTACGATAGTCACGTCGTCTGTCGTTGGTCGACACTATGCCTGGATTGCGCTACACCTACCATCAGGTTTGGCGTAGTCACTTTGCCGAGCTAAGATAAATTATAGTGATAATTATGGATTTTTGTGCAAGTAGCCCTTAGTGTAAATCTTACATGTAAATGGAACCTTTAAACCACGATGATACCACTAAATAAATCTCGAATTAAAACAACCTAATATTTTTTTTCACGCAGCATCATCATTGTATAGATAAATACAACAGTTATTCATATCATATCGTTAAAATAATAATAGGATTTTTTGTAAATAGGCAAATAAAATGATCAGCTGACGCTCGGGGTTAACGGGAGCTAGCGAGGAGCGTATGCGCGTGGCCGTAATAAGAAAGGGTAGGTTTATTTTGCTTTTTTTGGTGGCATCGTCCGAACTGACACAAAATTTCGTCTGATGTAATGTTTATTTATTTATTTACTTAGAACACTTCGTTGATATGAAGAAGAAGAAAGAAAAGTATGTTAATTATTGGAGCAATACAGATGTACAATAAAGGTAAACTTTAATAAAAATAAATTAACGTGCACCAACAACAGGATCCCTCATTCATATCCCATTTTTATACACCCCATGACCAAATTAATTATAATTAAACTATTTATACGTACCCTTGGCAGCGGTTTCTTTTTTCCCATATCCGTAGCCATACCTCTCTCCCAGAACAGTGACGTCAGTCCCACCACGGTAACAGCTCAGGACTTCGCATAACCGCTGAACTCTTTTCAACATAATAATAATGATTAATATTTTTTATAGCATAGACCGGAAAACGAGGAAGTGGGTCACCTGATGGTAAGTGATCTCCACCGCCCGTGTACGCATACAATACTAGAAGAATCAACCAGGTGCGTTGCCGACCTTCAAGGGATGGGATAATTAAAGGAGGTAAGGGATGGAATGGTAAGGGAAATGGGATTTGGGCCTCCGGATATCTCACTCACCGTACGAAACGCAGCAGCAAGCCGCTACTTTACGTCGGTTTTCTGTGAGAAAGTGGTAACGACCCGGTCGAGCCGGCCCATTCATGCTGTAGACAAAACTGTCTACGGCGTGGCTCTACAACTAATAGGTTAAATCCCCCTACTTCCTCTAACCGTTTAAATCCCCCGAAATCAATATACCGACTTACCCTAATATAGTATCATCATCAGCTAAGAATATCCACTTGATGTGTGGCTTGTCTTGGACTTCCTTCACGGCACTCTTCAATATGGCCACTGTTTTGGTGCAGTGACCAGTTTTCGAATTAGGCACTCCCGTGTCCACAGCGGGGAGGGATGGATCTGCGAACAAAACCATTCAAATTCAAATCATTTATTTTGTAAATTGGATCATAAATATTACTTTTACATTCAAGTATTGTGTGGGTCACCATGGCAGGTTTTAATACCATGTGTGCGGTGGTCGCTGTCGGGGCGGATATGAATATCCTACCATTAATGATGCAAATAATATCGACATAAATTCACAGTCAGGTCATAAGTATTGTCACACAGTAAAAACTTTTTTTTTTAGAATGCTGGCCACAAAAAAGTTTATTGAATTCGAATTTCGAATTGTTCATGAAAATAAAAATGTATACTTTTAAGAATTTTACTCATTTTTAAATATGGAGTGGATGCTTAAAGAAGACCGTGATGCAGTTATTGCGTTGCATCGTTGCGGTTACGCGCCAATTCAAATTTTTGACATACTGAAAAATTTGAATATAACCAAAAGATTCGTTTATCGTACCATCAAACGATACAATGAAGACTCTAGTGTAGATGACAGGTCAAGAAGTGGTCGCCTCGGTCTGTTAGTACTCCAGCAGTGATAAAAGCTGTGAAGGCGCGAATTCAAAGAAATCCCAAACGTAAGCAGAAACTGTTGGCCCTTCAGATGGGGTTAAGCAGAACCACGGTGAAAAGGGTGTTAAATTAAGACTTAGGGCTTCGGGCATACCGAAGAAAATCAGGACATCGTTTGAATGCTCGTCTAATGGACCTGAGACTGAAGAGATGCCGCGCTTTGTTGAAGCGGTACGCGGGAAAAAAATATCGGGAAATTCTTTTTTCAGATGAAAAATTTTTTACCGTCGAAGAGAGCTACAACAAACAAAATGATAAGGTATACGCACACAGTAGTGAAGAAGCGAACAACCGTATTCCGCGTTTCCAACGAGGTCATTTTCCATCCTCGCTCATGGTATGGTTGGGAGTTTCTTATTGGGGCTTAACAGAGGTACATTTTTGTGAGAAAGGTGTAAAAACGAATGCAGTTGTGTATCAAAATACAGTCCTGACGAACCTTGTGGAACCTGTTTCTCAAACCATGTTCAATAACAGGCACTGGGTATTCCAACAAGATTCGGCGCCAGCTCATAGAGCGAAGAGCACACAAGACTGGCTGGCGGCGCGTGAAATCGACTTCATCCGGCACGAAGACTGGCCCTCCTCCAGTCCATATTTGAATCCGTTAGAGATTATAAGATATGGCAACACTTGGAGGAAAAGGCGTGCTCAAAGCCTCATCCCAATTCGGAGTCACTCAAGACATCTTTGATTAAGGCAGCCGCCGATATTGACACGGACCTCGTTCGTGTTGCGATAGACAACTGGCCGCGCAGATTGAAGGCCTGTATTCAAAATCACGGAGGTCATTTTGAATAAACTTTAGTGTCATAAGAATCTATGTTTTTTTAAGTTCATTTTGGTATATAAATGGTTACATAATGAATAAACTTGTTTCAATTATTTTATATTAAACATGTGACAGAATTTATGACCTGACTAGGTATAGAACCTACCTTCGACATCGCTGTAGAACATAATGTTGGTGACGTGCTTTCCCCAGGTCTTCTTGACAACCCTCGCCCTGGTGGAGTGGAAGCCGCTCCAGGTCTTCACGGCGAAGAATATCGACTCCTCGGGTATGGCACTGCCCTGCCGATAGCCACTCAATAAACATCCAATGGTCGCTGATTTTTTTGGACTGCACTGCGACCATCACGTGTAGTGCAGTCACTTTACTGTGCTCGGATAAAAAAATACTTTTAAATACAAATTACACTATACACACACTCACTACACACACTATACACTGGACAATATTACACTAAATCTATCCATCAGCAATTGCACTAAATGTCCATATGCCCTGAGAAGATCCAGCTAGTCAAACTCAGTGGGATTGTTTGTGGTTGAGTCGAGAGATGTTGCGTCCACATTATGCTCAGTTGCCCCCCGATTCCATAAAAAAAGGGCTGCAGCGTATTTTGAATCAGGTGCTATCGCGTCGAACAAAACAGACAAACTAGCTACGATACAATATTATAATGATTTCTTACGTTTACGCGAATGTTACTCATTGAAATGAAACTAATTTAAACGGATTTTATCGCGGTTTTATATTTTAACTTTGGACCCGCCGTTTCGAAAGCTTTTCAGCCTTCGTGATCACGGGGTGGACTGTCCACGGCGAGTCTTTAAATTAGTTTTATTTCAATAGCTACGATACAATCAAACCAATGGATACAAATAATAATTGAGGCTGCTAGAACCAGAGTGGCCTAACTGCATTTTGATGACTTTTGACCTATGTGTATTTTCGTAATTTAAAAATGTTAATCTACAAGACCAGAGCGGCCTAAAATTGGTAACATCATCTTGACATAGATGGCAGTACAAGTCCATTTCAGTCGTGGTTTAAATTGACGAAAATACAAATAGGTCAAAAGTCATCAAAATGCTGTTAGGTCACTTTGGTTCTAGCAGCCTCAATTATACTCACACATATATCAAATTGTCGAGGATACGTGGCGCAGTTATCTCCAGAGACCACGCAGAAGCTGAGGTCTGCGGTGAGGAGTGGCCCAGGGTCCTCACCGCCACCGTACACCAGTTGTGCCAGTTCAAACGCCGGGTCTATTGAGAAGTCTGCTTCTAATTTTCGATCACCACTCTCTATCTGATTAAGGAGTCTACACAAAATATAATCTTTTAATCGATATGCCTAATATTAAGGAAAATCAATACAGTATTAAATATGTAGTCAAGCTATTAAAAGTACCTAGAAAGTCTAGGAATAAATTATACACTGACAGTCACTGTCTTGAGCGGTAGAGCCACGCTATAGACAGTTTTGTTTACGGCATGAATGAGCCGGCTCGACAGAATCCTTAACACTGTCTCACCGAAAACCGACGTAAAGTAGCGGCTTTCTGCTGCGTTTCGTACGATGAGTGAGATATCCGGAGGCCCAAATCATCCTCCACTTCCCAAACCCTAATTATCCGTTCTTTTTAAGGTCGGCAAAGCGCCTATGATTCTTCTAGTATTGTGTGCGTACATGGGCGGTGGAGATCACTTACCATCAGGTGACCCACTTGCTCGTTTGTCGGTCTATGCTATAAAAAGTCACACATTTGAATCCCACGCTAAGTAGCAGCTTGCTGCTGCGTTTCGTACGGTGAATGAGATATCCGGAGGTCAAAGCAGGGACCGAAAACTGCTATGAATTACGGCAACGGTATCGAAGAATTTTGGTTATTTTTAGAATCCAGGTTACCGCTATCGGGGTAACCAAGATAAATAAACGTGTTACCACTGTTTTAGGTTACCATTTTAATAACGGTAACCTAAAAATAACCTTAATACACACAGAGGTACCTATTGATTGCCCTTCATTTATCTTATACCGACGATGTGTGAGATAGGGGTAATGAATATTTCGGTAGACCCTTCCCCTTCCTTCTTTCAATCCCTTAATACCTTCCTACCTTATATTGTCACAAGACTCTTAATTTTGTTATTTATTTTTCTTAATCTTAAATTTGTGAATAATGCATAGTTTCATAAGTATGTGTTTTTTAATTTTCATGTCTCATGTTAGTGTTCAAATAAATTATTTCTTTCTTTCTTTTAATGATCCATTTCCTATAATACCGATCCTTACTCGAGCGTCGTAATTTTGCTTGCTATTTATATTACTTGAAGGACTTCTTACAACTTTTCTTTCTAACTTTTAATTCCTACAATCACTAATGGGTCCACAAGTTATGTTCAAGTTTTCTTTTTAACAACTTTATGGTTGAAGAAATATCAACGATAAATTCCGAATTAAATGTTTACTCTTACTTCGCACACGACTTTTTAATTGCGATTACTGATACATGATAGTAACAGCTACTTATTTAAGCCAATATGGCGATGTTTTTAAACTAGAAAAGTAATCCAAAAGCTGTTATACAGACACTGAGAACGGTTTGACAGCCACCGTGGCACAGCGGACGAGTAGTCGGCTGTGAAGCGAGAGGCCGCGGGCTCGATCTCGTGTGATCCACAAATATTTGGTTCGGGGTCTGGGTGTTGTGAGACCAAAAGTCTCTCGTAATTCCTGATACCCTCATGGGTATCAGAAACTACGAGAGTCAGTTGTCGAGAGTCATCACAAGACTTGTATCTTAATCTAGGGTCATGACTATGTGTGTAACTGTTATAAAAAAACCGTGCAAGTGGGTCACCTGATGGTAAGTGATCTCTACCATCGTTCATAAACATCTACAATACTAGAAAAATTATGGATGCACTGCCGATCTTAAAGGAAAGGTATAAAAAAGGGGAGACAGTTAGTAGCAATCCGGTCGAGCAGGCCCAGTTATGATGTAGACAACACTGTCTGCTTATCATCAATTATCGTGACAAGACTCTGTTAAAGTCTCAATTTACAGTAAACAAATAGATCAATGTTTTATTTTAAATAAAAGATCAAATGAACAGATCAATTTATGTCCTCATATTGACCGACTTCAAGCTCTAACATACACATACATACGCACTTACGCCTGAAATCCCGTAGGGGTAGGCAAAGGTACACCAGTACACCCAAATATCGCCGAGCGTATTTCCGTCCATAATTCTACTGGCTCATATTGAGCATTCCGTGATAGAAAAACCCAATGTCACTTTCATCCCGGGGATCAAAACCGAGACCTCAGCACAGCAGTCGGACCGAGTACGCAATACAACAGCACCGTCGAAGCTGCTCTAACATTTCCTAAATATAAAATTGCCAACACCTACTTTTCTAAGCTGCTCTAACATTTCCTAAATATAAAATTGCCAACACCTACTTTTCTAAGCTGCTCCAACATTTCCTAAATATAAAATTGCCAACACCTACTTTTCTAAGCTGCTCTAACATTTCCTAAATATAAAATTGCCAACTCCTACTTTTCTATCAGTTCCAGTCGCATCGCAAAACCACTAGCGAAATTGGGATACACGAAGCCACCTTCTTCCTCCAACTCTTCGTAGAATGTGAAGTGATGTATTATTGTAGGTTCGGGATCGCTAAGAGGGTAGCCCACCCACATCGTGTCCTGTGAATTTTTTTAAATTTGATTATTGGAGTTTATTAAAATCTAAAATAACAAATCCAAAATACGAAGTGGATTGAATAGTCCTGTAGCAAATAATTTGTGTCAATTTTTGTTATATAGAAGATACGTAAGTGGCAGACAAAGACAAGTCCAATTTAGCACTTGATGATAAAAAAATATTTGTTGTTCAAAGCAATTAATGTTTTTGCAGTGTGTTTATAATTTTCTTTTTATAATTAAATTAACTATTAGTTTTTAAATTTATTATAATCAGGATTAAGGTGACTACATAATATACACAGAGTATTATAAAGCATCAACTGATCTAAATTGATTAAAAATATAAATTAATACAATATTTCTACTAACGGTAAAAAAATATATATCCAAGTAATTTAAATCAATCTAACAGATACCTCATTAAACAGACAAAAAATACAAAATTGGCGTAGTTACTCGTATTTATTCGTATTTTTAGCAACGTGATAACTTTGTATTTTATCGTGTTATTTATCATCTGACAAATAAGGTTCATTTGCAGAAAAATTTTACGTCGGAATTTTACTTACCTTACGTTTATCAGCAGCTGCTAAAGCCTCGATGAGCTTCTCACATCTAACAGCAGTGTGCGACTCCACAAACAACACCCATCTGACGTCACTACTCCTGTACTTTGAAGTCAAGGGTCCGAGTAAAGGTATGATCGTCCAAGCGCCAGCCATTGGAAAGTCTTCGTGCGTTAGATGCACTTTCGGATACCTCTGGATAATGAGAAATATACTAATAATTAGACATAGAGCGTTGACCTTGATATGGTCTTTCAGGTCTTTAAAAATCTGATCTGAATTTAGCCCAACCGTTAAAAACTAGAATAAAATATAAATCCAAATAGCTAGAGAATTTCTTTAAACAAAGGAAAAATCCGCAATATCAATTAAACTAACTATCAAACATATTAAAATTTCTTCCATCCGTTTCGGGACTGCAATGCAAAATATCATGTGCTGTGGATGCTTTGAAATACACCTAAGTCTAATTTATTGAATTGTAAATCTCTTAAAATCCTAGTTTACTTGGATTAATTTTTGACAAATTCCGCTAAAAGATCTTGCATATCCTCGAAGTAAGTAGTTTAGCGATTTATTTAGCGGTATCAAGTCCGTAACCACCAGCACTACCACCCGATTTATTTTCCGTAAGCGTTTCCCTTACACCCTGTATAGTATTGACACGTGAATCCTTTTTGCCGTTTAGACGATTGGCGCAAACCTTTCAAAGTAAACAAGCGTTAACGAATGGTCCAATCAAATTTGCTTTTAGACATACAGAAAGATAAGCGTGACGAGCAAATATTCGTGACACCCTTAAGCAATCTACAAATGTAGGTGTATTGGAAGATTTTGTGGAAAAAAAAATACTCAAAAATCATATTTTTATGATACAAATTTAAAATATAGACAACCTAAAACTCAGTGTTTCTGGCGATGTTTAATTTGGGTCGAACCGGGATGGGGAAAGGGTTAGGATCAGGGGGCAAGCCGCTGGAGAGAACCGGATATACACTGGCTGACCCTGGAACGCGACCCACACAAGGCGGGCCACTATGGCAGGTTTTAGCACCAGTGTACGGAGATCACTTACCATCAGGTTACCCACTTGCTCGTTTGCCGGCCTAAGCTATATTTTTTTTCAATATTGGCATTATATTTAAATGAATTAAGTAAGTACCCCTTCCATCTGCCACACTTGATTTTCAATATCCTGTTTGAGCCTCTTCGCCACGCTGGCATGGTACGGCTCTGATTGACTTACTATTGTAAACACCACGTTTCTTGAATCTGTAACAATGACATTTGATTAAAATGGCGTAGGACATTATTCATATAAATAAATACACCCAACAGTCACATACATAGTCGCGACCCCACACTAGGTTAACTTGAATCGTATCAGAAACGACGAGGAACTAGCGGTCATATAGCACCCAGACACGAAATATCTGTGAATTCTGTAAAACGAATTCATGTCATCCTTTTTTTTAAATTCCCGTTCTTTTCACCTGCCCCTATCCCACCGCCGCGGGGTCGGCGCAGCAAGCAGCTTTTTAACACATATTACAGAAAGATTTGACATATTGATTTTACAAACGATTTCTCGTTGGTCGCCCACCTCAAAACCTTTACTTATGACAAATACATCCATGGCCTTTCGTCCTTGCCACGCCTACTAGGCTTACGACAGAATTGGGACCCTGATTGACGAGCCCACACGAGCCGCGTCGATCGATTAGGTATGATTTATCAGCCACTGCGACAGGTAAGGCAATCTATCTTTATACTGGAATATCATATTAACGATGAAATTGCTCGAACAGGAGAGATTGGCCACGAGAAATTGCTAGCGGCTCCCGCCTCAACACTAAAAACTTATATGGTTACTTCTTTTCACTTTACAATATTGTATGTTAATTATTCATATTTTCTATATAAATAAAACAAATACACCCAACAGTCACACATATAGTCCTGACCCCACAGTAAGATACAAGCCTTGTGTCGTGGGTATCAGGAACTAATGATGATACCCGAAACAAATATCTGCGCATCACACAAACATGTCTCGGTGCGGGGATCGAACCCGCGGCCTCTCGTTTCACAGATCGCCTACGGCGCCACGGAGGCTGTCAAATTGTGACTGTTAAAATTTAATGATACACAACAGCCGCGGGCAACAGCCAGTACAATATAATTTTTACCATTCAAGTAAATTCCCAAGTCTTAAATTCCGTTAAAATTCAAATTATTAAAGCGTAAACGATATCTTATTCAAATAAATCATCAAATCGAAACGTGAGTGGCACGAGAGTCGAACCGGCGATTATGAATAATGCAAATGGAGCGATTCGGGGTGAGCCACATTAAAATCGCATCCGAGAGCTTCATGAGCGCCTGGGCGTGAGTCTCGAGACGATAATATGTGCCTGAACCAGGTTGACTTATTACATTTTAAATGGAACTTGAAATGGTGGATATCGCTGATTAATGTGCCTTCACAGACCTACGTGGTGTCCCGTTTGGTTGAATCTGATGGCACTATAAAACGTTATGAAATCCTTGTATCCAAAACCATATCAACTACAATAGGGTAGTTTCCTATGTTGAATATTAAATACATTATTTTATACGAAACAGAAAATTATACGATAAAGAAACGCTTTTGTTAACAGTCAAAATCGGTTCAAAAATGAGGCCGCAATTATGATTTTAAATATTGGTATGAGCAAAGGTGAGCGCGTAGTGGAGACATCTCACTATCTCGCTGGCACACATACTATACACCGTAATGGCGATTTTACGCAGTGACGTCAAAATTTGCGTAGTCTGTTATTTGACAAGAGCCTCCTCCATCAAATTTGAATAGCTGGCTTCTTATTTCTTTTTTAGGAATGGGTTAATGAAATTCGTTCTGCAATAGATTTTGGGTAACATAACTATTGATTTAAAAATAAAAGAATTAAGTTTACTAACCTATCGTAGAACAAAGTCGGTTTTACAAAATCTCTACTTTTTAGTACATTATTTTTTAGTGTCTTTGAGAGATAGACTAATTTTTCGGTCGCCTTATTTTATGTGTCTTGTACATGTTGAAAACGATGAACGTTTATCTTGACTACTGAATCCTTCACAGTGCGTGGTCCGACACGTACTTCGCTGGTTTGTTATACCCCTCTTAAAAGCACTAATCTTCCATATTGTGCGAAAGAACAGCGCTACGGAATATTCCTTACAAGCTGTTACGTGTTATGCACCGCCACGATGCCGTGATAATGTTTATCTTTCGGGAAAATTTCAATTTTCTTGGATAACATCTAAATTGCGTTACTTCGAAGGATATTGAGTTGGAGCTAAGGATATCCAATCGATATCTTTCGATCATCCCTAGCTAATTCATAGTGATGGCCCATGGATAAAAGTCGAAGCAATGACATAGGTATCGGTATGATAGCTAAGCGGATTACACAAATTTTAAAAAAATATACACGCCGAATAGTGAACCTCCTTCTTTTGTGAATGAGATATCCGGAGGCTCCAATCGCTCTTCAATCCAATTATTCTCGGGGTATTGTGGATGTTCACATTGACGGTGTGGAGATCACTTACCACCAGGTGACTGACCCATTTGTTTGTCAGCCTCAGCTATATAAAAAACTCGACCGTCGACAACCCCGGACGCAATTTAGAAAAATAGTTGTTACTTTTAAATAGTTTAACAAATTACTTTGTTTTACTTTGACTGCACAGACTATTTTGGTTAACCCATCTTTAAAAAAGAAGTTTCATAATAATATCATATACACCTGATAATATAATTTCACGCTACAACTAAAAAAATAAACACAGTACATAGTCATTTAGCCATAGAGCCCGGTGCCCTCGCAACCGCAAACAGCTGTTTACTCTCCACAACAGAATCTTTTCTCAAACAATTAAATGCGGTGTGCAAGAGGCGGTCTGTGTCAGACATTCTATTAAAACTTACTTGGAAATTTACCCTCACACCGATTAAAAATTCAAATAACCTTGTTAGAACTATACGTATAAAAATAATTACATTTACTTTCTTTATAAAATTCACTTGTTTAAAATACGTTGCTTATTTCTTACAAGACTATGCCAAAATATTCGTTACACCCACACACGTGTACGGACATCTAAAAAGTTTGGGTTTTTGAGAATTTGCTTCTTTATTTTCTTAGATTTTATTGAATTTAACACCTATTTGGGAGCAGGATCAGTGCAAATAGGTTCCGTTCTCATCAATGTTTCACGAAACAGTTGCTGCGAATGGTCAGATGCCTGCAGAAGCTCAAGGGATTTTGACTGAAACTATAGTTCCAGCTGTCCGTAACACACTTAATTTCAGCGTGAATCTGCCAATATTATAAACGTGAATGTTTGATGTTTGCGAGTTTGGGAATATCAGGTATTTGTAAATCAATTATACCTTAACGGCTGAACGAATTCAGTTCAAATTTGTAACACGGGTAGACTTTGATCTGGAATATTCTAAGCGGCCAGTATACCAGGAATATATGCTTAAATATGAAAGTGATTATGGAAAATTCTGCGAAAACCCTCAATATTGATGAAACATTAACTATAGGAGACACCCTTAAGGACAAGTTATAAGACACAAAAACAATATATGAACAAATAATACATACACGACGTCTCTATCTCCGCAATCAATATTTATACTATACATTTTAATTTGAATACAAAACAAATGTTATTTTATTTTAAATTGCACATGTCAACAAAATTTCATTAAATTTTTATGAAGTTACGATGAACGACTGTGTTTTTAACCCTAGACAAAAAATAGGTGAGTTAAAAGTTTGAGAATAGTAGAGTCAATACAGCCGTTTTAATGTAATGTAATGTAATAAATTATTTTGTCTGACTGTCTCCGTGTGTAGTCAGTGGCAACGTAGTGCCTGAGCTTATGAAAATATTAGATGCGTATAAAGGAGATAAATTTTTGTGTAGCTTTATAGTAGGTTCAAAAATGAACAATTAGGTCACCTGGTAGTAAATAACTCCCAGAAATCCAAAGGCATCCAGTCTAGAGTTCAGAAAAGTCTTACATAAATTATAATTACGACCGCCTACAACTTTAAATTAATAAGAAATACAAATATTAAACAGAGTTAATTACCATTCTACAGTATTAACGATGGTAGTAATTAATTTACCAGTTGCTACAATATCAAAGAAACGGTATAATCACGATTGAAATTTGTCTAGATAGTAACAGTAACAATATTTCCCAAGTCAAAGTGGCTGTTAATTTAGAATGCCTTTGAAATATTATAATAGAACTGGCTACAGTAACGGAAAACAGGAATATTAAAACAATAATATCGACTTCGTATTATACCATCTTGATGTTGGGCGCGGACCTCTACTAATGAAAAACATGAGGCCATTATTAACCACGCGGGCCTGATGTGAGTTGGTAGAATTCACATATATTATTTAGAGAACTCTGAATCATGGTCACGATATTTTTATACATCCTTAAGCGAGCTATAAATAACAATTAATAAAGTATATGTTCTCGAAGCTGAGATTGAACCTGGGACATGCTTTTCGGCATATCGTGCCACTTCCCGCTAACCTATAGCCGCACACAAAATATTTATCAAATAACAATGCGTGTAGAGATTTCAATAAAAAATGAGATGAAAGGATATTAGGACAATAACTCCAAATCCAAGAAACATAAAAATCTCAAAGAACTCACATCAAAAAGAAAATTTCAATACTCATAAAAGCTGCAAACACACAAGACAAAACACAAAGCGCAAAAAACATACTACTTACTGTGGAGAATACGGAAAATGTCATATCAGAAAACGTAGTTACAAGTTCACGGAGTACATTAGCTGTACCTTATAGTACCTACGGAGGGATGAGGTGGCACGGGCGAAAACTGGGCCATCAATAATTCCCGATCACATTGCACGGATTTCACGCCGAGTCCTGAGGGATTGCCGTCTCGAATATCTGGATGCTCCAGTCGCCAGCTCCCGTTTTACACGGCCATTTGTTATGGACTGCATTTGGGCACTTTGATCCGACGGTATGGAGTTTCTGAGTTTTTAGTAAAACGTATAAATAGCTGTATGGAATCTGAACTTCCATGTGATGCGCATGTAAGTTTAAAGAAGTAATTAATCATTAGGATTTTTTTATTTTTTTATTTGATTGAATGACGAAACGAGCAAGGCGCTCGTCTGATGGTAAGCGCCACGCCTGCCCATAAACAGAAGAATTACCACACAGAACTTAGAATTACAAAGCACTGCATGGCACTGAACTGCGCTCGTTACCCCGAGACATGAGATGTTAAGTCTCATAATGCCCAGTAATTTAATTTAATAAAAACAGTGCTTACACACAGTTGCTTGGCGGCAGAAATAGGCAAAGCGATGGTACCAACCCCGACGGCCAGTCGCATACGAGGGACCAACAACCTTGTATAATCCAATCATGTATAATATAATCCAATGATATGTTACTAAATGAACAGAACTCTTTCAGGAAATCAATTGGAATAACATTATAGTTATCGAATGTCAAAGAAGTAGAGTTTATAAACTCTTTTCATTGTATTAGAAAAATACATGGTATTTAAAGCACATATTATTTAAGAAATCACCACATTTCAGGTAATCGCTTACATTATACCATTACACAAAGAAAAAGCCTCTTATCACACAATACCTTACATTTCAATTTCAAAATAAAGAATAAACAAACTGATGAACGGCATAAAGATGTCATGTGAAACAATTTTATCAACAGTGGCATCAACAATCCTCTACATTGGATGGTTCCAACAAAGTAGATTTACAAGAGATTTGAATACAATCATCGACTGACACAAGTTCCGACACCGTCCTATCAGATTTAACTTTGTAGTTTCCGAATACTATTTCCATTTGGAAGGCTAAGATCCCGTTTCTCACAACTCTACTTTGATTCTAGTTTACGGGGCGTGTTTTGCCGAGAAATATATGCTTTGTTCTCTAACAGCTAACATTAATGTTACCAAAAATCATTCACTCATCAGCCTTGAGTTCCTACTACAGAGCGTTTTAATCTTATTCGAATGGCAATCCCGAGCTGAGCTGAACTGCTTGTCTGTTGGTAGCTATTGATAGAAAGAAATTGCTCCGTCTGTTAGTCGGCAGGACTACGGACTGATGAGATTGGCTTGCAGTCCGAAAGTTGTCGCTCAGACCTTCGTACGCCCAGTATGTAAGTGAAACATAATAATCTTCTAATGTTCTTCTTCTACTTCGACACTTCATTTACTTAGTCAATTTTGCTAAAACTAATGCATCTTCAATAGATGTACTCCAATATCATGAACATATTGTAATAATAAATAACCGTGAATGAGAAACTTCTTGTTTGAAGTCGTTTAAAAATACCACGATACAATAAAAATTAAACAACCCTGACATCACAGTATAAATTATGGAAAAGGGTCTGATATGTTAAATTTATATCCACCGCAGTAATCAAATTCTGAACATACTGCATTATGCACGTGGGTAACTATTCGTTCTCTTTTACTACCATAGCCTTAAAAGAAAATTAGTAAAAATCGCCCGTTACCTATCAATTTCACGGACCCTAAGTACAGTCTTGGAGAGCAAATTACAGGTTTCAAACTAAAGTAGTGGAAAATAATAGGTTGCTGTAAAACAGCATATTATTTTGTGTTATCCTTTTTGTAACGTTTATGTTTGGACGGACGATTTCGTTATCAAAAATTCATGTTAAATGTCTTTGTATTGAAGCATGATAAATAAGTAATTGGCTTCAGTTAGGTTGTCACGAACCAAACTTGACTAAGATATATTTAACTCATGTCAAAAGTAATAAACTAAGTTAGGAATTTCGTTTAATACATTTTTTTTTAATTGATTATGAGACGAGCAAGGCGCTCGCCTGATGGTAAGCGCCACGGCGTGCCTATAAACAGAAGCAACACCACACAGAACTTTTAAATACAAACCACTGTATGGCACTATGAACTAAGCTCGCCACCCCGAGACATAAGATGTTAAGTGTCATAACTCCCAGTAATTTCACTGGCTTCAATGTCCTTCAAACCGAAACACAACAGTGCTTACACGCTGTTGCTTGGTGACAGAAATAGACAAAGCGGTGGTACCAACCCAGACGGCCTCTCGCATACGAGGGACCTACCACCTTGTAGATAGTCTCGACAGTCCGTACCACATCCCCGCAGAGCCATCGCTGTTTCGCTCAAAACACCTGTGTAATATACAAAAATATTCCCCTTGTCGTTTTCACATTTTATTTGTATAGTAACAGAATAATAAAACTCGAATAAAACTTCACTCTACACTGGTTTGAATTTTTCCGTATAAAAAACACAGAACAATACAATAAAAATCTATCGGAATTAATTTAAACTGACTTGGTTGGATGGAGGTGTGAAACAAAGTTGAAACAATTTGGTTTAGTTTTTAATGGAATATGAAAAATATAGCTACGAACGATGCAGTTCGCGTACAAACTTTTCGTATAGTTGTATTTTTTTTTATTATGCTAGTTAAATTAGGGATAGTCTCACACACCCGCCGCTATAACTCTTGTAGAGCAGGTTCGACAGTGGCACGCTTTTTTGTTAACACCGAGCAGTGAAGCTCGGCGAGTCTCTGGAGATGCTAAATTGGACCTACTTACGCAAACAGGAACCAACCCACAGCAAGTTCAGATGGATATACTGATTTTGGTTTACTTAATTCAATAATTTAAATTGATTGTATGTATGTATTGTATACTGTATAAATGCTTCTTCCCTCTTCGGAGAGGGAAGAAGTAAATCGATTGGACTACAACAGCACAGGCGGATGACCGATGTAGGCACAGGGATACAAGGATGTACCCCTATACCCGCCCCAACCAACCATCAAGTCATGTCACAAGCCCCCCGGAAGAACCGCATATACACTGGCTGATCCTGGAATGCGATCCATACATGGTTTGTCGGTCACTATGGCAGGTTTTAACACCATGTGTACGGCGGTCGCTATCCAGGCGGATACAAATCCTAACACCAGCTAAGTTAGGATTGTTGTGCAAGTCGGCCTAAATTACACGACGATTTTACCTACTCCCGAAGTTGAGAACTAATTAAAATTCAATACGTCTGCCCGTACCAATTGCCAAGTTAACACAGGGTCTTGTTTCGTTACTATTAATTTGATTTAAATGTGCGTGTCCGTGCCCCGTGTCACGGATATTTGAGTGGATTTATATTAGGTTATTTTAAAGTCTTTGCCCGATAAGACCCGATATACTAAATAATAAAGTAGTTGACTAGATTTTTTTATTTATTAAGTAATAAGATGGCAGACGGCGACGGGGTAGACCCCGAAAGAGGTGGCGCGACGACCTTGACCACTTCGAAAAAGACTGGCCGACAACAGCCGTAAATAGGGAATGTTGGAGGAAGTTAAGGGAGACCTTTGCCCAGCAGTGGGACAAAATAGGTTAATAAAAAAAAAGTAATAATAGTTACGTTTCCCTTAAACCTATTGCAGAAAGAATTTCATTAATCCTTCCCCAAAAAATAAATTAGAAGTCATTCAAATCTGATGGAGTCTCACTTATGAAATAACAAACGACTCAAACTTTGACGTCACCGTGGCAAATGTCCATTACAGTACACGCGTACGAGCGAGATAGTGAGATGTCCCCACTACGTGCCCACTTTTGCTTATACCAATATTTAAAATCATAATTGCGGGCTCATTTTTGAACCGATCTTGATCGTATTTTAACAAAAGGATTTTTTTCGAATTATTTTCTGTTGTATATAAAATAATGTGTAATATTCAACATAAGAAACTACCCTATTGGCTTATTCAACAAACAATGACGAACTTGATGAGTCTATGAAATAATAATTTAGATAATTTAAATATAGCATGATAATAGCGGAAGAGTAAGAGGGTCACCTGATGGTAAGTGACCTCCACTGCCCATGAACGACCACAATACTAGAATAATCATAGTCGCGTTGCCGACCTTAAAAGAAAGGGATAATTAAGGAATCCTGAAGGGCATTTGACGCTCCGGATATCTCACCCACCGCTCGAAACGCAGCAGCAAGCCGCTACTTTATGTCGATTATCTGTGAGACTATGGTAACGACCCGGTTGAGCTGGTACATTCATGCTGTAGACAAAACTATCTACAGCGTGGCTCTATTACTCAAAATATATTCTACTAATAAGCATAATTGGAGGGTAAGTCGACCACCAACATCTTAGATCCACAGCCAACCTCACCTGTAATACACTATGCTGACAAACGGACGAGATAATGGCGAAACTCGGCTCTCATTACGTATTGTGGTCAAAGGTCAGCGTGTCGCCACATTTAAATACCAAGGAAAGGCGGACCCTGGCATTAGGCCGGGGTAACGCCAGACACAAAGAACGATACTAATAAGCATCATTGAGTTGTAATTATATACGTTATAACTATTTTATATCTAATTTGTAACCTTTATCTACACTAATATTATAGAGAGGAAAGATGTGTATTATTGTACGTAACGAATAAACTTAAAAACTGCTGGACCGATTTCAAAATAATTTTGCCGCTAGAAAGCTACTTAATCACTGAGAACATAGGCTACTTTTTATCCCGGAAAAAGCAGATCACGCGGGCGGAGCCGCTAGGAAAAGCTAGTTACTAATTATTTATTGTTAACTAATACAATATTATAAATTTGAACGTTTGGATATTTTTATTTTATAGCATAGACCGGCAAGCGAGCAAGTGGGTCACCTGATGGTAAGTGATCTCCACCGCCCATGTACGCCCACAATACCAGAAGAATCATGGGCGCGTTGCCGACCTTAAAGGAAAGGGATAATTAGGGATTGGGAAGGGGAGAGGGATTTGGGCTTCCGGATATCTCACTCACCGTATGAAACGCAGCAGGAAGCCGCTACTTTACGTCGGTTTTCTGCGAGACAGTGGTTACGACCCGGTCGAGCCAGCCCATTCATGCTGTAGACATTACTATCTACAGCGTGGCTCTACCACTCATAAAAGATGTTATCACGCCTTAACGCCTGAACGGTTTTGGATGAAATTTGGCACACAGATAGACCATCATTAGGCCATAGCTACGTTTTATCCCGGAAAATAGCGCTCACGCGGGCAAAGCCGCGAATAAAAGCTAGTTATAAGAATAGCGTAAAATTTACACCAGCCTTAAGGTTGATTTTAGGTCGTAAACGGACCACCAACGATGAAATCCTAGTAAGTATTTAGATTGGAATTCCCAGAACAGGAAATCACAAATACACACAAATTGTATCTTTATCATAAACATTCAGTGATTCGGAAAGACGGAAAGTTGAGAAGGCGATATAAATAATCAATGCAAACTATTACGAAGTTAATGTCATATAATAATTAAGTGCAAATATTAATGTATCTCAAAAGGAACTGCGATCGAGCAGGGACTTTATTAGGCGCAATCGCTACGCCAAATGAATCGATTATGTATAAAATAACTCCATATAATTAAGGTGTAAGTCTTTCAGTCTTCCTTAAATTCCATATACTTCAAGACCAGAGATAAGACGGAAAAATGTATATCCGCGGATACGGATACGGATCATTCATAACGATAGAGGATTTAAAAGAAGTTTTTTTCTCGATAAAATTTTATATTACTGGATAATTTTCAGTACAACTTATATTTTATTTAATCATATTTTTTTTTAAATATAATTATTATGAATTTTAATTGTAAAAAAGCAATTTAAAATTCTGTAACGTAAGCTCATGCATGTATTGGCGATTTAGTATTTTTGTCTTTCCACTGAAGATATGGTTAATTTACTACAGTCTATAGTTAAATATTACGTTATTTCAAAGAATTTGATTGCTACGTAATGAATCTGTATAATAAAAAAAAATCCATTAAAGATCCACAAAAAGAAAATCGAATATTGATATTTTTCCCCGTCGGAAATCCGCCGATACGGATACTCGGCACATCACTATTCAAGACATACTGAATTCGTTTAAAGCGGCATTTAATGGTGCAAAGTACGTTTGAATCAATCGAGATGTGGCTAATCGCACGGAAATAATGTAGAACCGTTTCGCCGATCAAAGACCAAGCGAGTGCCGACGATGTACAACGTTGACAAATGTATTTAATAAATTAGAAAAACTGTTAGTCCTTAGAACTGCAGACCAATATTATTGTGTTAGATGTTTGAATGTTTTTATAATCTATGCGGATGGTGTTTATAAAATTGTCATCGGGTAACACCTAAAATTGTGTATAAAAGAGGTTGCACGACTTATCAGAGCACAGTTCGCATTTCATCATCGTGCAGTGAAGACCTTAGTAATTATCGTGGTCGTTATTATAGTAGCCAGCATTCTGCTTGGCTGAACGTTAAAGTACCTAGTAGTAATTCTGTCGTAGTTAATCATACTAAGTGTGTGTGTGTGCAGTTAAAGTGAAGCCTATAATTGGTTAATCCTGACACGGGTTTGTTCTCTGTGAATAGAAATAATTAGTTTGAAAGTGGATCATGTTGTTTTAGTCATTTCTCATTAAATTTCTATTAAGTGGATCATGTTGTTTATGTCCCTCGTGCTATTTTTAGTCATTTCTCATTAAATTTCTATTAATTGTTTATTTATTTATGTATTTGATTGAATGACGTGACGAGCAAGGCGCTCGCCTGTGGTAAGCGCCACGCCTGCCGCTAAACAGAAGCAACACCACACAGAACTTTGAATTACAAAGCACTGCATGACATTCTCTGTTGCATATAAAATAATGTACAATATTCGACATAGGAAACTACCTTATTAATGTACAAAGTACAAATTTAACATGCTGTATTGACAGCATTAATGTATCTAATTACTACTTCTATTCTAGTAGTCCTAATGGTCAGAATGAAATGAAATGGAGATTATATTAGTCTTATTAGTAATGGTGGTGGAAGGGTACCTGATATTTTTGTAACCGACTGGATAGCGACCACCGTACACATGCCATAGTGGCTTGTTCAGTTGAGTCGCGTTCCGGGAACAGCCAGTGTATATCCAGTACCTTCAGGCTATAATAATTCCGCCGACAGTCGGAGGGACACAATATCTCTTGACGGTACATTATACATATATTTGACCTGCACTGCACTTAACATCACGTCCGATGTAGACACTTAGCCGTGCCAGTATAAAAAAACTACGGCGAATATTACATTTAAGAATTAATTTTAATAATTTCTAAATCCCAATGTTCGGTTCATGCCATCACCATACAGATGGCCTGCGCCCCCATTTGCAGGTCTCTGCCCCCACCTCGGGAGGTGCGCCCCCCACTTTGAAAACCCTTGCTTTAGATCGAAATGTTTTGTAACGCCGTTTAATAACATTGTAGGATATAACTTGATAATAATATACCAACCCGACATACACAGCCATGTGTCAGGGCTACAAAAGTGATGATTGTGCTTTAATAGCATAAATATTATAATAGTTAAGTAGTTTTTTAGACACTGGTGTTACCATAACAGTAGTACGTACTTATTATTTTAGATCCGTTACCATCCATCAAAATGTTTATTAAAATAATAGTTATAACAGTATGAAATTAATTATTACATCATTCCCTAAAAACTGAACGGATAGAATTATTCTATGCACTTATACATATAGGAAAAGTTTTTAACTTACCAAAACAACAAATATATTCGGCGAACGCGAAAACTAGCAGCACTGTTGCAACTGTAACAAAAAAATAATCGATTCAATGTGTGTCCACACCATATACTTGTTTCGTTTGTAAATTAACACAACTTATTTTCATGATTCCTCTAACAATTGCATATAAAAAAGTTAATTTCAAATGTGGAACGCGCGTTTACCTTTCGCGGACATAGTGGCGGGAAACTTGGCGGCGAAGGGCGTACACCGCCCTTGCCGTTCGGATCGCTACTGACTGAACTTGTTACAATTTACACGGTCACCTAAACTTTTGCGCCGCTGCCTGCCTTCATAAACAATATAATTACACGCCAGTATTATGATTTGTCACGATATGAAAATCCATTACAGAAGCTTTGGATACCTAATGTCTTTTATAATTTAAGTAAAAGGAAAAAATAACATCCAACCATTTTGGACATAACTTTCAGAAAACCTTGAATAAAGCTTCTATATTTCCATCGTCACATAAAAAAGATCCGTATAATTTGGAATATTTTAGCACTGAATGTAAGTTAGTATAAGTATTTACATATTTTTATCAACTGTTAAAATCCATCGTTCTCGTGTTGGTAATTTGCTCTTGGGGCTCTTTCGTCCGGACAGTTAATACCAGCCCCGCTGAGTTATTGCTACTTTTTATCCAATATACTAAAAAGTATTTCTAACGCACAGCCCATTCATCCTTAAATTGAATTCCCCAAAATGCTTGACAATAACCTCTCAAACAATTCCTTAATTAGAGCAATAACTTTCCACGGCAAATATCGTAAACAATAAGCCTGTACAAATGGCGAGCCCTTTTAAAATACCTGAGTAGGAATCACGCTGATTGGCCCATTCACGAGTCGTGTTTTGTTGTTCGTGCTCAAAATGGAAATTTTTCGTTCCAATTTTCCATTGAAACATTGTAGTGGCGTAGAGTTGAAATGTTTGTTGACATATTGTGCGGTTTTTTGTTTGATTGCCAATCAAATAAAAAACCCTATACATCTTTAATAAAAATAAATGGTGACTATTGGATGTATTTATTAACAATTTATTTATATGATATTATTACACATTTTTTATTGTGCTTGAACCGGTTTTTATTAGTACTTAAAATTTTCGTCTACTTTCTTCCCTTATTTAATACCTATTGGTGAAACATTTGTTGGATTAAGAGCAGAATAGTTGGTTAAGTAAGTAAGTTATATTTTTTCTGTATGTTTCCCAAATAAATAAATAAATGATTTATTTGAAAATATTGGGGAAAACAAAAGCGTTAATAATTCTCCATTCTCATAAGCTTGAAACGGAATAAAACGTATTTGTTGAAAGCCGATTAAACAAAATATCATTATTTCAACTTGTGAGAACAAAAATTATAAAAGAAAAGAAAATGAGGTTTTAAGAGGATTTCTTGAATACCTAAGTGTTATTAAATAAATAACTCTCTTGAAATGTCTTTGAAAAGTTTCTAGAAAGTAGGTATGTAATATCCTATGTATTCATCAAAACAGAATATACATTACTGCGTCATTAAACATAACACATACGAGCAGGTCTCTCGTCTGTAAGCCACGCCTGCCCACAAACAGGACACATCACCATATAGAACTTGGAATAATAAATAACTACATAGCATTCGACTGCGTTCGTCACCCCGAGACATAGTTGTTAAGTCCCATAATGCCCAGTAATTTCACTAGTACTACACACTAGTTGGCACTTGGCACCAATCCAGATGGACTCACGAATACGACGGACCTACCTCATTGAAAACTGCTTGTTTAGAGATGGTTTCAAGTTATGTTTGAAGAATAAATTTTCTGCCATTTAAAAGATTTTTCTAGCTGACTTCTTATTTCGCAGCCTCCGTAGCGCAGTGGGCGAGCAGCCGGCTGCCAAGCGACAGGCCGTGGGTTCGATTCCCGCACCGAGGCAAATATTAATTGATTGAATTGCAAATATTTGATGTATGATTTACAAATATTTCTTTCAGGTTTGGGTGTTGTGGGACCGCAAGTGTTCCGCAGTTCCTGTTACCCACGATACAAGGTCAACTTAATGGGGTTAGGACTATGTGAAAGGGTGTATTTAATTTGTAATTATGTTACGGTTGTAATTATTTTACAAAAGGCTCCACTGTAAAAAAAACATATTACTAAGACCTCGGTATTATGGCGTGACCTTAAACTATAAAAGATATCAACACCTCGGAGGTCCCACACGTACAAACACTCCAAACGGAATGGTAAGATTTTTCCCTTGCACGTCGGAGCTGTAAAATAAAGTCAAGTTCTTCACGAAATATTTTACGAGATGGCCACGTAACGGGACTCCAGTTTTAAGCTGTGGGTTCTTTTAACGTCAATTCGTGGAATTTAAAATTGTGGATTGGTGTTCACGGAGAGATTTCTATTTTTTTGTTATACAACTTAAGCAGATAAGATAAGATTGCTGGGTGTAGGTATAATTATATGCGTCCGAAAAGTGACCACCTTACACGTGGTGTTAAAACCTGCCATAGTGAACCACGTATCTTGTGTGAACCACGTTCCAGGATTAGCCAGTCTATATCCGGTTCTCCCGAGGGGTTTGCGACATGACTTGATAGTTAGTTAATGTACAGGTACTGTGCCTGCATTGGTCATCCGCATGTCCTGTCGCAGGCCCCTTAATTTGCTTCTTTCCTCTTCGGAATGTCCGTAATGAAGCTAGTCCACATATATTTTTTGTGCAGCAACAGCGTCGGCAGGTTACTTTCTTGTAACCACCAAACATCTAAATCTAACCCATAATTACAAACAATAAATGATTTGAAACTTAACGTTTAGCTTTAGTTACATCCTCAATAGATCACTTAAAAATCTTTGTAACGCACATTTCAAACTATCAATTATACTACAGATGACACCAAGAAAAAATATCTCGCTTTCCTTGGCCCATCCAACGTTCCCATGGTCCTCACCACTTCAGTCCGCACTCCGCAAACGGTCGGGTCCAAGCGCTTGGCGACTGCGGACTGTGCCATCAGCACGATTGCACCGTTTTGAAGTGGTGGAAAGGGTCCATTAAATAATTCACAAGTTACGTCTCATAAAAACGTCCCACTGAAGTTATAAAAGACTTCTGTTAAATTCGTAGCGAATGTCTCTGGACTAAGGTTTTGTGACAATTTTACTCGTATGTGTATCTGTTATGTATGAGTCTCCGTGGCGCAGCGGGTGAGTAGCCGGCTTTGAAGCGAGATGCCACGGGTTCGATCCCCGCAGCGAGACAAATGTTTGTGTGATCCACAAATAATTGTTTCGGAGTCTGGGTGTTGTGACACCGAAAATCTCTCGTAGTTCCTGATACCCACGATACAAGACTCGTATCTCGTATCGGGGTCAGGACTCGTGTGTGTGTGACTATAGGGTGTATTTATTATTTTATACAGGTAATAAAAATATAAAATCTAATACTTGATACCTTTTTTAGAACGGGCACGGCAAAGTGACTGCACTATAGGTACCTGATGGTAAGCGCAATCCAAAAAAAACCAGCAACCACCGACAAATAATGAGTTTATCTGAGGTCAACAGAACCATGCCGGCCTGTATAAATGCTTTTTCATACTCCGAAGAGGGAAGAAGCAAATCGAGGGGACTGCGACAGGACAGGCCGATGACCGATGCAGGCACAGGGATACAAGAATATACCCCGATACCCACCTTAACCAACCATCAAGTCATGTCTCAAGCCCCTCGGGAAAATCGGATATACACTGGTTGATCCTGGAATGCAATCCACACAGGGTGTGTGGGTTACTATGACACGTTTTAACACCATGTGTACGGTGGTCGCTATCCAGGCGGATATTAATATCCTACCACCAGAAAAACCGAATATCACCTTTCATCGAGCCGCGGTTCCTACTGAGACCTCAGCACAACAGTCGTATCACGAACCCAAAATAACTACGCCACCGAAGCAGTCGACATAAAATGTAGATTTAATTAAAAAAAAGATAAACATTAGGCAACAATAAATGGTTCACGCCAACACCGTGACGAGTACGTACCCAGCTCAGGATAATGATGTATTGTGACGCAAATACACCGCTGTATTTCAGTGGCCACCTTACATGATTGTTGCATTTTTATTATTAGTCAATGATTGATAGGCCAATCAATTACTCATATACACGACGCCGCGCGCGTGGCTGGAGGTCATGAGCGTTCCTACGCAAAATCTGGCCAATAAGGAACAAGTCCTGTCTATAACAATATCTGTATTACTAAACCTGTCATGTTAAACCATACTCATGCTTCGGAAATGCCCAAATTGGGGCGTATCAAGCTTATCAGCAACAAAATATTTAACTGCAATAAAAAATAAATAAAAAATGTCTATAAGTGGTAGAGCCACGTGTTCATACAATAAGTTGTTTCGTAGCCATACTGTAGAAAATTTTGACTACAGCATGAATTGGCCTGCTCGACCGAGTTGTGATTACTGTCGTACAGAAAATCAATATAAAGTGGACGCTTATTGCATTTCGTATGGTGAGTGAGATATTTGGAGGTCTAAATCCTCCTCTCGTTCCCCATCTCATAATAACCCCTTTCCTGTAAGGCCGACAACGCATCTATGATTCCTATGGTATTGTGGATGTTCATGGGCGGTGGAGATCACTCACCATCGGTAACCTACTTGCTCATTGACGGTAGACACCGTGTCATGGGTATCAGGAACTATGACAACTATCGGTCTCACAACACCCAAAACGGCAATAGATATTTGTGGATCGAACCCGCAGCCTCAAGTTTCACAGTTGGCTACTAGCCCACTGCGCCACGGAGGCTGTCTAATAATATAAAAAATGTCTGTCAAATAAAAAACATAGTTTACAATTATTTCAAATAAATTTTATAGATACTCCTATATGCTTATAAAATTTATTTCAAGGGTTAAGAACCTCTGGTTTACATGGGAAATATTGGAGGAGACATCCAACCAAGAAGGGATTTATATTTCTATTTGCTAAGAAGCTAATCATTAACTATACTAAAATTTAGCTAAAAGTTTTTATTTTACTGCACAGTAACAAAAATAATATGTAAAAAAGTATGGATAGTTTTAGAAAATATATAAAACACATTATGCATCCCTAATTTGAGGGTTGCCTTTGATTTTTCTGGGATCCCATCATCAAATCCTGATTTGATGCCAATGGGACCACCTAGGAGATATACTCTTGTAAACAAAAAAATAATTTCTCGAATCGATCCAGGCATCTTCAAGTAATTGGGATTATACATAAAAAAAGAATCTGACGAATTGAGAACCACCTCCTTTTTTGAAGATGGTTAAAAATAAGTTTTAACACAACTTACATATTTAATAAATTAATATTATTAATAATAAGGCTTTTTGGAGTCAGTGCAATTTCAGTTGACTGGCAGCGACACAAGCATTGACTCCAAAGTCTTACAGAATTTTTTTTTTTACTTTACCGTATTAGTTATATTATAGAAGTTGGTTTTTAGTTTTGTTAAAATTATTTTATTTTTCCTTATTAGTTAAATCTATTGTATGTCAATTCCAATACAATAACACAATCGCAACAAAAGAGCTGCTGTCCACTGAAAAGTCTCATTTTTTTCCTCTGTTCTCCGTCATCAGATCTCAACCAAATATATATGGGAATACATCGCAGCTAAACTCTATGAAAAGATTTTTGTTTCAAAAAATCGGTCCATAATTAGCGAAGAAATCGATGTAAACATAAATAAAAAAGCAAAGGCGATGAAATAAGAACCTCCTATTTTTTTAAGTCGGGTAAAAACGGCAACTGCACATAGTACATTTGAAAAAAGAATTTGATATATCAGGTTTAAAAGAATCCTTGCTGATATTTGTCGTAATGAGCTTTATTCCGCGCTATCTGCAACTCTATATTTTAAAACTAAAGTAAAAGATAAAAATCAACAAAATGTACTCTACTTACTCAAATACATTATCCCGAAAGTTTATCCAAAGACACTTCACCGGTAAATGAAACTTAAAAAAGTTTTTGTGATTGACTCAACTTTTGTTTTGACTTTTGGCTATTTCTGTCAATTTTGTTCAATTTTCGTTGAAGTGACTGACAAGAGTATGAAATGTTTTGCTGCGTGTCAGAAAGAGACAGTGTATTCATGTGCTCAAAATGTTAAAGGAATGATCATAATTTGGACCACAGGAGTGATCAAGGAAAGAAAAGAAAGTAAAAATAAATCGAAATTCTTCACTGTTTTAAAACTATTATTAATAATATTATTTATGTTCCTTATTTGGAGCTATACATAATTATACGATTTACTTTAGTCGTCGATGACTGTTTGTTTCAAAAACTAATAAAATATTATGAACACAAACAAAATTCCTAAACGAAACTATTGAAATGTCAGTGTCAAACGAATGGCACTTGGTAAAAAATTAAAATTTACGCAACTTTGCCAAAACGTACCTTTTAATAATACGGCTTCTCGTACTTTTCATGACCCGAACGCACCATACAAAGTCATATCTCAGTTCAAAATCTCCGACCGTTGCCTCCACAGAGTACATTTGCGACTTGACTATGGTTAGGGCGAGTATAGGGGTAAATCCTTGTGACTTGTATCCCTGGCTTGCTTCGGTCATCCGCCTATCTTATCGCATCGCTCCTCGATTGGCTCCCTCCCTCTTCGGAGTGTGAGGAAGTGTTTATACAGGCCGGAATGATTCTGGTGACCACCGATAAACTCACTGTTGTCGGTGGTCTCTGCTTTTTTGACTGCACTGCGCTTAACATCAGGTGTAGTGCAATCACTGTGCGCGCTTTGATAAAATTAAATTGCAACTATCCCGGATTTCCAGGACGTCTGGCAACCCTAATAGTGATGTTAAATACTTAGGCCCATAGCACACGGCATATTTTTAACGCGCAGAGACGACGCGCGTTTTTGGAACGCGCGTCTTCGGCGCCATAGACGCTGATTGTTGCGTTTGCATTGATGACACAGCGCGCGCATGAAGCGCGTATACGCGCGTTTAAAGCGATACAAACGCGCGTACAAGGTAGCGGAGTAGGGGCGTAAATAGGTCTATCCAATAGATTCGGCTTATTTTACGTTTTTTTTTTATTTTTAAATGAAGTACTAAAGCCAGCGTAAGCACTAAGTAGTGTTGTCTCAACCGACGCCATTGTACTACTGGAGACTGGAGGAGTCTTTGATTAAAACGCAAAGGCTACGAGCGACTACAGCGCGTATACGCGCAGTAGAGGCGCGTTTCACGATAGCCCCGTTAGGTTACAAGGTTGCGTCAAAATCTGGTATGAAGAGCGTATACGCGCGTCGTCTGCGCGTTAAAAATACGCCGTGTGCTATGGGCCTTAGTATTAATTATTATGGACTGATACTTTGGACAGAAAAACGTAGTTGTATTCGATAATAAACAAAAAGTACTCTGTGCTTGTTGTTTTGACAATAAAAAACTAAAATAAATGTTTAGTTTTCGCAGTCTTGCAAAAAGGGTATTGAATAGTATTTCCAATAAAGTACGTGTGTGGTGAAAGAGTATCAAACTAATCTTGTAGATAATTTTGCGCGATAAATGATAAATTTTATTCTTAGATCATAAACTTTTTTTTAAGGCAAAGAACAAAGTTCAGTGGCCAGTGTTGAACGTTAGTACAGAATATTGTATTACGATGCAGCCTGATCAGAAAGTAACGGACGAACAATTAAGGGAACTATTCCCAGATTTACCATCGGGTCCTTTAGATATATACAGAAAAAAAGCAACGTTTGATTGGCGCCGAATGAAACTTGTTTATGAGAATTTGAACACTATCAACTTAAAAGTAAGTCCACAATTTACCAACAATCTTCTTTCACCTGCCTTTATCCCACTCGCCGTGGGGTCGGTTTTCTGCCAACCCGCATTAGGTCAGGGTGGTGGACTAAGGCCTAACCCCTCTCATTCAGTAGAGGAGGCCCGTGCCCAGCAGTGGGACATGTATAATACAGGGCTAGTAAAAAAAAAACAGTGTTTTAGAATTGTGCTTGTGTTGCTAACTTTATTCCATTGTCAGTTTCTATTTGTCCTCTTCATATATTAATATTATATTTATTTATAAATCCTGTTTATACTTATACCTACAGATGTAAATTTTAACAATATTACTGATTTTAATCAATATTAGCTCTCTAGTTATAAAAAATAACTAATAGCCATTAACATATGTTAATTAAAAAATAAATTTAGTAAGAGAGTTAATAGATGCACTAGGTTGCACATTATCAGCTTATTATTATTATTTTGACAATTAGTTTTACATTATCAAATCCCAGAGATAATAATGTAATATAAGATTAATGCAACTATACCTAATACCATGGTGAATGAAATATATACATATTTTTACATATAACATTATTATATGTAAAAATATGTACAATGTGGCAGTGTTTATTAAATACCCTAATAGAAGTGGTACAGACTACTGGGGCAAAGATCATGACTTACCTAGCCATAAAAGCAGATACATCTATCTTTCCAAAGTTATTTGTGTATTAATTGTTATTGATCACTCACTTTAATTATGTAGAAAAATATCTTGAGGAAATCTGCATATATAAGAATAGAGTAGTTTCCTATGAATCAATATTATACATTGCTTTTCTATGCCACAGTAAATAATATGAAAAAGAAACCCTTTTGTTAAAACAAAATTAAAATCGGTTCAAAAATGAGCTAGCAATTATGATTTTAAATATTGGTATAAGCAAAGTTGGGCAATCAAGATCAGTCACCAACAATATAAAAAAAATCAAATCAACTACCCTATTCTCCTAAGTATTTCAAAGTTATGTGAATCCTACTAATCTGCATTAGACCAGTGGGGTGCAACAAGGCCTAGTAAAGGAGGTCTGTGCCTTGTGCAGTGCAGTGTATAAAGCATGGCCCAAATAAAAATAATTGTATCAATGTTCCTTCAACTTTGTTCAGCTTTTTAGTGAGAGTGTAACTGGCTGTCAAACAAGAGGTTGTAGGTCCATCCCCACATATACAATACTTTCATTTATGCTAATATTCCATGAAACCCTAGTAGATTGTGATACCTGCAACCCTAGTGCGGGGTTAGGACTAATTATGTGGATGCAAATACACAATAACTTGCTAAAGAGTACCAAATTGAGCAAAAATTTATGTCAATTTTATTTCGCTAAATAATTTAATTTGAAAATTAAAATTAAATTAAAATTTAATTTGCAAATTTTCGTGTT
Source organism: Amorpha juglandis (assembly GCA_949126905.1). Classification (NCBI taxonomy): domain Eukaryota; kingdom Metazoa; phylum Arthropoda; class Insecta; order Lepidoptera; family Sphingidae; genus Amorpha; species Amorpha juglandis. The sequence goes on along the minus strand of OX421370.1, from coordinate 1,711,804 downwards.
GGTAATAAAGGTTTATTTCTTCTAAATAGATCTTGACTGAAATCAATATTTTAAAGTTCTATTTTGCATAATTGTACATGGGAAATGTTTAATTTTTTTTTTATAAAATACGGAATATAGCCTACTTAAATCTAATAAATTTGGCAAAATAAAATCAACATCTTAATTTTTACTCAATGTGGGTTAACATTAATATGTTAACAGCACACATGGATACAAGTATGCAATAATTTGCATACTTGTATCCATGTGTGGCTGTTGAGTGTACATCTGCCTGTGATTTTGTACATCACTAATAATAAACATTTATGTACAGAAACAAATATGGGACTTCATGGAAAATCACCCACTATTCCACCATTCGGAAGTAACTCCTCCCCTGGATGAAGAAAGACATATTGCTACAAAACGAATGTACGCCATATTCAATGAAAAATTTCTGCCAATGGAAAAGGTAAATGTTTACCATTCTTTCTTTCTACTTCATCTCGGACCAGTACCAGGATTCGCTATCCGCTATTTAAACGCTTTCAATTCGCTCGATTTTGGGATGTTTTTTAGAATAGGCCGAAAAACGAGCAAGTGCATTACCTTATGATATATTTGATCTCCATTGCCGATGCAAGCCCCCTGACATCAGAAGAATTATGGACGGCGTTGCCGACCATAAAGTGGTAGAAATGTTGTGGATACCGCTGAACGCTTTTCGTTGGTACCAACCGCTTTGTCTATTTCTGCCGCTGAGCAACAGTATGTAACCACTATTGTGTTTCGGTTTGAAGGACATTGAAGCCAGTGAAATTACTGGGCATTATGATACTTAACATCGTATGTATCATTCGTCTCGTAATAACTGCATATTTCGCAATTATCCTGCCAACCTTTAAATGTAAGCAATGAAGATTTATGTAAATATAAATCAAATTAAATTTGCAGTTAATGATTTATGGTAATCAAAATAATGTATAACTAGCTGTCCTGCGTGGGTTACTGGACCGCACTTGAGTGTCCCAGCGTAATGTTATATGGCTATAAATAATTTTATCGATAAAACAAATCGTTTATGAGCTCAATCGCTCGTCTTTTTTACCCTTTTGATGAACTGCAGGGGCCCTCCTAATGAGATAGTGGCGACCCCTACAGTATCTCATCATCGTGATTGTAGGAGTTAGAGTGGGAGGGTGAATGATTTGAGGGGGAGTTGAGAAGAAAGGGGAGGGGGTATCATATGGGAGCGAGGAGAGAGTGACAGGAAGAAACAAGACAGAGGAGAGGCCCTTCCCTCTCCTCGCCTTATTACGAACCACGCTAACCCCGTATTTTTTTTTGTTTTTATAGCATAGGCCGGCAAATGAGCAAGTGGGTCACCTGATGGTAAGTGATCTCGACCGCCCATGAACGCCCACCACCAGAAGAATCATGGGCGCGTTGTCGACCTTAAAGGAAAGGGATAATTAGGGATTGGGAAGAGATTTGGGCTTCCGGATATCTCACTCACCGTACGAAACGCAGCAATAAGCCGCTACTTTACGTTGGTTTTCTGCGAGACAGTGGTAACGACCCGGCCGAGCCAGCCCATTCATGCTGTAGACAAAACTGTCTACAGCGTGGCTCTACCACTTAAAAACGTATTCATAAATGTTACTATGAGGCCTCATAGAGAGCGCGAACGCATACTGACGATTTCTCTAAACATCATTGGTAGCTTTTGGCGCTAAATAAAAACAGACCAATCATGTAGGTACACAAAATTAGACAATTGACAAAGAGGTTACATACTTAAGTATTATTTATGAGTAACGGGCCTTCAAAATTCAATTCCAGACTATCGATATTAAAATATTCATATTATTGTCATGAATACGGTAATCACTTGTTGTATGATAATTTAACAGGATTAATGGACTATTGTCATCTACAGTTGTCTATACTGTTATACTATTATATTATTGAGGTAAAGTTTGTGAGTTTGTTTGTAGACGGTTATATCTGGAACTGAATTCTTTCACCAATAGGCACATGGGCGCCGGCAGCAGGGTGCAACGGGGTGCGCTTACACCCCTCTGTCAGGAAAGAAAATGCTTAAAAAAAAAAATGTTATTTATTAAGTTACTGTTTGAATAAAAACTGAAGGCGTCTAGATTGCTGTCCAAATTCGTTCATCACCTTGTCAATAAATTCTGGGGATCCGCAACGTATTCTCTCTAGAAAAAATATAATGTCCTTTGTAGTCCCAGCAGTATTTCTCACTTCACTGACAGTATTCAGGTCATTATTTATACATATTAGTTCTTCTCCTTCTTTTTTACTTATGGCTTCGCATCATTATGCATTTTGCCAATGACAAGTATAATTTATTCTCGTCTTCACAAGAACGATGAAATATCGGTGTGGACGTTTTCAAGGTCTTGTTGGAGTTTTGGTGTAAATTCCTTCCAGTACGATGCTTAATTCACTTATTTCAATGTTTTCATACACTGTTCATCACCGTCAATGTTTATTGCACAAATCCACACTACTTTTATGCAACAAACACAACTTTAAACTAGTTTTTGAAATAAATTAAAATAAGTGATGAACCGCACTGTCAGAATTCCCGCCAAAACTCTTAAATTTTCATTTTCAAGGATTCTAATGTATTAGTTAATAATATAATGTGTAGATGCAGATGCACCTCCCTGAAAGTAATCCTGGGGGCGCCCATGAATAGGCAGCTATATTATCCTTGACCGTTGCTATAATTTATAGGATTTCAAAAATCACTTGTAATTCTATAAAAAGACACGAAGGCGGAGCTGCCAGTCAAAACAAGTGTACAGTATACAAAAGTGGGTGTGTAATGTAAATTAAATTAAATTCAAAGACATTTAACTTAGCAATACATTTAAATAACGGTAATTTTATACATAGGAATATTGATTTAGTTACCTAGGACAGCAATTGAATTTTTTTTTGTTTTGGGAGAATTGTATGAAATAAATGTTTTGCTGAGATTGCCTCTGTGGCACAATTGTAATGCATATGCGGTTCTTACGACTGCTGTGCTGAGGGTTGAAAAATAATAAATAAATAAATGACACCCAACAGTCACACACATAGTCCTGACCCCACAGAAAGATACGAGTTTTGTTTCGTGGGTATCAGGAACTACGAGAGCTTTTCGGTCTCACCACACAAAATCACCACCGCCATCACCAAAATGACACATGAGTTACCCGGTATTGGTTAAAGATGTAGAGCCTCGCTCTAGACAGTTTTTTCTACAGCATGAATAGCCTGGCTCGACCGGGTTGTTACCACTGCCTCACAGAGAACCGACGTAAAGTAGCTGCGTTGGCTTGTTGCTGCGTTTCGTATGGTGAGTGAGATATCCGGCGGCCTATATCCCCTCCCTTTTCCAATCCCTTAATTATCCCGTCCCTTTAAGGTTGACAACGCGCCTATGATTCTTCTAGTATTGTGGGCGTACATGGACAGTGGACATCACTTCACATCAATGATTCTTTTAGTATTGTAAATGTTCATGGGCGGTGGAGATCACTTAACATCAGGTGACCTACTTGCTCGTTTACCGGCCTCTGCAATAAAAAATTGTTCCCAGCTAGCCATTTCGCTCGCTCTTAAAACGTAAGTGCGTATTAGTTGCACCTCTGCCTGCGCCTACGAGGGTACAGGCGTGAGCTTATGTCAATTTTTTTTCTCCTGACAGATAGTCGAAGACCCCAAGACCCTGCAGTCGGAAGCGGAAGCCTTCTTCATGTTCGACAGTTCATTAGCTGTCAAATTGTCCCTCACATTCCGAATGTTCAGCAACATGATAACAGGCAGTGGCAGGACGCATCATTACCACATAGTGGAGGCTGTCGACCGGGGGGAGATTGGGGGGTGTTTCGCGCTCACCGAGGTCTCTCACGGGTCCAACGCCAAGGGCATGCGGACAACGGCTACTTATGTGCCGGAGAAAAAGCAGTTTGTGATGCATTCGGCTGACTTTGAAGCTGCGAAATGCTGGGTCGGATCGTTAGGTGAGTTTTTTTTTATCCTGGCTCGGCAAAGTGACTACGCTACACCTGATGGTAAGTGTAGCGCAATCCAGGAATAGTGTCGACCAACGATAAACAATGTGTCCATCGTTGGTCGGCAAGATCATGCCGGCCTGCCAAAGGGCCAAGGGGGAGGGGAAGGAAAAAGGGATGGGAAAAGGGTGAGGATCAGGGGGCAAGCCCCCTGGGGAGAACCGGATATACACTGGCTAACCCTGGAACGCGACCCACGCAAGGTGGGCCACTATGGCAGGTTTTAGCACCAGTGTACGGTGGTCGCTATCCGGTCGGATACAAGTATCCTCCCACCAGCAATTTTTACATTTTTAGTTACATTTTGAGTTGGTTGAACGGTCTATATTTTCAGTTATGGACCGCTTTGTCTATTTCAGCCGTAGTAACAGTGTGTAAGCACAACAGTGTTTCGGTTTGAAGGACATTGAAGCCAGTGAAATTACTACGTATTATGAGACTTAACATCTTATGTCTCGGGGTGATGAGCGCACTTCAGTGCCATGCAGTGCTTTGTCATTCAAAGTTCTGTGTGGCGTTGCTTCTATTTATGGGCAGGCGTGGCGCTTACCATCATTTTTCGTATTTTATTATTCATTATTTTATCATCATCATCATCAGCCACAAGACGTCCATTGCTGAACATAGGCCTCCCCCAAAGATTTCCAGACCATTATTTATTATTTAATAAAAAAAAATTATTCATTATTAAATCTCATTATTTTATACGCAGCAGAAAATAATACGCATAAGAAGCGCTTTTGTTAGAACACAGTCAAAATTGGTTCAAAAATGAGCCCGCAATTATGATTTTAAATATTGGTATGAGCAAAGGTGGCCGCGTAGTGGGGACATCTCACTATCTCGCTCGCACGCGTGCACTGTAACAGCCATTTGCCACGGTGACGTCAAAGTTTGCTTCTTTGTTATTTGACAAGTGCCCCCTCCATCAGATTTGAATGACTTCTAATTTTTTAATGGATAGATTAATGAAATTCTATCTGCAATAGGTTTAGGTGTAACTTATTAATTTACATAATTAAAAAAATCAAGTCAACACTTCTCTGTTAAAGGTAAATGTGCGACCCACGCTATTATATACGCAATGTTAGTATCAAAAGGCAAGAACCATGGGCTCCACGCGTTCGTGATACCTTTAAGAGACCCGAAGACACTGAAGGCGTATCCTGGAGTCGTTGTGGGCGATATAGGAGAGAAGATAGGACTTAACGGAGTCGATAATGGGTAAGGTAAAATATGCCAGATTTATAGAAATACTTGTAATGTAAGAGTGGTAGAGCCACGCTGTAGACAGTTTTGTCTATAGCATGAATGGGCTGGACGACCAATCCGTTACCACTGTCTCACAGAAAGCCGATGTAAAGTAGCGGCTTGCTGCTGCGTTACGTATCCGGAGTACCAAACCCCCCTCCCTTTCCCAATCCCTTAATAATGATTGTTCTACTATTGTGGGCATACAGGGGCGGTGGAGATCACTTACCAACAGGTGACCCACATGCTTGTTTGCCGCCGTCGTTGTAAAAAAAATAACCCTGTTTAATTTTCCCAATAAATACCATTGATAATAATTTATTACGTTTACGCGAATGTTACACATAGAAATAAAAGTAATATAAACGGATTTTATCGCAGTTTTTTTATTTTAATTTTGGTCGGGGGGACGGTGGTGGACTGAATGGACTACCACCCCGTGACCACGAAGGCTGAAAACGCAACGTCGGGAAAAAAGACAAAATAAAAATTAAAGAAGTGTGTAAGGATCGTAGCAGGTTGTCTCTGCCTACCCCTATGGGAATCAGGCGTGATTCTATGTATGTGTATGTAAATTAGTTTTACTTCAAGACCATTGATGTTTACAGATTCGTAATGTTTAATAACTACCACGTGCCCAAAGAGGCTGCGTTGGACAAGTTGGGAGGTGTGGACGACAATGGAGACTATCAGTCCCCCATAAAGGACCCTAACAAGAGGTTCGGAGCGTCTCTCGGGATATTATCAGGTATGTTTTATTGAATTTATATCGCGTACTTAAAATTGACAGCCTCCGTGGCGCGGTGGGCGGTTAGCCGACTGTGAAACGTGAGGCCGCGGGTTCGATCCCCGCATCGAGACAAATGTTTGTGTGATCCACAAATATTTGTTTCGGGTCTGGGTGTTGTGAGACCGAAAGTCTTTCGTAGTCCCTGACACCCACAACACAAGCCTTACATCTTACTGTGGGGCCAGGGCTATGTCTGTGACTGTTGGGTGTTATTTATTTTTAATCGTTTATCGGCTTGAAAACTTTGACAAGTTAGGTTGGCCAGTAAACAATTGATTTAGAATAGCATTTTGAAATTTTCAAGCAGCTTGTTTAATTGGTTGAGTACCGACTGAGGTGAAAGTTTTACTGCTGAGAGACCAGACAATCAATGATGCCAGTGGCTGACGTTTGACGCGACCATATTGGCTTTTATATAAGCCAGTGAAATTACTGGGCATTATGAGACTTAAATGTCTCGGTGTGACGAGCGCAGTTTGATTGCCATGTTTTGTAATTCAAAGTTCTGTGTGGTGTTGCTTCTGTTTATGGACAGGCGTGGCGCTTACCATCAGGCGAGCTCCTTGCTCGTCTAGTAATTTAATCGGAAATAAATAAAAAAATACCAAACACCATTTTCACCAGGTGGTCGAGTTCAAATCACGTGCATATCAACCAACTACCTGGTGAAAGCGATAGTGATAGCCGTGAGGTACTCCGCTGTGAGGAAACAGTTCGGTCCTGAGAATGCCGTGGAGGAGACGCCGATCTTGGAGTATCAGCAGCAGGTTAGTGGACTTGAGGTTTGAAGTTAAGGTCTAACGGACTAGGGATAGGTAGAGGTACATATTTAATTTAATTTAATAAGAATTTTACTTGGTAGGTCCCTTGTATGCGAGAGGCCGTCTGGGTTGGTACCGCCGTCTATTTCTACCGCCAAGCAACAGTGTGTAAGCACAGTTGTGTTTCGGTTTGAAGGACATTGAAGCCAGTGAAATTACTGGCCATTATGAGACTTATGTCTCGTAGTGACGAACGCAGTTCAGTACCATGCAGTCTTTTATAATTCAAAGTTCTGTGTGGTGTTGCTTCTGTTTAGGGTAGACCGGGGACAATTGTAGCATATTTTGGTTAGCGTTAAATTTTGAGTTTATTATTAATATTGTGTCAAAAGTGTCAATAACCATTGATACGTAGTTTATTCGGCTATAAGTTCGCATTATCTTTAGACGTGTAGGAATAATACAATCATAGATATTAAGCATTAAAGCGGACTGAGTGAACTGGTACAAATGTCCCCGCCAGTGGGTTAATTGTACCAGCGATGTAATTTAATAAAACTCAGTGTTATCATTACATAAATATACTTCTCTAAATGGTAATATCCCAACAGAATAGCTTGTAATCTAATGACAAACAAAATACAGCAAACTTCGTAAGGTTAATCAATATAAAATTTAAAAACATAAAACAATAGTTTTCTCACCCTAAACGATAATAACTAAATTAAAGATTACAACAAAGTATTCTTATAAGTTCTTATTAAGTATTGACCATCATATTTGTGGTGTCGTATACTTATAATTAGTCAAAAACAACGAAAATCACAAATCAAAATATTGTATGGTAAAGCATTTGGAACGATTGTCCCCATGGTACAATTGTCCCTTGCATACTTAATTTTATCAATTTTTTTATTATGTATAGCTACTCAGTCCAGCACAATTTTATCCCATCGATGCCAAAGCTCCGGGTGTGGATTTTTCTCATTTCTTTTTACACGCTTTTTATTAACTTCACCTGTATGTTTGTTTGTATGTTTGTAACCGACTCCTTTGGGCGCGATTTTGACCCACTTTAAACGGTCAGATTTCGTTCAAACTTTGTAGATTTATCGAGGACCGATGACAATACACTAATTTGAAAAAAAATAATAATAATAATAATTTAATTTAATTAATTATTGATATTCGGGTTAGGAATTAAAACTATACTCTCTGCTACAATATATTTTTATTTTAACTAAAAAATGAAAAATAAATAATAGTTTAAAAAAAACTAAAAAACACGCTTTTATAGTGTCTAACTAAAAAATGGAAAATAAATTTGAAGAAAACAATGTATTTTATTGTAAAAAAAAGCGTGGGGTGCATGGTTATAAATATTGTATTGACAGATATGTGTAGAAGGATTTTATCATTTAGATAGTATCTTAAAAAGCACCCCACGCTTGTTTTTACAATAAAATACATTGTTTTCTTCAAATTTATTTTCCATTTTTTAATTAGACACTATAAAAGCGTGTTTTTTAGTTTTTTTTAAACTATTATTTTATATCTAATTAGAGAAACATGGCACAACCTAAACATAGACCTAAACATAGCTGTGTCATGTGTGTATAGATTTTCCGGTTTGGATTTCCTAATATGCTTTTTCGTACAAAAGTATCATTCGACGTTCTATCAGTCTTTCTTGTTCTATAACGCGGCATCTGTTAAAAAATAAACTTTATGAATAACAATGGAAAGTATAGTTCAGCCATTTTTTTATTTAAGTTTTAACTTGAACAATTCTTAAGACGACATGATTACCAATACCCAAACCGAATGCAACTATTTTTCATAAATTCGTCAAAAAATTTCGTCATAAATTCCAAACCACTCCTATGAAAGACACGTAGTCCGATTTGTAAAAAAATAAATAATAGTTAAAAAAACTAAAAAACACGCTTTTATAGAAAGTCTAACTAAAAAATAGAAAATAAATTTGAAGAAAACAATGTATTTTATTGTAAAAAAAGCGTGTTAAAAAAAGACTATTATCGCTGAATTGCGTCTCTTAATACTGCAGTTCCCAATTGTTAACAATAAGTACAGTTACACATATTTAATCCCAATGATCTTTATCTTCTAAATTCTAACTGCTGGTGTGCCTGTCTCTCGTCATCCGCCTGTCCTGTCGCATGCCTTTCGATTTGTTTCTGCCCTTTTCGGAGTGTGAAGAAGCATTTCTACAGGCCGGCATGATTTTGATGACCGCCGATAAACTCATTATTGTCGGTTGCCGCTGGTCTTTTTGGAATGCGCTTCACTTACCATTAGGTGCAGCGCAGACACTTTACCGTGCTCGCTAAAAAATATAGTTAATTAAGTTATGAATTAAAGTTATAGTTAAAATAAATATATATATTATAAATAAATATATATATATAATATGGGGTCAATTTTACCACGGGGACAATTGTACCGTTACAAACGTCCCCGAAATATTGCTACAATTGTCCCCATATACTCATTTCATGGATAATATAAAAAATCTCCTAAATTTAAACTTGAATCTAAATAAATACGTTTACAAATAAGAGATACAATAGTGAGAAATGTTTAAACTTACACTGAGTTAAAAATGATGGTTTGATTTCCTGCTATGACCAATGATAATAGATGGAAAAAACTTACTTTGACTGCACCAAAATTTCATCTCGCCGTCATAAGCGTCTGCGTCGAGCCACACGCGCGAGCAGCTGATAGTTAGTCGGCAAGCAACCAAGGGGGGCGCCAAGGGGAATGGAATGCGTGTGTGAGGTGTAGTTAAAAAAATATTCCCCTTGGTACTACCGTACCCTGCTACAAATGTACCCGGTCTACCCTACCATCAGGCGAGCGTTTTGCTCGTCTCGTCACTCAATTAAATAAACATATAAAAAAAATGCTTTTGTTTATGTTGTCAGCAAGTTAAGCTGCTGCCGTACCTGGCCGCTACATACGCTATGAAGATATTCTCCGTGTGGCTCAGTAATCTGCACATCAGTATTACCGTAAACAACATACTGGGTGAGTACACATGGAATGAAGTCTGGTTTATTTATTTTTTTATTTATGGCTCTTGCAGTACTATGCATTTAGCCAGTGTCAAGTACAATTCATTCTCAAGTTATTTTTACAAGAACGATGAAACACGGGTGCGGTCGATTTCAAGGTCTTGTCGGAGTTTTGGTGTTAACTCCTTTCAGTACGATGCTTAATTCACTTATTTCAATGTTTCTATACACTGTTCATCACCGTCAATGTTTATTGAACAAATTCACACCACTTTTATACAACAAACACAACTCTAAACCAGTTTATGAAATAAATTAAAATAAGCGATAAACTGCACTGTCAGAATTCCCGCCAAAACTCTGAAGTCTGGTTAAATAGGACTATTCTTTCTTTTTTATTTATGGCTTTCGCAGTATTATGCATTTAGCCAGCGTCAAGTATAATTTATTCTCAAGTGATTTTTACAAGAACGATGAAACACGGGTGCGGTCGATTTCAAGGTCTTGTCGGAGTTTTGGTGTTAACTCCTTTCAGTACGATTCTTAATTCACTTATTTCAATGTTTCCGTATACTGTTCATCACCGTCAATGTTTATTGAACAAATCCACACCACTTTTGTACAACAAACACAACTCTAAACTAGTTTATGAAATAAATTAAAATAAGCGATGAACTGCACTGTCAGAATTCCCGCCAAAACTCTAAATAGGACTAGTTATAACAATGGTGTATGATGTCCCCCAGGAGTGGAGGACCCTGATGCAGCAGCTCGTGGCATCGAGCTTCACGCGCTGTCGTCAGGTGCTAAGCCGTTGTTCGGCTGGACGGCTCGCGACGGCATACAGAACTGTCGAGAAGCTTGCGGTGGACATGGTTATTTGAAAGGTAATTATAATATATCATAAAAAAATATACCTTGCCGTTAAATTTATTTATTTTAAGGCCCGGCAAACAAGCAATTAGGACACCTGATAAGTGATTTCTATAGCACATGTACCCCACAATACCAGAATGATCATGGGCGCGTTGCCGATCTTACAGGAAAGGGATTGGGATAGGGAGGGGGATTTGGGCCTCCGGATAACGCACTCACCGTACGAAACGCAGCAGCAAGCCGCTATTTTAAGTCAGTTTTCTGTGAGCATGTGGTAATGACTCGGTCGATCCGGCCCATTCATGCTGTAGACAAAAACTCTCTACGGCGTGGCTCTACCACTCAGAAAATATATCGTATCTGATAACTTCTAAAAAAACTCCCAACTTCAAGAAAGAGGTTCTTTTTAAACATAGCTAAGAGCCAGCTTGATTAAATCACCTTCAAACAAAAATACCTTAAACCTTACTTTAGTCATGTGCTAATCATTAATTCCTTCATTCATTCTCAATGACCCGTGAGTTTAAATATTAGTTTGTGTCACGATCCGGCCAATTCTAATCTATCAATCTTTTTACTGACCATTCCGTCGTTCGTCAATATTATTTATCGATCCAGTCAATCATACAACAATTAATCATAGGGATCCAGATCATTCAAAACCAATGATTGCCATCATCGATTCTTTATACGATTCGGGTCAAATGACCGAATCAATCATTAATGACACAGGAGTTCACCTCATTCAGATTGGTACATTCATAGCACTACGATGCTACATCTGTATCGAATTAATAACACCGCGTTTTTTTGTCGGTTCAACATCTCATTTCAATTAACATCAAGGATGTACCTACAATATTGTATCACTGTGCCTGCATCAGTCATCTGCCTGTCCTGTCGCAGGCCCCTCCATTCGCTTCTTCCCTCGTCGGAGTGTGAAGAAGCATTTAGAAAGGTCGGCAACATTGTGGTGACCACCGATAAACTTGTTGCTTGGCGGTGGTCGCTGGTTTGTTTCGACTGCACTGTGCTTACCATCAGGTATACTGTAGTCACTACTCGGATAAGAAAAAAAAGTGTGTGTGTGCAATTCACACACGGCAGAAGTTAAATTTCAGAACTATTAAAATAAATTAATTAACCAACGAATTTTAATATGAAAATGCAAAAAAATAAAACACGTGAATAATACACTACGTTGTTTATGACACATTTTCCGAAGGCTTCGTTGTACGCAACGCAAAGACACGTGCTATCATACTTGTAATCTATCTCATTATCTCGCAGGCTAAGTCCTATTTATGAATACGTTGTTCTCTTTGTCGTAACATTTTCGTTTCATCGGCTTTCAAATCACAACGATTCTGTTGAATATATGGACGCCTACTCTAAACAACAGAGCAACGTAGCGTTGCGGTGTACGCGACTAATGTACACACTGGCACTCTCTCTCATGTCACCTCGCCTACTGTGCTAAGTAACTGCTTGTAATGCTAGTCCCTAATAATTTCGAATATTAAATCAATTGCCATTAGTACCATTCCATCAGATTCTAAAGAAGTTTCACTTCAAAAATGCAGACTTATTAAATCAGTGTTTTCCAACCTTTTTAGGCCACCTTAACATTTTTTTGTTAAATTTGTCACCGATATCTAGCGTTGCATTTAAATAACCCAAAGCGGAAGGGTTAAAGTCGTGTCGAGTCCATTTTACTAAATTGCCCCCCTTAACTTTCAAATTCCCTCCCCCTGTGGGGTCCCACGTTGGGCAACACTGTATTAAATCGAATACCGTCCACAGCGGCATGTCTCGGCGAGTTGCGGAACGACAACGACGCCAACTGTACGTACGAGGGGGAGAACAGCCTGCTGGTGCAGCAGACCAGCAACTGGCTCCTCACCATGTGGCCGAGGAGGCAGCACGCGCGTGACGTCACACCACTCGGCACGCTCCACTTCCTGCACAACGCCGATCAGCTGTTGCAGGAGAAGTGCGTCTGGAACACTGTGCAGGATATGGTTCAGCCGAAAAGTGAGTTTTTTTTATAGCATAGGCCGGACAATGAGCAAGTGGGTCACCTAATGGTAAGTGATCTCCACCGCCCATGGACCGACAATACCAGAAGAATCATGGGGGCGTTGCCGACCTTAATGATGATGATGAAGGAGAGGACGATTTGGGCCTCCGGATATCTCACTCACCTTACGAAACGCAGCAGCGAGCCGCTACTTTACGTCGGTTTCTGTGAGACAGTGGTAACGACGCGCGACACGCTCGTCTCATCATTAAATTAAATAATAAAAAAACGGGCCGATATGAATATCTTACCATCAGCTAAATACAGTTTAAGCATCATAGTGCAAGTCGGCCTGAGTTAAAAAAAAGTTTATCGGTTCTCAGATCTCATCCACACATACAAATGGTTGACTACGTTTATACTCAAGATGACTTACGAGAAGGTGTCTAAATTGAAGAGTGGCGGCAGAAACAACCTGGAGGCCAAGAACGAATCGCAGTCATACAACGCTATTACACTGTCTTTGGTTTATGCTGAGGTGTGTATTAATGTAGACTATGTAGAGCAGAAATGAGGAGATCCGTAGAAGAACGAAAGTCACCGACATAGCCCAGAGGATTAGCAAGCTGAAATGGCATTGGGCAGGCCACATAGCTCGCAGAACCGATAACCGATGGAGCAGAAAGGTTTTGGAATGGAGGCCACTGGCAAGCACAGCGTTGGACGTCCGCCTAAAAGGTGGACAGACGACCTGATAAAGGTCGCAGGATGTCGCTGGATGCAGGCCGCTTCCAACAGGTCGGTCTGGAAATCTTTGGGAGAGGCCTATGTTCAGCAGTGGACGTCTTGTGGCTGATGATGATGATGTAGAGCAGTGTTTCCCAACCTTTTTAGGCTATGCCCCACCTTAAAATTTTTTTGTTAAATTTGTCACGGATATCTAGCATTGCATTTAAATAACCCAAACCGAAAGAGTTCAAGTCGTGTCGAGTCCATTTTTAAATTGCCCCCCTTAACTATCAAATTGCCCCCCTGTGGGGCGTGGGCCCCACGTTGGGAAACACTGATGTAGAGCATAATGTGTTATGCCGGCCGGTACTATATTTTTTTATAGTATAGACCGGCAAACGAGCAAGTGGATCACCTGATGGTAAGTGATCTCCTTCGTAAGCCTACAATACTAGAAGAATCATAGGCGTGTTGCCGACCTTAAAGGGAAGGGATAATTAAGGGATTGGGAAAGGGAGGGGGATTTGGGCCTCCGGATATCTCACTCATCGTAAGAAACACAGCAGCAAGCCGCTAATTTACGTCGGTTTTCTGTAACTGGTAACAACCCGGTCCAGCCGGCACATTAGCGAGAGTTGCGAAGTTTGTGTGATCCACAAATATTTGTTTCGAAGTCTGGGTGTTGTGAGAACGAAAGTCTCTCGTAGCTCCTGATACCCACGTTACAAGATTCGTATCTTACTGTGGGGTCAGGACTATGTATGTGACTGTTTGGTGTATGTATTTATTATTTATTTAATGGTGTGGGTACGGAATCCTCAATGCTCAAGTCCATCTCCCTCTTGACCGGTTTTGATTTTGTTTAATTTCAATATTTGGCGATTGTGATATTTTAAATACATGTTTTGTATAAAAATACGAATTTTATTTACAGAACTTCGTCTTAACTCATTTCTACGAATCGTCGTTGAAGTTTGAAGATGCAGCGTGCAGGAACATATTGTTGAAACTCGTCTCACTGTATGGAGCATTTTTATTAGAGAAACACTTAGCTACGCTCTATATTGTAAGTGACAAAGAAAAACAATTCATTTGTGCAGTTACCATAATCAATATACACTCCTTTGCAAAAAAAACGGGCGGGTTTGATTTTTTAACATTATTGGTAATAATTTAGTTCTTCAGAGGTTTTAATAGCCAAACTATGTTACTGGCACTTAATAAAGAGTCTGGGTATGAAAAAAAGTTCATTCCAAATTCAAAACTTTTGTTTTTTAAATTATTAATCCCTTTTTCATTTTGTGACACTTTTCGCGGGTTTGCGGTTAAAAGGTTATCAAGCAACTAAAAGTAACTTTTCGTTATTTTTAGTACAACAATTTATGTTTATCGCATAATTCTGCCTTATTGTGACTTAAAACAGATATCTTTGTGTCTATCGTAATGGCAGAAAAAGCAATGAGAGCTAGTAAAATTATAGCGCTGCTGGAAGAGGGGTGTAGCCAATGTTACGTCTCACAGCGGTTAAACGTGAGTCGTTCAACCGTACAAAGAACCTGGACTCGATACCAAGAGACAGGTTCCGTTCAGAGAAGGCAAGGTTCTGGGAGAAAACGTTGCACACAGCCGCGAGACGATCGCTTTTTAGTGACTCAGGCGCTGAGGAACCGCAAATGCAGTTACATAGACCTCAAAAGAAACCTTGAAGAGGTACGAGGAGCACAAGTTAGCCTATGGACTGTGAGGAGAAGACTTTTAGCTGCTGATATACGTAGTCGACGACCAGCGCGGGCCCCCAAGTTACTCCGTGAGCACCGGATTGCGCGGTTGAGGTTCGCTAGAAATTGCCTATCTTGGACACCAGGTAACTGGAGTAGCGTACTCTTCTCCGATGAGGCTCGAATTTGTCTGCATGGTGAGGACCGACGTCGGCGAGTGTTACGAAGACCAGGGGAACGCTATGCCGATGTGTGTTTTGAAGAAATCACCCCTTATGGTGGAGGGTCCGTTATGTTTTGGGCGGGCGTAACTTCCAACTATCGTACCGAGATAGTATTCATAGAAAATGGCTCACTAAATGCGCATAGGTACATAACAGAAATCCTTTCTCAAAATGCACAACCCGCACTGACTGTAATTGGTGAAGATGCCATTTACATGGACGATAATGCTCGGGCCCACCGTTCTGGCGACGTAGATGCTTATATGCAAGAGGTCGGTATTCGTCGTTTGGATTGGCCAGCGCGGAGCCCCGACCTTAACCCCATTGAGCACGTTTGGGACCTCCTAAAAAGGCGAGTACGATCTGTCCAACCACCTCCACAAAACATCAGAGAGCTTAAACGTGTAATCTCGACTGAGTGGGAACACATTCCACAGGACACCATCAAAAGCCTGGTGGGAAGCATGCCAAGACGATTACATGCCGTAATCGCTGCAAGAGGAGGTCATACTCGTTATTAATTTTTATTTTTTAATGTCTCTTTTATTAAAATACCATAAAAATACTCGTAGTCTTAATTTCATTATACCCATAAAAATGTCCATTTTAACACGGCTCTCTGTTTACATTGACTAAAACACCGATACCAGGATAAAAGTGTTAAAAAACTAGATTCTCATTGATAATAAGAAATTTCTAGTCATCCAAGCTAATGACATACTAAAAATATAATAATATTTACCCATAGAAAAGCTAAGGTAAAGTGTGTGTGTAAGGTGCCCGTTTTTTTTGCAAAGGAGTTTATATGAAACTCTTCCGTTACTGAGTGACTGACTGACTGACAGACGGACAACGCACAGCCAAAACTCCTGAGTGTAGAAAGATGAAATTTGGTATGTAGGTTTCTCAGGGGGTGTAGGGGAGCACTAAGAGAGGATTTTTGGAAATTCCATTTCTAAGGGGGAGAAATAGGGGTCGCAAGTTTCTATGAAACTTCGTCAATTTTATAGATGGACACATGAAATAAGGGATAAAAGGTTGTATAAAAGTAAGCCTGTCACGCGGGCGGAGCCGCGATCAAATGCTAGTTATAAATAAATAAATATCCCTTCGGGGATTTCAGGCGTTAATGCATAATGTGTGTAATAATCATTATTATTGTCCTCAGGGCGGATATTTTTCGGGCGAGCAAGGTCTTCTCATCCGTGACGGGATCATACAGTTGTGTGAACAAATAGCGCCGGAGTCGGTCGCGTTAGTGGATACGCTAGCACCACCTGACTTCTGCATCAAGTCTGTACTGGGAAGGTCTGATGGAGAGGTAAAGATATATATTTTTTTTATCCGAGCACGGCAGTGATTGTACTACACTTGTTGGTAAGCGCATGTGCAGTCCAAAAAACCAGCGACCACCGATAAATGATGAGTTTATCGATGGTCAACAGAATCATCCCGACCTGTATAAATGCTTCTTCACACTCCGCAAAAGGATGAATTAAATCATATCTAAATCTATATTTTTAAAATAGGATGTCGTGAAATGGAGAAAGTTTTTTAAGATGCAAAAAAAAGGGTCATCTAAATAATAAAACTGATATATCGATATTTTTCCTGATCATGATTTGGGGCTCCGGAATCTCAGTCACCGTACGAAACGCTTGTTGCTGCGTTACAAGCGCTGCAGTTACTTGACGATAGTGTTCTATCTTATATATGTGACAGTGGCGATAACTCGGTCGAACCCAAAAAAATACCACTTTGTAGGAGGTTAAAATCCGATATTGCTAATAATATTTTGTTTCAGGCATACAAGCACATCCAGAACAGTGTAATGTCATACCCGGGTGCACTGTCCCGACCCGCGTGGTGGCGTGATGTGGTACATTGGAGGGCATATGTACCTGCCAAACTTTAACTACCACTTATTAAATAACTGGACCTAGTTACGCAAAAGAGAACCAAGTTCAAATGGACACTTTGTTTTCTAAATTCAATAATTTTATCTCGTAGTTATTTTTGGAATTTATGGGTGAAATATATTCCGTGTACGACTTTGCAAACAATACGGTATTAAAATAAATTTAGATTAATGAATTTAGCGAAACAAAATCAGTATCTCCATTTGAACTTGCTATGGGTTGGTTCCTTTTTGCATAACTAGGTCCAACTGTGAAATGGTTTCTTGCCATTACGGTTGATTATAATAATAAAAACCCCCAACAGTCACACACATAGTCCTGACCCCACACGACGTAAACCAGTATCGTGGATATCAGGAACTACGAGGGACTTACGGTCCCACAATACCTACACCCGAAACCATCATGGTTGTGTAATCCACAAATATTTGTTTCGGGTTTGGGTTTTGTGAGACCGAAAGTCTCTCGTAGTTGCTGATACCCACGACACAAGACTCGTACCTAACTGTGGGGTCAGGGCTATGTGTAAGACTGTTGGGTGTATTTATTATTATTAATATTACCATAACTACGTACACAAAGCCAATGATGCGAGGATTATTCCTCAACGACATATGAGGTTATCACAATATATAATAGATATACTCCGATTATATATTTTATTATACTCTGAAGAGGGGAGAAGTAAATCGAGGGGCCTGCGAGAGGACAGACGGATGACCGACGCAGGCACAGGGGTAGAAGGATGTACCCCTATACCCGTCCCAACCAACCATCAAGTCATGTCGCAAGCACCTCGGGAGAACCGGATATACACGCTCATCCTGGAACGCGATCCACAGAAGGTGTGTGAGTCACTATGGCAGGTTTTAATACCATGTGTACGGTGGTAACTATCCTGGCGGATATGAATATCCTAACACCAGCAGTTTGGGAGGTCAAGCTTACGAGGTTTTAACACGATTATTATGTCATTCCCTTAATAATTAAATCTTAGGACTAAGGTAAATTTAAGTCTAAAACGTTGGGCAGTTGTAAGAGAAAATATATTTAATCTGTTGTAGAAAAAAAAAAACAATTATAAATGGAAAAATATCCGAATACATACTTAAATATGTAAAATTATCGAATGTTTTAAAAGCATAGTGTGAATTATTCGCTTTCGGAAGTACCTGGTTATTAACTCAGTTATTAATTAATTAATAAAGTTAATTATATTCAATTATAGGTTAAGACTTATTTTATACTGGAATTATTGTTTTTTTTTTATAGTTTATATTCATCTGTGCCTAAATGGAAAAGGGTATGTAAAAGGAATCAAATGTATAGCTATTAAATGGTGATTGTGATTTTATATATTTTTATATTGTTATATTTTTATACACGTTTTTTATAATAAAAGGTTCGTTTTACAATATGTTTGGCTTTTTTTTTTTTTTTTTTTTATCCTGGCTCGGCAAAGTGACTACGCTACACCTGATGGTAAGTCTAGCGCAATCCAAGAATATTGTCGACCAACGATAAACAATGTGTCCATCGTTGGTCGGCAAGATCATGCCGGCCTGCCAAAGGGCCAAGGGGGAGGGGAAGGAAAAAGGGATGGGAAAAGGGTGAGGATCAGGGGGCAAGCCCCTGGGGAGAACCGGATATACACTGGCTGACCCTGGAACGCGACCCACACGAGGTGGGCCACTATGGCAGGTTTTAGCACCAGTGTACGGTGGTCGCTATCCGGTCGGATACAAGTATCCTCCCACCAGCTGGCTGGCTGGCAGCTGGCACCAGGCTGTTTGATTTATTCGACAAAATCTTCTTAAAGCGAAGCAGCGTTTGTAAACATGTTATTTTTTTATTTATTTAATTCAGTGACGAGTCGAGCAAGTAACTACCCTGATGGTAAACGCCACGCTTGCCCATAAACAGAAGCAATACCACACAGAACTTTGAATTAAAAAGCACTGCAGGTGGCCAGAGGCCGTCTGGGTAGTTACCACCGCTTTGTCTATTTCTGCCGCCAAGCAACTGTGTGTAAGCACTGTTGTGTTTCGGTTTGAAGGACATTAAAGTCAGTGAAATTACTGGGCATTATGAAACTTAAAATCTTATGTCTCGGGGTGACGGGCGCAGTTCAGTGTCATACAGTGCTTTGTAGGTAATTTAAAGTTCTGTGTTGCTTCAGTTTATAGGCAGGCATGGCGCTTACCATCAGGCGGGCGTCTTGCTCGTCACGTTTTTGAATCAAATAAAAAATAATCTATTACAATTATACATGTTGGTAAGGACTATATTTTTAAACTATTAAAATGCTTAGCATCGAAACAATTAGAGATGTGCCGACTAGTCGGCGACTATTCGGTTAAGCCGACTATCCGGTCACTATTGTAGTCGGCGACTATTCGGCAAAGAGCGCCGACTATCCAACTTCTTACACTTCTTAAAATATCCATACACGAGACTTTCTTTTTAACATGATAAAATTTTAATTGAGCTCTTTCAATTTAATAAACAATACCGGTATTATCTTTACACAAAAAATTTTTTTTACACAATAACACCGCTCTGAACATACAGAAGCAAAAATCAAGAAACAATGCGACGTAAACAAAATAGATTAGCTATAAACGAAACGTCACGGATATCCCCGAAACGGTGATCGGCTCGGCCGACTAGTCGGCCGATTAGTCGGCCTCTTTACAACCGACTAATCGGCTAGTCGGCTAGTCGGCCAAAGTCATAATCGGCACATCTCTAGAAACAATACGTTCTTGCCTAAACCTCAGCACAATTGCAATCACAAACGAATGCATTAAACTTTAATTTTCCTAATTTGTTCAGTGAAAACTAAACGGTACTTCGTAATTGATTCTTGCATAGTAATGAATCTGTCAATCAGGGAAGCCTAAGCGTTGTTTCAGAAGTTCAGTGTCGGTGAATTACGAAGTCGGGTTTCTTGGACATTACCTATGTTGAAGTTATTTAGTGTATACGTTTTGCTTTTTGGGTAGGTAACTTGTACATTATTTGGCGTTAGGTAGTTTAGAAGATTGGTATTCTATATATGGTAGGTAGCTGGTGGTAAGATATTCATATCCACCCGGATAGCGATCACCGTACACGTGGTGTCAAAACCTGCCATAGTGACCCACACACCTTAGTTTTCCTGAGGGGCTTGCGGCATGACTTGATGGTTGGTTGGGGCGGATATAGGGGTACATCCTTGTATCCCCGTGCCTGCGTCGGTCATTCGCCTATCCTGTCGCAGGCCCTTCGAATTACTTCTTTCCTCTTCAGAGTCTGAAGAAGCATTTATACAGGCCGGGATGATTCTGTGACCACCAATAAACGCATTGTTTGTTGGTCGCTTTAATGTCCTTCAAACCAATACACAACAGTGTTTATACACGGCGAATTAGACAAAGCAGTGGTACCAATTCAGACGGACTCTTGCATAGCAGAGACCTTGTGAATACTTAAGAGTATAAATAGGAAATGTGTTTGTAATTCATAAATTAATGCAATATGATTGCTGCAGTAAACAGGGTTATTTTTAAAACACTGACAACCTCGCAGGGCCATATAGCTGACCCCATAAGGAACAACGAGTTTGTTGTTTGTTCCACGAGTTTGGACATAACTCAATACATAAGAAAAAAAATGATTTTACAAGTTTTTGTTGTGTAGTGTTTGTGTTCGTACGTCTACACTCTACGTTTCAGTCATAAACGAACGACCCGACGCGCGCTCGCGCGCGTGCTATAGTGAAATCAGCTGACGGCTGGGTGTAGGTATTATCGATCGATACGGCGCGGCCGGCCGGTCATTGAAATGACGCGTGCGCCCGCGTGTATTACGTAATCTGCGATGCGCGCAGAGCGTAGGCAACATTCAAGACGGAAATTAAATTCATAATTATTTTTGTATGAGAATAAAATCTAACAAATTATGAAAAACGTAGAACAAAAGTAGTAGCAAATGACCTTAGGAATCTACTACTGCGAGGTTGTCAGTGTTTTAAAAATAACCCTGTATATCCAGTCATATATCAGAAGACATGTATTTTTACACGCTTTTTATTAACTTCACCTGTATGTTTGTTTGTATGTTTGTAAAGGAGTCGGTCCTTTGGGCGCGATTTTGACCCACTTTAAACGGACAGATTTCGTTCAAACTTTGTAGATTTATCGAGGACCGATAACAATACACTAATTTAATAAAAAAAAAAAAAATATTAATAATAATAAAATAATAATAATAATTTAATTTAATTAATTATTGATATTCGGGTTGGAAATTAAAATTGTACTCTCTGGATCTTCGTTAATTATAGGGAATATCGTAGTATCTAAGAGCGTCAATAGATGGCGCTTTTTTGATATTCGGGTTTAAAATTAAAATTATACTCTCTGCTACGATATATTTTTATTTTAACTAAAAAGTTTAAAATAAATAATAGTTTAAAAAAACTAAAAACACGCTTTTATAGAAAGTCTAACTAAAAAAATAGAATATAAATTTGAAGAATACAATGTATTTTATTGTAAAAAAAAGCGTGGGGTGCTTTTTAAGATACTATCTAAATGATAATCCTTCTACTCATATCTGTCAATACAATAAAATATATAACTATTGACACCATGCACCCCACGCGTTTTTTACAATAAAATACATTGTATTCTTCAAATTTATTTTCAATTTTTTTAGTTAGACTTTCTATAAAAGCGTGTTTTTAGTTTTTTTAAACTATTATTTTTTTAAAAGCATTTCCAGCACGAATGCAACGTCATCAATCCTTCGTGATGTCAGTCATAGTAAGGAACTTCAACTGGTTGTAATAGACACGCTTCATGAGATGAGGCGACGTGACATCACATGCATTGCGGTCATCAGCGACACAGTGTATCTGGGCGTCTTCGATGGAGGGCTGTTCAAGACAATGGGGAATGTGCCCTTTATCATGGTAATAGAGAATTTTACATAATACACATATACACTACTTTATTGTTTCGCTGGCAACTGAATACAATAAAAATACTATGCGTGCCAAATAAGAATAGGACTGTCAAGACGCCATTTTGTTCAGCAATACGCGCAAACTTCATTACCAAGGTGTATGGTGTGCCAAAAAATCAGTAAACAAATTATATTCAGTTTAAATGTTTACTGTACGCTTTTTTGGTATTTCTAATACATTTCACGCCAAATTCATTATAAATAAGTAGGATTTCAAAGAAAAAGCATATTTATAAAAATAACAATAACAAGGAAGTCCAGTAGGCAACAGATATAAGACATACGCGCGTATACACGAAAGCGTAGCTAACGGCACACTGGTAGCTTCTCAATAGCGTCACAAAATTGTGTCATATTAGGGTGATGTAGCATTAACTGTGTATTTGTTCATTTTTTAAACTCTTTCCATACAGTTCCATAATTAATTTATCCAAAATTATCCATTAATAAAATTCAAGAATAGTATTTATTAAATTAATATAATTATTATACAATAATTAAATCTATATCTATTAATAATAAAAAATATATGAAATTTCTTTTTTGCACTTTTTTTTGCTAGCAGTACTACTTTGACAGTTATTGTGTGAAGTTGGCAGCAAACGCGATCCTATTCTTATTTGGCACGCATAGTACGTAAAAATAGACTTTTGTCGTGTCTATTGACTCAGTTTTCCTTGAATGTAGGGGAGGCTGGGGTTAATAGAAACGTTTTTGAGAACATGGTATCGTGTGACTTTATTGTATAGTCTATAGATTTGGTTATGGCTCTATTTACGGCTAGGATAGCTTATTATATATTAGAATGGTTATTTTATATTAATTAGTTAGAAGCTATATAAAATACGTTGCCTGGATTTTGAGAAAATGTCGCTCAAAAATCCTGTATAGTCGCTCAAAAGTCCGTTCTATTCCCCGTTAAGCTACATTCTTTTGGTTATAGCATAGGCCGGCAAACGAGCAAGTGGGTCACCTGATGGTAAGTGATCTCCACCGTATATGTACGCTCATAAAACTAGAAGAATCATGGGCGCGTTGCCGGCGGAAAGGGATAATTAGGGATTAGGAACGGGAGGGGGATTTGGGCCTCTGGATATCCCACTCATCGTACGAAACGCAGCAGCAAATCGCTACTTTTCGGTTTTCTGTGAGACAGTGGTAACGACCGGGTCGAGCCGGCCCATACATGCTGTAGACAAAACTGTCTACAGCGTGGCTCTACCACTCATATACTATCGCCGCCTCTAGAATGATTATAGATTTATTGAAGCACTATTATTCTAGACTATAGTGGGAGAAGATGAAGACTTGCTATCACCTAATTTCAACACTCTGGAGTCATTGCGAGAAGCGAAGAGGGACGGTTGCAATATATACGTTATTATTTTAGCAAATGGTATTCAAGTGTCTAGACTACTAAAGTTTGGAGACAGGTAAGTAAGTAGGGATCTCATCTCAGCCTAAGGCCTTACACTGATGGAAGTAGAACTCCCTCCTATGAGCCATAGCCAAAATAATATATCTACTTCTAAAAAACTTATTGAAAAAAAAACATGAAAATACTTTTTAAAAACTGCCTCACCGGAGATACGGACTCTACAGTCTACAGCTTCAGCTACGTGATTATGATGATGTAGAAGTATTAGATTTTCCTGCTAAAAATAAGGAAGACTATTCTTTACCGGATACCCCATACTTTTTCATGATAGTAACGAGGAAGTAGGTCCATTGATGGTAAGTGATTTCTGCCAACCATGAACACAATACGAGAAAGTCCATGAAAGGTATAGGCAAAAAGGAATAGGAAAGGCTTATTTTTTATCACATGTGTTTTTTTTTCAGACATCGTATTTTAAACACGCGAGCCAAATACATATTGCTCCACGATTTAAGGCTGTTCCACAGCGAACTTCATTATCTTTGGAAGAGAATCGTTAACGTGATATTTATTAAGCAACACACGAAGATAATAGGAAATGCGAAAAGCAAAGCTTGGTTTGATCTGCTAACTGTACCTTTTCCTAATCCGATAAAGGTGTGTTTTTGACCATATATTGTTATCTATATTGTCTGTGACCTATGATAATCAAGTAAATTTAAGTAATGTTGATCTTGATATTGAATACATAAATAATTTCACAATTTGTATATCCAATATTTAAACCCTTCGGTTCGACCCCACCCCAATCAAATAGGACAGACTTGCCTTTTTCTTATCTGAGCACGGCAAAGTGACTGCACTGCACCTGATGGTAAGTGCAGTGCAGTCCAAGAAAACCAGCGACCACCGTAAACAAGGAGTTTATCAGTGGTCACCAGAAGCATGCCAGCCTGTATAAATAATAACTACACTTTGAAGAGGGGAGAAACAATCGAGGAGCCTGCGGACAAGCGGATGATCGATGCAGGCACAGAAATACGATGATGTACCCCTATACCCGCCCCAACCAACCATAAAGTCATGTCGCAAGACCCTCGAGAGAATCGGATATACACTGGCTGATCCTGGAACGCGATCCACACAAGGTGTGTACGTCACCAAAGCAGGTTTTAACATCATGTGTACGGTGGCCGCTATACGGGCGGATAGGAATATCCTACCATGAGCAAAAAAAAGCCTAACAGTGAAAAAGAACGCTGATTCAAGTTATCAGCAGTATCATATTTACATTACAATTTCTTCTTAGGGTGTGCTGGTACCGCGAAGAGTTGATATCTGGAGAAATGGCAGATTCCACTACAACAGGTCTTTGTTTACTGACAAAACCTACAACCTCTACGGCCAAGAATTGAATGTGGTATATTTAGACCACGTACCTTCTGTGGTGGTCACTCGTAACAACGAAAGTAGTAAAACTGGAGGAGTTGAGGTCGAGGTAACTTTTATATGATTTCACGGTTATGATGTTGGTAAATGAATGATCTAAGATTAAGCGGGTGCACTAACCTTGCCAAATATTACTAAACCACCTGTTAAAAAGGTTTATAAAGTGGCAGTGCCATGTTGTAGCCCCTCTTGTCGCCAACAGGATTGGGCCGGCTCGACCGCGTTTAATAACGCAGCGTTGTTACCACCCAACAAACAATAAGCGCCGAAGCTACTGCGAGTGGGTACCCTAATAAATGAAATTTATCTTTGCAGATTTTCAATACCCTATCAGAACAAATGCACTTCAAAGTAAACATGTATCAGCCGATGCACGCAGAGCTTCACAAATGGGGCCAGAAGCAGGCCAACGGTTCATACTCTGGTTTAATTGGTGAAATGGTTAGCGGTAGAGCCGACGCAGCTCTTGGTAACCTCAAATATACACCCTACCATCTTGAATTCATGGATCTAAGTATACCATACACGACTCAATGCTGGACATTTCTGACGCCAGAAGCATTGACTGATAATTCTTGGAAGACTTTGATTTTGCCCTTCAAGTAAGGAAAATTTGTTATGTATCAAAAAACTAACGGTTAGGGCTCCTGTTTAAAGAGTGGTTATGCCATATTCCCCCTATCTGATTTAATGCGTGTTGGTTTGAAATTCTTGTGCAGAATTCGACTGCACCTCAGGCCAATGACCTTGATGATTTGTCTTACAAAAATCTAGAGGAATAGAGGTATCGCACGACTTAGATGGGCATCACACATATATTTTTTATGTACAACGATTAGTTTAGCTGTTTTCTCAGAATTGGCTTGTAGCTTCATTTTAAACGCATTAAAGAAGGAGGAGGTTCTCAGACCAGCGTGTTTTATTTTTGCATCGTTCGGTGCCTACATCGATTTCTCTGCCAATGGTGAACAGATTCTGTTAAAAATATATATACGATAGAGTTTAGATACATCGTAGTCCCATATAAACTAGGTTATGATCTAATGACCGAGTAGGGAGTAAAAAATAAATAAACTACTCAATGGATAACAGCCTGCACGTCGCTGTTGTGCAATTTCACTTGGCCTGCACCGGCACCGCACCGACTACAAAAAGACATCAAGATATTGATATTTTTTATTTATCATTTAGCCTTGGTTACAGCCTGAGTCAGATATGTGTGCTCTGCGGACTGGGATCAATCCTGCGACCTCCGCCTTGGCAGTGCATTTATCGCCGCAAGCAAAAATAATTATAAAAAATGCATCGACATATAAAAAAAAAATTATATGTCGATGAAAAAATGGTTTAATGTTATTTTCGAATCAATCAAAATAATCAATATAGCTTTATCTTTATTTCAGATGGAACATGTGGATTGCTGTTTTACTTCTTTTATTAATAACTGGATCAATATTTCATGCGATGGCGAGATATTATATGCATCTCCAAGATTATAGACACGATCACGATATAACTCCGAAAAAAGGAAAAAATTATAAATTACAACCCGAAGATGACGGTTGGTACCTTTGTATTACATAAATGGTCAGTATTTCGCAGATTAAAAAACGATCGAGCTCAAAAAAGCTTGACTAATCGCATTATTGATTTCAACGATATCGAATTTTCACAAATCATATGCGGAACTATGTCGGTGCCGTTAGCAAAATGTGAACGCACTCGTTACACGTCTGCCTACCCTTGCGAAGTAAAACGTGTTATAACCAACACGAGCCTAATGTTAGGTACTTATCACGAAATACCGAGAAATATCCGATATTTGCAAAGGCTTAAACCAACAGCACTACCGAGCGGAATGCAGACTTTTATTTATTTTGCAGATACAAAACCCGCCGGACTGTATGTGTTTAGCGAAATAATAAACAGCATTCTCTACACTTACGGAATGTTACTCGTCGTCTCATTACCAAGGTTACCGACCGGCTGGTCTATAAGATTGCTCACCGGATGGTACTGGATGTATTGCATACTCCTTGTAGTGTCCTATAGAGCTAGTATGACGGCTATTTTAGCTAACCCAGCCCCAAGAGTTACCATAGACACGTTGCAAGAATTAGCTGATAGCAAAGTGACCTGCGGCGGTTGGGGTATCGAAACAAAGAAGTTCTTTCAAGACTCCTTAGATGATCTAGGACAGAAGATCAGCGATAGATTTGAAACGATCGATGATCCTAATGACGCGGCAAATCGCGTTGCACAAGGAGTGTACGCGTATTATGATAATAGTAACTTTTTAAAATACATTAGTGTGAAAAGAAAAAGTGGAATAACTATGGAATCAGATAACTCAACAACTAATTCCAGTGTGACGTCGCCCAAAACTGATGAAAGGAACTTGCATATAATGTCAGATTGCGTGGTCAACATACCTATATCTATAGGCTTTCATAAAAATTCTCCTTTTAAACCACTAGCAGATGTTTATATCCAAAGAATAGTTGAAGTTGGTTTGGTTGAAAAATGGTTAAACGACGCCATGCACCCTATAAGGGCACTAGAAACAAATGATGAAGAAATCAAAGCACTAATGAATTTGAAAAAGCTCTATGGGGCATTCATAGCTTTAGCGATTGGGTATTTTTTAAGTGCCCTTTGTCTTATTGGGGAGATAATACACTGGAATTGTGTAGTCAAGAAGGACCCAAAATTTGACAAATATGCTTTAGATGAGTATTATAGAAATAAGAAGAAGTAGTTGGTTTGTTGTAATTTAATTATTTACAATAATCTATTAAAATAATAATTGGTTAAGAACTTTCAGAAATAAATAGTTGTTCAGTCATAATAAAGTCTTTTAGTGTTATAGTTCTTTGTTTCTACAATCCTATATTATAAATTGTTCACATGATTATATATTTTAATAAATCTCAAATTAATACTATTACCAGAAGTTAGTGTTTAAAACATATATTACAATGCATTTAACTATAAAATATTTCTCGTCAACTTAATAACAAGGAACATTACTATTACAAAAAATCTAAGTACTTTTTGAGCCAAAAATAAGTTTCTTTTTGTATATCAATACTCAATCTTATACTAAAGTTTTAATTATTTCATATTTGTGAAGTTCTCATTATTATGAAATTACAAATTGGTTTAGAACATTAATTACAATATCAATTGACATAATTCATAATTAAAACCTAAATTATACAAATATCATTTTTGTTCAGGATTAAATTCAGGAGGTTGGGCTCCTTCAGGGGCATTCTCTAGTATCCATTGGTGCTGCAACACATTTACTAACGGCATCCGTTCCTCCGGGTTTATCACCAGTAATTTCCCCATCAAATCTTTTGCTTTATCCGAAATATATTCAGGGTATTTAATAATAACATATCTTATTTTCCTATATGTTTGATGAGAGTCCTTAGCATCAAACGGAGGCAATCCAACAAGTAATTCATAACACAATACTCCGAGACTCCATATATCAACTGCATAACTGTGTGGCTTTCCTTCTATCATTTCTGGAGACAAGTAATCTAATGTACCACAAAGAGTCATCCTCCTTGAAGATGGTGAGTGTACAGACCACCCGAAGTCAGCTATCTTCAACTCCCAGTTATGTCCTATGAGTAGGTTCTCTGGCTTAATGTCTCTGTGTATGACTTTCTTTGTGTGACAGTATACTAGGGCTTTTGTCAAATCTCTGATGTATATAGCAGCAGTTTTCTCGTCGAAACGGCCACGCTCCTTTAGTAATTTATACAGAGCGCCGTGTTTAGCGTATTCCAGTATTAAATATATTCGTTTTTCGTCGTGGAAGTACCCATACATGCGCAGTATGTTCGGATGGCGTAACCTGCACTGTATCTCAACTTCGCGTCGGACCTGGTGCTCTATTTCGGAGTCCAATATCTGACTTTTGAACAAAACTTTTAAAGCTACCACATAGTGAGATTCTTTCTCTCGCGCTAAGTATACGTTTCCAAATTTACCTTTGCCAAGCGGTCGTCCCAAATCGAAGTCTGACAGCGACCATGTTTTCTTCTTATCGTCCTTCTTTAACTCATTTTTCGTGGACATTGGTTGTTCTTTAAGCTCCGTTGCTTTTGTACACAAAGGACGATTTACAGGAACAGCTGGGATTTTAAACGTGTCAATAGGTAATTTTAGCGCGTTCGCGGAGCACCCACAAGCAGACCGGCCTGCGGTCGGCGGACGATTCTCCTTACAACCACATTTCGGGATGTTCATCGTCACAAAAAAAAACAATAAAACTTTTTCAAACAATTATTTACACTTCAGCAACAGTTCTAATTTCACGATGATATTCAAAGATTAACGTATTTTCTTGCGACAACGGGATTCAACTTTGGGTGACCAATTTATTGATATCATTTTTGAAGTACTATATTTTTGGCAATGTAAACTGCTTTATGAATTCGAAATAAGTCAATTTATATTACTTAGGTAACTGTTTAAATCAAATGTTTGTTGCTGTAACAATTTAGTAACAATACGTAACTATTTGATTTTGCATTCATTAAATGAGTATTTTTACGGTAAATTAATTTTTATTTCTAAGTAGGCAGTGTTTACTTATAATACTTTGTTTTATTTGTTATTTGTTGGTATTTGCAAAATAAGTTTATAAATTACAAAGCAGTTTTCACTTTACTAACGGTACGGTTTTTACTTTACATTGTGAGTTTGCGACGTCTCACGTCACTCCTCGCAACCAGCTGTTTAGCTGTCAAGACGTAATCCATAAAAAGGATTTTGCATTTTTGCAGTGTTTTCTCTAGATTTCTCACATTCTGATTAATCTTAGCTGTAAACATAATTACTGGATAAATAAGCTTTTTATAGAAAGCCAACAAATAGGTTTTCATAATTTATTTGACAAAAGTAACGTTACCTCTCGGAACCTATATAATTGTAAGTAAATATTTATCTATCTTATTTCCAGGATGAAAAATTATATACATTCTTATTTATAAAATGAAACAGAACATATTAGTGTTCAGAGTACGCTCTTTTCCCAAAACAAAACAATTGCTAAACAATATTTTTAAGGTTAGGAATATGCATTTTGTGTTTCTTGTGCAGAAGAAAATCAGTAGTAAGATGTATTTAATTAATTCTCATTTTTCTACTAAATCATTGTGAGGAATCTCAATGTAATCTAATATCAATGAATGTTGCGAATGTACACATACAAATATTTATTTTGGGTTTGTATGAAATGGATATCCTCACTGAGCTATCTGTACTCAGTGAAGATGTCCGTCATATGTAGACTGTTTGTGTACTCTTTTCGTGTGCAGCGACTAAGCGCAATGCACAATGCGCGGTGCACTTTAAAATCTATGCATAATATGATGTGTTATGGTGTGGTTAGTCTACATAGTAAAATATTGCCATGCTTCATTTCAATACAGATTGCTGGTCATATTTACCATATTATCCACCTTCCTCGACATCCTCAACTACAGGGGCTTATGAGAATTTATTTAAATGCTATATTTATGTGTAAACTTGATTTATTTCTGATTCTTTATTTTTAAGTAGGTTTCAGAACTGTTGGCTAACTTGATAGTAAGTGGTTACTGGTTACCATAGTCTATAGGTATAATCATAGTAGGGCTATAGCAATTCTGTTGTCATTTTTTTATAGCCAAGGCCATTAAACAGGCAAGTGAATCACCTGATGGTAAGCAATCTCTACCACCAATGACTGCCCACTATAGCAAAATACCTACTGTAAAATACATATGCCTTGTTAGGAATGAATTAACAAAGGAAAGTTTTTGTTACCTAGATTTACACTATTATTATTGTTTTGTTTTCTAGGATCCATCATGTCTGATGATGCAGAACAACAAGCTGACGAAATAGAAGTCCTGAAATCCATTTACGAAGGAGATGAAAACTTTAAACAAGTAGACTCTAAAACCTATCAATACAAGGTGTATTTTTTTTAAGATATGGCCAAATAATAATCTTAAGGCTACATTCCCATAAATCTTGATTCTGTCAATTGAGGCAACATTATATTTGGACTGCATGGTACTTAACATCAAGATCAATGTAGTCGCTCTGCTGGTTACTTTTCCGTTAGCCGGGTGCAAACGAATTGATCCAACTCAGACTGATTAGATTAGAAGGCTCTGCTTCTCTTTGCTCCTGCCTTAGTGTTCATGGTTATTTTTTTTAACAATCCAAAACCACTGTCAGATTCATTTAAGATTGCAAATCCCACTGACCAGTTGGGTTATGCAACCGGCTAACGGAAAAGTACCCTTTGCATGCCAAATAAATTATATGGTTGGTTCATTATATTTGGACTGCAATGTTCTTACCATCAGGGGAAAAGTAGAATATTAAAAAGACACATAATCAGAAAGTAAAGACATTAAAAGTTGTATTTTTCTATATTTCTAGTATGTTGATGGTGACAAATCTTTTATTCTGGAGATCTCATGGGGCCCCACATATCCAACAGACAAGCCCAAACTCAACTTAGAAATATTTTACAATCAAACATTGTAAGTATTATCATTTTGCTACGTCTTTCATAATGCTTTACTAGAGCATCAAAATTGGAAAAATCCAAACAACACAATTGAATCCTTACGTATAAAATTTCTTGATTAAGTAATGTTTATAAGTAAAGCCCTTGTTTTTAAATTGGCTAGTATTTTTTTTATCAGTATTTATACATTCCTATGCCTACACCATCCCCAAAGGGCAGATGTGTGATGAGTATACCCACTGTTTGTCAAGCTTATTGCCTACCCATGATGTGATTGATATATGTCGATCCTACCTATCGCCATATTGGGTACATAGGAATTGTGACTGTCCAACCTGGAACTTCACTGATTACTTATGCTGTCATTAAGCTAATTTGTATTCTAAAATTGAATGACAACACTGTCAGTACTGGATTTTTAATATTTACTTTCTTGTATAGCTGCTGATTGTGAAAAGTATCACCATTATATCGGCCCTAAGTGTTCCTAAAGTACTGACTATTTACTAGAGGCAGCATTTTCAGTATAACTGGACACCCATTATCTATTAAAACTAGAGTCAGTCTTAATATTATTGTCAATAAAATAAAAAAATTGAAATAGTCAATTTGTGATTTGTGTTTTATATGAGTGTTTTTGTATTTTTTTAGATTACCCTCAGTAAAAGAAAAGATCTTGTCAATAGTGAACACAGAAGCCGAACAATGGCTGGGCTGTGCAATGACGTACACTCTGTTTGAATGTCTGAAGGAGAAAGTGGCGGAAATTCTAGCAGAGCAGACTGAGGAAGCTGTTGTGTCATCAAGAGTTGAGAAGATTGCTATTGATGATCAGGTGAGATTTCAGATTTTAAGCCCATGCCAAATAAATGACAAATAAAAATACATATTATAGTTTTTTTGGGGGCATTGGCCAATAGCTGGCTAAGCAAATTGATTCTTACACTGCGTAAAATGTTTGTTTTACATACCAATATTGTTGATTATACATAGCGGTCTTATGAGACCATAAACCTGTCATTTTCCCTCACACAACTTGTATTTTAGTGTAGGAATAAGAATGTGCGTGATTCTAGGGTGTATTTATAAGATTGTAAATACTAGGTTACAATGGTTCAGAAATATGCGAGCAAGAAACGGGTATTAATATTGTTATAAATAAAATATTTATGGTTTTTATTCAATTTTATTTACAAATGATATTGTAAAATAAGGGTGTGCAGTTAATAGGCTGAATTCCGGCAAAGCGCACCTTCACTCTGACAATGCAAAATACTGAAATTGACTTCTCTCTATTGCGTATCCAATAATAGCATTACAATACATTACAGACGGATTCAAAGAAACCAGAGAAAAAGGAGCAACTAACGAAAGCGCAGAAGCGTCGAGCGTGGGACAAAGCTGTAGTGGGAAGTGGTGGGGAGAAGCCGCGCGGGTGGGACTGGGTCGATATCGTGAAGCATCTCTCACATGTACCGCACCAGTCCTCATGACAGTTGCAGGCATAGTTGATAGAGTACAGCGGGCTGGACACTGACAGTACACCACGCTTTGTACCCAACAAACAGAGAAGGCTACGGAGACTTATGAGGTCTTTGAGGAATTTTAATATTTGAAATTGGTATATTTTTTGTAGTTTGTTTCCTTAAATATTTTTTTATGTACGCAGTCTGAGGCCTGCTATTGCCTAAACTTAAAATAAGCAAAGCTGCCAGTAGCTCTTTCAACTAACTCCCACAGATTATATAAAATTAATGTAAAACTTTGATTAAAGTAAAACTATGATCCAGAAATTTTGATTTTGGTTCATTTTAAATTGTATGTGAGAGTAGGATACAAAGAATATACAATTGGTGGTCTAATTGGCAACAATTGTATCCAGAACTGTACAATTGTACAGTTTATGTATCCAGTTATATAATCTAGCAGCTCTAAAACATAATTTCGATACTTAAGACAGTCATATCAGTCTCTTATACGACTATGGATGCTATTGTCATTTGTTATGCCTGTTTCACATGAAGGTAGTCAATAAGACAGTTCGAGTAGCAGTTTAAAACAGCGACTGTTAGTTGTACATGTTGTTATTATCAGGTTGCAATGACATAAGAGTGTATAATGAGATGAACAGATCGTATAAATGAATATTTCTAAAGATTAAAATAAAATTAACGATGAAAATATTTCTCTAAAGTGTGTTCAAATTGTACTACCATAAAATATGTGTTGTCTCATTTCACTGCCCTCATGTGAAATAGCCATTAGTCTTACCCTATGCTGTACCACTGTACATAATTATTATTTTTATATATATCATGCAATTATAATTACGAAACTTACGTCGAATTAGTTTCACTAGTAAAAGTTTTTCTAACAAGATTTCATTTAGTAGAAATATAAATCTCAAGTGTCTACATAATATTAGTGAAAACAATATGAAGTAATGTATTGTAGGAACAGATTAATGCTTTAGAGATATCGCAATAATAATATTTAAATTGTTCCTAGATTATGTATTAATACGTTGTAACCCTTGACACAACTGCGTGGCACTACCGGCAGCGCCAGGAACTCTTTTTCAGAAAATTTTATGGATAAATAAATAAATTTAGTGTAATTGCCGAGCGTATTTTGATAATGCTATGTATATATTAGTTGATATGGAATTTTATACAAAGTTTTTTTTTGTACTGACTTGTCATAAGCACTATTTTGGCTATTATTATAATTGGCTCCATCATTAATAAATTATTTCATTTTATAATGACTTTTTACGTTTACGCGAATATTAGCCATTGAAATAAAACTTATTAAAATGGTTTTTATCGCGTGCGAGCCCACCCCGTGACCACGAAGGCTGAAAAGCTTTCGAAACGTCGGGATCAAAATTATTAAAAAGTCGCGATAAAATCCGTTTAAATTAGTTTTATTTCATTTCATACCGCCAGTGCCATGGGTAAAATATAAACTATGACAAATATATTTTATTATTATTTATGTTTCCTATGAAAATTAAATTTCTCTATATCCATTTGATATTGATGCTTGCCGGCTCGCTGTACTGGCGTGGCTGGCGCATTAGTCATCGTAGTTATAACTTATTTTACAATTATGAACACAACAACACTAACTACACACTGGCCTAGTGTAGTAGTAACTGTAGTAGTGTTACAGAAACATCCATTTACTCATGGAACTACTGCAGCGTAGAACTTCTCGGGTAATAAACCTACCAATATCACTACTGGTAGTGGTTGTGTCACCGGGGATGTTATTACTAAAGTATACGAGCAGTAAGGATTGTATTCTCGCTGTGTTTAAAGAACATGTCCGTATTCCGAGAAGACTTGCGTATGTAAGATTGCAATACTATGTTGAGTAAGGCATTTTTTTAATATCAAAAGTTGACAAATGAGCAAGTCACCTTATGGTAAGTGATCTCCGCCGCCCATAATACCAGAAGAATCGTGGTCACGTTGCCAACTTTAAAGGAAAGGGATTGGGAAGGGGAGTATTTGGGCCTCCGGATATCACACACCGTATGAAATGCAGCAGCAAGCTGCTACTTTACGTCGGTTTTCTGTGGTAACGATGCCATCGATCGGCTCATGCATGCTGTAGACAAAACTCTACAGTGTGACTCTACCACTGAAGAATTTATTTCACACTGCATTCTTTATGGTTTCATTATTTATGGTTGAAAAAAAATGGCGAGGATGTGAAACAAGCTTATAGGTGATAGTGTTTCTTCATAGTGTTTTCCATCATATTCCACATACACTGCCTAATCCAGTGTTTCCCAACCTTTTTTAGACCATGCCCCACCTTAACATTTTTTTGTTAAATTTGTCACCGATATCTAGCATTGTATTTAAATAACACAAAGCGAAAGGGTTGAAGTCGTGTCGAGTCCATTTTTAAACTGCCCCCGTAACTATCAAATTGCCCCCCTGTGGAGCGTGGGCTCCACGTTGGGAAACACTGGCCTAATATGTTTTTTTTATTTTTATTGTAGAATGGTGTCAAAGCTTTTTATCATTATAAATGTATTATATTGAATGAAATAATAGTCTATGCTGTATATTATTGTGATTGAGAACCGCAGTTCAGTGCCACGCAGAACTTTGTTAATTAAGGTTGTGTGTAGTGCTTTGCTGTTGTTTATGGGCAGGCGTGTTGCTTACGATTAGCTATAAAAATTGGCTTTTCATCAAAATTCTCTTGCTACAGGTAGTTATGGTATAATTTTGACAGTGCGTTCGATCTCTTATTTCAATTAATTCCTAAACTAGTTGGACCTACTTACGCAAACAGAAACCAACCCACAGCAAGTTCAAATGGAGATACTGATTTTGTTTTAATAAATTCAATAATTTAAATCTTATCTCGTAGTTTCTTAGAAAATCGGGCATGAAATATATTCCATGTAGGTACGATTTTGCAAATTCCGGTTCTCCGGATATCTCACATACCGTACGAAACACAGCAGCAAGCCGCTACTTTACGTCGGTTTTCTGTGAGACAGTGGTAATGATGTGGTCAAGCAGGCCTATTTATGCTGTAGACAAAACTGTCTACAGCGAGGCTCTACTACTCATAAAAACAGTATTCTGGAAACCAGTGTTAATACTGCCGAATATTAGCTTTTTCAATCAGGTTATGAGGTACCTAATACTTATTTTAAAACGACGAATATGTATACATATGATTGTGCTAAATGTGTTTTAACTAGTAGCTAAAAGCTGTCGAATAAATGTCTAATAACTATTGGAACTGTCGACATTTGGTATTATTAAATGTGAATAATCCTTAATAATATATATTTATTAATTGCATTGTTTGTTTTATTCTTTACTCTGTGGTCAATATGGAGTAGAGCATTAATGGGCCATCTCGTAACAGTCGAGATGGCCATACGAAAGGCAGCAATAGCAGCAAGCCGCTACTTTACGTCGGTTTTCTGTAAGAAAGTAGTAAAGGCCCGGTCGAACCGGCCCATTTATGCCGTAGATAAACCTGTATACAGCGTGGCTCTACCAAACAGAAAACGTATACATGTACCTACATATTTTGTATGAAAGAGACAGCCTCCGAGGCGCAGTGGGCGAGTAGGTGGCTGCGAAGCGATGGGTTCGATTTCCGCGCCGAGTCGAATGTTTTGATTCGACAGATATTTTGTTTGGGGTCTGGGTGTTGTGGGACCGCAAGTCCCTCGTAGTTCCTGATACCCACGATACAGGTTTACCGAGTGTGGGGTCAGGATTATGTATGACTGTTGGATGTATTTATTTATTACTACCTTTTTGTTCGAACAGAATTAAAATTGGTTAAAAATAAGGACGCAACTTTACCAATATTGAAATCGTATGAGCTAAATTGGACGCATGGTGGGAATATCTCATTATCTCCCTCGCATGCCTGCCCCGTAGGAGCCATTGTGGACGGTGACGACAATAATCACGTCGCCCCTTCCACTAGATTTGAATAGCTTTCTAAGTGTGAAAATGTAGGTCAGATATTCATATTCACCTGGTTAGCGACCACCGTAGACATGGTGTTAAAACCTGCCATAGTGACCCACGCACCTTGTGTGGATCTCGTTCCAGAATCAGCCAGTGTATATCTAATTCTCCCGAGTGGCTTGCGACATGATTTGATGGTTGGTTTCTTTTCTCTTTTGACCATATTTTTAGGCAACCCTATAGGTATGTGTTCAGCAACACATTTTATACCCTAAAATATTTAAATCCGGTAAACAGATGGGTGAAGGTCAATGTTGCCCGGGATCTTAGACCACTTTGCCGTGCTCGCAATAAAAAAACTCGAATAATCTGTGAAAGCTGTTATTTGATCAATGAGTGTTTAAGAACAGCGCCACTCGTGCCATTATTTATTAATGGACAGAGATTCGGAAAAGACTTTCCTTAACAAATCTTTATATATATAATTCTTCTGTGAGTGTGTATGTTCCTGAACTTCTCTTAAACGACTGGACCGATTTTGATGAAATTTTTTGTGTGTGTTCAAGGGGATCTGAGAATGGTTTAGATTCACAATTTTGTCCGCTGGACAATGTTTTTTTAATTAATTTTTAATTTATTAGTAGTTGTTGATTTTGGAATGTTTTAGTATAAACCGGATGGTTGTCGTTGCGAAGCTTGCCGTGATGACGGGTCGTATAGCGTCTAGACTGGACAGGGACAGGACAGGGACAGGACAGTGAGACAGGACAGTAAGACAGGACAGTGAGACAGGACAGTGAGAAAGGACAGTGAGACAGGACAGTGAGACAGGACAGTGAGACAGGACAGTGAGACAGGACAGTGAGACAGGACAGTGAGACAGGACAGTGAGACAGGACAGTGAGACAGGACAGTGAGACAGGACAGTGAAACAGGACAGAGAGACATGACAGAGAGACATGACAGAGAGACATGACAGAGAGACAGGACAGTGAGACAGGACAGTGAGACAGGACAGTGAGAGGACAGTGAGACAGGACAGTGAGACCGGACAGTGAGACAGGACAGTGAGACAGGCCAGTGAGACAGGATAGTGAGACAGGACAGTGAGACAGGACAGTGAGACAGGACAGTGAGACAGGACAGTGAGACAGGACAGAGAGACATGACAGAGAGACAGGACAGTGAGACAGGACAGTGAGACAGGACAGTGAGACAAGACAGTGAGACAGGCCAGTGAGACAGGACAGTGAGACAGGACAGTGAGACAGGACAGTGAGACAGGACAGTGAGACAGGACAGAGAGACAGGACAGTGAGACAGGACAGGACAGGGACAGGAGGCGGGACGGGGACAGGACGGGGACGGGACGCGGACAGGACGGGGACAGGACGGGGACGGGACGGGGACAGGACTGTCCAACCGGAGGGAGGTGGGAGACGACCTGACTTAGGTCGTCGAAGTCAATTAAATGTGCGACGGGCTACCTCACGTGCAATGGCGCAGTACCTCACTTAATTGCATTTAATGTAAATAAAACATTTGTATTAAGTTTTGACCACATTTTACACAAATATATTATGTAGGTGATACGAAGTTCACCGGGTCATCTAGTTCTATATAAACTCTTTACAATATAAAAAACCTGATATTTTCCGTCGGAATATTCGATCACATTTTGACATATTGTGACGCCAAAAAATCAAAATTAATTTTAGTAAAATCAAACTTTATCAAAATCATGAAATTCACAAAGCAAGAGTGGTATACCCCAGCAGAAGTGGCCATCCATAACACAGCGTCTGACTGCTGGGTGTCTTTGAACGGTAAAGTGCTGGATATGACATCCTGGTTACAGGAACAGTTCACGCTTTGCAACTGTACGAAGACTTGTTCCTGCCAGCTGAAGAACTGGTACTGTGGGGATGATTGTGTGGAATACTGTCCTTGTTTCAAACGAGGGTTTAATTACTGTGATGGGAAAAGGGTAAATATTTTTTAATGGATTTTCAGCACAAGGTTAACGTTAAAAAATATAAAGTAACTGGTTATATTATAATGTTTAGGAGACCGGAGCATATAAAATTAAAAATTATTTATCGCCTTTTTGGTTTAGAAGTAGTGTTCATGAGCCAGGAGTCCATGGGTGCTAATATTCAGGCTCTCTAATTAACTGCCTTGGTGGCACAGTTGTATTGCGTACGTGGTACGACTGCTGTGCTGAGGTCTCTGGTTCGATCCCCGGGTTAAGTATAACATATATTCACAAGGTGGTAGGTCCCTCGTATTTGAGAGGTCTCTGGGTTGGTACTATCGCTTTGTCTATTTCTGCCGCCAAGCAACAGTAAGTACTCTTGTGTTTCGGCTTGAAGGACATTGAAGCCAATGAAATTACTGGGCATTATGAGCTTTAACATCTTATGTCTCGGGGTGACGAGCGAAGATCAACGGCATGCAGTGCTTTATAATTCAAAGTTCTGTGTGGTGTTGCTTTTATTTATGGGCAGGCACTTACCATTAAGCGACCGATTTGCTCTTCTCGTCATTTAATTCAATAAAAAAAAAAATTACAGCTAGCCATGACAATCCTTGCCTACGCCGGTAAGGATCTAAGCCACTGGTTCGTAGGAGACGAGTGGATGCGGTACACGCATCCTATCGTAGGTTCTACCACCACCTACCATTTGCATGGCCATCCGGCGAGTCAGTGCGTGGTGCCGTCGACCCGCTGGCGCCCGATGGGCAAGCCGTGGTGGTTGGACGAGACCAAAGTGGTAGGGAAGATGACGGCGAAGACGCGGCCGATACGGATTACTAATTCTTTGACAGGTACATATTTCGTGCAACATACATACAAATATTTACACCTGTTGCCCATATAGGCAGAGACAACGGACTTCCATCTGCTACGATCCTTACACACCTTTTTGGCCTCTGGCCTAAGAATGTTCGTCGAGGCCTTCCTCTCCCAACTGTACCATTTTCACTCGCCATGTATAATTGTTTCGTTAATTTGGGTAGATTCCTAATTTAGATGTGAGTATTAAGTGTGTGTTTGTTAGCACTCCTGTGTTATGTACTATCCCCCTGCTGAGCGCTGGCGTTCTCTACTAACGAAAAGGATCAGGCCTATCTTTGACCATCCTGGCCTAATAAAGGGTGGTAGTCTTTAAGTATCTTCGAAATTCTCATGGAGATTTTTTAGGTACGTAAGCTTCTTCTCGGTAAATTTCGTTAATCTTAAAGAGAGTTTTAACAGTGATTGATGTAACTACACACAATAAATCGAAAATTCAGCTGTCCATGCTATGGAATGAAAGCTGAAACCTTCGTTAATGGCCACCGTACATACTGGAGATATTAAAATGATAAAATTGTACCTGAATGTTGCGTAATGTCTACGATAAATTGTGATAAAATGCTCGATATATCAGGATCTACAGTAACTCTAGAAGTGTGCTCAGAGGAAACTATATACCAAATCATGATGCGATATCTCCCCCACAACTCTCACATGATGTCATACACCTGGAGGTACCTGGGCAAACGCATCCGCTTGAATAAGACCCTGGCTGACAACGGCATCCCGGACGAACGAGAGCTGTTCAGTGAAGTAGGACTACCAGAAAATATCCATATACCAGCGATTATGCTGTACTTTAATGATGATTTGACTGTTGGTAAGTTTGACTTAGGAAGTTGCTTGTTAAACTAAGTATTCTTGTTTTTTTGCATAGCCTGGCAAACTAGCCTAGAAGGGATAATTAAGGGATTGGGAAGGAGAGAGGGATATCTCACTCACCGTACGAAACGCAGCAGCAAGCCGCTGCTTTACGTCAGTTCTCTGTGAGACAGTGGTAACGACCCGGTCGAGCCGGCCCATTCATGCTATAGACAAAACGATCTACAGCGTGACTCTGACACTCATGCTCTAATCGCCTCTACTCGGAGCTAAGTTAAATTCTTAGAATAATATAATATTGTATCATGTTTTTTATGGGACATTTAAGTATTTATTATCTACATAACCAATTCTTATGCAAATTGATTTAGGATAAAATTCAATACGAGTTATGACCTTTTAAGAAATGCCGTTACTGCACCGCGGATATCTCCGGCATTTTGGGTGTTAATGGCCAGCGATCATTTACCATCAGATGATTCATTTGTCTGTTGTCTTTAACATAATACTAATAATAATTACATGCTTTATTCAACTGGCATGAGCCAAAATCCATCATCGTCAGTCTCTCTAGGCCACAGGTTCTCAAACTTATGTCGTCTACTATCCAATTTGAGAATCAATTATTTTCAAGCGCCCCCCGAAATTAATTAAAATATACCTAGTCATTAAATGCCCCCCTCTAGACCTTACTGCCCCCTTGAAAGCCTTCAGGGCCTATAAAAAGGCGTTATTGCCCACTTTAAGAAATATTGCAGTTTAAGCCATCACCACTAGCCCTGACATGGTAGAGTCGTTTAAATAAAGAACAGATTTTTCCCTCGTAAGAAGTTGCAACTTGCATAAGCGTCCACTTCTTTAAGAGTTTTATTAGATACATTAATAAAATTGTTTTCTATTGCAGATCCCCCAGAGAACTTCTTTAGAACCAAGGATAAAGATGAGCTATGCATATGCAATGAAAGGCAATGCAAGGAAAATATGGACGTGTGCGTTGATTGGTGATTGCGGAAAGGAATTTGCATAAAATATTCCAATTTTGAATATACCTTTATCTTGATAATAAATTGTTTTCATTTCGTTTTAAATCAGTTATTGTAACTTGATAAGTTAGTTGCTATTTCGGTTTGTCTGAAATTCAAGATAAGGTTCATCATACAACAATATAATATCTATATCCTTACCCCAGTGGTCGATAAATTGGGCCGCATTTTGTAGTTTAAAGTGTGCTTGAATGGACAAATTCGATATTAAGAAGTATATGTAGTGAAAGATACGTTTTAAAGTGTGGTTGTCAAAGGAACGACTAAACATTGTACCTACTACAGATATTTGGCTGATTTGAAAATATACTTGACCCTCTATATTTA
Source organism: Amorpha juglandis (assembly GCA_949126905.1). NCBI lineage: Eukaryota > Metazoa > Arthropoda > Insecta > Lepidoptera > Sphingidae > Amorpha > Amorpha juglandis. The sequence continues at coordinate 1,669,504 of OX421370.1, read as the reverse complement.
TAGAAATGTTTTTATTAATACTATGATCATTTTAATAATAATAAGTAACACCCAACACTCGCACACATAGTCCTGACTTCACAGTAAGATATGGTTAACTTGTGGCTATCAAAAACTACGAGACACTTTCGCTTTCGGGCTCTCAACATTTCAGCAAATATCTGCGGATTAAAAACGTTCGTTTTCGTACGGAAAAAGAACCCGAGGCGTTCAGTTTGTCAGCCGGCTCCTTACTGCACCACTCCAAGAAATCTGTTATGCTCGGGATTTTCTGAATATAAAACAGGAAGATAATTAATACAATTCCTAGAATACCCGTGGTGCAGGCAATGGATTGCTGTCATGCGCGACTTTCCTTTGATTACGTACGATAAAAACTGGATGGTATTTAAGTGGTGCTTACTGATACAACTAGGGTTAGTTTTTGCGTGGCTCGTGCCTAGGTCATAGGTGTTTGAACCTAACTAATAAACCTGTCGTTTTTGTAATGGCACATTTCCTGTGAATGATGACTGGAATATCAGGGTTGTAATGATTTAATGGTTATTGATCGACCATTATTCATATATTTTTTTCCGAGCACGGAAAAGCAGCAACCACCAACAAACAATGAACTTATCAGTGGTCACCAGAGTCATGCCGGCCTGTATAAGTGCTTCTTTCCTCTTCGGAGAGGTGTCTATGACTGCGACAGGATTGGCGGATGACCGATGCAGGCACAGTAATACAAGGATTTACTCCTATACCCCTATAGCCTATGCCCCAACTAACCAACAAGTCAAGTCGCATACTCCTCGGGAGAGCTGGATATACACTGGCTGATCCTGGAGCGCGATCCACACAAGGCGTGTGGATCAGTATGGCAGGTTTTATATTTTATACGAATATCCTACCATCAGTGCCTGCCTGGTATATTATATTCAAGCCATATTCAAGCATGGAGCTTCGAGTGGGTAGTGGAAGGGATCCACACTGGAGTGAAGGTAGTAAGTAAAGGTTTGCGTGATATAGTTTCCGTGACAAGTGGGACTGTTAGTCATTACATGGTGTATGTTTATCCTTTTAATGCTTTATTGGGAATTTCGACACTAGGGATCGCGATTCAATTCTTGTATGGCGTTAGTTCAATCTAATATTTCCGAAAAAATGGCAAAGTTATAACTAGGACACCAAGGCCTCGTCGAGTCTATTATCGTCCCAAGATATGATGGAAGACTTGCTTATCGTCATATTAAGCACGAACTTTGGAATTAGAAAAACAAATTGTGAACGCCTTCACGATCGACCACCCTTGTTCCTCACATATTTCTTCATTACCCAATTTACATCTTAATACTGACCATTTCTATAAAGAAAATAAATTGGATTGTCTATAGGACCAGTCATAAGATCCCATAATGTGCGCCATGCTCAGCCGAGCACGCTTCCTGCCGACCTGCCGCAAGCCATGTCTCTGGTAGTTTATGTATGTACTTGTTATTACTATTTCTTTGAGGCAAAAGTGCGGGCATGTCAGTGAACTGTTGCTTCGTTACTGGTGGTTGATGGAGCAGTGATTTTTTTAATAATTACTATTGCTTTGGTTGAGGAAATCTACAGCTCTGTTATCAGAGATAAAAAATGTGAGTGAACCAAGGTATATTGGCTTCTTTAACATGGAATTATTTCTCAAGAATAAACTTTTGTAATAATTGGTATGGCATTACCTCTGGCTAACGTGGCTACACTGTAGATAATTTATGCTCGACCGGGGCAGTACCACTCTGTCACGGAACACCAACGTGATGTACCAGTATGGTAATGATATGATATGTGATTTCCGGAGGCCAAAATCCTCCCATTGCCAGTTCTTTTCATTATCCAGTGCATGGGCGATGAAGATCACTCAGCATCAGGTAAGCTACTTGCTCATTTGTCCGTTTCTGCGATAAATAAAAAAAAACGGACAAGTGAATAATAGTAGCTGGTATACAAATCTTTCCTGCGTTCTCGATTCGTCCTGCTTGAAGGAAAGAAAATAAATGTATATGTAAAAGTAAATGCATAAATGTACATCTACGTTAATTGTACATACACCTACCTACACTAATGTCACGGTCAACATGATTTTCAACCTTGAGAAAATAGCTTTTTCAATATTGAAAAGTATTTAATTGTCTGAGAATCATCCCCTGAATTTTATAGTTCCATCCGACGTACCCTGGCAGTCAACAATGAGGTGAACGTATGATCGCCTGTAAAAAAAAAATATCTTTTGTCATCCGACAACATGATTAATTACGATTTAATTATCGACATCAGTTGAGAGTATTTTCTTCCGTTTCATTAATTGGTTTGGAAACGCTCACAAATGTAGGTAAATGAAACTATACAATTATCGGCCGCTTTTCATTCATACATTCTTAACTCATAAATAACTACCCCACGCGATATAGCTATTTTCGAACAAATACCATCTTATTTGCGTACTTACACGGCGCGACCACCACGCATGCGCGGATCCGATAATTTCACCCACTTGTTGCCCCAAATTATAGTCGCAACCCCATGCAAAGAGTTCCATTAAAAATAAACTGTCCGTAAGTCGCCATTTTTGTCCATAGATAAATGAGTGACGGGAGGAGCGGCCGCGTGATGCGATTGCCTTTGCCGCGTTCGAAAATCGAAATAATTTTGACGTATTGAATGAGTGTTTTGACAAAAATAACGACTAACTTTGACTTAAAAATACTTCCGCTTGTTTTAAGTTTGTAACTTACCGCCAATTTGACTTGATTTAGACTTTGAAGTTCGTTTGTTTTTATTAAACAAAGTTTTTGGATTGTTAAATGATGTGAAATTGTGTAATATATTTTTCGGGTATGTACTTATATTTTTTGTCAATAATTATGATTAACTTCGACAAATTTTGTTTTATTTAAGTTTGGTTACAGTCACTGTAGTAAGTTACCTATGTTGCTATTTTATATGATTTAATTATGGACTATTAATACTTTGTTATGCAAAGACAGGACATTTTTTAGACTTTTTTATGATTTATTTTTATAATCTTGTTATGTAGTATCTATAACTACCTACCTAATAATTACTTTGAAAGTAACTAAAAACCTTTACATTAATCTTATTATGGATGGATTTCTACAAAATTAATTTTAACACCAGCTCAAAAAGAATATAACTTTACACCCAATAACAAACGAGTGTAAAATCAGTGTATACACTGAGCTGGCTCTTCGCCACATACATAATAAAATATGTGAGGTTAAATTATCTTATAATGTAATATTGTATTTTATGTATTGTGGCAAATAAATGGTTTAAATGGTTTTTTTTTTAGTGTAATTAAACAAGTATAATTTATAACCTATCACAAAAAGCTATAATATAAATAAGAATTAATAATAATTTTGTAATAACCCATGCTAGTTAAGAAATAATTGTTCTAACATCATGTTGTTATACGTAAACATGTGTGAACCACGCTACCTATGAGGAGGGTGAAGACACCATTCCCTGATTAATGTTAATGGTACAGGTCTAATCTAAAATTACGCGTCATATCATATAATTTTGTGTGAACTGTGAAATGAGAATTATAAGTAAGTTTTGAAGCGCGTCATAACGAGGAGACGAATAACACTTCTTTCAACTTTTTTCTTGGTGTTCTTGTTTTGCTGTGCTGTGCCTCATCCCTTTTTTAATCCTCTTCGCTTGTGGTTTTTCGGGCGAATCTTTCGTCAGCCAAATCTGTCTGTCCGTCTTCTAGGTCCACACGTGCGCTTTCATCTGATTTTTTTCACTTTTTTATGCCTACTTTTCAGATCACCATGCGTTATGAGATATCCTATAATTTCATAGTTGTGACATGTGCGATGTTGCATTATCGCGTTATGCATATGCAACAGACATACATACCTTGCAAGTTGGAAAAGTGGAACATAACTTTATGCAAATATGAAACACTTTCGATAGAAGTTTAAATTAAAACTAACACGCATAGCTTAGTAATTACAATACATTCCATTTAATTTTTTTTTTTACTCCTGGGAGAGCTACAGGATCCCTGCTAATGGAATACAGGCGACCCCGCAGTATCTCATCTCAGAGCCAATGGGGAGGGGATGGAGAAAGGAATGGGAATAGGGTTAGGATCAGGGGGCAAGCCCCCTCGGGGAACCGGATATACACTGGCTGACCTGGAACGTAACCCACACAAGGTGGGCCACTATGACAGGATTTAGCACCTGTTACGGTGGTCGCTATCCGGTCGGAGACAAGTATCCTCCCACCAGCACTCCACTTAACTTGACTAGGCTGAAGTTAGTCGCATGTGGCGTCGGAGCGTTTGTTTTCAAAGACAATAGGGTCGCGACAGACGACGACAGAGGGTTAAGTAACATCTGGCCGGTGAAGTTATTTTACGTGTATTGTTGTTAGTATGATATAAATGGTTCTACTATTGAATTCACACTTACACTAGCCGTACATATTAGTTGTTCTCGTAAAATAACCATAAAGTACTCTATTGTGTTAACAAATTGACCAAAATCAGATATTGTTTAATTTTATACTATTTTATCGGATCTCAATTTTATAAGCACAACTTACAAATACTGTTAAATTGTATGTAAGTAAATGGCACAATAAACACACAGATAACAAAATAAACAATCAAATCGTACAAATATTAATAAATAATACAAGTTCAATGTCCCATTAAGGAAATAGAAAGACGATCCTAACTTGTTTGTTATCGATTCGAATCGCAATAAAATATTAAGTTTATCGAAGATGTCCTCGTGGTGAGTCATCTTAGGGTTGGTCTAATCAAATAAAGTACTGTGCAGATTCCACTCCCTTGATATGCGATTTGTATCGATTTTAGATTCCCCTCTGTCTACCCTCCACCGTCGCTCTTTCGTTTTAATAGAATAAACAGTTTCCCCTCGTGAATCGTAGGTTTGGGCTAATGGGCACCTAAAGTGTTTTGGGGAGTGGTGAAGGCAAGTGAAAATGAAATGAATTGACGGTGTTGCGTGGGACATGTAATTTTAATGATAAAACATTTTGGTGCTCAAGTAATTTGTAGCTCTCCATAAGGGAGTGCAGCATTAAAGAATAATTTTTATTATGAAATCAACGGTAACTAAAGTTACTTTATTATTTTTAAATATAACAAAAATCAAATTTTGATTTAGTGGCTTTTATGCGGACCGGAAGGAACTGCCAAAAAACAATGTAAAACCGATAAGAATTCGTAGAAACGCACATAATATGCTATCTCTTCTTTACATGCCGACACGGTGTATTAAAATACAACTCTATTTAAGGGACGTGCTCTCTTATAAACCTAAAAAAGAATCCATTGTGATAACTGTGTCGAAACATAAGATAATGCGCTTATCGAATCGCTCTATTGTCTATGCCCCGGCCATAAATACTACGTCCGGTCACCAATCTACAAGGATAGAAGCCTTGGGCTCATTTCCTTGTTTAAAAGTTCAGCAATAGTTAATTACTTTTTGATTTCATCAATGGGCAATACATTACCTACCTATATATTTTTTATTTTAATTGCAGGTATTTCAAAATGGCAACGCTTCCGATATTTGTTTCACTCAGCAGGTAAACACTTTGCACATTTTATAATAATCCTTTGAAATTACTTCTCATAATCTCGTCCTAATTAATTTTGTGTCGATTAGGACGTATTTCTCTTTGCAACTTCTTCACTTTCTTGCTTTGCTTTTTTTCTTTCTATTTATTTGTCTCGTAATTTTTTTTCTTTCTCCTTGTAACCTTATATGGCGATGAATTTTCATACTTTAATTCTACTTTATTCATAAATAGTTATATTATTTGCGAAAAATATTTTACCTTATATCCAGAAATATAAAGATTAGTCAACACAATTCCTTTTGTACTACAGTAGTCAGTAACACTGCCACCTTTTCACAATCTGATAATGTCTCAACGTGTGCTAGTAAAACAGGATAATTTATATTTAAATAAGCTTTTCCGGAAGATCATAAATTCATATAACTTTATGTCCTTTTGTTTTGGTTATATCATAAAAATATTTACGAGGTACATACGACGTACTGGTTTTAAACATAACTAATAAAGTTTGGTATTGTTTCCTGGATTGAGGCTTGTCTTCATTTTAAGGGAGAAATTTGTTATAAGTCCATGAAGTTGGCACAATACATGATAGACATTTTTAAATTAGATGTTAGTCTGATACATAGTTTATAGACTGTACTTCTATCGCTTTGAGGTATTAATTACATTTGCAAGTTCTATATAATGTGAGTAAGCTATTTTACGTAAGCTTTAACGTGTTATTATTATATGAAATATAAATTATAATATAAATACAGAATATTTAATGGTAGTACGTTAATAGTTGCGTTTACCCTAAACCTTCGTCGCTACCGAAGTGGTAACATTCTATTTTTCCGTACACAGTTAAAAGATATTTTAGTAGTTTGTGAGATTTTATAGTTTTTTAACGACGTTGTCCAGACGCGGCTCCCGTCGATGCTCCCGCGGGACTGGGGAAGCGATCCCTAAACAAATGATAGTTTGTTAAAAATTATCTACGTAACAAGAGAAATTACATTTTACGGCCTTTTGGTGAATGTCTTCTGTGTTTTTTTTAATACAATCTGTGTTTTTGTTGTATTTAAACTTTATAAACATGTTGTTAATGCTTTTGCATCGCCAGGCGTATCTAATAGAATGTTTTTTTTATAATCCTGTATATATCTATAATATAATAAAATTGATCTACTCTGTAAAAAGTTATGCGTCATTTAATATAAAAAAAATATATACGTGTTGAATTGAGAACCTCCTCCGTTTTTTTCTTCGGTTAAAAACCAATATTTAAAACGTGAAAGTGTGTCGGTTTGTCTATCTGTCACAAAGCAACGGATTATTGTATAGGGATAGTTTATTGGCCGGTAAGTGACTAGCTACTTTTAACCGACGTCAAAAAAGGAGGAGGTTCTTAATTCGGCGGGTTTTTCGCCTAGTTATACGTAGAGCTGCAAGCAAAAGCTAGTAACAAAATACTAGAGCCGCATTTTAGTGTTTTTACATACCCTTATATATCCAATGCGATGTTTTGAAGCAATTTTTCTATATTCGCTGAAAAATATTTAGTTACTTAGCTAGCTCACCCACTGAACCATGGTGGTCGAAACTATAACTAGCCAAAAGACGTCGCAAACAAAAGCTCGCACGCCATGATTGGAATAATGTATCATGTTACGCAAGGTGGAATTTCCCTTTTTACTCCATTGAAATGTTACATTTTTTAGGCCTCACCTTGCGTTTCTTAGAGGAGTCAATTTTATTTTTTTGATGTGTAGTGTAAAGCTAAAATCAAGTTTGTGGGGTCGCCACAAACTCGCCACCCTTGTCCCACGGCCGCCATCTTGAAAATAGGGGTTGAAACGGTTTTTACGATATATCTCTTAAACTATTTATCTGATAAAAAAAAATTGTTAACGTTTTTTGTTGCTAATTAAATTCTCTATAACTTTGGTCCAGTAACTTTTTGTCGTAAAACTATAAATAAAAAAGTTATAAGTGAAAATGTAATAAAGAAAAAAATAAAGATGATAATTCTCTTGACAGCCTAAGATACAAACAATTCGCCAAGGCAGTGACAAAAAGTACTTCCTCCAACACAAGACACAGAACACAGTTCTCCAGAACAATGGAAGCACACTGCGGAACATTTTAGCCCTGCTTTTCGACATCCACACATCGCTCCACAGTTTCCTTTGCATTTACAAAAGATCAATTTAATAAGCTCAGGGGGTGCTGGAGGTTTAGAGCTCTGCACTGGCATCAATAATTTTCCACATTTTTTCCAGCCCCAGTCTTCAGGATCATTATTATTACCAAGCCACGACTGGACCTGATGGTAGACTCGGAAAGTATGAAAGCGAGCTGTGTCTTGTGTTGGAGGAAGTGAAGATAAATTAAATGTACTTTTTGTCACTGCCTTGGCGAATTGTTTGTATCTTAGGCTGTCAAGAGAATTATCATCTTTATTTTTTTCTTTATTACATTTTCACTTATAACTTTTTTATTTATAGTTTTACGACAAAAAGTTACTGGACCAAAGTTATAGAGAATTTAATTAGCAACAAAAAACGTTAACAATTTTTTTTATCAGATAAATAGTTTAAGAGATATATCGTAAAAACCGTTTCAACCCCTATTTTCAAGATGGCGGCCGTGGGACAAGGGTGGCGACCCCACAAACTTGATTTTAGCTTTACACTTACCCCCCCTACACATCAAAAAAATAAAATTGACTCCTCTAAGAAACGCAACCCCAAATGTAACATTTCAATGGATTATTTGACCATTTTGGGCAACCCAATAGACGTGTAACTGTGAATCAAATTACCGACACAATAAAGCTTGCGAGAGCTTTCGTCGGCCGTCCGGCGAACGCTTCCTGTCTACCGTTTAGGAAGTAAATGCCAAGACGTGCGCACTGCGTATGCGCAGGGCTGCCTCACGTAATTTACTTTTATGCAATTAAAATATTTTGTGTTCCGTTTTCTTTTTAAAAATGCTTTTTTTATCAATTGATTGACGAGACGAGCAAGTCGCTCGCCTGATAGTACGCTTACCTATAAACAGAAGTAACACAGAAATTTCAATTATAAAGCACTGCCTGGCACTGAACTGCGCTCGTCACCCCGAGTCATAAGATTTTAAGTCTTATAGAGACATAAGATTTAGTCTCGTATTCCCATTTTATTGGCTTCAATGTCCTTCAGACCAAAACACAGCAGTTTTTACACACTCTTGCTTGGCTGCAGAAATAGACAAAGCGGTAGCACCAACCCAGACGGCCTCTCGCATACGATGGACCTACAACCTTGTAATTCATATATTATACTCGTTTTAATTCATAAAAAACGACCATAAAAAAGATCGAAGCACATACGTTTATGCGAAGTACTGTATAGGTAATATTTTCTGCCACCCCTAAAAATACTTGTGCTTTATATTAACAGTCCATGGAGCGTATACCATTGCCTATTTGTCGATAGCCTCACTTCACACATACCAATACGTGTGTTGACACGTGTCGTCGCCCGTATGTGCACCACGAGACCATATAGGAAGCCAATCATATGTTATGAATTATAATCAATTTGTTATTGGTGATGCGAAAGTTTTTGTTTATGCTGGAGGTTGCGGCTTGAGTAAAACTCAAGCCGTATCTTGAAATCTATCCTCGTAAATACATGCGTAGACTCACACCTGTTATCCATAGCGGTAGGCAGTGAACCTGTTCCCACTAGCCGTAGCTAGCTACATAGACATATATGTTAGGCTCCTTAACTTTTTTTAATTGCATAGGCCAACAAGCAAGTGGGTCATCTAATAGTAAGTGTACTCCACCGCCCATGTACGCCCATAATACCAGAAGAATCATGGGCGCGTTGCCAACCTTAAAGGAAAGGGATAATTAGGGATTAGGAGTGGGAGGGGATTTCGGCCTCCAGATATCACTCACTGTACAAAACGCAGCAGCAAGCCGTTTACATCAGTTTTACCAAATCAATGAAACATGTACCAAATGCGTCTACGATGACAATAATACTGTTTGCAAATGGATTGGTCGCAAGTCGGTGGCTGTTTCACGCTCGTTTACCGATGTTCACATAAATCTCTCCATGACTCCCAACCGTTAATCATCACGGTCATTACTGAGATTTATAGCTTCTGTATAGAGTTGTATGTGATCACGCAATACGATTCCCATTGCTTCTGATGTTTTGTTGTCATCGGGTTTATTGAACCATCTGTATTCTTTCTTAAAGGCTTAGACCTCGCTAAGTCTGTGAATCTGTTGAGGTATGGGGTTTTGTTTTCAAGTCTTGTCATGGATGCATATCTTGCCACGTATTTTCTAAGGACCTATTTCACAGTCCGATTAAATGTTATCCGCCAATTATCCCTTTAAATATAACATTAGAAATAACCACTTAAAAATACGCTTATCCTTTGACAGCCTTTGACCTTTATTTTGACATCGTTAAACAGGCCATAATTGGACCTAGTTAGGCAAAAAGGAACCAACTCATAGCAAGTTCAAATGGATATACTGATTTACTTTTGCTAAATGCATTAATCTAAATTGATTTTAATACCGTATCTTTCGGCTAAATCGTACGTGGAATATGTTTCATGCCCGATTTTCCAAAAAACTACGAGATAAAATTAGTTTAAATTATTGAATTTAGTAACACAAAATCAGTATCTCCATTTGAACTTGCTGTGATTTGGTTCCTTTTTGTATAACTAGGTCCAACTATATTAGATATCTTCATAACAATGTAAGACCAAGTTTGTGGGCGAACAAAACTAATTATCGATCCTCAGAAACATCGCATCTAATGAAGTATGAAATTAGGGTCTGCATTATCTCATAATAACTAGTAGCCTGGCATTATATTTTAATTAGCCTTCTTAATTACCAACACGTGTTTATCCGCTTCGTTAGTTCTTACTAGATTATAAAGAATGTATAGTAGGATGCTTAATATTGCGGAGAAATAAACTTGTAATTTATGATATACATATAAAATTGCTATTACTAATTCATCAACGCCCAGACCAAACCGCTGGATTTGAATAGCTGAAATTTTGGCACCGTACACCTTATTGACATAGGTAGCCGTAAGAAAGGTCTTTTTGAGATTACATCCCTCAGGGGGTGAAAAAGGTTAGGGAAGTTTTTTGTGGGAAAACTACTTTTTATTCCCAAAAAGACACGCGGATGAAGCCGCGCCTTAAAGTAAGTTACTGAGTTGATCATAAACAAATCTATAAGATGCTAAATTACAGAGATTTTCCGCCCACCAAGTTTTTCACAGAACGTCGGCAAACGACCAACTAAGTCACCTGATGGTAAGTGATGTCCACCACCCATGAGCACTCATAACTCTACAAAAATCATGGCTACCTTGAAAGAAAGGAATAAACATTTCAAGTATCCACTCCTCACTGACAATAGTACATACATTCACGCTTATAAAGTCCGAAGGGGTAGGCAAGTGTAACCAATCGAGCGTATTCATGTGATAGGGGGCGAGCCTAGAAAAACCTAATATAATTTGACCCGACCCGGGGATCGAACCCAAGACCTCAGTATAGCAATCATACCGCCTACGCAATACAACTGCGCCACAGAGGCACTGATAATTGTGTTGTCATGTAAAACTTATGGACAGGGAGCCCTCGGGTAGCTGATTCACTTGACTACTATCAAGCTCATTTTCCGTGAGTAGCTTCGTTTCGATGAGACGACCAACTATTCCCTATGCGAAAATTCTCTATTGTGGTAGCTAACAGAGGTAGCAAGGATAGAATATTTCAATTTGATGATACTCAAAAAGTTATTATTTTATTTGTAGGACAATATGACAGTTAAATTATATAAATATTAACTAAGTAAAAACAAAAAAATCAGCTGGTTAGTAATCATTCTTATGACCTAGTTATCGATACCTATTGGAAGCCCCTCCTTCCAATAGGTATGATTACTAACCAGCTGATTTTTTTGTTTTTACTTAGTTAATATTTATATAATCTAACTGTCATATTGTCCTACAAATAAAATAATAATTTTTTGAGTATCATCAAATCGAAATATTCTATCCTTGCTACCTCTGTTAGCTACCACAATAGAGAATTTTCGCATAGGGAATAGTTGGTCGTCTCATCGAAACGAAGCTACTCACGGAAAATGAGCTTGATAGTAGTCAAGTGGATCAGCTACCCGAGGGCTCCCTGTCCCTTAGTGTATTGTCAATTTGATAGTTTGTGTTGACCCACTTATATAGTTTACAACGGCATTAAGCGAATTCTTGATTTAATGAAAGCGCATATTTAACGAGTCGTGACGTATCGGCTATTATCGTTTTGTCGGGCTACAAAGCAACTGTTTGTAATCGCTGCAATACATGAGCCATAACAAGTAAGGAAAGAAACATAATTAATGGTTCATAGACACTAGTAATACACGTCATGCAAAACAAAAGTAAAAAAAAAATACGAAAAGTTTTCTACATCGTGCTGTGATTGGTCAGGGATCCCTGAGCCATTTTTCCACTTGATTACTATCAAGCTAATTTTCCGTGAGTAGCTTCGTTTCGATGAGACGCCCAACAATTTCCTATGCGAAAATTCTCTATTGTGGTAGCTAACAGAGGTAGCAAGGATAAAATATTTCGATTTGATGATACTCAAAAAAATATTATTTTATTTGTAGGACAATAAGACTGTTAAATTATATAAATATTAACTAAGTAAAAACAAAAAAATCAGCTGGTTAGTAATCATACCTATTGGAAGGAGGAGCTTCGCATAAGGAATTGTTGGGCGTCTCATCGAAACGAAGTTACTCACGGAAAAGTAGCTTGATAGTAATCAAGTGGAAAAATGGCCCAGGGAACCCTGACTAGATCTTTTTTGCATGAAATTAAATATTTTGAAGTTATACTTCTTTAGGCGCGTTATGAAAAAATGATGAGAGTGAAATTTTAAGATGCGCGCGCACCTGTGACACAAAAAATTAACAGTATGAAGTTAGGCGCGTTAAGAAAAAATGATGAGAGTGAAAGTAGCCGTAATTAATAAACAAATGACGATTTGGACAAAGAAAAACTCTTTAGGTTTTTTCTTATTCGGAACATGTTGCCGTAAAAAGTACCAGGCTCGCATAAACGCGAAGAGAGTAGAATGTACTTCTATCATGTCGAGTGGATATGTTGATATAAATTAAAATACTTTTATTTAATATAATTAACACTAAATATTATTAAATTATTAATGTTACGATATTTCATCGTTGTTGTGAAGACTTGAGAATAAATTACACTTGTCTTTGGCGAAATGCATAACAATGCGAAGCTTAAGAGTGTTGTTACAAAGACTTGGCTGTATGAGCTACAATACCTTTGCCTATTAAAAACCCGAATTTGAACCAAAAATTATAATACCGAGGACTATGACGGAAGTGAATACTTTTTAAATTGTTTTCGAAATTAATAAGTGTCCGTTCTATTGAAACTATGAATCAACACGCATGAAACATTTACTATAATAATAATTATAATGTACATTATAAATAATAATTATTATTATAGTAAATGTTTCATGCGTGTTGATTCATAGGCCATTTTTGACAATGTCCTTTATAATTTATATATGTGCTAATAAATTATATTCAGTAGTGATTTAAATTGAATATTTTGATTGATATTACTTACTATTTGTGAATATTAGTGAAAAAAATTGTGCTTATATACTTTTTCAAGTGCTCCAATATAATTGAGGTTAACTATCCGTATGTATTATTATATTCAGTAGTGATTTAAATTGAATATTTTGATTGATATTACTTACTATTTGTGAATATTAGTGAAAAAAATTGTGCTTATATACTTTTTCAAGTGCTCCAATATAATTGAGGTTAACTATCCGTATGTATTATTTATTGATATAAATTAAAATACTTTTATTTAATATAATTAACACTAAATATTATTAAATTATTAATGTTAAATACTTATTATTGGTTATTTAATATTCACAAAATAAAGAAATAAATTTAATAAAACATTTAATAAAAAGTTTGTGATAAAAATTAAAATTGAACATCAAATAATAATATTAATTTTTAATATTTGCTATTAAATTGAATAAATAACAAAGAAGTATAACTTCTCACGCGCGTACATAAGTACACGCACCCATTTTTTTTTTTTTTTCTTTGTTTTTATTATTTAAGATAGGCGCTGATCCCAATCTATCGGGTGGTGTTCTTTTATATCTTTAGATGGGCTTGGCCCATTGGCCAACTGGCATACGCTCAATCGGTACTAGAAACTACCGCTCTTGCAAGAAGTGACCATTAAAGACAGTGAAATTACCGGGTATTGTGAGTCAACAAAAAAAGCAATAAAATATAATACGAGCAATAAACCCTTTTGTGAAAACATAGTCAAAATTGGTTCAAAAACGAGCCCGCAATTAGGATTTTAAATATCGAGCAGAGGAGGCATAGTTGGGACATCTCACTATCTCTCTCGCATGCGTGCACGGTAATTGCCATTTTACATAGTGACGTCAAAGTGTATGTCGTCTGTTATGTGGCAAAGTAGGTACTTCGATGAGATTTCAATGGCTTCTAACTTATTTATTTTTGAACGGATTCATAAAATTCTCTCTTCAATACTAAGTTTTGGGTAAATAATTAGAAAGTGTGTGGTTGAGTGGTAGAGCCACACTGTAGACAGTCTGTCTACAGCATGATTGGCTTGGCTTGACCGAGTCGTTACCACTGTGTTTACAGAACAGACATAAATTAGCGGCTTGTTGTTGCGTTTCATACGGTGACTAAGATATACGGAGGCCCAAATCCCCCTCCCCTTCCTATGATTCTTCTAGTATTGTGGGCGTACATGGGCGGTGGAGATCACTTACCATCAGGTGACCAACTTACTTGTTAGCCGGTCTATGACATAAAAAAAATCGATTCAACTACTCTAATATGGCCATACCTTTCGCTAACACGTTGTTTTATGTTAGTTATGTAATCCACACATCACTGTCCTGTTTCATTGTGCGTGATGTGAAACGTGCGCGTAACACATGGCCCTGTTTGTTAGATCTATGGATGGGTGTTGCCATTACACGTAATTAAAAAATACCCAGTTCTTGTAATAATATGTAGTTAGTGGGAGTAGTAATGGTTTTGGAAGTGGTATGTCCCTCGTATGCGAGAGGGTTGGTACCACCGCATTGTTTATTTCTGCAGCCAAGCCACAGTGTGTAAGAACACAACAACAATAACTGTTGTGTTGCGGTTTGAAGGACATTGAAGCCAGTGAAATTACTGGGCATTGTACTTGACATCTTATGTCGCGGGGTGACTATTTATTTTATAATAATATCACTCTGTGTGATATGGTACATAAGACGAAATAAAACTAATATCTATATCTATTATAGATAAGCCTCCAATATATCTTAATAATTAAGGTCAGAAATTCCACACACATGTACTTTACTGTAAACTTGTCGAACGGTAAACACTCGTACAAAAAGCCAAGTGTCGTCCAGTTGCCGCCCACGTCCGGTTTTCGGCATTGCCATGTTCCGGCAGCTGGTAATTACGGTATTTAGCATACCTAGCTCTTAACGACTGCGTTCTCATGGGGACACTCTATGATTGAAAATTTTACTGTTAGTAAGTGCAGCAAAGTGTACTTCGTGTTAAGTTCTTCAACGACTTATTGAGAATGGAAAGGTTGAAGGACGAGAAGGAATGAATGAATTGAGAATGGTAAGAGTTCCCACTTATAACAATAATAATACACCCACACCACCAGTGAATAATCGAAATAAAGTATCATAAAGGGTCCAACTTTACTTAATAAACCATATTTATGGTAAAATAATTAATCTACCCGATAAAAGGCTTGAGTTAATTAACCGCCAGCTCCTTTTACGGTCGTGGTACCAGGGTGATTGCATGTTATGTGCCACGTCAGATATGACCCGTGTCAATCCAGTCCTTTGTTCAGACTAACTTAGCCCACGCACTCGTGGAAAATTAATTGCCAATTTATAATTTACCCGGAATCTGAGATCTGAAGTAGAAAATACAATGGATATGTTGTGTCGCTACTTTTGAGACACTATAATGAAAATTTCAGGGCGTTTTTTACATAACGTAACGTTGCGTTTCAGTAAAAAAAAATCACTTGATGTGATGCGATGCGGTCGCGGGCGAACTT
Organism: Amorpha juglandis; assembly: GCA_949126905.1. NCBI lineage: Eukaryota > Metazoa > Arthropoda > Insecta > Lepidoptera > Sphingidae > Amorpha > Amorpha juglandis. Next base: position 1,653,659 of record OX421370.1, on the reverse strand, counting down.
TGATGACGTCATCCGCATTTTCTCCCTTTCTTTCTTTTGCAGCGTTATGTGCGTTCAACCCTACAATAATTGCAAAGTCGAATATGATAAATAATTGTGATGTAGAGGAATCGATGTAGCGGACACGTGGATATGAAATCATATTGTACTATCACACTCGGCTCTATATAATCTCACATAGTGGTGTCACACATTTCTTCGTCGCATGCTCGTTAGCATACGCCCAGTGTTAAAAAAACCTCACAAATCTGCTGAATATTCGCGAACACACATTAATAGAACATTTTACACCTCATATAACATGTACAAAACGCATCGCGTGTGTTTATACTGTAATGTAAAACACGGTCCAATTGCAGCGCTCTTCGGTACGATGATTTACGGAATTAAACGGAGATCTGTTCATTTCACTGCACAAATACGTCGTGTTTTAAATACTGGGGTATAAATGTTGTAATTGGATGAATAATTGCTATGAATATATAGCATTAATATCATGAAGAGGTAATGCTTGTAGGAATGTTTATAACTTGAACCATGGTGTCTGAATTCAGCAATAGAAAGTTCGATGTAAATATGCAAAAGCATTTTAACCAACGAGTACAAATTGGGATATTATTTTATTTTGCTAAATACATTTAAATCAATAATTCAAAGTTCTGTTTTGCATAATTGTAAATGGTGAATGTTTGGTTTAGGATTTTAAAAAAAAATACGTGTTTAATCTACGTAGATGTAATTAATTTAGCAAAATAAAATCAATATCTCAATTTTAACTTGATGTGGGTTATGTCATTGCATATTTGCATCCAATTATATTTGTAAGAAAAAACTGAGCGGGAAAAGCTAGTCATAATAACTAAGTGCACTATATTTTAATTTATAAGCATATGTGCACTAACATACTTGCATTTTGCCAGATTATATTTAATTTAATAATTCTACATCTAAAATATCAACATTGATCATCGATATAATGTATTGCTCAAAACCGGTCTAATATAAAAACTTGCCATATCATTTTTTACATCTAGATTTTAGGTATCCTTTTCGAGTGTCCAAAATCAACGCCAACACATTTGCTCCGGGCAGTGTCCGAGACATTGGGGTCATACCATAAACAGAATATCGATTCATTTCAAATCATTAATGGGAGTTTTTTCTTTGCTTACAAAAATAAAATAGTTTTTTTTTTTGGTAATATTTTGAAAGATAAATCAACTCCTGTATAGACTAGATTCACTAAAACTGTATGAAAATTCACGGGTCAAAATCCTTATTGCAACATATTTTATAGTGAAACTATTTCGATCAAATTACTTTGCATGTTTTTAAAAGGTTTTCGAGATGAGAAAATGAGATTAAGTCTGTTAAAAATTGCGAGGATGTAGATAGTAGGTGCATTATATTTTCTGTAATGTTAAGTGTTTCATATCTACTTAAAATCTTGTGAAATCATCTCGGTTTCTATCTGTCTGCTTGTCACCAACTTTTCCTTATTTTAAAACAAAGATATATGCTGGTAGGATATTCATATCCGCCCGGATAGCGACCATCGTACACATGGTGTTAAAACCTGCCATAGTGACCCACACACCTTGTGTGGTTCCAGGATCAGCCAGTGTATATCCGGTTTACCCGAGGGGTTTGCGATATGACATCCTTGTATCCCTGTGCCTGCATCGGTCATCCTATCCTATCGCAGGCCACTCAATTTGCTTTTTCCCTCTCCAAAGAGGGAAGTGGCATTTTTACAGGCCCGCATGATTCCGGTGACCACCGATAAACCCTTTATTTGTCGGTGGTCACTAGTTTTTTGGACTGCTCTACGCTTACCATCAAGTGTAGTGCGGCCACTGCCGTGCTCAAAAAAAAAGTCAACTTCTTTTTTATTCCCAACGCTTAAAGAACTTGCATGAATGCCAGCGACATTAGCGTACGTAATACATATATTAACACAGTATTTTCATCCTCCATAAACTGGACATTAACTTGATTTACGTTTGCATTCACTGGATGGTTAATTAATAAGGTGGTAACACCCAACAATCTGACATAATTTTTCGGTCGGCTGGCGGTACGGTATGTGATAAAAAGTCTTTTGTTTGACTTTGCATAGAATAAAGCCGTAGTTACACATTCGGCGTATTTGTTGCGTATACGGTCGCTTTATTGCGTCGTGCCTAGTCTCTGAACACACTATGGCGTGTATAACCAACGTTGGATTACACCTGGCGTATTTAACACGTGCAGGCGACACACGTTTAATACAATATTTAGAGCGTGTATGGAATTATATTGTGCAACATTTCGGCGCATTTTTTTTTATTTGATTAAATGACAAGACAAGCAATACACTCGCCTGATGGTAAGCGCCACGCCTGCCCATAAACAGAAGCAACACCACACAGAACTTTGAATTACAAAGCACTGCATGGCACTGAACTGCGCACGTCAACCCGAGACATAAGATGTTAAGTCTCATAATGCCCAGTAATTTGACTGGCTTCAATGTCCTTCAAACCGAAACACAACAGCTCCTACACACTGTTGTTTGGCGCCAGAAATAGACAAAGCGGTAGTACTAACTCAGACGACCTCTTGCATGCAAGGGACCTACCGGCTACCACCTTGTTAACGTGTGTCGTCTGTCTGCGTATAAAAAACGTCGTGTGTAAAGGCTCTTAAGTACACACACGACCGCTTTTTATGTATTCGAAATTTTCCCACCGAAGAAGGGGCACACGAATAAGTGTCTTTATTAAAATACATGCTTAAAGTTCCCTTATTTAAGTTAATGGCTCCATACACAACAATAAGTAATTGTTAGGTAATCGTACTAATTGATAGCAAAGGACTGAACCTATTACTTGATGATTTAGCAATGAATTAAATTACTGTGCCGGCTATGATATTTTCAACTGCGTTTTTATAGCTATAACATCAGACTCATCTATATGGAGGAATGTCTAATGTGTGTATTTAAAGAAAATATCATAGTCTTTACAGAGTATAAAATGAAGACGCTTCCGCTGTCTGTTCGCTTATATCTTTTAAACAATTCAATGGATTTTAATGCAGTTTTCAGCCATGGATAGAGTGAAACATGAGGAAGGTTTATATGTATACTACATACATATTATAGTACAGAAAAGCCTAAAATTTCAAGGATTTGTAATGTGATGTCGTAACGAACATATTTTTACCTGTCTTCGCACAGGCGCGGGTCGCTAGTATACTTATAAAAGGGTTAGGAACTTTGGGTTTCTGGAACAGGCGAGATGTATGATCTCAGTCAAAAATAAACAAGTCTAGCTTAGCACATTGGCTTCGCCGCTAAACCATAGCGTCTTTACCAAGGCTTAGAGAAGACAATGTGAAATATCGTAATTTTTTTCTGTTATGTTCAACCGAGGTATTGTCAAGGAGAAAACCATGGGAACAATCCGTATGGAATTACTTCTTGCCTTATGCTTTTATCTGTACTTAATCGATTGTTTTACAAAGTACAGTTATTCATTGTTTAAAGTTTCTGTGACATAATACACTCAAGTATGTTGGCTTTTTCTTTCATTCTAGAATTTGTTTTCTATGTTAGTTGAGATGGCTTGATTTTTTTATCAGAAATTAGAGAATTGCGACTAACCGTCTAGGATTAGAGTAAACTATGCGTGGTTATACATACTGACTGCTGAGTTGAGGTCTCTGGTTCGATCCCCGGGTCGGGTAAAATGATATTGCGTTTTTCTATCACGAAATGCTCAGTATCATCACAGTTGATTGGACTCTAACTTATTTATTTTTGGACTGATTTAAAAATTCTTTCCTTAATAGGTTCTGGGTGACCTAACTGATTGTACTAAATAATTTAAAAAAATGGCAGTCATCGGGATTGCCGATAGAAGTGGAAACTTATGACTGAAGTATATTTATTTAGTACCTACTCACTCTCAGCGCGACTGAACTGAACTGCACTGAACTGTACTCCACTCCACTCCATACGTCACCTGTATAGCAGCTACAAGAGTTCACAAGATTTCACCCATCCAAAAAGCATTTAACGAGGCTAGCACACGGTACGCGATGTGTTATACATGTATAGTGTGAATTAACATAAGCATGTCGCCTGTCGGTGACGCGAAACCAAAAGTTTTCCCCTACCAAAAAGTACTCAACGCGGCTAAAGTGGTTTTCACTTCAAAAAAGAAGTACCTACCGTATTATTGGTGACCGTTCACCATCGTCCATGTGAACGAGGTTTCTAGTCAACTGAGTCATAATTTATTTTGTATTCACGCTTCAGGGATTCTCTTCAAAAGGTTACTTCGTTAATTTAATAATTTTTTTATGTGTATAGTATGTTGTTATTTGATTTGTTTGAATTAATTATAATATTTTTATATTGTAATCGTGAATTTACGAAGGTCAATGCCGTGACCACTTCCCTTGAAGTCAGCAATCTGTACTTATAAAACAACATGTCCTGACTGACTGACTGATTCATCATCGCCGAGCTCAAACTATCAAGGCTACAAGCATGAAATTCGGACTGTATATTCATTTTGTTATGTAGGCACCCGCTAAGAAAGGATGTTAGAAAATTCCACCCCAAAGGGGTCAGAATAGGGGATGATAATATGTATGAAAGTCCGTCATTTTGAAAGTTACATAAACAAAATTTTGTATTTCGGTTGTTACGTAAAAGAAATGATTAAGTACGTGTTTCCGGAATTTTGGAAATTTTATTTAATAAGGGATTAAAAAGGGGATGAAAGTTTTTGTTTGTTACGCTTTCACGCCTAAATCAATGAACCGATTTTGATGAATTTATCTACAGGGACCCTGGAGACGGTTACAGGCTACTTTTATCCCGGAAAATGCGGTTCACGCGGGCGGAGCCGAGAGCAAAGCTAGTATCAGATATTAATGCTTTGTTATTCCATTCCGCTAAGTGAAGTAGCTATACCTACTACTGAAGTAGATATATATTGTATTGAAGTCTTGCTTTATTCATTTAAGATAAGCTGCTGACTTGATGTCAATAAATGCTCAGATCTTTTTTGTGAGACATCTAATATTAATATAATATTACGTCATTTTTGCACTCTGTGATAGTGCGCTAGGTGGTTAGGCAGGCACTTACCGGCCACCGATTACATTTATAAGTATTATAAGATCTATTTGGGAGTTTCAGGACAATTTTGTGCTAATAATAGTATAAGATCCCGGGGACCATATTTTTTTAGGCAACCCAATTGGTATGTGTTCAGCAACACGTTTTATACCCTAAAATATTATTTTCATCCGGTAAACAGATGGGTGAAGGTCAATGTTCCCCGGGATCTTAGACCATAAGGATAATATAAATATAATACTTACATTACATTAGTACCTGAGTCGACAAGCTCTTTTTGTGAAAACTTACAGAAAACTACAGAAATCTAAATAGATTATTTTTGTGGTAGGTTCTTCGTATGCGAGAGGCCCTCTGGGTTGGTCCATCGCGCCGTTTATTTCTGCCGCCAAGCATCAGTGTGTAAGCACTGTTGTGTTTCGGTTTGAAGGACGTTGATGCCATTGAAATTATTGGGCATTATGAGACTTAAAATCTTATGTCTCGCGGTGACGAGCACATTCAGTGCCATGCGTTGCGTTGTAATTTAAAGGTCTGTTGTGTTTATGGGCAGGCGTGGCCATCAGGCGAGCGCCTTGGTCGTCTCGTCGTTCAATCAAATAAAGATAAATAAAAAATAAGTCATTTTATAATATGTCCATGTTTCGAAGGATTCCTCGCGTATAACAAGTTGTAGGGACATACTTCATATTCGTGGCCAGTTGTATTTATTCCCACAATTGTTTGTGCGACACGGTTCATGCTTCTAGATACACATTAACATGAGTATATTTTACATATCGTGTAATTTTCGAATCATCTTTTTCGTGTAATACGTCTTTTAAAACATCTTACTGAGTATTTGTTTTGTTTTTAAGGCATAGGCCCGCAATAGGGTCACCTGATGGTAAGTGATCTCCTGCTACGACCTACCTCAAGATATTCTAAATGCCCATAAACCTGTTCCGAGTTATGATAACCCGTTACAGTTGTCACCTACTTGTGTGTTTGAATATTGTAAAGAGTGCATGGGAAATCTGCACTAAGATGTGCGTCTTGTTTTAAAACAATAAGTGTACAGCAGATATTGTGTTAATTGATATGATACAATTAGTATCCACCCCGAAATTAAATGTTAATAAAAATATTTCTTTTATTTATTACATCGACTATAACTTTTTGAGTAATAATTACAATGTATAGTATTTATTTTAAAAGGTTATTTTACATTTTTAAATAAAAAAACATTTCAAAATATAAAAAATCTATCACCTGCCAATGGTGAGGCCTAGGATCCAAGCCTCTGGTAGTTAGGACCACAGAATGAGGACTTCCTCACGATGCGTGCCGTATCTGATAACACCGCCTTCTGCATCTGACCTCTAACCACCTCTAAACTATATATTATTAAGGTGATGGCTGGTCAATAAACCTCAACATAATCCGGAAAAAAAAATATAAATTATGATTTTGCGAAATCAAATTATGTAATTTTTTTGACTTGATAAAGGTCGCAAGAAGTCGTTGGATGCAGGCCGCTTCTAACAGGTCGGTCTGGAAATCTTTGGGGGAAGCCTATGTTCAGCAGTGGACGTCATGTGGCTGATGATGAATCAAAAAATATTTAAATATCGCAAAATCACTGCTTGTCATTTTATTACTTAGTCATGCTGGAGAGCTAATATTTTCTATGTTTTTTTTTAGTCTAGAACGTCAGTGACTACAGTCCACGTGATGATAAGCATAATGAGCCTCTATGCCGTCCAATTTTAATATCGACCAATAAAATATTTTTTTACAAAACTAAAAACAAGACTTAAAAAGAATCACATGTAAAAGTCAAAAATAATAAACTGTTATAAAACATTAGACAAAAATATTGACATGACCGTGCCTATTTAATGACCTTACATTTCCAGGAACGAGGAAATCCATTTGAAATTACTTGCGCTCGTTATCGCCGGTGCGGGTTCGATTCCTGTTTGCATTCCGATCTGAGCCGTAAACCGTAAACAATGGACGCGGTTTGAAGTATACTTGATGCCAGATCTAGGTCCCATTTAAGTGCCTAGGTCTTGAATAGTCTTTGAAACACTTGAGATTTAATAACTTTTTAATAAAAATAAAATTAAAATCTAAAAAAATATTTACCTGTGTTTTAACTCGGTGGCGCAGCTGTAGTGCGTATGCGGACTGCGTTTCTGAGATATCGGGTTCGATCTTCGGGCCAGGTAAAAGTGATATTGGGTTTTTCTATCACGAAATGCTCAGTGTCAGCACGGAGTCTGGAATTGTGACCGGTATGGCGATAGGCTCGCCCCCTATTACATCATGGGACGGAAATATGCTCGGCGAAATGTAGGTGTACTGGTTAGAAGAAAGAAAGAAATTATTTAATGGACAACACATAATATAATAGTTTAAAAACGAGTAATAAACAACAATAAAAGGCGCTTGCAAACAATATTCATGGTGTCGATTCCATTGTAACACTCACCAAACCTAGCCAATCCAAAAATATGTGGCTACTATCAATAGTAACAGATTTGGAAAACTTCGCTCAGTACAACTGGCACAAAAGAAAAAGAAAAAGAAAAAAGAAATGAACACCAATATAGTGAAACAAAGTGCATTGCTCCATACTTCTTGAGCTGTGGCACTTGAGCTATATTCAACATTACGTGAAGAACTATTGGAAACAAGGTGGTAGGTCTCATATATGCGAGAGGCCGCCTGGGTTGGTACCACCGCTTTGTCTATTTCTGTCGCCAAGCAACAGTGTGTAGGCACTGTTGTGTTTCGGTTTGAAGGACATCGAAGCCAGTGAAATTACTGGGCATTATGAGACAGCATCTTATGTCTCGGGGTGACGAGCGCAGTTCAGTGTCATGCAGTGCTTTGTAATTCAAAGTTCTGTGTGGTGTTGCTTCTGTTTATGGGCAGGCGTAGCGCCTACCATCAGGCAGCGCTTTGTTCGTCTCGTCATTAAAAAAAAAGTTACACCTCTGCCTACCCCTTTGGAGATTACAGCGTGACTACTAGTGCTGACAGTTAGATTTTGACACATCCAAACTTTTGCTCTGTAAAAGCTTTTCAACCATACTTTGTTAACCTAGTTTATTTTAACTAGATGTCTATATTTGCATATATAGGTGTACATGTCTATATTTGTGTGTGTCTTGTCCGTTTGGTTAAAACTTGTTAAGATGTCCGCATTCCTAACCAATTTGCAGGTAAACCGGTAGGTTTACCCGTAAACGTATTATTAAGTGTACTATCGGCTACCGACAAAAGTCGCTTTGAAGTTAGAGAGGACGAGGATACACGATTCGTGGGTTCAAGTTTGAAATAATAAGGCCCGTGAAGTAGGAGGTAGCAGAATGATTTCTTTCGTCGTTACGTCACAGTCCAACCCGTCACCACGAAGGCTGAAAAGCTTTCGAAACGTCGGGACCAAAATAAAATAAAAACCCGCGATATCTTTTTTTAAATTCGTTTTATTTTAATAGGAAGTAGCAGATTTTAATTTTTAATATCTTGGATGACTATAGGAGCAGGTCGCTCGCCTGATGGTAAGTGTCACGCCTGCTAACAAACAGATACAACACCATACAGAAATTTGAAATACATGGCACTGGGTTGCGTGCTGCTTTTATTACCCTGAAATGATAAGTTGTTAATCACCCCGAGACATAAGATGTTAAGTCTCATAAGGCCCATGAATGTCACTGGTTTTAAAATCCTTCAAACGAAAATACAACTGCTAACTGCACTGTTGCAGAAATATACATAGCGGTGCTACGAACCTAGACGAGCCTTTGCATACGAGAGATCAACCACCTCAAATTCAAAACTCACTTCCTAAATTCTGGTCATATAGGTAAGCCCACGGCAATCCCGGTCCGGCCCGAATCCCGGACAACTCAATGACACAATTGACAGCATCAGTGGTGCAGTGGGCGAGTAGCCGGCTGTGAAGCGAGAGGCCGCGAGTTCGATTCCTGCGCCGAGACAAATATTTGTGTAATCTGTGAATGATGTGTGTGATGATTGATTGATTGATTAATATAGCTACGTTGATCGCATTTGGCAGCAGATAATCATAGTTGCCGACGCAAGAGGACTGCTGAATTTGATGAGGTATATAAATGGATATATTTTGTATCAGAAACGTTCATAACATCTTTTATGGACTGATCGAGCTGCAAAAGGTTACGACGTCTGTTGGTTATTAAATATTAAAATATTTTTCTATCGTCTTAGGTACCTGTCTCTTCCAATGGAAGGCTATGCCCAAATAGTGTTTCCGGCTCCCGTGAAGGATATCGAATATCTTAGCAGGCCGCTAACAGATTAGAGGCGGCATTATTACATATTGATGTTTGGCGGTAGAAATAAACAAGGCCTATCCAGATTTACTCTCGTATACGAGGGATCTGTCTATCCTGTCTCTGATCTGTCCTTTCATAACAGATTAAGTAGGAGCAATAGCTCAGCGGGGAGTGGTATGGACTGTACAGGTGAAAGTCGCAGGTTCGAAAATTTTATTATCGCTTGCTTTAACGGTGATGGACAATTCGTGGGGAAACCTGCATACCTAAGAATTCTTCATAGAATTTCGAAGGTATGTAAAGTCTACCAACCCGTATTGGGCAAGCGTCATTGAATAAGGCTTAACCCCTCTAATTAGTAGAAGAGGTCCATGTCCAAGTGTGCGTGTCCGTGTTTGAAGGACACTGAAGCCAGTGAAATTACTGGGCATTATGACTTAACATCTCAGGGTGACGAGCGCAGTTCAGTGCCATGCAGTGTTTTGTAATTCAAAGTTCTGTGTGGTGTTGCTTCTGTTTATGGGCAGGCGTAACGCTTACTATCAGGTGAGCGCCTTGCTCATCTCGTCATTCAATTAAATAAAAAATAGAAATACAGAACAAAGAATGAACAAAAATTATGACAATAGCTAAATGAGGTGTTGGGCGTAACATTCCTTCATTATTGCAAAGCTCAGAACATTTTAGTTGATTCGACATTTCTGCAATAAGATTTCGCAATAAGATAATAAGATTTTTCGTGCTTTTTATAGAGTTTATAGAGTCGTCTTGTCATTAATTAATAAATTTAAAAAAAATCCTCTTAGGAAAAAAAGAGCAACTATATATCTGAAGCTGTCTAGTTTGAGTTATGTTTTGTAATGAAGTTCGAGGTTTTATGTATATAGGAAGCACCTACCTTGAAATGTAAGACTTTTAGTCAATTCACCTTTATGGAAAGGAAACCTTAATGACATCATATTGGGGGATTCCACATGGGTAACTTGTGTTATCGGCGACATAATAACTCTTATAGATATGTGAATAAGATTGTTATTTCAATAATTGTAATAAATTTTAACGCAACATCCTGTAACGCGCGTGCGCGGATGTGGCGTGGGTTGTGTTTAATAAAACCATAAAATCTAAGAGTCGATACCCTCCGAAATTACGCAACAAATATTATATTTTTAGCACTGAGCTTTTACTACGAGTTTTATTAGATTTAACTTCTCCTTTACTAAAAAGCTGCCATCAATATAAAACATTTCTGCAGCCAAGCAACAGTGTGTAAGCACTGTTGTGTTTCGATTTGAAGGACATTGAAGCCAGTGAAGCCAATGACGAGAAGATCACGTCGCTCGCCTGATGGTTTGCCGCGAGCAACAGCTACATATATTTGCTCAGAATACGATAATGTCCTTGAATGTGTCACCGAATTCAATACAGTACCAGTAGTCCATGAGTGGTAGAGTCACGCTGTAGACAATTTTGTCTACAGCATGAATGGACCTGCTCGATCGGGCCGTTACCACTGTCTCACAGAAAACCGATGTAACGAAGCTTTCTACTGCTGCGTTTCGTACGATGAGTGAGATATCCGGGGGGCCAAATTAGCCTCCCCCTCCCAATCCCTAATTATCCTTTTCCTTTAACGTCGGCAATGCGTCCATGATTCTTCTGGTATTGTGGGCGTACATGGGCGGTGGAAATCACTTATTATCAGGTGACCCATTTGCTCGTTTGCCGGCCTATGCAATAAAAAAAAGCAATTTTGCAACAAATACGTTAATTTTTATATATTGGAAATTAGAAATGTTGCCGATTTTTGCCTAAGGATCCACTAAGGATTGGATGGCATGCTCCGTCTTAAGCTCCTCAAACGGTCTCAAGTAGGTATCCTCGCAGTAGTTCAACTCATAAATCTAGCAGGTCATAATGCTTTTTATTACGGAGTTACTTGTACCAGCTGGCTATCACTTCCCGGCAATTCTTGTGGTTTCCTTAAAATCCTACAAAGTTACCTTAAGTCAGCCCGCATCCATATATTTTATGTTCTAGTTTATGTGCAATCATGATGCTTTCGTTCATCCTCGACAATTTCTTTATTTTAATTACAGGTATATTTTTTTTATATATTTTTTATATTTTTTTCCAATAAAATAAAAGAAGGAGAAAGAAAGAAACATTTATTCAGAAAAAATACAAAGACACACAACTAATTTAGACAAAAAACAAATGAAAATGCAAACATATAAAAAAAAGATCGATTAGACTGCCTAGGTGACGGAGTTGTATTGCGTATGCGGTATGACTGTTGTCCTGAGGTCTTGGGTTCGATCCCCGGTCGGGTAAAAGTAATATTGGGTTTTCTATCACGAAATTTTCAATATCAGGGTCTGGAATTTGTGCCCCGTATGGCGATAGGCTCGTCCCTTATCACATCATGGAACTGAAATAAACTGGGCGAAATGAGGGAATATGGGTCACACCTCTGCCTTCTAGTAACATTGTATTTAAACAAATTCCAGTCGAAGACGGTAAAGTATAATCCGTATCGTTTCTCCATTGCATTTCCCGCGAACTTTGTTTATAATTCCTAGCAATCTTTAGGAAATCTACGCTGTTCCGTCATGCGGCAAGTTTACATTGATTTTAAAAGCAAATGTGTGGATATGAAACATGTATTTACTGCCGTGATGTAATTTGAATATGTAATAGGTTAAAATAAAATATAACAGAAAATTAGCTTAATTTTTATGATTTTGGATGACATTTACTTGACTCTACATTCTTAACAATTGTTTCATTGCTAAAATTAGCACCTTATTTATTGGTCATGAATTTTTACAATATCTAAAAAATCATGGACGCGTTGATGACCTTCAGGGATGGGAAGGAAAGGGGTTTTGGGTTTCGTAATATTTCACTCACCGTATGGAATGCAACTGCAAGCTGCTGCTCACGTAAATTTCCTGTGAGACAGTGGTACCAACCCGTTCGAGCCGACCTATTCATTCTATAGATGAAATGTCTACAGCGTTGCTCTACCACTTGTAGAAACCGTACACCATTGTCTAAGATCAACATCGATTTTACTTCAGTTTCTAAAACTTAAACATTTAAAAGTTTTTAAACTACATTCAGTTCGTAAATAAAACAAAGTAATATATTAAAGCTCGCTCGACGAATACAGGAATATTCAATTCTAAGTTTGAAAAATGACGTGGACTCAGTTATGGACAAATCTTTTAAATCCTGGTAATAAATTATAAATCTGGAATTTACGCTTGAATGCGTTTCACCAAATTCATTTGCAGACCTCATTTGATTTCCATAAATGTGTTCGATGCACCCACATACTCGTTCCGAGAGGTCTGGTCTAAGTAGCGACTACCGATCCCATAGCAACATTGTTCAAACACTCCCACCTGTTGTCGCCGCTAATAGACAGGCTCTGTTTAATTAGTGTTCAAACTGAGCCATTGTTTGTCACCGCGCACTACAGCCGCGTCTGCCGAGTGACCAACACGTGTCGCGGTCCACGCTCTCTGTCCACAGAGTCTGCAACACGGGTCGAAGCGAAACCGTAGCGTTCCTAATTTGAATATTTTTCGAAATTGGAAATTAGTCCGTCCTATAAACGAAAAAGTCACGTTTATTGGTTATTGCGTTTTTTTTCAATTAGAGTAATAGAAAAATATTAAATAAAAATTTGCGGTTTGAAAATAAACAAATTATTATAAATTTGGATTTTTAAAAAACCAGTGCTGATCCTGAAAGTTTCAAGTGTCTAGTGCCTAATCGAGATGACTCCTGTTGGACTGTTGTTTAAAGTGAACAGGTATGTCATTATTCGTCGAGTGCATTGGTATGCATGACCATATGCGAGGGTTGTTTTAAATATTGTATATGGTACGTGTTAATACATGCAGGTCGTGAGGCTTGTTTCTTCGTCCATTGATATTCTATTAACGGAATCATTGTAATGGTTTCTTGTTACGTTTAGAAGAAGGTGTATGCGGCCCATGATGTTGTTGTGACAGATTTACAACAATCGTTAGGTCTTAGAATCATGTTCGACAGTGGACGAAGGGACTATCTCATTTAATTATAAAAACTTATGCCCAAAAGAGAGACAGTTAAATAAGAGAGTGAATGTCGCGTCGAAATCTAAATTGTAATATATGTACCTGTATATTGCGATTTGGCTCTATGATATAGTGTCCATTGCCCACATTAATAATAAGCTATATAAAAATATGCGATACATTAATTAAGTTTTTTCTTTGCATAAATTAATTTAATGGCGTATCCAGCAAAAATGTTGATTTGAACAATGAGAGCTTTATAAAAATAAAATACACGAATGCTAACTCCATGTCGGGACGGGTTTATTGTTTTTTTTATAGTTACGTTAAAAATGACGTTAATGTTGAATGTTGATATGGTCTAAGATCCCGCGGAACATTGACCTTCACTCATCTGTTTACCGGATGAAAATAATATTTTAGGGTATAAAAGGTGTTGCTGAACACATACCAATAGGGTTGCCTAAAAAAATATGGTCAAGGATAGGTTTTGCGAATTAAAAAAAAAAAAAGAAGATATTATTTCACTGACTTGCTCACCAAATAAATGAACCTTCAATGAAAACCTACAATGTATACTACCTGCAAAAGCTAGGAGCTAGATGAGCGCAATTACCACTTTTTAGTTACCTGTTTCCACACGGCAACCAGGTAGTAGTGGCCAGAATAAGGTAGGCAACCTATTTTTTGCAGATAGTATACATTGTACACTTTTCATTGAAGGTTAAATTTTTTTGGTAAGCTTGTCAGGGAAATTATAAAAAAAAATTTTTTTTTTAAATGTTTATCATATCCTTGACCATATTTTTTTAGGCAACCTTATTGGTATGTGTTCAGCAACACATTTTATACCCTAAAATGTTATTTTGATCCGGTAAACAGATGGGTGAAGGTCAATGTTCCCCGGGATCTTGTACCAATATGTCGCTATAAAAATAAAAACAAACGTTCTCAATTCGGTAACTCTGCCACATGTTTGGATTGATGGATGATTATTTTTGTATGCGATACAATTTCGTTCTAATTTAAATTTGAAGAAATACCTCTACCACTAATGGGGTGCAATCGGGTATGAACGACTAAAACACGAAACTCACAACTGATTAGTTTTATTCGTAAATGCGAATACAGGTGTGAGCATACGGTAATTTAAAAGCACTTCATCAAATTCAAATTCAAATTCAAATCATTTATTCTGTAAATTGGATCATAAATATCACTTTTACATGTCAATAATTTTATAGTATAATACATTTATTTATCTTTTTTCGGCATTTCGTGGCTAGCCATGAGAAGAAATGCCGAAACAAACTCATGGGTTATGGCCTCTTTTAATGTCCAGACATTGATTTATTAGATTTGTGCGAGTATAATGTACAGGAATTCCAGGATTGACTATAAAGAAATAGTCCTGAGTATACCTAACATACATGGCACTCGCACTCACAAATAAAAAAAAATGGAAATAAACAAATTTAAATTTAATATTTTTCTTAAAAAATATTAAAAATGTCAACTTTACATCTGTACCTTAAATACTAAAAATGCGCCAAAAGAGCAGTCAAGTATAATAATTTACCAGAGGACCATGGACAGCCATATTTTGTATGGAGTGAGCGGCTCAATTCCAAGCCGTTTTGTCTTCCAAATAATCTTTAACATTATAGTAACCTTTTCGGCAAAGGTTCTGTTTAATAAATAATTTAAATTTATTTAGACTTAATTGTTGAATATGGCTAGGAACTTTGTTGTAGAAACGTATACTTTGACATTTGAATGAATTACTAATTTTTTGAAGTCTGGTCATGGGCAATATCAGTTTAAAAGCAGACAACTACAATGTTGAGTGCCTCAGTAGCACAGTTGTATTGCGTACGCGGTACGACTGCTGTGCTAAGGTCTCGGGTTCGATCCGCTGGTCGGGTTACAGTGATACTGGGTTTTACTATCACGAAATGCTCAGTATCAGTCCGGAGTCAGGAATTTGTGCCCGGATGACGATGGGCTTGCCACCTATCTCATCATGGGACTGAAGTAAGCTCGGCGGGTTGGTGTACGGGTTACACATCTGCCTACCGCTTCGGGGACTGCGGGTGTGAGTGCGTATATATGTAACTACAATGTCAAACAGGGTCAAAAAGATGTAACGTGTTACCAATGCCACTTGTGAAGTCGTGTGTGACAAGTGTCTAGCTAAACCTACATTGGTTATTTGCCTTTTATTTTTTTATATTTACCTTCTATTAAGTGGGTATGCCGGGAGATATTTGTTTTTTTTTATTTTTAATGTTTTTCATGGTTTCTTATTTGTTTGTGAATTTTTTTTTAAGTTTATTTTATTGCATTATTATGTCTACTTATTTTATACTTCTGTGTGTGCCTACAATTTGCAATTTACTGCCATCTGGTCCATAAACAATGGCCAAATAAAGTTTCTTTCTTATTTTATTCTGTATCGAATGCTTATGTTTTGTATACTTAATTGGAATACCTATAATTTAAAAAAAAGACCAACGGCTGAGTTTCTTGGTGCTTCTGCTTAAACCATCCAGTCAACCAGTGGACATTTCCGAAGCAGCGGTAGATTCAAATGACGTGTAAAAGTGTCCTTGGCGGCCTAATTACATATTAAAGAATTTGAATTTGAAACTTAGTGGCCAACTTAGTGTCTCAATCCGCCCAAAGGCCTTTGACTTGGCTGCTATCAGTTGATGTCAGCCGAAACCGACTTTTTACGTGCCCACCGAAGCACGGAGACGCTCAGTTGTAATACTACTAAGCGGTCACCCATCCATAAAGGTGGTTAATTCGCTTATTGGTTACCAACCAGTGAGTGCAACTGGCTACGAGCCCCTCCTTTTACTTAATATTTACCTTAAAACCAGCACATACGTCCTTATTTTTATTTTTATTATTTGATTGAATGACGAGACGAGCAAAGCGCTCGCCTGATGGTAAGCGCCACGACTGCTCATAAACAGAGGCAACACCGCACAGAACTTTGAATTACAAAGCAATGTCGAATGCCATATTCGACATGTTCGTTAATTTATTGGACTATTGGAAGTAAACCAGTTCCTCAAATCGCGTCCGGTCACACAAACCCTGTTAACAGTGACTGAACGTCACCAATTTCCGTCGAAACTGGTCCAAACCCGACGTTTGGTTGACTTAACATTAGAAGTTTGTGTAAGTAGTTGTGCAAACGACAATCAAGGTCGTCATATGAATAAAAGTTACAATTGCTAGTAAATAACTGACACCCGAGAGAGTTTCTCAGGGTAGAGCCACGCTGTAAACAGTTTTGTCTACCATGAATGGGCAGTATCGACCTAGTCGTTAGCACTGTCTTACAGAAAACTGACGTGAGCCTCCAAAGGCCTTACGTTGCTTACGAAACGCAACAAATAGTAAGCTGTATAATCCACACATATTTTTTGCTGTTTGACGTTATGCTGTTAGCCTGATGCGAGTCGGGTGTTTACAGCTTCACCGGACTTTCGGGTGGGCGCTCTCAACCTTTACATTTCAGCGACCTCATTGAGGGCACTCCCTGTGGGATACAAACCTCGACTCAGGACGGCCACTGGGGGAAGGCAGAGACATCTGCGATTATTGGATTGGAGAATTATATAAACTACTGGTCATCATCGGTTCGCGGGCCGGTATACGTACACATGTATACGATGGTCGCTATCCGCGCGGATATGAATATCCTACCACCAGCAGTGGTAGGATATTCATCTGTTCTGCACGTAACTCGGTAACAATTCATCGGCTACACTTCACAGCATGTTAACCGAGCTAATGGGTTACGCATATTATTTAACTATGTTGTACTCGTTTGCAGTTATGTGATATATTATGGCAAAACTACTGGATTCGCTAATGATTGATGAAATGTACTCTTCTTAAAGTTATCAGTGTGTGGCAAATGGGGATTAAAGGAGAATGGGCATAAATATATGGTTTGGAACTTTTCAGGCCTTTGTGAGTGGTAGAGCCGCGCTGTACATATTTTTACAGTATGAATGGGCCGGCTCGACCATCGTTACCACTGTCTCACAGAAAACCGACGTAAAGTAGCGGCTTGCGCATTTAAATGGTGAGTGGGATATCCGGAGGCCCAAAATCCTTCTCCCTTCCCAAAACCTTAATTATCTCTTTCCTTTAAGGTCGGCAATGCGCCATGATTCTACTGGTATTATGGGCATACATGGGCGGTGGTGATCACTTACCGTCAGGTGACCGACTTGATCGTTTATTGACCTCGGACATAAAAAAATGCAAAAATGTAAGTCATATTTCCATATCAAGATAGTCATGATATGATATTGTAACCTGTTTTGTGTTAAATAAAAAAAAAAAATACTATGGAGGTATACATATTCTCAAATTTCATAGAATACATTATAATATGCAAAATACAAAGTCCTGCAGACTATTATATGATTTCTACGGCGTATTAATAATTGTCTTTTAGTGAAATAAAATGAAATATTTTATTAATAATGTATGCAATTAAAGTCATGTGTGCCGTCGACGAGAATAGGGATTAGGAATTGGTTTTGGGATTTCGAGCCAGCCCAATCATGTTGTAGACAGGTTTGTCTACAGCATATAGTCTCGAGATATATAAGTTTTATTTATATTGACATGTTAATATAAAGTATCCATGATGTCATATATGCTTGTATTTTATGTAAAACAAAGTCTGGTATACAGTTAGTAAGCAATAGACACCCGATATTCTGCTCAGCATTTAAAACATATTTATGTTGCTTCTAACATCGATAAACAAATTAACATTTCATATAATATTTCATCCTAAATAATGATGCACCATGTTAAAAACACAACAGTGCTTACACGCTGCTGCTTGGCGGCTAAAATAGACAGTAGACAGTCTCTCGCATACGAACGACTTACCACCTTGTTAAACCAATTACGAAAACTATATTATTAATGTTAAAGAGAGCCCATATTCATTGCCCCTTTATTAAGCCTCTGCATGAAGGAGGCGGGATTTACCAGTCATAGATAGCTGGTGGATAGGCTGGTGGGAGGATATTCGTATCTAACCGGATAGTGACCACCGTACACTGGTGTTAAAACCTGCCATAGTGACCCACCTTGTGTGGGTCGCGTTCCAGGGTCAGCCAGTGTATATCCGGTTCTCCCGAGGGGCTTGCGACATGACTTGATGGTTTGTTGCGGCGGGTACAAGGGTACACCCTTGTATTATTGTGCCTGCATCGGTCATCCCCTTGTCCTGCCGCAGCTCTCTCGATTTGTTTCTTCCCTCTCCGAAGAGGGAAGAAGCATTTATGCAGGCCGGTATGATCCGATGACCACCGATAAATTCATTATTTGTCGGTGGTTGTTGGTTTTTTGGATTACTCTTACCATCAGGTGTAGTGTAGTCACTTTGCCGGGCTAGGATAAAAAAAAGATATACCTACATCGATCTTAGTATGTCTCATCTCTTTCATCATCAATAAAAACCCAACACAAACATGTATTGTGATTAAATAACATAAATAGCAACCCGACACTAAAGATGCGGCGCTGACCGGTGGACGGGCGACCGTCCAGTGTGGTGACGACTGCCGGACGGCTGCGGTTTCCCATAGGCATCGTTTACCTTACCGGTTTTGGGATTTCTGTTTTGCATATGGATCATTGAGAGGATATAGAACTATTTCTTATGTAGCTATTACACGCTTTAGGAAGACGGATTAAAAATAAAATAGGCTCTGTAGCGTGGTAGGCGTAGCTGTAACGAAAAGCCACCGGTTTGGTCACCGCACCAAAACATTACAGCACACATTGTGAGTGTTAGAGCCACGCTGTTGACAGTTTTGTCTACAGCATGAATATTTATTAATTATTATTTTATGTTAGTATACGCTGAGGGAAGCCCAAGGCCCAAGGCCCAATACTTTATTAATTTCCATAGTATCTATTTCTTGCAGTTTTACTCGTGTGCTATGAACTATCGTCAAGTCGTTCAATAGTTACACTCACACACAGACGTACCAACGATTTTATAAGGATGTTATGATAATATTGCCAAATGGCGTTACCTTAATATATTAAGGCCGGACGATCCAACTGGAAAAATATTACCGAAACAGTTGTTCCGATATGATAACGGACCTCTTGTTCCCTTAATTTCAGTGCTATAATGGAAAGTCATAAGTTTAAGACAGTTTTTACTATAGCATAAACAGATCGACCGGGTCGTTACCACTCTATCAAAGAAAACCGACGTAAAGTAGCGGCTTGCTGCTGCGTTTCGTACGGTGAGTGAGATATCTGGAGGCCCCAATTCCCCTCCCTGTCCCAATCCCTTAATAATTCCTTCCCTTTAAGGTCGGCAACGCGCCGAAAATGAGATCCTCCCGCTCGTTAGTGAAAAAGCAACGACTCGGTAGCGCCCTTTATTCGCATTTGATGTAATTTCAATACGGTAGTTTATTGGTGTTGCCAATATTTCTTTGCCTATAAAGAGATTCAAAATACGCGCCATTTTAGATATATTTCGATTGTATCTAAAATGGCGCGTAAATCTATAATCTATAATATCTAAGATATCTCTGTAAAACGATATCACCTGCCAATTCAGCTTGCACATTCACTCCTTTATGGCAACTAAAATGTAAACAAACCGATTAAAGCTAGCCGGGCTAATGCCGAGTACACCGTTACGTAGCCGCGGTCAGCTTGGTATAAATTGTTAACTATTATGCATAGATACTAATAGTTCACTCAAGGCAGGCTACATTTCAAAGTTAGCAAGCAGTTGATTTGTGTTAAAATTAGTGTTAAGTCGATGATAGTGTACTCATTGAGATGATGTCGTAACGTATAGGAAGGACCGTAAGACCCGAAACGAAAAAACTAATTTCTTTGCTGGTGGTAGGATATTCATATCCGCCCAGGTGGCGTCCACCACATGGTGTTAAAACCTGCAATAGTAATCCACACAACTTGTGTGCTTACATACTGTTGCTTGGCGGCAGAAATAGACAAAGCGGTGGTACCAACCCAGACGGCGTCTCGCATACGAGGGACCTACCACCTTTGAAAATGCAAAAGCGGCTTGGTATTGCTATTTTGAATAAAAAAAAAACAATTTATGGTATATTTTTCAATAGGGATAGATATTTTGTATTTTAAATGTCATGCGTCATTGCGTTGTGCTAACAATAAACATCGGCGTTAACAAGTTGCTGCCGATAGAAGTTACGTTAATATTGTGTACCACTTTAATAATCCTCCGCAATATACTTGACGCAACAAAACACTGCGCATCGCTTACAGAATGCGTTATTATTTACCAGCCTATGTTGGCCCGCCCGAGTTAATTACTTTTTCTGGGATCGAAACCTATGCCCTTTTTTTATAGAATAGTCCCGTAAACGAGCTAGTGGGTCAGCTGATAGTAAATTATCTCCACCGCCCATGTACGTCCCAATACCAGAAGAATCATGAGCGCATTGCCGACCTTAAAGGAAAGGAATAACTAGGGATTGGGAAGGGGAGAGGGATTTGGGCTTCCGGATATCTTTTTTTTTTTATGGCATATATTTCACCATACGAAACGCAGGAGCAAGCCTCTATTTTACGTCGGTTTTCTGTGAGTTAGTGGTAACGAACCGGTCGAGCAGAAGGGATATCCTCTCCCCTGCCCAATCCCTAATTATCCCTTTCCTTTAAGGTCGGCAACGTGCCCATAATTCCATAATTCTTCTGGTATTGTGGGCGTACATGGGCGGTGGACATCACTTACCATCAGGTGACTTGCTGGTTTGCCGACCTATGCAGTAAAAAACAACAAATCGTTATTTTTATCGGATTGAGGATTAATACGGTTCATTTTTAATTTTCAGTGGCATACATCGAAATAAGATGTGTGCCAATTATTATTTATGTTCGTAGGTAGCACATACTCATTACGATGGAATATAGCCGTATTCACACGCCCGCGTACCGTGAAAATTCACGGGTTCATCATAAAATAAGAATGCGTTCGGAAAAAACGTCGCGACTTGTACTAAATCACGGTTTGGTTTATAAACGTGAACGTTTGTTATGGATCAGGCTCGCCACTAACATAATTGGATGGAAATAAACTGCGATAACTGTAGGCGCAATAGTTGCACCTCCGCCCACCCTTTCGGGGATACAGGTGTGAGTTTATACGTTGTTACGTCATTATAGCCTACTCAAAGGTCGGCAACGTACCCACGGTTCCTCTAGTATTCTGGGTGCTCATGTAAATATCGGTAAAACATCTGCAATTCTTTTAATATTCCTTGATTGATAGAGCCACAATGTAGATATTTTGTCTACAACATGAATTGGCCGGGTCGTTATCACTGTCTCACCGAAAACCGAAGTAAAGTAGCGTCTTGCTGCTGCTTTTCGAATGGTGATTGAGATATCCGGATGTCCAAATACCCTATTTATTTAATTATCCCTTTCCTTTAAGGTCGGCAACGCGCCCTTGATTGTTTTGGTATTGTGGACGTACGTCGCTGGGGTAGTATATACATATCCGCCCGGATAGCGACCACCGTACACACGGTGTTAAAACCTGCCATAGTGATTCACACAACTTGTATGGATCGGGTTCTAGGATCATTAGGTATATATCCGGTTCTTCCGAGGGGTTTGCGACACGACTTGATGGTTGGTTGGGGCGGGTATAGGGGTACATCCTTGTATCTCTGTGCCTGCATCGGTCATCTGCCTGTCCTGTCGCAGGTCCCTCATTGTGCTTCATCTCTCTTCGAAGTATGAAGAAGCATTTATGTAGGCCGACATGATTCTGGTGACCACGGATAAACTGCACTTATCATCAGGTGTAGTGCAGTCACTTTGCCAAGCTTGGATAAAAAAAAATCGATGCGTACGAGAAACGTAGTATTTCTGTATTTGTAAAGCTAAGTATGTCAATGGTATGCAAAGCTGAGTGCTTACTGTTTAGCTCCTGTGTGTTGTAACTGTCGATAGGTTCGAAAAGTTGCAGTTTTGCACTAACTTCATTTTAAATCCATTATCAGATTGGTACATTTGTATTAGTTTAATTTTGCCGACTTAAAAAGGAGGTTCTCAATTCATCTGTTTATCTGCGAGGTAGTCCCTTAAAAATGTTGTACAAATGAATACAGTACGGAGAAAAAAATTAAACTCCTCAATGGATAACAACACACGCGTCGCGATTGTGTTATTGTAATGAAATTGCCATGCCATAGCTGTACTTACCACTGTATTTTTTTTTATAAGCCGTCCCACTGCAGTGTAAAGGCTTCCCTATCTTTCTTCCATTCATCCCTATCAAGTCCATTGTAGGGCCAATCTATTCTATAGGAATCTAGTTCGTCCGACCATCTTCGCCTTGGTCTGCCACGTGTCTTTTCCCGTCTTTGGGGACCCACTCTGTGGTTATTTTTACCACTGAAATTTTTTAAATAAAATAAGTATAAACAAAACGTAAAACTACAAAAAAAAAAGTGTGTGTCTCGGGACGCTCGACAGAAGTGATAACTTGAACTAATATGGGTTAAAGTCAGAGCGGAGGAGCCTGCCTACTGCTGCCGTATGCGTGAGAGAAAGGGAAGCCAGAGTGGCGCCGTAACGCGTTACGTTACGAAGTCCGGTCAAAGTCATGTCAAAGCCCTGTCAAACTTCTGTCAAAGTCCGGTCAAAGTCCGGTCGAAGTCCGGTCAATGTCCGGTCAAAGTCCTGTAAAAGTTTGTCAAAATCCGGTCAAAGCCCGGTAAATTCCCTATCAAAGTCCGGTTGAAGTCCGGTCAGAGTCCGGTCGAAGTCCGGTCAAATACCGGTTAAAACCCGGTCAAAGTCCAGTCAAAGTCCTGTCAAAATCCGGTCAAAGCCCGGTCAAAGTCCTGTCAAAGTCTGGTCAAATACCGGTCAAAGTCCTGCCAAAATCCGGTTAAAGTCCAGTCAAAGTTTATCAAAATCCGGTCAAAGCCCGGTCTAAGTCCTGTCAAAGTCCGGTCGAAGTACGGTTAAAGTCCGGTCAAATACCGGTCGAAGTCCTGTCAAAATCCGGTCAAAGTCCAGTCAAAGCCCTGTCAAAATCCGGTCAAAGCCCGGTCAAAGTCCGGTCAAATACCGGTTAAAGTCCTGCTAAAATCCGGTTAAAGTCCAGTCGAAGTTTGTCAAAATCCGGTCAAAGCCCTATCAAAGTCCTGTAAAAATCCGGTTAAAGTCCGGTCGAAGTCCGGCCGAAATCCGGTTAAAGTCCGGTCGAAGTCCGGTCAAAGCCCGGTTAAAGCCCTATCAAAGTCCTGTCAAAATCCGGTTAAAGTCCGGTCAAAGTCCAGTCGAAGTCCGGTCAAATACCGGTCAAAGTCCTGTCAAAATCCGGTCAAAGACCAGTCAAAGCCCTGTCAAAATCCGGTTAAAGTACTGTCAGTCTTGTCAAAACCGGTCAAAGTGCGGTTAAAGTCCGGTTAAAGCCCAGTCGAAGTCCGGTCAAATACCGGTCAAAGTCCTGCCAAAATCCGGTTAAAGTCCAGTCAAAGTTTGTCAAAATCCGGTCAAATCCCTATCAAAGTCCTGTAAAAATCCGGATAAAGTCCGTTCAAAGTCCGGTCGAAGTCCGGTCAAATACCGGTCAGAGTCCTGTCAAAATCCGGTCAAAGTCCAGTCAATTTCCGGTCAAAGTCCTGCCAAAATCCGGTTAAAGTCCTGTGCGTCTTGTCAAAATCTGGTCAAAGCCCGGTAAAAGTCCTATCAAAGACCGGTTAAAGTCCAGTCGAAGTCCGGTCAAATACCGGTCAAAATCCTGTCAAAATCTGGTCAAAGTCCTGTCAAAATCCGGTCAAAGCTCTATCAAAGTCCTGTCAAAGTCCGGTCAAATACCGGTCAAAGTCCTGCCAAAATCCGGTTAAAGCCCAGTCAAAGTCTTGTTAAAATCCGGTCAAAGCACGGTCTAAGTCCTGTCAAAGTCCGGTCAAAGTACGGTTAAAGTCCGGTCAAAGTCCGGTCAAATACCGGTCGAAGTCCGGTTAAAGTCCGGTCTAAGTCCATCCAAAGACCTGTCAAAATCCGGTCAAACCCCGGTCATAGCTCGCTCAAAGTCCGGTTAAAGTCCGGTTGAAGTCCGGTCAAAGTCCGGTTGAAGTCCGGTCAAAGTCCGGTCCAAGCTGACTGGTCACTGTGTGACGCCACCTGGGACTTCGAAATAATCGATGTTCCAGGGAGGTCAGCTAACGCTGGCTGGTCGATGGACTGCTCGCGTTACGGAACGTTTCGGTTCACCCTCCCATAAGAAGTTATCACTTCAAAAATAACACTGTAAAGTCGGAAATAACAATTTCTAGAGCTCTTTTTGGAGTCAGTGCAATTTCAGTTGACAGGCAGCGGTAGTCGTACCGCGTACGCAAAACAACTGTGTCACCGAGGCAGACCTACACTTAAAAGACGTAATTATAATAATAAAATCAAATTAATATTATAAATTGGGTTGTACAAACATTATGCACGGAAGGCATCGGTTTGAATAACGCGGAGTCAACCGTTAGTTGGCGGGTAATTAGATCTTCCTCTGCGACCAGTCGATTAAGAGTTGAGAGAGTGTTACACTGACCGGAGAGATCGCGCGTCTATTGCGTGCCTTATTTTTTATCACAATGATTGTTATATCACTAAGTGAAATCGTATGAATGCTACAAAAAGGTTCATAAATAAGTAAACTTTACTTTTATAAAAATGTAATATGTCAAAACTCATGTGCTGTGGAGTGTCATAAGCTGTGCGTTAAGCTTATAGCACTTATGTATACATATCGAAGTTATACGTAAAATATTTTAATGATGAATGCTTATTTAAAATAAAAATATATAAATAATATAAAATAATAATAATTTTTAAGTTTTCGTATTATTCATTATTTGCCGTTATTTTACTGACAATTCTCATTCATATTTTTACACTAAAAATATTTAAATTACTAAAAAATAATTAACACAGTTGGATAAGAATTAACTATAACAACAAAACGCACGATTCTCATTCAGTGTGAAATGTCCTTAATAACCAGTGCCTCGTCCATCCATATCGGAGGGTAATCATTAACTGCACTTTATTTAATTCGTAGAAATTAAACTAAAAGACCTGCAATTAAAATATCATCGCGCTGTTAATTAAAGAGAATTGACTGAGATACAAAAACTGTACAATTTATAAAATGGCTTCCGTTTGTTAAAGACGCTATATTAAGCGTTAATTGAGATTATTTTGATTCAGAATTTCTCCAATTTGTTGTTTAATTATTATAATTTGGATCATAAGAGCCCGTATTACGGATACTTAACTAATTACAGTAGGTATGTATATTGGGCTTGTTTTAACTGACGAAAAAGAAAACGGAGGTGGTCCTCAAAAGGTTGTGTTTTTCGGATGAAAATGAACAGGTAAATTTTAAATAGCCGTCTTTTTTATTTGCCTAAATGACAAAACTAGTTTTTCCACTGATGATTAGGAGCCACGCAATAAAAATTTTAATTACAAAACACTGAATGCTATTGGACTGTGCTCGTCACTCTGAGACATAAGATGTAAAGTTTCATAATGCCCAGTAACTTCACTGGCTTCAGTGTCCTTCAAACCGAAACCGAAAATCCAATATCACTTTAATCTGAACTGAGGATCAAACCCGAGACCTCGGCAGCCGTACCGCGTACGCAATACAACTGCACCACCGAGGCAGTCAACAACAGTCAGCTAGCAACATATAACGTTAAATATTTAACATAATTGCCATCTAGAAACATCATTATCAATGTAAATGCAGAATATACAGTGAAACTTGGTTAAGTGGGACCTGGATAAGTGAGAAACCTCCATAACTGGAACTCATGCTGAGGTCCCAACACTTTGGCACTGAATTACCCCTGTTAGTGGGACGAAGCAAACCTCTGTATCTGGGATTTGTTCTTTCGATTTATCATCATAGTTACCTCTATAACTGAGACAGCGAGTGAATTTTATATGCATAAACCTCTGTAACTGAGATAACATCGTTTTGTTTGTTTACTTACTTATTTTTATTCTAACCTGTATTCTGACCTCTGTTAATGAACCCCTCTATAAATGAGACAGATATTTATTATACCTGGATATCTGAGACACTGGGTAAGTGGAATACCTCTATAAGTGACACAACATTGCAGGTCCTTTGATGTCTCACTTAACCAGGTTTCACTGTACCTAATTACAATATCAACAGTGTATACTCCGTATTTATCATCCGGCTCAGCGTTTATAATAACCGTCAAGTTTCTTAAGGCCCGTGAATTAGTTCAATTTGTAAGCACATTATGGCTTC
The DNA here is from genome assembly GCA_949126905.1 of Amorpha juglandis. NCBI lineage: Eukaryota > Metazoa > Arthropoda > Insecta > Lepidoptera > Sphingidae > Amorpha > Amorpha juglandis. Next base: position 1,626,779 of record OX421370.1, on the reverse strand, counting down.
ACATGTCAATCAAGCTTAGAAATTCAGGTGACAAATGGCAGTGCCCGGAGAAAACAGTGTATACTAGATAAGGCTGGTGGTAGGATACTCATATCCGTCTGGATAGCGACCACCGTACACATGGTGTTAAAACCTGCCATAATGATCCAAACGCCTTGTGTGGATCGCGTTCCAAGATCAGCCAGTGTATATCCGGTTCTCCCAATTGGTTTGCGACATGACTTGATGGTTGGTTGGGGTATAGGCGTACATCCTTGTATCCCTGTGTCTGTATCGGTCATCCGCCTGTCCTGTCGCAGGCCCCTCGATTTGCTTCTTCCGTCTCCGAAGAGGGAATAAGCATTTATACAGACCGGCATGATTTTGGTGACCACCGCTACCATCAGGTGTAGTGCAGTCACTTTGCCGTGCTTGGATAAGAAAAGTTTTTACTTTGTAAGGAGCCTTTCTACATTTGCCGAGCACTCTAACTGCACGCGATATTATACATGTTTTCCATATTTGCACATTGATTATAGATTTTTCATACATTTTCGCTTTCTAAGATAATTGCCAAGGTGTTCCGCCTGCGATACATCATGTCTTCACCTGATTTGCTCCGCCCACCATAATGACGGCAATTATGTGTATAGAGACTTACGGATAAATTAGCTGTAAGCAACTAGCTTTAAATGCGAGTGCTGGTTTAGAAGCACTGACAGTAGAAAATTTGTGTTAGATCATGTTTTTGAATAGTATTAACAAAAAACAAGTTTGTTTTTAAATATGTAGCAAGGAGTAGGAAGGACCCTTTGATTTTATCGTCTTCACTGGTTTTTATTTATCTATCTGTTCTTACCTAAATATTACACTTAATACAGTTATCAGTAAAAAAAGTTTTTGAAAATCTGTTTGAACTAAATTCTTTTGACATTGGTTTGAACACAATAAAATATACTCTTCAATTGATAAATTCTTTCTTTATTAAAGATTTTTAACATCACATACAATAGTCATGAAAATCTTATACAATAGAAAGCATAAAGCGTGGAGATCTACATTAATTGACTGCCACCTCTGTCAGCGCTATCACTCCGGTGCGGCGCGACAGTTGCATTCCGGATTAGCTGACAAAAACTTACAAACAGACAAATAAACCACAAAATGCCACATTACAGAGTAACAACCATCGTAACCACTGCTTATTATGTGCCATATCGTGACGTCACGTTAGTAGTTAGTAACTCTACTGGTGTGTCCGCTCCCACGCTGAAGTAACGATTATGTTTTCTGGTAAAAATATTATGTGGCCATCCCTAGATGTATTCATTCATGCTATAGATTAAACTGTCTACAGCGTGGCTCTACCACTCTTTTCCGCGCATTACCTACCAATTGCAAATGTCATATGAAAAAATATGCTTTTTTACTATGAATGTACTTATGGTCCGGGTTCCCTGGGCCAGCTGATCCACTTGATTACTATCAAGCTAATTTTCCGTGAGTAGCGTCGTTTCGATGAGACGCCCAACAATTCCCTATGCGAAAATTATCTATTGTGGTAGCTAACAGAGGTAGCAAGGATAGAATATTTCGATTTGATGATACTCAAAAATTTATTATTTTATTTGTAGGACAATATGACTGTTAAATTATATAAATATTAACTAAGTAAAAACAAAAAAATCTGCTGGTTAGTAATCATACCTTTTGGAAGGAGGGGCTTCCAATAGGTATCGATAACGAGGTCATAAAAAATGATATGAATGAGCTGATTTTTTTCAGCTGGCCCAGGGAACCTGGACCATTAGAGAAATGCAGTAAAGCGTGTTGATAATAAGGCATTGATATTATTGATTGTTAAAGGCCGGCTGCACGTGCTTTTTATTCGTCTGATGGTAAATGATCACACTATCCTATAAAATCAAAACGTTCATTTTGCAAATAAGCTTCGGAGAGTTCTTTTACACGTCAATAACCAATTATTTTTTACGTCGTTTTCTCTATTTCATATTAATGAAATAGGAATATTGTAAAAACGCATGAACTCAGCATCAAACAACTCAACATCCGCTCAGAAACATTAATGGCCATTTATTAACACTCATAAAATCACACCTAAACGGCTGAAGTGTTATGGATGTAATATGGGTAATTTTCATCCCGGAAAAGGTCATTTAACCGGGTGGAGCCAAGTGCAATTGCTAGTAAGTTATAATTTATACGTTGTACACTAAAAGTACTGATGTTTTCTATAACTTGAAATAACAGATAACGAAATCGTGATGTTAAATAAAGATGTGTTAATAAGGTAACTAAGTAGTTTCTTGAGTATTTACTATACGTATACGAACAAGCGTAATTCCAATTTATATAAAGAAGGTAAGTTTTTATATTAAACCCGGCGACCCGCGCCGGCTTCGCACGGGTAAAAATATGTTTGTTACGACATTACCATAAAATTCTTTGAATTGTTCGGCTTTTCTGTACTATAATATGTATCATACATACAAACCTTCCTCATGAATCACTCTATCTATTGCTAAAAGTGCATTAAAATCCGTTGAATAGTTTAAAAGATTTAAGCGACTTCATTTTATATTATGTAAAGACAAGTCCACACGATCCAAAAGGATAAAGCTTTTAACGGATACAATAAATGTTTATACCCCCTACAGTCTACAGTAATTATATACAAGAAGCCATTATAAATTGTTACTAAGACATACAACTGCCTAATTACAAGGCGAGAGACTTTAACATTTTTATTATCTGCGAATGACCGCTTTACGTGCCGCGTCCGCCGCCACCGAACTCTAGTACAAGTCATTGTTGCTATGATGCTTTAAATAATGTAAGGTTGTGAGGTCAAATCTAGTGTATCAGGTTGATTTCTATGGAGTTACTATTTTTTTCTACCTAGCACGCCAAAGTGACTGCACTACACCTGATGGTAAGCGCTGTGCATACTACCGACAATGAGTTTTTGGTGGTCACCAGAATCATGCCGGCCTGTATTACTGGGTTTTCACACTCCGAAGAGGGAAAAAGCATATCGAGGGGCCTGTGACAGGGCAGGCGGATAACCGGAACAGGGACACAAGGATGTACCCCTATACCGGCCCCAAACAACCATCAAGTTATGTCTCATTAAAGTAATCAGATAATCAAAAAATGGATAAAGTTATTATGTAATGTTTTCATTTTTGGAATGGTTACTCGAAAAAAGATTTACAAGTTGGTCTGGCATCTCTAAATTTGAATAATAGCGCCATCTTTTGGTTTAAAATAAGAACGATGGTTAGCGCGATCTTAGTAAACTCATTACTTTTAAATTTAATTATTTACAAGCCAATTAATTGATCAACACTTATTAATAATTACCATTTATAATGCAGTTACTTTGATGCGCTAGAAGGGTGTGACCATAATAACCGAAGGGTGACGCCACTAATTACTGCAACCATGCAGTTTATTCATTGTTCAATTTTAAAAATAATTTGTTATTAATCCGCACCCACACCAGGGCAGGGCGCCCAACCCCTTTCTCACCCACGCATGCTGTATTAATTGATATTTATACATAACAATTTGTGTTTATCGGTTTTTTTTGTTTCAGTGAGGGCCTCTTCACTTGCCCAGTGAATGCTTCACCAGTGGACTACGCTAAGGTAAGAGTATAACTCAATAAGATTTACGCGAGTATGTCTACTTATAGGTTTAGAATGTAATTTCATACAAAATTTTGGCTATAGATAACCATTAAAAATTTTACACAAATAGCTCTACCCTGACTTTTACTCGACTTTAAATTTATGTTTTACATAATTTGTATCGAACAAAGTACTAAATAGGCAGTGGCCTGGAATCGCTCAAGTCCATGGGTGGCGATGACCGCTTACTTTAAGGCGGGCCACAGGCTCGTCTGTCTAACTTAGCAATAAAAATAACGACTCTTACCCTAATCGAAAATCATAAACTATATTTTCTGAATAAAATGTTCTTTACCGCAGAGTAGCGCCAGAAAAGTTGAAACAATAATTTTATATTGTCTTTAACACTCGTGCGCAGCGCAGCAGCGCCAATGCGGGTGGTCCGCTCGTAAACGTTGTGGTTTGAACAGCTGCGGATAGATGGCGCTTTTCACAATTATTATCGTTAAAGCATTGGTAATGAACCTCAAATTACGAAACTACGTTTTATTGCCTCGTAAAAAGAATACTACAATAAAACTGTGTAACGTTTATTTTAGTGCCAAGAAAGATACGGATGCTATTTGATGAAGTTATATTCGATTTTATAATATTCAGTTTACATTGATCAAAATACTGTAGGTAGTAATTTTATTTAAATTAAGTAATATTGGTCTCTGGTAATATTTATAATTTTTATTGCCAATAAGCTTTTTCCCGCAGCTATGATTACGAATTTATCTAGGTATAGATCTAGGTTTTTTTCTTATCTAGCACGGCAAAGTCACTCCACTCTGGGCCTTTTCTTCTTCTACCCGTCCTTATCCCAATTGCAGTGGGGTGCTTGCTACATACTTGCAACATGTTACGGAAATATTTGGCTTGTAGGTTTTTGTGACCGGCCGCCTGTCTTTCGTTAAATCCCTCTGGAGAGAAAACCCAGAAGTTTGGTCTCGCTTCAAAGCCGGCTTACGCTCGTTGTGCCACGGAGGCTATCGACTAACATTGGACCTGATATTATTGCTTTCCAATATTGTCAAATTAGATAAGTTTGGCAGACTGACATCCTTGAGGCTACTTACCACCGTCTTCTCAATTTCTTCCGTCAAATAACAGTACCAGTTTGAAGCTCGTGAATTTTTTGGCCATCATCATATATTTTACGCTTCGGAGTAGCGAGCACAGTGCAGTATTTATTATTGTACAGTATTTATTGCAATATGTATTGTTATGGGTAGACGTGCCGCTTACCATCACACGAACGACCAGCTCGTTACATCATTTAGTAGTTTAAAAATCCGTACACATTTTACTACATGAGTAGCTACTATTACATAGTGCAATTCAGACATAATTTTTGCTCAAAGTGGGCATTTTACGAACACATCACCACCCAAGTATTTCCGGTCATAAGAATTTTTACATTGCTAGTACTGAGTACGTAGTAATTTTCGCACGGTGAGGTACGCGGTCGCACACGCAATCTAATCCAAATTCTATTACCATTACGTGATGACTTTCCGTTATAATGTTTATTGGGAAATGTATTAGAAAATCTTTCTTATAAGGTTTATTGCAGTACTTTAAAATATAACCCTAGAAACAGCCGTGTAGCGAGGATATAATAAGGTGGTAGGTCCCTGCGACGTCCCGTCTGGGTTGGTACCACCGCTTTGTCTATTTCTGCCACCAAGCAACAGTGTGTAAGCACTGTTGTGTTTCGGTTTGAAGGACATTGAACCCAGTGAAATTACTGGGCATTGTGAGACTTAACATCTTATGTCTGGGGTCGACGAGCGCAGTTCAATGTCATGTAGTACTTTGTAATTCAAAGTTCTGTGTGGTATTGCATCTGTTTATGGGCAGGCGTGGCGCTTAGCATCAGGCGAGCGCCTTGCTCTTTTCGTTATTCAATCAAATAAAAAAAAAAATATTATGAGGAAATTTGCTCTATAAGGCAAGGGAGAAATATATTTTCGATTTTCGGGGGTAGTGGGGGAAAAGATATATTTTTAGAATATATAATATAGCTTGCGCCAAAAATCCTGTGACAGAATAGAAATGAAAATACCTATTTACTGGTTTCATGACTCTGGGAGTGGTGTGACATTTGCGCCCGTTACGTCTAGGAGCTCCTTGGATTCGCATCTGGCTCGATAATGACAGGAGAAAGTCTCTCGAATTTCTTATCTAATACCTTCACTTTATCATAAACATTGTAATAGGTGCTAACCATAAGTGTTGTCAAGTAATTCACTTAGAAAGTCTTGAATGATGTAATATTATATGTTTAGCAGATGCCTATTCTAACTTGTATATTAATATATGTCTCTTTAAGCTGTGTAAATTTTGTTTTAATGGACCAGTTCGACCAAGGTTACTTGTTAGCGGTACTCCAATCCTATCCTACTAATATTATAAACGCGAAAGTTTGTAAGAATGGATGTTTTTTTTTTATAGCATAGGCCGGCAAACGAGCAAGTGACCTCCACCGCCCCTGTACGCCCACCACCAGAAGAATCATGGGCGCGTTGACGACCTTAAAGGAAAGGGATAATTAGGGATTGGGAAGGGGAGGGGATTTGGGCTTCCGGTTATCACAATCACCGTACGAAACGCAGCAGCGAGCCGCTACTTTACGTCGGTTTTCTGTGAGACAGTGGAAACGACCCGGTCGAGCCAGCCCATTCATGCTGTAGACAAAACTGTCTACAGCGTGGCTCTACCACTCAATGTATGTTTGTTACTCTTTCACGTAAAAACTACTGGATGGATTTTAATGAAACTTTACAATAATATAGCTTATACATCAGAATAGGACATAGGCTACTTTTTATCCCAGAAAAAGTAGATCACGCGGGCGGAGCCGCGAGCAAAAGCTAGTGTTTAATAAAAAACAGATGTAAAGTTGCGATGAGTGAGATATCCGGACCAAATCTCTGTCCGCTACCCAAACATCTGTGAGATGGTGGTAACAACCCGGTCGAGCCGGCCCAATCAGCGCGGCTCTACTATTTGCCAATGCACACACCTACATAGACAAAGGTTCAAACTTACAACTCATCCTTCTTAGTCGGATGTTAACATGTCTTCAATAAGATAGTGGGCATTCTAGACCATCGGGGTATAATGTTGATCTTTCAGGCAGATTGCGGATTACACAATTTAGCAAAGCAACAAAAAATCTGTCTCGGCTCCGCCACCGCAGCCGTGATCAATCAATTGTTAATATCCGCTTAATTCTTCCATTAAACATCAATGGACGCCATAAACCCAAAACATGGTTTTAGCACGCAAACTGCGCCGGCGCATTTTTGTTTTACAGCTGTCGTTCAAGCAATTATAAACCTAATGTCAACGGTATGAGATTTAAATTATAATCAGGTGTGGTAACGAAACTAGTGTCACTCACCCCACGGCGACGACCTTGCAATGCTAACCGGTCACGCGACAATATAGCCCGTTTCTTTCTAGCAAGTTGTAATCGGTCGTTAGACGCTATTGCCGTTCTTTTCTGGCGGAAAGGTGTTGTGAGGTTGTTTCACTTGCACGGCGCGAGCTATGGAGCTGTATGGACGTTTTGAGTTTAGTTCTATGGATGATAACTAGATGGCGCCTTTTACATTTGACTTGATACAATTTTACATTTATACCTGTTCCTTACTTTACTTCGGTGTGAATATTCCATTACAATAACAATAGCTTTAAATTAACAATAAATGTAATTATACATATTTAATTATAAATAAAACATGTTTTAAATATACAACTTTGTTACAAGGAGGGCTATGTGTATTGTAAATTGTTAACATCATCGGTACAGTGTGTTCGAAGCCATGTATACGTCTGTGTTCTGAAATAGTAACCTTAAAGGCAGTGGTGGCATAGCACCGAGGCGATACCGGCAGCAATTCAGAGTACACTCAGGATTCTCCGGCATAGTCTCAATTGCGCTGAGGAGGACTATTGCGGGGTTTTTAGTTGCCATATTAGCGTAGCTAGGCCCCCGATCCAGCGATTGTTCGGCTAAAAACAAACGGCAGTTCGGAAGGCTGGTGAGTGTGAATTCTGCTGGTCCCGAGGTTGAAAAGGTATCCGTAAATAGGATTTTCACCGCGGGAAAAAAGTACCACCGAAATAAAAAAATATTAATATGCCATTTAAAAAAGTTTTATTATTGAAAACACATAATATAACACCAACATGTTTACTACAATAATTACCATCTCCTCGTTTATATAACAATTTTATTCATATTATACGTTCAACACAAGAAACCATTATGTTGTTATGTCCGCTTCACTCGCCAGCTAACTGGCAGTGTGCGCGGGCGCAGGTCGTGAGAACCGTCGAGTGCGGAACAATGGAGATCTATAAGATCGGCTCTAATGACGAACGCGCAGTGCGCACACTTCGACACCTCCTCCGATGTCTGCTAGCCTGGTAGATTGTTATGTTGCTAAACATCTATCGGGTTTAATAAATGTGAATGAATTGTGCATCCGTTTGTAAGGGACCATGATTCTTCTGGTATTGTGGGCGTATATAGGCGGTGGAGATCACTTACCATCAGCAGACCCAATTGCTCGTTTACCTTCCTACGCTATTTAAAAAAAATTAAAGTCGCAACTATAGTTTTGGAGTAATTATGAAGCTGGTTATATTTAATTTACAACTGTGATCAGGATTAGCAACAGTCATTGCATGTTATCTCTAAACAAAATTCAAGACGCCATCCATTTGTTATTGAGGAGCTTTTGTTTTGTTTTTTGTACTCCGACATCAAATTTTGACTAAAAATGCAAATGAATTTGATTTTGACGCTTTGTCAAAATGACAAAATATTTCATGAATGACATATACCACCTTGAAATAAAACTAATTTTAAACAAATTTTATCGCGGTTTATTAATTGATTTTGGGGTGGACCCACCCGTGACCACGAAGGCTGAAAAGCTTTCGAAACGTCGGGACTTGAAGCAAATAAAAATCCGCGATAAAATATGTTTAAATTAGTTTTATTTCAATTTGTAACTTTCGCGTAAACATAATAAATGGTTATATACCATCTTAAGAAACTTAAAAATATTGCATTTTTTCTTACTGTCCCATACCTACTTATATATATCTACGTATGTCTTTCAAACTATTGTTTTAACAGGATCACGGCGAAGAACAATTCTGAATAGTAACAATGCAACTTCCGACCGCACAATGGCATGCCACATGTGGGCTCTAGGCGCATAAAATGCGTGAAATGACCATCACACGCCTTCACTTTTTTATACTGCATCATTATTTTATGGCGCAAAGGACGTCTGTCTGGCATATGGCTCTATATTAGGATCTTTGTCAGAATTTTTTTGCTCGGCAGTGGCAGTTTTGGTTTAACGGATTGTGGAGTATGTCCTCTAAACTGGGTTGTATGACCAGTAAATACATCTCTCAGAAAAATATTCTTATTGCGTAAGTTAGTTTGTTTGTTACGCTTTCACGCCTAAATCGTTAACAGATTTTAATGAATTTTGGTACAGAGATAGATGGGATCCTTAACACGGTTACAGGCTAGTTTTTTAACCCGGAAAAGGCTGTATGCGCGGGCGGACCGCGAGCAAAACCTAGTACTTAATAAAGGTGAAAATTTGAATAATTTTTCATGTAACATCAATGACTGACCCGATTTTTTCGATTCATTATAATAACTCTAGTCTCAACCACATAATCTAAAGCTTTTCAAAAATCTTCACATAAGAACAATTTAATTATCTCCCTTCTAACAAACATAAATATTCATAGAATTCCCATAGAATTTGATCAGATAAGTGAACAAGTCGCACAACAAACGCATCACGCCTCGGCGACCCTCAAAAGGGTGGACAGAGAAATTCCTAAGACGCGACGGCTACCTTCCATAGAAGATCAGGTTTCTATTGTGATGCTTATCTATTGTTATCATTTTAATTTTAATCGCCGTGTGATCGTGTCAAACTTGCTTGAACATTTTTACTTTTCCTTTTGTGTTTCATGGTCTTTTGTTGGGATATGTGATTGATTTAAGAGCAATTTAGTGGATAATTTATGTAAAACATGTAGTATCGGGTTCTGAAAGGGTTACCGTTTATTACTAGAAATTAGTTAATAAATAAAAGAATTGTTTGAATTCACTACTAGTTCCGAGTACATTTAATGTTAATTTATAGGTTTTGAAACCAGGTATTTCCATATCACTAAGGCTAAAGCATAAAAATGACGTTGGGTTATAAGAAAATTCAGAGTAATTGCAAAACTATTCGCTGTACAAAAAATATCTAGGTAATATAGCTTTGTTTATCTCTATAATTGGAACTTTGTAGCTCAATAGCACGTATAAGTGAATTTCAATTCATCAGGTTTAGACAAGTTATGAAGCGTTTTTTTGAGTACATTTCGACCTTTCATGGTGGGACAGTAAATAAGACAACTGTCATATTAACCTGCCTATCTGGGGAGCTGGGTAAATGAAAAGTATCTATAAGTGATAAAAAATGTAGGTCCCTTCAGAACCCACTCACCAAGGTTTCACTGTATTAAGTTTCAAAGACGATAACCATTACTTAATGCAATCAAACAAAAAACACAATCACGGGAAGGCACCGCCATTGTGTCTATTCACTCAAATATCTATTCCAATATAGATCAATTCATTATGACGCACGGACGGGACAGATGTTATCTATCTTATATATGTATGCCACATATTCCCCAGTCTTTTGTCGTGGACAGCATTTAAATTAAAGATTAATCTGTATTATGCGGAGACTGGCGTTGGATCATTGACCTCCATCTGAAAAGGCCTAATTTGTGTGTATTCAAACGACGAAAGACGTGGGGTACATTGTCGATACGCTATGTCAAGCTGCGCAGCGTGGTGGCACATAAATTTAAATGAAATAGAAATTTACGTAGACAAATAGAAGCCCAGCAGTTTAGTACCGTCGTTAATTACTGCAATTTTTATATGGCATAGACCGGCAAACGAGCAAGTGGGTCACATGATGGTAAGTGATCTCCACTTTCATGCTATAAACAAAAATGTCTACAGTATGGCTCTACCACTAATAAATAATAAATTATATTATTGTTTTATTTTAATATTATATTATTGATTGAATAGTTTAATGATTTGTATTGCTTTATATCGTTGCTTATCATTTAACAAGTTATTTGTATTACTGAATTAATTTTGAACTATCTTTTTTTTCTTTAAAGAATTGATAGTATTAATATTTAATACTACAAAAATTATGAAATACCCTACAGGTAAAATCAAGTCTTTTGATGATTAAACTGTTATAACTTAGTTTACTTTTTTCTTTTCTTACTTTAACTTAATCTAAATCAGCTATGTGGCGTTACTTCGTGTGCGCACACTATGCCCCTTTTCTAACATGTTGGCATTTCATTACATCGGACAGGGGTTAAGCTGTGAATAAAATAGTTTTATTATAATGTAAAGTAGTAGTAAACAATGCGAGGGAAACGTTAGGAGACGTCGGGACGTGAGGGAACGTCTTAGATACGCTGTTAGCTGCCAATGCATTGGGACTCTATTGTTTGGTCCCTTCGGATGAGTGGAGAGAACTGGATTACCTTTTAAGGGTTTTTGATGAGATTTTAGTTTTGGCTTGGTGTGTGATTAATGCTTATTTATTTTGACAGTATCTTGAGTTGTAGTGGATTTGAAATATCTTCCCTTGTTGTGTCGTTATTTTTTTACGAATTAATTATGAGACCTTAGCTAGTAATAATAAAGTAATGCTGTTTATAGAATGTAGGACTTCAGTTCGGTTCCTGGATGAAGACAGCCACAATACAGTACTCATAGTGAATAATCTAACCGTTCAATATCTTTTATTTTATTTTATTTTATGAATGACGAGACGAGCAAGGCGCTCGCCTGATGGTAAGCGCCACGCTTGCCCATAAACAGAAGCAACACCACACAGAACTTTGAATTACAAAGCACTGCATGGCACTGAACTGCGCTCGTCACCTTGATACAAAAAGGTGTTAAATCTCACAATGCCCAGTAATTTCACTGACTTCAATGTCCTTCAAACCGAAACACAATAGTGCTTACATAATGTTGCTTGGCGGCAGAAATAGACGGCGCGGTGGTACAAACCCAGACGGCCTTTCGCATACCAGGGTCCTACCACATTCAAAACTAATTGATGTCAAAGTTTTCCTCACGAAATCCCAGTAAAATAAATTCTTAAGTGATTTCATAACAGTTCACAGAAGCGGCACGATAAATGTTATCTAAACATAGAGCATTAGCGGTCATTTTGTTTCTTTATCTTATACTTTCTCACGTTTGAAATGCTTTGTAGTACACTAGTTTGTGAAGATACCTATTGTACACACTAGAGGCCATATCTTCACTGAGACAGACGGGGAGGTCATTGTGAAAGGGGTTTCGGGGTGAATCTCTTGTTTTACAAACACTCAATATATAATATTACATATTATGATAGCACAAAACTACATTTCTGAAATTATCATTTCTAATCTAATTATCATTTCTCGGCTCTCACATATAAAAAGTGAATATAACTCTTTACTGAGCACTAAACAAACATAGAATTGAGAATTAATACAAAATAATATAGAAACAATATCTTTTTAACCAAAAAATTCTACCGACGAAAAAACTGAAAAGCAAAAAAATAAAAACCGCATTGCAACCGGAAATGTAGGTATTTTTGGAGTCGGTGCCTGTGTCACTGTCGGTCAACTCAAATTGGAATTTAGTTTAGCATTACTATGTAAATAAAGTAAATTGTAATTATTAAAATTTTCGCAACTTATTTATGTAGGTATTTAAAAAAACATGTTTGTTTCAGTTATTAAATATATAATAAATAGCTCTAGCATATAAAATAAAAGACCACTAAGACCTGCGCGCCGAAGAAGGCAACAACCCCCTCTTCCGGTGGGCTTGGGACCTGTGGGGCCATGTGTCTCGCCTTCGGCCCCCGCTGCCAGTGGAGTAGTGCACCGCATTATATGGACATAAAATAAATTATAAATAGCTACATTATAATATACTGTAACATCAGTCTTTTTTTAGATCTAAAGGGGTTATTACATTAAGATTTTTTTATTTCCATCATAATCTAGTGTGTAGCTATTTTGTCACGTTCAACGTTACCCTTGAAACCGTGAGACATCTTACATCCTCCTCTTTCATACACTGCATATAGTCAAGCCTAGCCCGAAAGGATAGGCATAGGTGCAACTGGTGCCACCCACGGTTTGCCAAGCATTTTTCCCGTCTCACAATAGAATGAAAGAAAGAATTTATTCAGAATTTATGTGATTAACAATACGAGTTTTTGTATTATACTTTTCAAAATATCTCATTCGATTTCATGATACGTTTGATGGCATTAGTAAACTATGGATGCATTCCTATGTCGACTTAGCGCGACGGACAGACGTCTACATATCGCTCGTAAATCATGCAGTCGTAGGTCAAGCGACGCACTTCTTTTTTGGATCGAAGAAATGACTTGGGATATTCTGTGCCACCCGATTTTGATATTACGTTAAGTTATGCGCCCATTCTATCCATTCTCATCTTAAGCATCTGTTATTAGGGATGCTTGTGAAATATAACATTACGTCGATGATATTTCAAATACATAGTAGGAGATTTAAGAAACTGAGCGGAAAAATTCCGAAGTGACGTCAATCAAATTCATATAGCGATTTGCGTAGTTGAAGATCAAGAATTTTACTATATATATTACTGTTATTTGTCTCGAAACCTATAGCGAAATAACGCTAAACGTAAATTTTCGCTATAGCTCAGATGATTGTTTAAACTAATATTATAAAAAAGAAAGATTTTATTGTTTGCATTGAATAGGCTCTGAAACTACTGAACCGATTTGAAAAATTCTTTCACCATTAGAATCCTACATTATCCCTGATGAACATCTACTTTTATCTCGGAAAAAGCAGATCACGCGGGCGGAGCCGCAAGGAAAAGCTAGTTAATTTATAAACACAAAATTAGTATTAAAAATCTATTCAGTAATACCGAATAGCCCTAATGACAGAGAAGCTCGTGTTAATAACAGTTGAAATAGGCGTCGCCTCTGACACTGGCCTCATATTTAACGTTCAATAAAGTCGCTCACAGACATTACGTGTACGGTCGCGTGATGGATTATGATTACTGACGATAAATGTGCCCCTCACCCTATGTGACAATGTGATACATTCTTACGACTTCGCTTATATTGTTTAGTTTATGATTTATCCCGTGTTATGTTGTAAGTTACGAGAGTGTGTTGTGGTTTGTTGATTACAGTTGATAGAGTGTTATAAATAGGTGATATTAACTTGGGAATTGAACATTTAAGGCTGGATTGCACCAGAATAGCAGTTATAGTTAAGGTTTATGTCAAATTTGACGATAACAGTAACGGTAACTTTAACATTGCTGCGGAATGTGTTGCACCATCATATTCCGATACTCCTAGATTCCTCGATTAATTCTAGAAGCAGGGACATGATATTATTTTGGAGCACGGACGCTTTAGGCGATATATCGGTTTGGAGGTTATAATTGAAATTATTTTTTTATTTGAAGCATCTGACAGCTTAATTTAAACAATAGCTTTAACTAGCGAATATTGGGCTAGGATTGGAATATTATAACGTCATCTAACATTTGTCAAATGCAACTCATGTTTTCCTTAACCGGTACTTTAAAATGTTTGTCATTGCTAAAATAAGTTGGTGCAATCCAGCATTAATGTTCGCTTTGTAAGTTTTGAACTGGCTTCAAAAGAGAACGTTCTCAATTGGTCTGATTTTATATGTATATCTGCGGTAAAATTGTTCCAAATGTAAAACGATTTTATGATTATTTATGTTCGACGGGTTTTACTCTGAGTGTGGACCCTTATAAATTTGGCAAAGATCTGATGACGGAGTGCGATGTAAAGTTTCTTTTATTATTATAGTAAAGCCTGGTCACCTGATGATAAGGGATCTGCAGTACCCACGAATATCCACAATACCCGCTGAATCATGGCGTTGCCGACCTTGAAGGAAATGGATAATTAAGGAATTGGGAAGGGAAAGGGGATTTTGGCCTCCGTATATCTCACTACCGTACGAAACGAAACAGCTGATATTCCACATCGGTTTTCTGCGAAACAGTGGTAAGACCACGAATTTACTAAAAAAAGCGGAACATTCATCAACGGAAAACATGTTTTGAAGTCAGTTTTGAAAAAAACCAACGTAAAGTAGCAGCTTGCTGTTGCGTTTGGTACGATGAGTGAGATATTCGGAAGTCCAAATCTCCCTCCTCTTCCCAATTAATTAAGCCCTTTTCCCTTTTCTTTAAGCTCGGTAACGCGCCATTATTCTTCTGGTATAGTGGGCTTACATGGGCGGTGGAGTTACTTACCATCAGGTGATCCACTTGCTCGTTAGTTAACATATGCTATAAAAACTACTTTACTCATAATCAGGGCTAGTTTAATCAATTTGAACTTGCCTGCCTGGCGTTATTCCGGCTTAACGCCAGGGTCTGCCTTCTCATACCATAGATTACATTTGAACTAAACTAAAAAAATATCCTATTTACGTTCATACAGATATCGGTTGCGTGACCCAATTTCAATCACCAGCCGCATGCCATATGCTGCAGAACTCACGAAATGGAATGAATTCATTCACACATTGTTTCTCATGAATTATTTAACTGAATTTAAACTCTGTCGCCCTCTTTCTCTCGGACCTGGACAGATGTTGACATTTGTTAATTGGATCTATCAGCTTGGGCCATTTTTCACTGTTCAATTTGTGCATAATGGTTGTATTGCAACTGGAAGTTAAACTGGATGGTTAGAATTATATCAGAAAACATTAAGCGAGTCTGTTTGTGATAAGGCAGTTGACAAGAATATAGGTACTGATTATTGATCTGAAACAATTTTGTATGTGTGCAAGGTAGAGCTGTGTAAGGAAAAGTTTTAAGTAATTACGGGGAAAGGATGATCATAAATAACCTTCATGTATGTATTTGCTGATTTTGTCACAGTGCGGTCACTAGATTGGTTTTTATCCTTTGCTGGTTTCATCGTGTTTTTATCTGAGCACGGCGAAGTGACTGCACTACACCTGATGGTAAGCGCAGTGTCCCAAAAAACAGCGACTACCGACAAACATTGAGCTTATATATATTGCTATATTGCCAATACGAATAAAATTGAATTTGACTTTAAAATTCATTGCAATATAATAATATTTACTTGAACTACTTTTCACAGTCTGGTGTTCAGCGAATTTGGATCTCTTACGATGATACGTAATGCAATTTCGGCACTAGTCTTGTTAATCACCATATATAGGGTTTTAGAAATCTGGGTGTGGGTTTTTATCGAGTTGATCGCGCAATGACCACTTTATTTTACTATTAACTTCTTCCTTTAGCTCAATATTCAAAACTAACCTGCGAGCTATTAAAAATGTAGCCAGAATAAATCATGGCCAGTTGTGTACCAAGTACAAAGGTTTCACCAAAAGGTGCACGATGATTTCAAGGCGCAGGCGCAAGTGTCCATGGCCACGGCCGCGGCAGATGCGCGCGCAGCTGCGCAAGGTGCACGCGCACGTGGGTCATGCAACTTTCTACCATTTATTGTGATTTTTGGATCATTAAATCTTGTACAGTCATTATTTTAAGTATTGGGATATAGGAGTTTGTAACAGCGGGTTCATATATTTCAATTCTCGTTGATCAACTGTTAAGTTGCATACGATTTGAAGCGTCTGGAAAGAGTTTTTGTTGTTTTTAGTCAGTTCATTGTAAACCTGCTATTACACAATGAAAGGTGGGGGATTGGTGATTATATTTGCGTTACGTCTATTGATGACAGTAAAATAATATGATAAAATTCCAATACCATACCGTACTAGGTAATAGAAATGGTTTTGTTACTAACGAAATGTTATTTTAAATCTCGCCTCATCTCAGAGGCTTACGTCAAATGTGTAACATATACAACACGTATAACATGTACATGTGAGGGTGCATGTATATGTAAGTTCTTCGGTTTGATTGCAAGGTCAAACAATCTTTTCGATCTGAAAGGTACATGAGTTGTCAGAGTTTTTTATATTGATATTTTTGGTCAATATGCCGATGGTTTCAAACCCTATCACACGGGGCGGAACTGAGCATGCACTATTGTAACTAGATCGATCAATTGAAAATTGGATCAAATACACGTGATCCGATTCGCAAATCCCATCGAAGCGTTACGATTCATCAATATCAAGCTTAAAAAGTACATCCTTAGTCATTATTCCCTGATTTGCGTTTGTCGCCGCTACAGGACACAGGATTTAAGGCCTGTGTTCTGCGGACGCCGCGCCAAATCAGGTCGCGTCTCTCAAAACAGACCTTTAGCGCCAGCGGTCTGTATAACTGTTGATTCTTGTTCATTCGTCACAGATTGTATTCCCACGACTTGTACCTACTTCTGTGTGCTGTTTTATAAACTTGTTTACTTTTTGTGAAAGTACATAATCGGGTACTTTAATAACCTTAAAAGTAGCTGAGTTACTTTTATTATTAAGTTGAATATCAATTTAATGATCCATAAGGGATAAAATATCGATTCAGAATTTCGGCAAAGTGAAACAAGGTAATAATTGACTATAAATTCTGTCTAAAACATCTATTACCACAAAATCCCCAAAATCTATTATCCAAAGAATTGTATAAATTAAGTCAAAAATAAATAAGTTAGAAGCCTTTTTTTTTGTTTGGACGCTTGTTGTAAACCTGACGCTAGTCGGCTGTATACAGTTTCACCGGACTTTCGGGTGAGCGCTTCAGGCGCTCTCAACCCTTAAACTTAAGTGACCACGCTGAGGGCACCCCCTTTGGGGTACGAACCTCGGCTCAGGACGGCCACTGGGAGTTAGAAGCCATTTGAATCTGCTGGAAGGGGTAGGTGTCGCATGACGGCAAAAGGATCCACAACAAAGCGTGTTACGTCATAAGCCAGTCCAGGCCATTACGGTCCACGCGTGCGAGAGGGATAGTGAGATGTCCGCACTACGCGCCCACATTTGCTCATACTAATATTTAAAATACGAATTGCGGCCTCATTTTTTATCCAATTTTAGTTTGGTTTTCTCAATACAGTTTCTTATTAGTAATATTGTCTGTTGCGTATAAAATATTGTATACAAATAGACATAGTCAAATACCCTATTGATATATATACACAAACTCACGTTTATTTCCCACACTGGTTGGCAAACTTAACGGACCAAGTTAATTTACCTGGGACATAACGGCGTCTATGGCAATGACATTCATAGGAACTGCAGATAATGAGTTTTGAAGAGGTTGCTACGTAATCTCGTTTATTTCGACGTAACTAAGAACAGTTGACATTCACCGTGGCGCAGTGGGCACAGCCGGATGTGAAGCGAGAGGCCGTCTGTTCGATTCCCCCACCGACACAATTGTTTGTCTGAACTGTGATCCAAAAATATTTGTCTTAGGTCTGGGTGTTGGGAGACCGTAAGTTCCTCGTAGTTCATGATACCCATGATACAGGTTTGATCTATGAGATCAGGATTATGTGTGTGACTGTAAATATTTCTTCATTTATTATTTATCTCGTACAATTTTAAAAACGAGATTATTCTCACCAAATATGGACGATATTGAATTGTGAGGAGGTAGAACCGTATTCTATACAGTTATGTCTAAAATCTACAGCTTAAATGTATCGAATTGCCGATGCCATTGTCTCATAAATCGATGCAAACGGCAGCTTACAGTTGCGTAAGATTTCCCCCGGCCCAATCATCTCGCCCCTTCCCGATCCTTATTCACGCACCTATGATTATTCTGGTTTTGTGGGTGAGTTTGTGAAGATCGGGTACCATCCGATGACCCCACTTGCCCACTAGCTGGTTGGCTATAAAATAATCCTACGAGGCAATAACTGGATGAAATAAGGCTAAGATTGGGTTCAGCGACAAGGTCTATCTATGTCCAGCTGGGAAGTTAAGTATACCTACTAATTTGTTGTCGTTCACGATCAAAAGTGATCGCCAGCAGATGTATTATTTATTGATTAAATTTCTGCTATCGACCATCTGGTAGAATCGAGTAAATTGTTAGGAAAATTACCATGCATTTGAATTTTGGATGACATCTGCTTTTCGTTAATGACACGGAAGTCGGCAAGACCGACGTTACTCGGCGACTTCATAATCAGTAGATTTATACATAGTCTTAATAAACCATAGTCAAAATTTAATAGTAGAATAATCTATAAGTTTTGTGCCCGGTAAAGTGCGAGTCTACGACTCCTATTATATAATTGGATAATAAGCGCTATTCACTAGTTGCTCTTCTGCCTAAACCTTCGGAGGTAAAGACGTATGTTTGTATGTAGATTTATAAGTTACAAATTATAAAACCTGAATTGATGTATTTGCTGTTATCTCATGAAAAGTTTCCCATTTTTCTGGTATTACTTACCAGACCTTAACCAAATATGGGATAACCATCGGAGATCAAAAACTGTTCATATTTAACAGAGATATAAACTTGCGGAAGAATTCAGAACTGTCTCCTTTTTGAAGTGGCTTAACTAACCTCCAGATAATATGATCAGCGCTAAGAGAAATTTAGTACAAAAAAATGAAATTATTCTGTGTATTAAATACAGTAACGTATACTATCTACATATCGTTTACATTACATAGAACTTATATAAAAATAAGTTTAAGTAAAAACCGATAATAAAATTACACTGACAATTACTTCTCTATATTTCTTTGGAGTTGGTGCAATTCAGTTGACCGCCAGCGACAAAGGCAAAAATGAAATTGGTTTTTATGTTTTGTTAAAACTGGTTCACAAAATCAGTCCACAATTAACGGAGAAATCGATGTACGTACATAAAAAAAAAACAAAGCAATACGCGCCGAATTGAAAACCTCCTCCTCTTTTGAAGGCGTTTAAAATAGAAGTCTAGCATGAGATAGCCCGGTAGTCGGTAGAGAGTAGTGTCTGTTCGTTGAACCTGACGCGGCGAGTTTCGGTCTAGGTCGTACAAGGTCGGCTTGCAGTTTATCCACCGCGCATAAAGGTGCTACTCCGAACACGGCTGTTGATAAATCGCAGACCGCATTCTACTGACCGCAAGCGACACACTCATATATACATTTGAACAGAACGGTGGATGCTTTGCTGGCTGATTGGGAGGTGATTGAGGTTTTTGTACGAAGGTCCATCTATTAGACTTTATTAAACACAATAACAAACCTGCTTATACATTTTTGTGAGACCCCTATGACCTACTTAATCACATCCGTGGTGCTTTACATCTAGCTTCTCCAGTTGTAAATGTCCTTATGCTTGAGGTTAATATCTCCTCAGTTCATTATTTTGTCTCCCGTTTTGCTATGGAGGGAAGTGGACAATTAATATTTCCAACTCCTCGTTGGCCTTCTATCTAATAAATTTCGTTGCGGGACAAAGACATTTAGGCATTCCCAGAGACTCGCCGAGCTTCACTGCTCGGTGTCAACAAAAATGCGGGCCACTGTTGATCCTGGTGTACAGGTGTTACAGTGGTGGGTGTGTGGGCGGGATAGTCCCCAAAAAAAAGGTGTACTATTACTAATTGAAGTGACTGGTTCAGGCTGGAGACAAAACCAGTGATCCTCCTGCTTGCTACCTGGGGTACTTACGATCATCTTAGTGATCCTGTCGCTTACCGACTGAGGTACGTACGATCAGCAGTTTGCAGTCGACTGTTGTAGTTTACAATCTGCAGCAGTGTTCGAAACAGCACCTTTACAAACTGGCTACGGCGACGTGTCACAACATGTCTGAGGTCTTGTTTATTGGGGCTCGGAACGTTTGAACTGGTTGCTTTTTTACGTTTTCTGTAATTAAATATTGGGCCAGTGTTGAGAGTCCGATGTTATTCATATATGAGTAGGTATGAGTGTAGGATATGGTAATTGAATAGTTCATACATTCAGACACTTACTGCCGCACACAAAGGCAGCAATGAATTTTAAGTTATTTCCTATAATTCGATTTTTCGTTAGAGACGTCATTTAAGATTGTTTTTGTACCCAGTTACGGAAAATAACGCTTTAAATGGCTCTGAGTATGGAAATTGGATTCTAAGATAGTTGAAATTAATTCTTGTCTTAGAATGGGCAGTTAGTATCGTCATTGGAGAGGCAAAAATACTAAAGCGCCAATACGTGAACTTTATGGTAGAGCATTTTAAAGTAATTTTTATTATGATAAAAAAATCATAATTATTATTGAAATATAAACGGCTTTTATAGCGGTTTTTGGAACGAAGTTCCTTACGGCAGGCTTGGAGGGGATAGGGATTTTGCTGCGTGACCGAACTGAAAAAAATGTGATAGTAAAACCGTAAGAAAAATGCGTGGAATAAAAACCGTTAAATGAGACTTTTTTTAACTTAATTTGATATCTAGCACACAAAGTTAAAGTCGAAATTAATAAAACAGATGGTTGTGAAACTTATGACATTTGGAAATGTAGACGCGGTTTGAAATTTGAATTTGAATTTTTGATTATAGAACACGGCCGTCCGTTATTTTTAAGTTGATAAAAAATGCTATACAATAGCTTTACCGCGGCAGTCTCCGAGTGCCACACGTCTTTTTTTTATTTCTATTTTTCTATTCTATTTCTATGTAATTTAATGTTGTCAAACAAAAATAAAGAGACCTATTTTGTTATTTCAGTTGATAATTTGAATTTTTTGCAATTTGTGTCGATTCTACATTAGCCGAAGGAACTTCGTTCCTACCTGGTGTCCCACGACACACACCATTTTTTTTATTTTAAATCCGGTTCAGACGATTCGAAAGAAAAATAAAAACAACGATAAAATCCGTCTAAATTAGTTTTATTTCAATGTGTAATATCCGCGTAAACATAAGAAATCGTTACATACTTTTTATATTAGGAAAAAAATATGATTAAAAGAAACAAAATAGTTACTGAAAACTTTCCAGTAGGTAAATTAATACGAATTTTATCGTTAAATAACAACATATATATGTATTTAAATATATATCGCTGTGCCAGTAATTTGTAAGATCACTTCTCGTACCGATTAATATTAAAAGCTGTAGTGAACAAAGCTTGCACCAGGCGGTACCATTTTAAATTGAATAAAAAATATTATAAGTCAACAAATTACTTAAAGTCTTAGCGTCGAGTGTGGCCTTATAAAATAACTAAAAGCCGAACACAATATAACCATTAGTTTCTCGCAAAAGTCGCAATAATTTACACTTTGTTATGTGTCGATGGGTCGCTTTATTTCGACGCCGAAAGCTCTACCGTTCACTAATTTTACAATAAAAAATACACCTTCTTTCTTACGACATAGAGTTTAAAGTTATAAAAAACAACAGATTGGTATAACTCCCGCGTTTCTATAAACCATCTTCTTTAGATTTTTAACGTAGTTGTTATACATGTATTTGAGCGATTTTCTATCTTAAAATTTTAAAGTAAGATCGATGATAGCTTAACATGGACTACTCTACTTAAAAGTTTGTTTACCGCCTTTTAACAAATAAAAGGTATTGATACTCGTCTGTATCATCGCGCCGCCTCTGCCAGCGGGTGAGCAGGGCGGTGTGATTGAACCGTTTCAACTGAATCGGCTTTATCTCACGATACTAATGGGGGGTCGTTTTCTCAGTAAGTGACAATTTTATTTAAGGTGATAAAGAATTAGGATGTACCGCGGTGTTACAAACGGTTTTATTTCGTGAACTATCTTGTGTCGGATATGTGGCCCACCTAAGTTGAGTGTGTTTTTTTATTCTAGCACAGCAAAGTGACCGGATGGTAAGCATAGTGCAGTCCAAAAAAGGTAGCGACCACCGACAAACAATGGGTTTATCGGTAGCCATCATCATGCCAGCCTGCATGAATGCTTCTTCCAGGAGAGGTAAGAAGCCAATCCAAGGGCCTGCGACAGGACAGGCGGATGACTGATGCAGGCATAGGGATACAAGGATTTACCCCTATAGCCGCCCACACCAACCATCAAGTCATGTCGCAAGCCCATCGGAACGCGATCCACACAAGGTGTGTGGGTCACTACGGCAGGTTTTAACACCATATAATATATGAATATCCTACCACCAGCAAAAGTTGAGTGAAGTCACCTAAACTAAATAAAATAATTTACTATCTATGCCGATATGGTAGAGACAACGTTAGACATCAATATGTTAAATAAATCAGGAATTAACGTACATATAAAAAACAGCTGCCGACCGCGGCTGGTCGCATTGTTTTTTGTGGCTTAAGAATGTGACGACGGCCGGCTCAAATCGCTATTAATTTTTTTGATATTTGCATATCTTACTAACTGATGGGGCGAGTAAGTCGCTCGTGTGTTGGTAAGTGGCACGCCTGCCCAGAAACAGTAACAATAACATTCAGAACTTTTAATTAAAAAGTACTCCATGACACTCCAACATACCCGTTACCCCCAAGATAAGACTTATAAGTGTCATAAGGCTTAGTAGTTTCAATGACATCGATGTCTTTTAAACCAGAACATAGTGCATACTCATTGCTGATGAGGGCAATGGACAAAGCCGTGGGACCTGTCTAGATGACCTCTCGCATATGAGAGACCACCTAGCTTCTCTTCTAGAAATAAACCTCTCGGTTCACAATAAGACTGCTATTAGAAGGGAAAGCAATTTTTCGAAGTAAGTTTACAATCAGTGCATTTTTACAAAACCACATTTCTAAAAACGAATTTCAAAATGGTTTCTGAACATTTCCGTTCAGTTAATAAATATAAAAATCCATTGTTGTGGTTCTTTGTTTAATTTTATTAGAGTGCGGTCGCGGGCAAGCGCGGTAGCACTACAAAATGGACTTTTATAACTTTACCACAGTCTAAAAATTATACAGTTGGTCGCTGCGTTTGATTTTAACGAAAAAGGCGACATCGTACATAAGGGAATGATCCGAGTAACATTTCACTAGTTGGCAAAGATCTCGCATGAAAGAAGCTGTTTAGTAGTTAACACCGATTTATCTACTTTTGGTGTCAAATAAACACTTTCAGTTGGCCGAGTATGGTTTGAAAGACACAAGTGAAATGACTACATTCAGAGACATAGCTTCTTATGTCTCAGGATGAGCACAGTGTAGTGGCATCTAGTGTTTTTTAATCTAAGTTCTGATTAGTGTTACTTCTGTTTATGGGTGGGCATGGCACTCACCATCAGACGAGCGGCTTGATCGTGTCGTCATTCAGGCGATTAAAAAAATCTACAAATCTACTCGGGTGTTGTGCTTTTTACAGGTCTTCGGTGACAGACTGCATAATTAGACTGTGGTGGCTACAAAATGGGACTTTTACAACTCTACTGTTTAAACTTATTGAGAATTTTATGTTATTCAATCTCTTTAAGATTTCTGCGGTAGAGTTATTAAATTGAGATGCATATTATGACGTTATACAGTCTGCCTTAATATATACACTTTAACTTTTAAAGTGTAGGTAGACCGGTACGTATTACATTGAAATTTGAATTATTTATTCTGCTAATTACTATGTTAGTTATTTATTAACCTACTGAATACCAATAATGGCTTGTTGCGTCTTTTAAAATCCAGACATTGATTTTAGACTTCAGCAAGCAATTTAGCAGCAGCAATTTAGCGACATTATGTGTGTCATATAGAGCAATTTCTGGAATGGCCTTTAGAAAAACCAGCCATAGACTTGAGTGGATCACGCATGGTATATTTTTATAATGGTTTTATCAAAAAATTATATTTCCAACTCCTCCCTGTGTTTCTATTTGATTAAGTTCGTTGCGGGATAAAGAAAGGTTTGTATTCTCAGAGACTCGTCAAGTTATTGCTCGGTGTCGAAATATGCGTGCCACTGTTGATCCTGGCTTACAGGTTATAGTGGCGGGTATGGGCGGAATAGTCTATCGTATACAATAATTAAATAAAAGAAAAAAGCTTTTATCTACGTATGTTCGATTATTGTTAACTTCTTGACCAAGCCCATATAATTTGCCCATTATCCTTTCCGAATAACTGAATCCTTTGTTGCAGTGCATCAACAAAGTAATTGAAAACAGTAGATAAGAAGCAATAACTAAAAGTATACAAAAACACAATAAACAACAGTGAGCTCTTGTTTTTAATAATAGAAACGTAAGTTTTATACGATTCTGTTAGGATACGGTTTGAACGGCATTATACAGGCATGAATTTAGGCTCCAAATTTGGGGGACAAGGGTTTCGACTGCTCTCTGAAATAAATTGAAGTTTACTAAAAGTAAATCACGGTTGAAATCACGGTTGACTATGGATTTCGCTATTTATTTGAAAATGGTGATATGGTATACAAATTTTTATAACATAATTATTTTCAATTAAATAAACAAACATTAAAGAAGTTTTTTCTGCTAATGCACAATAATCAAGATATAAATATTGAAATAAAACTAACTTAAACGGATAATTCGTTTTATTTCAATGTGTAATATTCGCGTAAACATAAGAAATCATTAAGATAAAAATACTTATTAAACTTCTATAATATGACCCCCTCTATTCCTAAATCCATCCCTGTGAAGCTATAACGAACGCAATATTGTGTAAAACTCGGTTGGAGCAGTCGCCCGCGCCTGCGCCTGCGCCAGGTGCACACTATCTTAAACTATTATCATGTACGGTTCCGTACATGTCTGTACAAGGCCGTTAGTAAAAGCCTGCTGATATATTAGCAGTCAGTTTGTCCTATTCAGTCATTACTGGAGTATTATTTTTACATTACATTAATGTGATTTATTTCTGTATTTAATTTGAATATGGACAAATTAATTGAATTTTGAAGTATGTACATATATACTTGTTAGGTTGTAATATTTATATGGTATCAATAAATAAATAAATACACCCGACAATCAAAAACATAGAACTTATAACTGTAACTGCAGGAATTGAGTAGTTGATCAAGTAAAATGGAACCATGTGAACACGCTCGCACTATAAAAAATTCGACTTGTCAACTGTCACTTCAAAATATCGGATGTTTATGATTTTTTTATATAGCATAGGCCGGCAAATGAGCAAGTGGGTCACCTGATGGTAAGTGATCTCTACCGGCCATGTACACCCACAATATCAGAAGAATCATGGGCGCGTTGTCGTCATATCTCTACTCACCGTATGAAACGCAGCAGAAAGCCACTACTTTACATCAGTTTTCTGTGAGACTATGGTAACGATCCGGTCGAGCCGGCCCCTTACATGCTGTAGATAAAACTGTCTACAGCGTATTTCTATCATTCGAAACAAAGAAATCTATTTAGAGAAATAAGCAGACAAACTAACAGACATTCGTATACAGCGGTATCGTTTTATACTCTGTATTGACGCTGGATGTCAGAATATGCCAAAAAAGTTATTCCTATTATTATTCGGATATCAGAATAAAGGTGTGAAACTTTTGCTTGCGTATCCCCAAAATTAATAACAAAGGGAGGTTTGTTTGAAGCGACAACCGAAAGGTGTGACCGATGTTGACTTTACTATTTTATGTGCGTTTATCAGCAGGGTTCTATTCCCCGCTTGGTAACGTTTAATCAATTATCTGTGTCCACTGCTATCTTCAATGCGATAATGGCTATTGTTTGTCATGTTTCGACACAGAATTGGGAAATGAGAATAAATAAATACATTGGCAGTTTTTTGGATAGCCCTGATTAGAATGGCAGTCATAAACTTCTGCACTACTGTTAGAGATTAGTTACGTAAATTATGAATTTATTTACAGCCTCTGCGGAGCAGCGGGCGAGATCCTCACACCGAGACAAACGTTTGTGTGATTCATAAATAGTGAGACAAGTGTAGTGAGACCGAAAATCTCTCGTAGTTATTGATATCCACGACACAAGACTCGTATCTTACTGTAGGGTCAGGAATATGTGTGTCACTGTTGGGTGTATTTATTTGTTCATTATTATTTTATGTTAGTGTACGCTGAGGGAAGCGCAAGTCCCAATACCTTATTAATTTCCATACTATATATTTCTTGCGGTTTTACTCGTGTGCATGTTGTGCTATGATCTATCGTCAAGTCGTTCAAAACTACACTCACACACAGACGCATCCACGATTTTATAAGGATGTTATATATAATATAGCTTAATGGCGTTATCTCAATATATTAAGGTCGGACGATCAAACTGGAAAAAATACTTTACTATTACCGAAACAGTTGTTCCGATACGGTAATGAACCTCTTGTTCCCTTAATTTCAGTGGTATAATGGAAAGTCATAAGTTTAAGTTTCTACAGCATAAATGGGCCGGCTGGACCGGGTCGTTACACTGTCTCACAGAAAACCGACGTAAAGTAGCGGCTTGCTGCTGCGTTTCGTACGGTGAATGAGATATCCAGAGGTTCATATCCCCATCCCCTTCCCAATCCCCAATTATCCCTTTCTTTGAAGGTCGGCAACGCGCACATGATTCTGGCATCCTAGGCGTATACGGGCGGTGGAGATACCATCAGGTACCACTTGCACGTTTGCCTACCTATGGGACAAAGAAAAATCACATAGATAATCTTGATGCCTTGACCAAACTACAAATTGTAAGAATTTGGTGTCATTTATCTAAAAAACTAATAAGGATATCAAAAAAGCAACTTTCTAAGTTCCGTTAATGATCTTTGGCGACAAACATAGTTCCAAACATCGTGTATCGCTGATATCCGCCCACGGCGACTTACAAATAACCGACCGACGAACTCCCATAACACACTTATTTCACGGTATTTAGTATTTATCCTAAAGAAAATTTATAGACATCAATAAAGGACGGTAATGTTGTTTGCTCGTACATTCCACGAGAGTAATGAGTCATAAAGCGACCGCGTTTTTGGTCGTTACCACCCTGTGTTGACCATCGTGACGTGACACTCAAAATACTTGTACAGACAGTTTGTTTAAACATATTATCTTCATGACATGTGTTTTAATATTGAATATAATCGTTTCATTGTAGACAATAGGGCAGTTCACTTGATTTTTTGAGCCACGCTGTGGACAGCTTTGTCTACAGGAGATATGGGCCGGCCCGAGAAAACCGTAAACCTTGTTGCTGCGTTTTATCCGGTGAGTGATATATCCGGAGGCCCAACTCCTAATGTCTTAATTATCCCTTTCCTTTAAAGTCGGCGGCGCGCCTAAGATACTTTTGGTATTGTGGGCGTAAATAGGCAGTAGAAATCATTTACCATCAGATAACCCACATGCTTGTTTCTCGATACTATAAAAATATCCTAAAATCAGCGAAGGGTCATTGTGGAATGAATATTTCTCATAAGAGTCTAATTTTATTACCAGAAAATTTTCACACAGCCTAGAATTTAAACATGTTACCGTTGCTAGAATATTTTTTGTTATCTATATCATTATAATTGGTTATATTAATGCGTTGAACATGCGTGATGAGAAGGAACCGGTATGTCTAGTCCATAGGTGTGGTGAACAGCTGATTTAACAGAACCAGAATTAACGGACAAACGGACGAGTATTTTTTCGTATTGAGTCATCGTGACCTTTATAATCATAATCGTCATTGAAATGGCAAAAGTACTAAAGCGCAAATACGTTTGTTTATTTAATGATTTCTTATATTTAAGTGAATATTACTCATTGAAATAAAACTAATTTAAACGGATTTTATCGCGGTTTTTTTTAAATTATGATCCCGACGCTTCGAAAGCTTTTCAACCTTCGTGGTGACGGGGTGGACTCGCTTATTGACATTGTTTATCCTCATAACTATTAGCCGTGCCTGTGTACAAGGTGTTTGGTCCCTCGTGTGCGAGAGGCCGTCTGGGTTGGTACCACCGCTTTATCTATTTTTGCCGTCAAGCAGCAGAGTGTAAGCACTGTTGTGTTTCGGTTTGAAGGACATTGAATCCAGTGAAATTACTGGGCATTATGAGACTTAACATCTCATATCTCGGGGTGACGAGCGCAGATCAGTGCCATGCCGTGCTTTGTAATTCAAAGTTCTGTGTGTTGCTTCTTTTTATGGGCAGGCGTGGCGCTTACCATCAGGCGAAAGCCTTTCTCGTCTCGTCATTCAATCAAATAATAATAATAATATTTTTAATGTATTTGCTGTAGATAAATATTAATCGTTTATTGTTATAAAGTTATTTTATCTAAATGACAGTTAATGAGTCATCGTTCAATATAGTTGAACCATGGTTATCATTATTTAAACAAAGAAATGTTTACACAATCGTTAGTTATCAATTTTGCATGCGTATCATTTTATGATATTATGTCCATTCTAGGAATCGACATAGTAAATTACATTTTGTCAATTCTATTGTGAAACGAGGAGAAAGAAAAGTCATTTATTTATTTCGTTTTTGTGCTGCCTAATTGAAGTTAGATTTATTTTCTGTGATCGTGTTTCTAATTAGAAGAGAAGGAAAATAAAAGACCATTCATACTAGTCAAATGTATTGTGTGGCGTTTGAATAACATCTCCAAAAAATCGCTAATTACGGTAACAATAGCAACAAATAATTTTAAAGTATTTAACGAATACATAGGTAAATTTACAGGTACATTGGGTGAAATCACTTCAATACATAATACTAAATAAGTCGATATCTGCGTCTGTCTGTCTGTTTATCCGCTTATTTCTCCTACACTATACAACCGATTGAGATGCTGTTTTCAGTATAATATATAGAATTTGTTCCGGAAGGTTTGTGTTGCATGCCCGTAAGTGACAGTTACGCTATAATAAAAAATATCTTTTTAATATTCAAAGTTGTTTAAAGCCTAAAATAATAATAGACATTATATAGTACGAATATAAGTATACAAACATTGTCGTTTATCTACATTTGCAAATACATAACAATAATGCACGTCATATTTTCTTTTAAATTCCACGCCACGATCCAAATAGAAATATATAATGGAGCTACGACTATGTGTATAAAAAACATAACGAACTTATTCCATAAGATACGTGTTCCGACGTGTCGCAGTCGAGTTGAGACTCGGTGATACCATAGCCGTGAGATAATAAGCCATAGCCATGATTAGAGCTACCATAAGCTCAGGATACAAACCGTTTCTAACTGTGAATCGTTGGAAAAGTTGCTAAAAAGTTTAGGTTATGTTCGGCCTTTTTAAATTCGGAGGAATTAGATTTTTTAATACTCAGCAGAAATAAATATATGAAAGAATTTTTCAAATCGGTCCAGTAGTTTCAGAGTCTATTCAATGCAAACAAAAAATCAAACTCTCTTTATAATATTAGTTTAGATTATCATACCTCAGTCGTCTGTATGATTCTTAGACTATGCCATTTTTGTTGGCTTTCCATACGTTCGTAAGTGGTGAACGATGCCAAGTATTTATTGGTGTCAAATAGCGACCTAGATAATCCGGTAGGCCTAGAAAAAACCTAGACATAGTTACATTATATTAGCTATAATTCAACATGTAGCGTAAGGATAGGTTTAAAAGAAATAAGTACACGCACTGCTTTATGTATAATAATATTTTTATGACCGAAAAATTAAATGTTCTCTTGATCTGAGAAGAGATATCTTAGTGCGCACTGGCTTCCACAACACCCAGACGCGAAACAAATATTTGTTGTTCACACAAATATTAGTCTTGGTGCAGGAATCGAACCCACGGCCTCTCGCTTCGTATCCGGCTGTTCATCCACTGCGATACAAATGAATGTCACATATAGCAAGAAAGAATTCAAACGGAGGCATGTTGTTACAAATTCTCTACATTTCCTCTTTTTTTTTCCTTTACATAATTTATTAACATAATATTAATTGGTTTAATAAAAAACTATATTGTAGCATTTTGTTAAGGGTTTGTGTGTTGGTGACAGTTGGCAGGTTGTTTTAGCGATGGAATGTGGCCTGCTGTGACGAACTTCACTATTGGAACTGAGTTATTATGGCATTCTGGTTATTGTAAACATATTAGAATTTTAGATCACTGATTAGAAATAACACTTAACGCTTAATGTCAATAATATCGAAATCATAAAACAATTTAATTTGAAAAAGGACAATGCTTTTGAAATCAAACAATCCTAATTGGATTTAAAACAATCCTACTATATTGAATCAAATATCAGTGAACGCTTTTTTCTTCACCCAAATACAAAAATCAAAAGCGTCCAACGTAAAGACATCAACGCGCTATCGACCGTTGAGTCATAGACACAGTACGGTAACGGCCGCGTCTCACTCGCTACAGACCACCCCGGGACACACAAATGGTCCTTAATTGGCCATCAGATCGTCGAGATAAAGTCCTGTACTTAAAATCCTGTTGACAAAGAGTTTACTGACTTTTATTTTAATTTTATTGGATTATGATTGATTTAGGGATATGCTTTTTTTGGTCTGCGACTATTTTTCTCCTTGACATGTGATTAAAAAATGGAACATTAAAGTTGTTTTTATATACAGCCGAAATATGTGAATGGAATTCGTCTTTTGTTTTGATGAAATCGGTTTTTTATTGCCAAATAATAACGGACGAAATAGCACTGGCTACTTTGGCTTACGTCAGTTTATAACAATGAATACGTTTCGCGAGTGTGTTCTAATGTATCAATGTCTTTTTATAGCAATGCCCGGCATACGAACAAGTGGTTCACCGGATATTAAGTGATCTCCACCACCAACTGCACACCAGGATACCAGGAAATCATAGATGCGTTGCAGACCTTAAAGGGAAGGAATGCGATTTAGGAAGAGGAGGATTTAGGCCTTCGGAAATTTCGCTCATCGTACGAAACGCAACAGCAAACTGCTACTTTACGCCCGTCAATTGTAGGACAGTGGTACTACCCTGGTCAAGCCGGTCTATTCGTGCTGTACATAAAACTGGCTACAGCGAGGCTCTGCTAACCTAATCCAGGTCATAGCCATGGTCTACCTGTCTTCAAAATTGCATCCATAATCGATCAGCCGTTAAGGCGTGACTGACTAACGAATTCAAACTTATAATAATAGTAGCATATCAAGTAATGTCAACCTATACACATAATAATATAAAAAAACAAAATGGCGTTTGCAACAGCTGAGAGTTGACAGTTCGGATGTATTGTTGCGCGCGCATCTGTCGCGGTTGGCGCGCATTGTCGCCGAGCAGCTGACTGCGCGGGAGGCGGCCATTATTGATATTTGATTCTCTATGGATTCCAATTTTGAATCCCTTACGGTTGGTATACAAAAAGGGATCAACATTATTCCCTTGTACGTGAAAAATGTTGTGATAAAGGATTATTAAGCATGGAATTTAATATGTTTTCAACATTCATTGTTAATTGCTCTATTTTATATCTGCTACGACATAATAGAAAATTTAAGGCTGTTAAAATCATAGAGGAAACTTGATAGTTATGAATTATTTTTTCTATAACTGGCCGTTTGTCTGACGTCATTCTTTTTGATGACACAAGGATTACGCAACCTGGATCAAACCCAGTATCTTTCATTGTCACTATATCAATAAACCTATATCTATTTTTAAGCATTAAAGTCTGAAGCATTGAAGTCTAAGTTAGAAATGTTTGTAATGTTTGTGTATTGATCTAATTCAAACAGTTTATTGATTACGGATATGAACTCATGCATAATCGCTTCCGTTTAATACAGTCTGAGAGGTGCACCGTTATACCACAGTATAAAAGTCATACAGTTGTGCAGATCGCTCGTATGCGAGAGACCGTCATAGCTACCACTACTTCGTCTATGTCTGCTGTCAGGCAACGGGCTAGTTAGCAGCAAGCGGTGTGTAAGTAATTCTAAACTGCTGTAAATATAAGTTCTAAGTGATGTTGCTACTATTTATGGACAGGCGTAGCGGTTACCATCAAGCGAGCGAGCCGCTCTAAATAGAAATATTTTTCATATACCTACAATGAAAATTCATGGATATATTGGGTAAGAAAGAAATGAAGAAAGAAGTATATTTTATTCGTCACAAACACAATCAGATGGATACTCTTAGGATACAGTTATAAATAGTAAGTTACTTAAATATCTATATAACATAATATGAACAATATGGGGCTGTGCTGCGGCGTGAGCTGCAATACATCGATGGTTTTCAGAGGTCACCGTGTAATGTTTGTTTAGGCTGTATGCAATTTCTGTTAATACCTGCCTTCGTTGACAGACTGTTGTTTTAGACTGTGGTTATTCATTTCTCGTAGTGAGTGCTCATTGGCTTAAATTAATCTATACCATTTTAAGATTCCCATATAATCAGTATCATCGCAATGATTCGCTAAGGATAAAAGTAATTGGACGTAAGCTTTTCATTGCATATAGTATTTTGTTATGTTTAGAAAATAACTTTTTGTTAAGAAGTTAATATTTTCTATTTTTTGTGGCTATCGGTAATATACTAATAGAATTTATTTATGAATATGTGACCAACTACAAGGAATGAGAGGTGTATACAATAACTCAGTGAAATCAGTGAGTGAATACGCAATCATCCCCTATTTTTCTACCCTTAGGATTAGATTTTTGTTCAAAATAAATTGAATGACGAGACGAGTAACTCGCTTACCTGATGGTAAGCGCCACGCCTGCCCATAAACAGAAGCAACACCACACAGACATTTTAATTATAAAACACTGCGTGCCACTAAACTGCGCTCGTCACCCCGAGACATAAGTTGCTAAGTCTCAAAATGCTCCATAATTTCACTGGCTTCAATGTCCTTTAAATCGAAACGCAACAGTGCTTAAACACTGTTGTTTGGCGGCAGAAATAGACAAAGCGGTGGTACCAACCAAGCAGGCTCCTGTATACGGAGGACCTTTACCACCTTGTCGATAAAATTGATTTCGAAAATGCTCACTCTAAAATTGTAAACATTAAATATATGTAGTTACATTATAACTAATTTATTGATGAATCTTCATTATTAAGGCTACAAATCTTTCGAAGGAACAAAAACTTAAAATAAAACTAAACACGTCTTACAATTTAAAGTCGTTAATTTTCTTCAATTCGACACAAGTTTATAAATCTGATTAGAAAAAACTAAAGTACCCATAATAACGTTTTTTTGTACAGTAATTGTCAACGCTACCTTATTTTGTCATGAAAATAATATGGCGCCGCGCCGTGATGATTATGACTTTTTTTGACGTCTGACAAATGTCAATTAATCCACGGACAGTGTCAGCGTGGCTAATAGGGTTGATGCATGAACTTTAATTCGAACTTTAATGTATACGTAATAGAAAAATATATATAATAAATCAAAATTGTTTTTTTTATCCGAGTATGGTAAAGTGATACCACCAGATTGTGGCAGTGATACCAGGGCCTTTCAATCCCATAACACCCAAACTCAAAACAAATATTTCAATAATACGAATATTTGTCTTGATACAGGAATCGATCCTGTAGCCCCTAGTTTCATAGCTGGCTATTCGCCACTGCACCACGAATTCACTCAACACAATCAGAGAACACTCACTCACTGTTAAGCACAGAATTCATAATAGTATAATATATTTTACGTCATGTTTTGGATAAGCAAATGCATCTGGAGTAAGGTTAATTACAATATGGCGTAATTTTATTTTCTGTTTGTTCGCTTTTATGTTTATTGCCCGAGAACTATTACAGCTATCGCATAGCTTATGACTAATGTTTAACTTTGTCAGTTGATAAAAAATTATGACCATTTCACATGCCTCATATTATCTAATATTGCCTTATACTGCCTCATATTTATAGGTAAGCATTTACTAGAATTTACCGCGGTGCATATGATATTTTATTATGAGATTTGATAGCAAATATTTAGTGTTGCGTAATACTTACCCTCGATTTTACACGTGCCACTGCTGTCCTTCTCTACTGTATGAGAAGGGGTTAGGCCTTAGTCTACCATGCTAATCTAATGCGGGTTGGCAGCCTTCACATACATTTAATGTGGAAAAATTCTCAGGTAGACAGGTTTCCTCACGATATTTCCTTTACTGTTAAAAGGTAAAATAATACCGTTTAAATGCGATAATTGACAATTATTATACGCATAACTTAAAAAAGTCAGAGGTGCATGCTTTCCGATGGTTTCAAACCTGCGACTTTCGTCTCAACAATCCGTACCGTATGCTGAGCTATCGTTGTCATTATATTATATCTAAATAATAAATGTTATTTTAAATTAATAAACAAAGTTATCCTTCCAACAGGAACCACATATCTGTATATTTATTAAGCTCACCTTTGTATGTAAAACACTAAAATAAAGCACAACGTTGATAAGTGCACATAAATTATAGACTTTTAAAATGTGAAAGTTCGAAATCCAGTAGCTCGTGTACATTTGGTTTATCACAAATTAAAGTTGGAACTTATGAGCTGTCATCATTGAAATATTATTTTCTAATGTACTAGAAGTGACATCGCTTGTGCGTCAGCGTTGCGGTGCAGTACTGCAACTGGATCAGTCGGTCCTGCACGCGCATTGTGACACCAGACAATTCTTCGCTAACAGACGGAACGAAAGACAGTGTAGGCTTTATAATATTTAGGTATTGCGTAAGGAAACTAAGTGGTAAATCCACACTGTTTTATGATTTGTCTATAGTATGAGTGAATTCTGGAGGCCCAAATCAGAGAATAACAATTAATTATTATTTATTTGTGTTACAATCCTAACACCTGCGTTTCAGCCCCATAATTATCCTTTTTCTTTCATGTGTATAAAAGATTCTTCTAGTACATTATATTTCAATGTCTGTCATCCACATAAATGCGTCGAGTGACATGCCTAATAAATGTGTTATTTCTTTTCAAAGTTGCGTCAATGTCTCATGACTATTTTGTGATTTAAAAGTTCCATGCCCTTTCTTTGTTTCGGAAGCTTCGATGTGCTAAGATCGTTAAGTTGCAGCGGATTCGATCGTTTAGTAATATATCTTTACCACTAGTTTAAAGATATGGTTTTTTATGGAAGTTTTACAAAGAGTTAATAATAAGTTAAACATTTTTGTTGTTGATATTGAGGCAATATTTATTTAGATACTGGAATAATTTATATAAAATAAAGGTTGAGTTTTTAAATGCAAAAAGTATTTAACCATATTTATAAGTATTTTGTTTTATGAAATACATCGTAACTGTATCTCATTAGATACCGTCAGTGTGAACAAAAACAATACAAACACACATCTAACGGTTACAGTTTGAAAATAGAACAGTTTACGGACTATAGAGATAATGGGGTACAGCCACTAATTGTCGTTACCCTACTTATAGGGTAAAGGTGCCCAAGATTGACAGCTAATTTATAAAATGACGCTACTCTTTACACGTCATAAACAAGAATGTGTATCACGGTTAATTAATAATAGATTCTATTTTTAATTTATGTTTTTGTATTATAACAAAATGAAAATGAAAATTAATAATAACTAGATGACCCGTGCGAATACATCGCACCAATAGTGGACAGTTGCGTAATATATAATAGAGTAGTTCTAAAGCAACAATACAATAATTAGTTGTTTATACTGTCACCATAAGGCACTGTACAAGTTTCAACTTCTTTTGGCAATACATATTTATAATTTAAAAATAAGTATACATGTTTCGCCAATAGTGGCAAACATAAGCATAAATTGGTGTTTGAATCATTAAATTCGAGGATTATGGAAGTTATGGCGTTCCGACAAATAAAACAACTTTGAGAAATATATTAAGGAGATTAATACCTTTAGAATGTGAATTGTAGTCGTTAATTGTTCTGTGACACAAACACGTGCAAGACCTTCATACCAAATATCATGTTTGCAGTGTTAGTGATAAGCAAGCCTGAAATTTATCGCACAACTGACATGACAGGCGCGGCTGGCTGTCTGACTGTTTGAGGGAGTGTCGCGGCTCGCGAGTCGTTAAATTAGATTTATTGCATTGTGAGCAACCTGCGTCTGGACTGGTTTAACTTGAACCTAGTTGCTGGTTTGTGTTTATTTGTGTGTGTAGTCAAATAATAGAGTATTTGACTAGATTTTTTTTATTATTTCAACCAAAAAGTTACGCTAAAAAAAAATAGCTATAAATAAATAAGATGTCAATTGATTCTACCGAGATACAATTCATATTTTTTTTGGGCTCTACCTTTGGTAGCATATAACAAGTACTTTGTACTTGTTAGATAATTAAGCAATCTATATTAAGCTGGGCTAATATGTAGTAGTACTCTACCAAGAGACTACCCGAAATATCTAGTAAGATGCCAAAAGGCATGACCAAAACCATAAGCGATGGCATCACATGCTTTCTTTGTCAAAAATACGCGTAGGTTATGCTTTGTGCTCTTAAATGGAGATTCTTATTATCACCTGAATAACGTTTAAAGGAGTGCAATGACCACCATAAAATAGTAACATAACAGTCAAAGTCTACCCTGGAAATCCATAAAAAATATGTTTACGTGAACAGAGGAAGTAAATGATAATTATCAAACATGTGTACAAACTATAAAATGTTATAGTATTGTAACTAATTCACCTCAGTCACGTAGTGTCTGGGTGCGCGTGCGCACGTCCTGCCGGATTCATTGTTGGAAATAAAATGGCGCCTACGAGGTCATATGGCTATTGTTAATGACGATGTGGACGTAACCAGGGTGGTAGGTGGTAGGACAAGGGTATTCGCACATGGAATGCATTAGCATGGATCTTGCTAGTGTATGTCTATTTCTACATAACTTCACACATTTTTGATGAAACTTCTGATGTTTGTTATAAGTCCATCCTATATCGAATGGTTATGGAATCCATCGAATGGAATTATTACTCGTTAGAAAAACGCGAGCCCTCACAAAGCTCACTTGTTGCTAGTATTATTTTAATAATTACAATTATTTTAAATATGTTATGTCAACTACATTTTAGATGGTCTTACGAAGAACGACGATCGATCTAGTCTCAAGCTCGTCTAATTAAATAAAACAGACTTTTTTCTACCAATAAACAGCCAAAGGCAAGGCACAATCGGTAAACAGCAGGGGCCAAGCACCCCACCGTGCCCCCGAGCTACGACCATGCCGCAGTAGGGTCGTGTACGAAACCCACGAACCTATTATGTAAGCTCTTCGTTATGAAATTATGAATGGCGCGTGCCACTGTCGATAATGAACGATAATTAATTCCTTCGCCACACGGACGTGACGTACCTTTCTAATCAATGGAACATATTTACTTATGCCTGTGTGTTTGTACCAATATATTCGATGTTTTTTTATAGCATAGACTGGCAAACGAGCAAGTGGATCACCTGATTGTAAGTGATAGTGCCTATGTACACTCACAATCCTAGAAGAATCATGGGCGCGTTGCCGACTTTAATGGGAAGGGATTGGGAAGGTGGCGGGTATTTAGGCCTCCGGATATCTCACTCACCGTAAGAAACACAGCAGCAAGCCGCTACTTTACGCCGGTTTTCTGTGAGATAATGGTAAGGACCCGGTCGAAACGCAACAGCAAGCCGCTACTTTATTTCGGTTTTCTGTGAGATAGTGATAACGACCTGGTCGGGCCGGTCCCTTCATGCTGTAGACTAAACTGTGTACAGTGTGGCTCTACCACTCAAAAATTGCATAAAATAACCTGAATCCTAATAGTTTATTCAGATGTTTCCGAGCCCTTGGCGGTCTTTACGGGGCATCGTAAAAACAGCCCCACATGCGACAATAGGTCACTTTGCCACTTTGCTTTTTTTTTTTAGTATACGTGATACATGTGGCGTAATGTGGGCGGTTATAGTTTTCAGAAGACCAGATGTATCGTTTTATGTCGGCTTTGGATTGCCTTTGTCTGAATGTGTGAATACTTTTATTTTTTAAACGAGTTTTGAGTTGTTACTTATAAGTTGAAATTGGAGTGGATGAAGTTCTTTTGGTCTTTTTAGGCCTGGAGTTACTTGCTTGCCTTCCTATTTAGTGGTGCCACTTCGTCTGCTCTTAAGCATCCTCCGAAATGTGACTATGGGTACTAGTAACATTCCCGTAAAGCGTCATTATTTTGACTCTCTAGATATCACATTCACCGTTCGAAATGCAAAAGCAAGCCGGTATTTTGAGAGGCAGTGGTAACGACCCGGTGCAATCGAGGCATTTATGCTGTAGGCAAAACTATCTACAGCGTGTCTCTATTATTTACGATAAACAAATATAAATACACAATGATTATTAGATATCTAAGAAATTCGAACAAAAATTTATTTTTCCTTTTTCCTGGGGGGAAATTTAGTCAATTTTTAAAAGGAACTATAAATAAAACCACGATAATTAATGTTTTTATAGATAAGTAAAAGACATTATCGTACGAAATAATCCCACGACCCCATCATTGGGACGGCACACGTGTGTGACCAGAGACAAAAGAAGTCCCTTCTCCCAAAATTAATTATGACCCGTCATCCGTATTGGTACAGTCATTGTAGATATATTGAAAAATGTACGTTACAGGAAATACGTTCATTGTTAATGTATTTGTACGGGGTTAATTATTGTGGGAATTTGGGGATGATTATCGAGGTTAGTGTTGTTTTTGATAATGGTTAGCGGGTAATATTGAGAGGGTAAATTTATTAATTGGCTATTGAAAAAACAGCAAGAGCTCAGTGGGGAGTGGAACGTTCTGCTGAGATGAAAGTCGCAGGTTCGAAACCAGTTATAAGAGCATGCATCTTTGTCTTTTAAAATTTTCTAGTGTATTCATTGTTCATTATCGCTTAATGGTGAAGAAAATATCGTGAGGGCACCTGTAGGTCCAGTACGAGCTGTAAATACGTTCATAGTTTTCGAATTCGTATAAATTACTATTGAAGAAGTGTCAAATAAGTAATTCAAAAGTAAAAACGCAAAGAATTGCTCGAAAACTGATTTCGTATTCGACTAATATGATGTAAAATTAATCATAGTATCAATTTTAATTAATCATAGTTCCCACTAGTGGCTACTGCTACTTTGTTGTATGGAGAGTAAACGAAAATTATCAAAACTTTTACTACTGTTTTAACCTACTGGTTTAACCTACTGGTTACCTGAGAAGTTCTACGTAAGAACACGTAAGAATTTTGAAGGTATTTTATTTTACTAACTCGCATTAGGCCAGTGGGGTGGATAAGGTATAACTCCTCATATTAAAACCTGGCAAAAAGCATTAATATAATCATCACAGAAATAACATTTTAGGATCGCGAAATGTCATTTTAATTTTGCCAGTCAAATAATTTACAGCTATTATTATTGTATAGATTCAGAGAATGTAGTCAGTTCGAGTAGGTAATATTCTAGATTTTTTTTTAATTAATGCATTGGCTTAAAATAAAGCTTTTCAAAATGAGTTGTACTCATTTTGAAACACATAAAAATATACTCAAACCCGGCAATAAACCAAATACAATTTTAGAAAATTATCCAATGAAAATTAAAAGTTCACCTTATTAGTAAGTTAACGATTGTTCGCGCAGTTAATGTACAAATAAACGAAGTATTTTACGGTGGTCGATGTTAATTTATGATGGTATAAATATAGCGTCACCTACAC
Source organism: Amorpha juglandis (assembly GCA_949126905.1). NCBI lineage: Eukaryota > Metazoa > Arthropoda > Insecta > Lepidoptera > Sphingidae > Amorpha > Amorpha juglandis. The sequence goes on along the minus strand of OX421370.1, from coordinate 1,586,333 downwards.
AATGATTGACGTACGCTACTTCTGCACGTGTATTCACTAGTTTTATTAATAATAACAAACCCTCTTCGCTTTGGGAGTAGAGAGACGACGTCACAGAACGAAAGTGAGATATTCTTGATCGTTTTTTTATTAGCCTAAACAATGAAACGAGCAGGTCATTCGTCTAATGGTAACGCTTGCCTTTTTTTTTACCCTGGCTCGGCAAAGTGACTACGCTATACCTGATGGTAAGTGTAGCGCAATCCAAGAATAGTGTCGACCAACGATAAACAATGTGTCCATCGTAGGTCGGCAATATCATGCCGGCCTGCCAAAGGGCCAAGGGGGAGGGGAAGGAAAAAGGGATGGGAAAAGGGTTAGGATCAGGGGGCAAGTCCCCTGGGGAGAACCGGATATACACTGGCTGACCCTGGAACGCGACCCACACAAGGTGGGCCACTATGGCAGGTTTTAGCACCAGTGTACGGTGGTCGCTATCCGGTCGGATACAAGTATCCTCCCACCAGCAAATCCTATAAATAAAAGCATCATCACACAAAACCTTAAATTACAAAGCATGGTGTTTGGACTAGACAAAGATCGGAATATGGCATAGGCTGGCAAAGGCAACCTGATGGTAAGTGATCTCCATCGCCCATGTACGCCTACAATACCAGAAAAATCATGGGCCTGTTGCCGATCTTAAAGAAAAGAAATAACAAAGGGATTGGGGATGGGAGTGAGATTTCGGCCTCAGGAACTTCACTCTCCGTACGAAATGCACCAGCAAGCCACTACTTTACGTAGGTTTTATGTAAAACAAGTCGAACCGGACCACTTCTACTATAGACAAAACTGTCAACAGTGTGGCTCTCTCACCTTGTGAATGAATACTAATTGAATTATCTTGTATTTCACATGCAAATCGCAATACATTTTCATTTGAAAGGCTCGATTAAGGTATTGTTAAATCTAATTTTATTGACAGATTCCTTGATTTTAGGTCTTGTACATTCATAACCAGCCATCTATTCCTAACACAGCTGTACTTTCCCTAAAGATCCTTCTAGACAGTTACCGGATTAAAAATAAAACAAATTCATGGCCACCGCAGTTCAGAGCGGGCTCGGATAAATCAAGTTGACATTTTACAAGTCTTTGTTTCATTCTGTGTTTACGTTTTTCAGTTTATTTTTCTTTTTTTAACACATGACATTAGAGACGGATACCTAACTCAGTGTGTATACAAATTATTGTGATTAATATAATGACTAGGAATTAGTAGAAAAAGATTCTAAATATGCTGGATTCTGCTATATAAATATGTATAAAAAGTTGCTGTCAATAATTTTATCTTTTTTTTATACTATAGACCGGCAAAGAGCAGAGTGGGTCACCTAATAACAAGTGATCTCCATCGCCCATGTACGCCCACAATATTAGAAGAATCATAGGCACGTTGTCGACCTTAAAAGGAAGGGATAATCGAGGGATTGGGAAGGTGTGGGGGATTTTGGCCTGAGGATATCTCACTCATTGTACGAAACGCAGCAGCAAGCCGCTACTTCAGTTTCTGTGAGACAGTGGTAACGACCCGGTTGAGCCGGCCCATTCATGCTGTAGGCAAAACTGTCTGTGGCGTGGCTTTACCACTCTGCTACTCCATCAAGTGATCCTACATTCCTACACGGTACAAATATATATCAATAATTACCAGAACAATTACTAAAGAAATTTTAATTGCAATCCCTTTTAAGTATTCCCCTTCAAACCCTTACTGCCCTAACAACGGTTAAAGAGAGCTTCATTTCACAATAGCGCACCCCTAGGACAAGTATAAGGGTTGAAGACAGGGGCTGTTGAGATCTTGTGCCCACCCTCGTTTAATCGCGTATGAATATTGATGGATGTAGTTTTTGTGTTATATGAGTTTCACAAAAGCATTTGAGTGTACCATAGATTATATTTCATTTTTGTTTGCTTCGAGATCAAAAGAATGTCAAGACTTTGTAGAAGCGTAAACTTACGTTATCTGCTGGTGAGAGAGTACCTCATATTTTCGAACCCGACTGAATCGCGTAATCCATCGCTATCACTGTACAGATGATGAAAGACCCAATATCAGTCGTTCAGGCGAGTCGCGTTCCTGGGTTCCTGGTTCACACAAACATTTTTTCGGTGCGGGGAACGAACTCGCGGCCTCTCGCTTCACAACCGGCTATTTGCCCGCTGCGCCACGCCACGCCTGTCTAATTGGGTCCGTATTTATTTATTTTTTAATGTATGTACATCGATTTCTTTGCCCATTCTGGACCGATGTCGCCAAAGAGATTCCATTCGATAGAGTTTGGTTAATACCTCATGATGGAGTAAGGAGTAAAAAAAAATGAAACCCTTCAACGGTTAACAGTTTAGTCGTCGCGAATGTTATTGTGTTGGTATTTACATGCCATTACAGATAGTTTATAAGCCTAGGTTTCCTAGGCTAGGTGCCTAGGTAATCTACTTTTTATTCCGGAAATTTGACGCGAAAGACTTCAACGCGGGCGGAATCCTAAGCAAAATCAAGTTTAAAATTTGGTTTGTGATGTTTGCAATGTTAGATATTGTCCACCTAAAGTTCCTAATGTTTAAGTAATTTGATTAATAGATCCAAATAAACTCGTATATTATAAAGATATCCGCGAAGTATAGCCATTGTTGGGATCAACGCAGAGATTAGTAGGAGATATTTTGTCAGCATTGAAATAAAATGGGCTAGATATTATTATATGAATGTTAGTAATATAAATATAGTGATAATGAATATGTTAAGAAATATTTAGAGTGATTATAAAAATAATAATTACACCCACCATTCACACACATAGTCTCGACCCCACACTAGGATAACCTGTATCGTGGGTATCAGGAAATACAAGGGACTTGCGGTCCCACAGCACTCAGACCCGAAACAAATATCTGTGTATCTGACAAACATTTATCTCGGTTTGGGAATCGAACCCACGGTCTTTCTGGGCTACTTGCCCACTGCACCATACGAGACAAAATATGCTAAGAACAGCTCTACATAGGGTTATGATAGCTTAATATTGCAAAGTTTATTTTCACTGAATAATTTTTTTACATTATGTTTCTCTGGAGTTACTATAAATAAGAAATAAAATCATTTTAAGTGCATTTAACGATCGATATCTCCAGACTCCACTCGAGTGGTGCGGGCGTCAGCTGCGCATGCGCACGTGTCGCCAGGAAGTTTCCTAAACACGCGCCATTGTTCCCGGACGACGCCCGGGGTTCCTGTTACATTTATTGTAAAAGCCTTGTGTATGAACTCTTAAGGAAATTTAAACATGTCGGGTACAATCTCAAATTGTAAGTCAGTTTCAGTTAATATCTATTGGTATTATTTGCTTCAATTCTGTGACCATGTCTCTGTCCATCTCTATTTTCTGTATTTGTCCACTTCCTGGACTTGTATGTAATTTATACTTCGCTTGCTTATTTTAGAGTATACTTGAATAGAATACATAATTTAAAAAAGGTTGCACATAATACAAATAGTCCTGACCCACACAAACATATTTGTTGGTCACACAAACATTTGTGTCGGTGCAGGAATCGAACCCACAGTCACAAGACAGTCTGTCTTGTGGGCAATTCTCTGAGAAAGTGATTTACAATCTGATTAATTTACTTTCGATTATAATTAATGCCTTCAAATAAAATTTTGTCGATAAATTAAACTGTCTTCTTTTATGACCAATTTATTTAAAACCTTATCAAGTAAACTGATATAGAGGTGCAAGAAGTCGATAAAGGATGCAAACTTTATTTTCCATTAATTTTATTGTTTTTTGATAGAGTTCGAGTTACTCCTACTAAAGAGTCAACTCTTGATTAATGTTACGTGTATTCTGATCCTTCGAGACGCAAATGTGAAAATAATCAATGGCAAAAAGTAGAAGGCGATTGGTTGTAATAAACAAATGCATTCGCGGACCGAGGGGAGCCACCCTGGATAAGTCACGTGCAGTTATTTTCTGCCCTTATATAGCGTTGCTAATTTATGCCGGTGTGATCAGGGTACAGGCGAATAAATCTACCAGACGCCCCGAGTTCTTTGGGCTGTTTTTGGAATTTGTGCATTGGGTTAGGTACCGTCTGTATTATATTTATAGGCGAGTTGTAACATGCCTCTGTTGGATTTGTCAACGAGACACAACGATTGTTTTAATCGGATAGCTCGGTTTACTGTCTGTACTTTACACGCAACTTACTTGTAGGCCTAGTACAAGTTTTGATAGTTTTCTAAAACGATGACAGTTTTCATTTAAGCTCCATATATCAAGTAGCCGTGGCATCACATACATACGATGTATGTAGGCATCATACATCGTAGTGAGAACTATGATGAATTAAAATTGCTAGTATGATTAATTTTATATCATATTAGCTGAATACATCAGTTTTCGAGCGATTCTTTTCTTTTTTTACAGTTTGCACTACTAGTTTGACACTTCGTCCAATATTAATTTTATACGAATTCGAAAACTGTGAATGTATTTGTAACTCGTACAATACCTACAGAAACCGCATTGGTTTTGCCAATGTTCGTTTTGACCACTTAACTAAAGGATAAAAACATTGTGACTAGTTTTGTTTACAGCATGAATGGGCTGACTCAACTGAGTTCATACCACTATACCATAGCAACCGACGAAAACTGGCAGCTTTGCTGTTTCTTTTGTAAGATTACTAAAGTGCCAAAAATTTATTCAAAGTTTATTTTATCGCGTCTTTTGACTCATTGGTCTGAGGATGGGGTTACCGGCTTATCGGACCAGGCCGGTTCTCGGCGGTACTTACCGGTTTTTACGGGGGCCTAGATGTTTCTTTGTTAGCCAGATTGAAATCGTGAAGACTGTGAGACTGCTTATTTATAAAGGGAGTTGATACTAAAGGTAAATACGGAACCGGTCTGTGGTGTCGTATGATACTTTTATTTCGACGTAGTTTTATGAAATTTTACTGCTAATAAACAGGTATTGGCTACTTGGTAAGTTGTTACTTACTTATCTATTTACAACTTAGGTGCGTAAGTGACAAAGATACATAATTGTTTTAGAATTCAGGCACCTATCCTTCTTATTTCTGATATGATGTTGAATTATGCACATTTGATTTTTTTTTTGTAAGTTCATGAATGTGATACCTATCGCCCTCAGTAAATTGAGGCCTAAATCTTTCTAAAATTGTGCAATACATACATCGGAGACAAAACGGTCATTGCCTCAATACAGCTTTATAAAACAAAAAAGCGGTCCGCTCGACATATAATAAACAAAAGAAAATCGGACTCAAAACCGATAGGTGGCCGTCCTGCTTGCAGGGCACCCGGCGCGCACACATGCATCGGCCCTTCGCAACGTCCCACTGAGCCAATCAAGTTGCAACTTGCACAGGATGTATTGAGTCTTGTACTGTCGCCGGCCCGACCGCTCCGCAGGGCGCAGGCCGTCCGCCGCTCATTCGTGCACCGACCGTCGTGTGCAGCGCTTGTCAGACGCTCGCGTCGTCGCGTTTAGTGAACGAGTGTGTGTTATGAACAGCCAACATGGTGCGTAGCTTATCCCAATGGACGAAGACGCTCAGCTTCCCGGCGAGGCTGTCTCCGAACCGCGCCTCCAAGGAGAGCGTCGGCAACGGGCACCCGACCTCCCCTGGCGTGTCGCCGACTCCCAGCTCGTCCTCGCTCCCCCAGGGCTCGGACAAGACGATCTCACCGATCCCCATCACGGAGATCAGTCAAATCGTAAGTTCCCCTTATATTTCGCGGTCCCCTCAGAAAAGTGTCGGAAAATGTGGGGAAAAGGTTGTTTCACATGCAGCTTCAAGTGATGCGCGCGGCTTGCATACGAAATGATACATTATAAACAAAAACTTGCGCTAACAATTCTACGTAACCTGTTGCTAAGCTTACTTATGGCATATCTGATTGTATTACTGAATATCTTCACACGCGTAATGGGAATTTGGGATCGTCATTCATAGTGTACACGCGGTCTTAAATTCTCGAGTCTCGCAATTTTAATTTCAGTTAGGCACAGGAACTATAACCATACAGCCTAGATGAGAATGATAATGAAAAATGAATAAGGCAATAAAATGGCTACGATTACATTAGCCTACTTTAGAATGAAACAATGAAATTCTCCGAGAGGTCATATTACGCCATATTAACAATATTGTTTTGATGACATGATTTATGTCATTCATGTTTTTATTGTGAAATTTGCATTCCTGAACGCACTGATGCTTTTATTGTATCTCACGCTATTAGAAACAATCCTCTTATGTTTTGGTTAGAAAAAAATGATCATGTTCAAGAGTTATTACTGTAGTTGAAGAAACCTCTCACTTAACGACTTTCATTCATAAATCATTTAGCTAACGACTTTTTATTAAATTCTTTAATAATAACCATTGGCGAAGTTTTACCACAACCAGTACAATAAGTTAAAGCCTATTGTTTTGTTTACAAATAATCAAATTGGACTACTTACAGTTAACTATAACTGTATCCCCATATTAGTTAACATTTTATGTCACCACACCATATCAGCAGCAACCCTGTGCTGAATAGACAAGTTGCGTTCCCTCACCGTTGCAATTCATCGATCGACGGTTATGTTTATTGACACGTCTGTGTTGTGTTTGTGCGGCGGTCGATGGATGCGACAGTGTGTGATCGAGTGTGAAATGTAATATGGTAGATGTCTCTCAGTCACCGTTATGTCCCCCTTGCTCTCACCTTGCCAAGGCCGCGACGAGATCCGAGTTTTTGCAAGAAAGCCCATGACTTTCACCTTTTGAGTATTGCCTTTCTAAATACTCAGGTCTATTTTCGTGAGCTGTGAATTTAGTTCTTATATTTTATCTGCATGAAACTATTGTATTGGATGACCATTTGTAAATGGTGTGTTGTAGGATTTAAATTAATATTTGGGATTGCCTACTGGGATGAAAAAAAACTTATACGCTAGATATATTATGTTTATTAATTTGAACAAGTATTATGTATTTTTTCCAAGTAGTCCAAAGTTCTAAATATGGAACTATAGTAGTTTCAAATAGTAAATATGCTGGAATATTTATGTAAATACTTATCTGCTTTTTTTATTATAAAGTTCTTTTATTTATGTTGTTTTGGACATTTATTTGAACACCCCGATAAAACACGTCTTAAGTAAGCCGTACAAGTTAAACAAGATATCAAACAGACAAAAAGACATTACATTTTGAGAGCAAAGGTATAAAAACTGTTAATATTCGTCGCAAAACTGTAACAACTGTTGTAAATCTCATGTTGTGTTGTGGGTTGGTTGTAAAAAAATAATTTGTTGCAGCTTATTGTATCGTGCGTGGTATTTTGTTACTTTACGTTGTCATCTTAACGTCACATAAATTAGATTATAATAAAATTGAATTACAAGTCACAAATAATAGATGGCGTTAAAAGCAGTTAACATGATAAAATTATATTTACGCATAATTACGATTTGCAGTTAATGTAGGTTTTAAATTTAGAACGTCAAAGAATTTTAAAATAAAACAGCCAGCATTATTAACGATATCTGAAATAGAAATTAAAAGTATGTTGCGAAGTCTATGGTATATGGTATAAACATAACATATTAGGTATCTCATTAGTATAAAAATTGTGGGAAAGAAAAGTAACCTCGTTAAACCTGTATTAATAAAGAAGATCGGTATGTACATATGTTAAAATTTAACTTGCTTATTGAGATAAGAATTTAAGATTTAAGTTTAGTGACCGATTGCAAGTTTAATTCCCACGACCGCAATGATAATACTATTTATATAAAACATTTCAGCCTACTTTTATATGATAAGTTGGAAAGTCTTTGATAAGCTATCTTTGATAAAATTTAGTACCTAATCATACTGAATTTAAGATGATGACGTTTTGTATGAATAATAAAGTAATATGACGTACTTTTTTCTTTACTTCAAGTTTGTTTGCAATGTTTGTTTATAAATGCGTTTTTGTGCATTTATTCTTACTGGTATGTAGGTTTACACAAAAATGTATTACGACAGTTAAACTGAATACCAAAATGTCCATCATATCTGATGCTGACACACTACATAGTAACGGAATAATATTACGATGAGTCATTACCCAGATAATAATGTATGAGATAAGTATCTATAGGCTGTGTGACATAGTAAAATATTTAAATACCAACTATACGTGACATTATATATGATAAATTATTAGAAAAATATCAGTATCTATTATAAAGGACGGAAGAATATGACTACACTGCATATTTTTATCTTGATAACATTCACACATTCCTATTTAATAAAAGTACCTACTTGAAATAACTTCTAAAAACTATCTGAGTACAAATCCATATTTTTTTTCTAGTTTTTTGTTAATGGCATCTGCTAGACATTATGCCAGTGTCAAGTTAGGTAAATAACAATTAGTTATTCTGTCCTGATGTTGGCCTTCTCAAATTAAATTAAGGTAATTGAGTATGAAGGTAGCATGACACCATTTTTATAATCTGTGCCCACGTTATGTCCGGAAAAATGTAGTCAACAATTTAATAAAGTCGTTTAGCTGAAATAGATATTATTTTATTGCGGAAATGAGTCCTTTGCTCACAAGAATTTGTTCAATTGTTGGCATGTTGGAAATTGTTACATGTATTTCCGAATTGGAGGTTTGTAGGGTTGTAAAAAAATTCATTATATTAATATTAGCGTTAAATCATGACAGGAAGGCGAACCTTGGCATTAGCCGGGATACGCTAGGCAGATAGAAAGAAAGTTTTTTTAAATTGCGATTAGGACAGGTGGAAGACGGTTTTTGAAGTGATAACTTCTTATGGGAGGGTGAACCGAAACGTTCCGTAACGCGAGCGGTCCATCGACCAGCCAGCGTTAGCAGACCTCCCTGGAACATCGATTATTTCGAAGTCTCAGGTGGCGTCACACAGTGACCAGTCGGCTTGGACCGGACTTTAACCGGACTTCAACCGGACTTTGACCGGACTTTGACCGGACTTTAACCGGACTTTGAACGGGCTATGACCGGAGTTTTACCGGACGTTGACAGGTCTTTGGCCGGACTTAGACCGGACTTAGACCGGACTTTGACCGGACTTCGACCGGTATTTTACCGTACTTCGACCGGGCTTTAACCGGAATTCGACCGGACTTTGATAGGACTTTGACTGGTATTTGACCGGACTTCGACAGGACTTTGACCGGACTTTGACTGGACTTTGACCGGATTTTGACAGGACTTTGACCGGTATTTTACCGGACTTCGACCGGACTTTAACCGGACTTCGACCGGACTTTGATAAGGGCTTTGACCGGATTTTGGCAAAACTTTGATAGGACTTTGACCGGATTTTGACAGGTTTTTGACCGGTATTTGACCGGATTTCGAATGGACTTTAACTGGACTTAGACCGGACTTTGATAGGACTTTGACCGGGCTTTGACTGGATTTTGACAAGATTGACATTACTTTGACTGGACTTTAAACGGACTTTGACCGGACTTCAACCGGACTTTGACCGGGCTATGACCGGAGTTTTACCAGAGTTGACAGGTCTTTGGCCGGACTTAGACCGGACTTAGACCGGACTTTGACCGGACTTCGACCGGTATTTTACCGACTTCGACCGGGCTTTAACCGGAATTCGACCGGACTTTGACAGGACTTTCATAGGGCTTTGACCGGATTTTGACAAACTTTGACAGGACTTTGACAGGTTTTTGACCGGATTTCGACTGGACTTTTACCGGACTTCGACCGGACTTTGATAGGACTTTGACCAGGCTTTGACTGGATTTTGACAAGACTGGCATTACTTTGACTGGACTTTAACCGGACTTTGATCGGACTTTGACCGGACTATGTCCGGAGTTTTACCGAACTTTGACAGGTCTTTGGCCGGACTTAGACTGGACTTAGACCGGACTTTGACCGGACTTCGACCGGTATTTTACCGGACTTTGACCGGACTTTAACCGGACTTCGACCGGACTTTGATAGGGCTTTGACCGGATTATGACAAACTTCGACAGGGCTTTAACCGGACTTTGACAGGACTTTGACCGGGCTTTGACCGGATTTTGACAAGACTTTGACTGGACTTTTACCGGATTTTGGCAGGACTTTGACCGGTATTTGACCGGATTTTGACAGGACTTTGGTATTTGACCGGACTTCGACAGGACTTTGACCGGACTTTAACCGGACTTCGACCGGACTTTGATAGGACTTTGACCGGATTTTGGCAAAACTTTGACAGGACTTTGACCGGATTTTAACAGGTTTTTGACCGGTGTTTGACCGGATTTCGACTGGACTTTAACCGGACTTCGACCGGACTTTGATAGGACTTTGACCGGGCTTTGACTGGATTTTGACAAGATTGACATTACTTTGACTGGACTTTAACCGGACTTTGACCGGACTTCAACCGGACTTTGACCGGGCTATGACCGGAGTTTTACCGGACTTTGACAGGTCTTTGGCCGGACTTAGACTGGACTTAGACCGGACTATGACCGGACTTCGACTGGTATTTTACCGGACTTTGACCGGACTTTAACCGGACTTCGACCGGACTTTGATAGGGCTTTGACCGGATTATGACAAACTTCGACAGGACTTTAACCGGGCTTTAACCGGACTTTGACAGGACTTTGACCGGGCTTTGACCGGGCTTTGACCGGATTTTGACAAGACTTTGACTGGACTTTAACCGGATTTTGGCAGGACTTTGACCGGTATTTGACCGGACTTTGACCGGAATTTAACCGGACTTTGATAGGGCTTTGACCGGATTATGACAAACTTCGACAGGACTTTAACCGGATTTCGACCGGACTTTGACAGGACTTTGACCGGGCTTTGACCGGGCTTTGACCGGACTTTGACAGGACTTTGACCGGGCTTTGACATGACTTTGACCGGACTTCGTAACGTACCGCGTTACGGCGCCACTCTGGCTTTCTTTTCTCTAACGCATACGGCAGTAGTAGGCAGGCTCCTCCGCTCTCACTTTAACCCACATTAGTTTAAGTTATCACTTCTGTCGAGCGTCCCGAGACGCACACTTTTTTTTTATGAAATAGTTTTTAATTAAAAAAAATCTACTTTGAATCCCCGAGCAAAAGACGACGATCAAACTTTGTTTTATCCACACACTACATAAAAACACCTAAAAGAGATATAGTGAGTACAGAGTGGCAAATCTGATACCACCATAAGCCACCTTAAGATTAATTTACAGCCATTTTTTACACTCCTTTCCTTCCCTTTCGTTGTTTAGATCTCTGAAATTAATTCATTATACGAACCAGATAAGTCTATCAAACCTAAAACGGTTCCTTACGACTTGCGTATCGAATTCCGTGCATACGAAATACAAGTGACCGTTAGTACTCTACAAAGGCCTTGGATATAACTAAATCTATTAGATTGAGGCTTAATTTTTTATTTTGCAAAAACGACTATAAACAAATGGTATAAAATACACTGTGTATTATTACGTGACAGAGGAGTGGCGGTTGCTCCACCGACAATAACGAAGCTCTTAAATTAAAGAAATCAATTTAATTAAAAACACCACACCTTTTAGCATCTAAACGTATACGTAGGTAGCATTGCTTAATCATCATAAATTTCGTAGAAAAAGGGTGGGCGTCTATAAAGCACTACATAAAACATATTTAAATATTTTACGGTGGTATTACGATTGCATTGTCAATCTATGTTATTTTTTTTACTAAATAAATTATTTTAATGCTAACAGGGTAATATGTCAGAGGTAATAGACTATTGTTCAACTCTGCACCACGCCGGACCGCGGATGGGTGCGTAATCGAACGCAATCCGCATTCCATAATGGGGAATTGCACACCGGCCGCGAATTCTTGACATTGTACACCTCGCTCGCCGTGTGCGATGAAATCGTCAAATGTGTATTTTGTGTGTAAATATTTTGTAATAATTTAAACATCTTTTTATGTTCTGCACGGTTGTTATACCTAATATATGTTTCGCTAGTTGCAGTTAATTCCAAGAATATAGATTGTAAAAGCATTTGCTGGTTACTTTTGCCAGATTCGAATTTTAAATCTGTAAAGGTCTCGTTTAAATTTACACGACGCACATGATTCGATATTTAAAGTAAGAATGCGCGCGTAAAACGTGTAACATTTTAAATGAAACTGTCTAAAGTGCTGCGTAAAAATTCCCGTGTTATTAATGGCTTTCTTTTTATGGATGAGTTTTTGTATTTTATTACGCGTTTAATTTACAATCGAGATGAGGTCACGCTGGTTTGACATCTTGTCCAATGCACGGACAAAGGATTCGCGAATTAATACGAAGAGCCGTTAACGGTCCGGTAATGTGCGTTGATTGGTCGTTTTAAATTATGTGTGGTATGGTGTATTGATCGCAAAATTTAATTTCGTTTCGGGTCTTTTATGTAAAATTATGATAAAACCTTCCCATTATTGCTTGTTTCCGAAAGTAATTTTTTTCTTCGCTGTGTTTGTCCATGGTTTGCCGAGTTTAATTTCCATCCCATGATTTGATAGGGGGCGAGTCTATCGCCATCCCGGGCAACTAATGTAATATTTAAAAAAAACAAAAATCATGATTGCCCGACCTGGATTTTAAACCCAAGCTCCTTAACTTACCCAGACTAAATGCACTGCCACTAGACCAATGAGGCGATTTTTTTAAATTATGATGTAAATCAAGCTTTATTGTGAAGCAGTTTTTACGTGACGCCACTAAGACAATGTAATTATTTCTTTCTCTTGTATTACGCGTTTAAATGTGATACACAAGGTGGTGGGTCCCTCGTATGCGAGAGGCCGTCTGGGTTGGCACCACCGCTTAGTCTATTTCTGCCGCCAAGCAACAGTGTGGAAGCACTGTTGTGTTTCGGTTTGAAGACTATTATCAGACTTAACATCTTGTGTCTCAGGGTGACGGCGCAGTTCAGTGCCATGAGATGCTTTGTAATTCAAAGTTCTGTGTGGTGTTGCTTCTGTTTATGGCGCTTACTCAGACGAGCGCCTTTCTCGTCTCGGCATTTAGTCAAATAAAATAAAAAAATCTAATATGTTTTTACGTTTTAATTATCTGCAAGTTGTTACACTTGAAGGGAAGTATGAAGCTCGATTGAGATGACTATTTTTAGCTCGTAGTGGTGGCAGGTGCCAGAACCTGCTCCTGTTATGGATATAACAGGGATATAAATTAGATAATTTAATGTTTACATTGCGGCTGGCAAAGTAAGGCGTTGTTTTGTAATTATTCAGTAAAATAAATCTTTGTAAGTTTGTCATATTATTTAAATACTTACATAAAATAATTTACCTATTTTGATTTTATGCTTAAAGATATAATTATTTCTGAATGAGAAAGAGCTATTCATATTGTATGTTTTTTTTTGTTAGGATTGGAACTGTAACATTATTTTGATTTGTGATTATATTTACCATTTGGCACGCCTTTAGTTATAAAACTGTATGGCCAGCTACAAAAAAATAGGTGTTAGATACAAAGTCAACCATTTAAATAACATAGCAGTAGACATAAGCCTAAACTGCAAAGCTTTTAGTATCTAAAAGCGTAGCGTTTGAGTACTTGTGCTGGAGCTTTTTGTATCGGATAAGCGTAAGTCGGTCTCGTTACCGGTAGCATATGTTTAATTCTTTTCGCTTTGGTGAATATTTGTCGTGTCGGCCATATTTATTAGGTATAATGTGTGTGTCGCACATCTGCGCGTCGAATTCCTCGGAGCCATGTGCACGTCGATGGGAAGCGAACCGTGCACACACGGACAGACAAAAAAACTTATTATGTAGAGTACGTCTGCGCCTTCGCCGCCCATGTGTCCATTTCTAATGATAACAATAACGCCTTAATGCTTACTTGCATAGTAACAAGATTTAATATGTTTAAAGTTGTGTAGAAACTATTTTGTAATTATTTGCCCGTAGGCAATACGAAGGTGATTAAAGGTTTAATTAATTAATATTTTGGTCGAATTACAAAGCTTTTTAAAGAAAAATTTATGAGAAATAAAAAAATAACAGTTAAAAAAACGGATGATCATTGCCAGTGAACTTCTGAACAGAACTACTGAACAGTAACAAAAAATCTGTAGCTTCTAGTTTCTATACATTCTGCCCCCACCCAATAAAATTCAGTGATAACAAAACAAAATACCTTCACACTATAACTAGAAACATCTGTCAGCACTCACCTACATATTGTTTTGTTTTTATAAAAGTGTTGCCATTCACCTACACAACGGCTGGCAATATTGAATACTTGGATAGATAGGGTGCGTTTTTTATGACGTCAGCTGTTTCCTACAATGGCACCCAGAATGGACAATTTAATAATCGTGGTGGAATTTAATTATTCCAGTTATAGGGTTTGGAATATGCAAAATGTTTCTGGTGATGCCGAAGATATAAAGTGGTATTCTGTTATATAAATACACCTTTCGCTTTTGATAGCTGACCTTCAATGTCATACGACATTTGTATTTAAACTTACTCATATTATTATTAAGTCTACACAGATAGTGCTCTCGTCAAAAAAGACAATCAATGGTTTTGGAAAGGGGGATTTGGTCCTCCGGATATTTACTGTATGAAATGCAACAGCAAGCTGGCTACTTCAGGTCGATTTACTGTAAGACAGTGGTAACAACCCGGTCGTGCCGGCCCATTCATGCTGTATACAAAACTACAGCGTGACTCTACCACTTAAATATTTTCTTGCTAACTTAATATTACCAAATACAATATCCAATAACAGTTAACAAAGATAAATCACACAAGCGGAAATGAAACTTGTTATATTCAATGGAACTGCTTACAAGCAACTGCATTAAGGACGCCAGATAAGCACTAAAAACGTAAAATCAGCAAAAAAAATGCTCCACTAAGTATCGAATGTCTTCGGTACTTAGCTGAGTGATGGGAGGGAGCGGGGATTTAAAATCGCTCTATTGATTTAAAGTCTTAAAGTAGACAAATTGGTCTTAGTAGTTACTGAATTTTTACGAACAGGCATAGTGTAGAAAACAAACAGTATATACGCCATAAAATTTGTATGTGCTAAAAATAATGAAATTAGTAATAATACTTATAAAATTCATAAATTTAATATTGTACTCGTCTTCATGTACCAGCCAATCGAAAATATTATGAAATTTGAGTTGCAATTATCTAACACATATTACGAAGATAAATCTGCTATTTTATCTCGTTTCGGTACTTTAACACCAAACAGTGCGTGTTGGTTTCTCTGCTTTTAACACAGCAACTGAAATAATAAATAACTCGAGGAAACATAAAAATAAAAACAGCTTGAAACAATAATTATCAATAAAAAGCAAGACTAGAGCTATTACAAATTTTAAAAAGAAATTTAAAAATATTAATATGAAAATTCAAAGTTCCGCTAAACGTCTTTTAATGTACCCGTAATCATAGCTTGAACGGATGCGATATACGATACGAAGGATATCTTGATCCCCACATCATTGTGATATGAAAATATGAACCCTGCACGGATGCGCAAAAAACATGTGATAACATGACATTTCCGCTTTGGGTTAACACTCAAATAGAAAATCAAAGATGTTTACGATCGATATTACATCAATGGAACGTTGTACTGTATTTAATATATTTTTACAAAATAAAATAACAAAATCTTTTTAAAAACTATCAAACACGTCGTGACAGTTTGATCAGAATTCCCATTTTTATTACTCTCTGCTAGAACAAAATTAAATTCAAAACAATTGTAAGGCTATAAAAAAGAAAACGTAATAGCATAGAGCTAGTTCGACACGCATACACGAATATTTGATTTTAAATAAATAAATAATACTGGCTGTAGATAATTTAACGGCCTTGGAAAGAATACGTCAATTTCAGAAAACCAACTGCGTTCGAAATATAAAAATTCCAACGATAGCACCTGCATGTAGCAGATGTTCGGCCACATTAGCGGAAGGGCGCTTTAAATTGTATATTTCGGATAATTTTCGAATGCACGCGCGCCCATTGAACGAACAGCTGACGGCTGTGGCATGTCAAAAAAGTCTACCTGCACTCTGCACCAAAGAGGATTTATTGAAAATGGAACCACGGATCAGCTGGTGGAGACAGATGGCTGATGTTTCTTTTTTACATACTACATATTTTATTTGGTACTTAAATAAGTATCATACTATTATGGTTAATTTCGACTAATGTGCTATTGTGTAGTTTGAAATATTTTTAAATTTGTGAGAATTTGTGATCATTATTTGTATTAAGTTAGAGTTAAATTATTTACTTCCGCTCAAATTAAGCTAACTGTTCAGAGTAAGGGCAAAACCACCCTTCGTCTAATAAGTATACATTAGTAAAAATATAAACAATCCCTACTAAAACCAGTTCGCATTGGAAAAAAACGGCCCATATTTCCCCCCGGCTTGTTCAAGCAAACATTTTTTATAGACCTGGCAACATTGAAGTAACTCAAAGAGCTACTTGAGTTATATTTATAAAAGATCCAAACAAAGGCGGATCGCAGTCTGTTTTGTGTCCAAGGCCCTTCTGTTTGTTGGCTCATGTCTAGGGCCCTTTGCTGGCAGTCTCAGATCTTTGATACTGTAAATAGAATATACAAATTTATGTTACCGTCTGGACTTTGGTGCTCTAGTTTTTCGACATTTTAGCGCTGTGATAAAATCAAAGAAAAAGAAGCCTTTGATGGCATTTGCTAACTGCCAAGTCTTTACGGTGTTGTAACGTTATAGACATTGTGATTGTTTATGGTATCATATGGCAGGCCCGGATTGGGGGGGGGGGTCAACCCACTTTAAAAATTTAGGTCCGGTACTTGTCATATGGCCGTGTGTTTTTCGATATATAGTGTTCTATTTACATTAGACTTTGCTCAGTTATAAACAGATTTCCTGTTGTTTTTCCTTTGCATACCATAATCATTACGTGTTTCTATATATTTATCCTGTAACATAATTAAAATTATAAACAAATAGTATCTCAATATTTTAGTATGTGAACGTTTATGTTTGAAATATAAACTTTATCAACACACAATCTACACATCGTGAGGCAATCATACAAACTGCCATAAATAACATACTTCAATCAAAACGTTCCAAAATGTTTCATTTAACTTCATAAAAGCGACAAGATTATATTTTTCGAAGACGATTTCGTATCCTACTGTTATAATTAAGTGAAGTTTACAATCGGAGGGTCTCAAACGCATCAATCAAAATGTCTGTGATTACGCGCCAATTATCATTTTTCAAAGCTGGCAACCCGTTATTTGGCGCGTCCCTTATTACCGAACGGTTTTTTAAAATAATCATATCTTCAACGGATCTGAGGCCTGGATCTAATCGGGATTACGGAGGACCGTGCGACTTTTCATTTTGCTTTTTTTCTGTTAATCAAAATATTTTTTTATTAAACAATGATAAAATAAAGGTTTCTTATTAACGATTTTGAGTGGTAGAGCTGTAGCCCAGTGGTCGTCAAACTCCGGCCTGTGGACGATATTTGTGCGGCCCACGACGATATACCAAACAATTTTAGTAAACACTGACAATATTATCAAAAATGATTATGATTCTTCTAATATTGTGGACGTACAGGGGCGTTGAAGATCACTTACCATCAGGTGACCCAATTGCTCATTTACCGGTACATGCTATAAAAAAATTCGATCACTATCGTATGCCGACCGTATGTGTCTTTTTGACACTACACATTAGCGAATAAAACAGAACACTGATGATCGAAAGTACTTTGTTTCTAATATATGTACATGATAGAAAAAGAATAAAAGACATTTTCGGAACACGAGATGTAAGCTCGGGTGATAGCGGGTTCCCAAGGTTCAATTGGAATTGATTAAATGAATCGACAACGCTAATGAGTAATAAATAAATACCCAACACTTATATAGATCGCGACCCCACACTAGGTTAACCTTTGGACCTTAGAAAATTCATTTACAAATATGGATTATCCTGCTAATTATGTCTATCTTTATATCTGAATAATAATCGTTGCATGACCAACTCACATTGGTCGTAAAACCTTTCAACTATAATGAATATTGCCAGTCCCTGTTTAATCTATTGTCATTAATTTGATAGCTGGTGATGATATATTAATTAAGGATTTTATAATACGGTTACCCGTATGCAATCGCGTGCGGGTAACTGCATATGGGATGGATGATTGCTACAATCATTTACGGCTAGATGTTTTATAAAGAACTAAGGAGAAAGGGACAATAAAAGGATATGTTCCTGGCTTTCAAAGTGGGAAACATTTACCACTAAATACGAAACACTAATTATTTGAGTGGTAGAGCCACGCTGTATATAGTTTTGTCTACAGCATGAATGTGCCGGTTCGACCGGGTCGTTCCCACTGTCTCACAGAAAACCGAAACACTGACGACTGCCAGACTTATCCCATGTACCTAAAGGCAACGTATGTAACGCATTATGATATTTGGACACTTGATTTTATATGAAAACGTAAGAATTAGAAACATATTTATTGTACACAACGTAAGACACGAAGAGTAGGTTTGTAACCCTATATTTTTATACAAAATCAAGTGACTATATGTCATAATGTAAATTTCTTCCTTGAGTTTAAGGATTATAAAATCACGTAAAAGTATCCTACCTAAAATTACGAAGACGTTTAGTAATTAATATCATTTAATAAACAACTCAATAACTAATTTACTGTCGTAAAATAAACCGTCAGACCATCCTTTTAAATCCCATATATTAGTATTATCGACAAATAGACTCTTAATTGACCGGATGTGCGGCCATATTTAAATATGGCGGCACAATCGAATCGCGATCCGAATAATCCGACCGCACATGATTTCCGGCGTCTTTAGTCGTCAGCTTTGGTCATCAGCCGAGTTCATTATGATCCTTAAAAACGAAAGTACAAGTTTCATAATAGAATGAAAAGCGATAGACATAACTATATACATTTTCGTGGGAATATGTTTTGAATAGTAATAAAGTATTAAATGTTGAGTTTACTAAAGGTACATCAGAATAACTGAACCAGGACAGGAGTTTAAGCTTGACCGCGGTAACTGTATTTTAAAGTAATTTGATTAGTAATTTCATGGCTAATGAGGATTGTTTAAATTAAAAAGTACTAGGCCAGAAAGTATTATTTTTCTAGTAATTAGTAACTGGTCGTTTGAAAAGATGTTTATTTTAGTTAAATTTCTAAAATAGTGAAAGACTATACGTTAACGTTTAGTAAAATGTAAGTAGGTATTACAACAACATTACCGGCTTAATAATGAAAATATACCAAAAACATCACATTATTATGCATCAATAAGATATCACTAAAACATGATAAAGCGAAAACCATTGAAATTCTGGAACATATCGTAGCATCTGATGAACACAAAGAAATGAGCTCGTCAACGCAGGGAATGTTACAATTATAGTACTGATAATTTATTTAACAAGAATGGCATAAAATTATACTGGCACTAGAGGGTTGTCTGGTAAACAAATGCCTGTGCCAGATCTTAACAGTGATACATTTCTATGGACGGACCAAAATGCGCTAGTTTGAGCTATTAAAGTAAGAAAATATAAGAGTCAGCGGTCTCATTACGAAGGATGTTCAAGACTGGGTGAAGTGAAAGCGTCTAAACAATAAGGCTGGCTCTATGGTTAAGCCGGGAGAGCGACAGCAGAAAGAATTATTAATAGAGGAAGATTATAGTTATAATTACAATACAATACAATACAATACTAATAGTATAGGAAAGAAGGAATATAAGGCGCGTGAAACTGCCACATGGGTCCACAGAAAAACAAACATTAGTCATCACTTAACGATGCGCGTGCGCACCTCTCCCTAATTTATTGGCCCATACGCGAGCTTCGAGCTTGAATTCCAAATTACATTGGACCGTACACAATCGAGTTTATTGATTTTTGAGATGATCAGAAAGTTTAAAGGTATTATTGAGAAGTGTGTGGAAAATGTGTAATTGAGGCATGTTGAGTAGACGGTCAATGGACTCATTTACAAAAATGCATAAGATAGGGTGGAATCTTTGTAATGACAGATAATATCTTCGATAGAAGGAATTAACACAATCTTGTGCAACAAGATAATTTCAACGTATATAGGAACTAAACTGTTGTTTCTTCACTGTAGAGATGGACTCATATTTAAATCCAATAATATAATCGAAACGAACAATGTACCATGAATAGATTAGAATGGTCTGTTAGTTCGAGATGAAAACAACACATTGGATGAAAAGTTTTTGACTCTTTAATGTTGTTAAACAAATTTACTCTGCTCATATTTCCGTATGTTTATTTAGCATGAAAAATCACGATCACATTTCGATAATACGACCGTGTCGAAATGCACCGGTTTTGTAATAAAAAATATAAAAAAACAAATCCATTTCGTACTTGGGCTCTGGTAATTGTGTCCGCCATGTTGTTTATTTTTAATATTATGTCGCGTTAGCGGCCATGTTGCATTTGTATTAACTTTTTTATTACACTAACTGTTTTATTATTAGTTGAACTTTCGGATTTATTACGGATAGGTAAGCACTCATTATAATTAGAGTATTTAATCTCACTGGTGCTGTTTTGTTAGTGCGATTATATCTCTGATTATTTAATATTTCGGTTCTTGAAGTCATTGTTTTTTCTGGCCAAGGTCTACTAGTCTATGGTTATTGCCTTAGTCTGAGTTTCTTTCTCTAGAACTAAGTAATACGAGTTCGTAATTTAAATATTTAAGTATCCCGCATTAGGCCAGCGTGGTGGCCTAAGGCGTAACCCCTCTCATTCAGTAGAGGAGGTCCGTGCCCAGCAGTGGGGCATGTATAATACAAGGCTAGTAAAAAAAAACATCTGCATATATCGACAAAAAAGTTTTCAAGCGAATAAATACAGTCACACATAAACTAGTATTTAATATGCGTGTCAGTTATATGAAACGTGATACCGCAAATGCGTACACAAAAAAAATGGCGAAGTGACTCATACGATTCACTATGGGCGTGGAATTCACTAATTCAAATTTCTATTTTGTAAGTACCATTTTGAAACTTTTTTCTTTAATCCCTCGTTGCATAAACCACACCTACTCAATTAAATTGCTTTTGCGAGTCCCTATAATCCTAAATCTTTGTGTTTTCGTATTTGGTTCCCACGGTAGGTGCACGCGACCCGACATCCGCGCCCCGGGCCATCGCTGGCCGGAGCCTCCGTTGCCTCTGATTACTAAGTAACACTGTCATTACACTTCTATTAAATGTTATGAATGCGCAGCATTTCGAATGTTTTATTTTTTCATTAATCTTTATGTAATGATCCGAG
The DNA here is from genome assembly GCA_949126905.1 of Amorpha juglandis. Taxonomy (NCBI): domain Eukaryota; kingdom Metazoa; phylum Arthropoda; class Insecta; order Lepidoptera; family Sphingidae; genus Amorpha; species Amorpha juglandis. The sequence continues at coordinate 1,564,812 of OX421370.1, read as the reverse complement.
GTTTTCCCTTATAAGTTTGTAAGTAAGTGTTTTAAAAGTTTGTTGGTTTTGGTGACAAAAAACTTCATAAATATTCGTCAGTAAGTCACATTTACAGCAAAAGTTAACAATCATGACACTGTAAATAATTTCATAACCCTTTGCCTAAGCTACCTAAATTTATATAAAAATATTTGAAGCTAAATTGATAGGTATAATATGTCTATGAAACATGTAACAAAGTTTCGTCTAAGTAAACATATACTATATCATACACACAATTCAATAACGTGACCACAGGCACATATATTAAGACATACAGCCGCGAAATATCTATGGTCGTTATTTGTCCTCGAGAAATCGCACACGGTTGCACAGTCTGCAGGCTGTATAATGTATATTTTGCAAGCCTACTTAAAAACCGGTTGCGATGATTCGCGAGGCAGTTTACGCTTTTTACTCTATGGCACTTTTTGGCAACGTAATAGGGACGTATTTCCGCTACACCCATAGATAATTTTAAGCTTTTTTCAAATGATAAATCCATTCCGGAGAGTTAAAACACTGTATAACCACCGGGTTCGTTGTTATGGAAACATTTTTGATCAAATTTCCACTAAAAGAATTGTTTACGGTAGTTCCATTTGTGTTTTTTTGTGCGTTTAGATTGTCTTTGGGCTTACGCTTTTTAACACTACGTGTTAGATTTGAATCTAGTATTATTTAACTAATCTTAAGTGATATTTTATAACCTGTACAAATATGAAAGGAGATTGTCCATATTCAATGTCGCTTTGATAGTTTACCTGCAAACAAATACTTTTAGCTGGACCGGGTTGTTATTGCTGTCTTCATGAGGAATGTGATTCATGAGAAAGGTTTATATGTATATCACGCTATGACCCATGGGAGCTGGGCATTTACATGCAGGTGACACCGCGAGGTACAGCTAGTTAATAATAAGTTATGTAAAAGATGTACATATTGTAATGTTAAATGTTTTTCTAAGACATCCCAAGACAGTTAATAAGACAAAAAAGCGTTATAAATTTTAGTTTATGTAACCGGTATTACGTTACAAAATTAAGAATAATAAAATCGTCAATATTAAAATAAATTTAAATTGATTTAATGGTGTATTAATTAATCCAACAACTGCAACTATTAGAGTTGTAAGAGTCAACAACGTTATCTTTACATAATATAAAATGAAGTCGCTATCGTTGTTTGTTCGCTTAAATCTTTTCAACTATTCAACGGATTTTAATGCAGTTTTCAGCAATAGATAGATAGTGATTCATGAGGAAGGTTTGTATGTATAATACATACATATTATAGTACAGAAAAGCCGAAATATTGTAATTTGATTTCGTAACAAATATATTTTTAACCATGCGAAGCCGCCGCGGGTCGCTAGTAGTCGATAAAACTCAAATTCGCGACTAATCACTCGATAAAGTCGTCAGCCACAGAACATTGGCATTTAGGTGTAGAAAAAAACTTAAAAGCGGTAATATTGTGTAAATTCGTTTGATTAGTTGCCATATGCGTGGCGGTGGCGTGTGGGCGATGACCGTGTCCGCAGTGGAGACACAGCACAGTCGGCAATCGAACTGGCACCGTGTGCTTGTGACCCGACATGGTTAAAATGAGTTATGTTGAGTTCCTTTACGATTTACTTGAGGTGAGAATTTTTTTTTTACATTTTGAATTTTATTGGCTTTGACCTTGTAACGCCTTTGCTTGATTAATTAATTAAAATAATTGCACGATAAAGTTAATAACAGGACTAGATTGTAATTCGAATTGATTTCGTATTCGGTAAATTAAATAAAAATATGTTCGTGAAAACGAACTAAATTAACACGACTCTGGACTTGACTAATTTTAATTTGGCAGGACTGTAATGCACTGTTGATTACACAGTAAATCCTGAAGATTGGCTTTAAATCAAACTGGATTAAAGATTTCTTTATTAAGTGTTTGTTTAGTCGATTATGTCAGAATTGCCATTGTTAACTTGTCATGTTTTACCATGGCACAAATTAATCGGAATTTTGAAGCATTTAAAATTATTCATAGTTGTTAGAACTGTGTAAATAATTTCTGTTGTGTTAGATCATGCCAATTAACTTTTGGCTTTGTTCCATGTTTAACATAGGTATATATTTATTTCTATAGCAGGAAGTCTTAATTATTTCTAGTTAAATAATTAAGCCCACTTAAATTGTATTTAAATAGTTGTTTAATACGACTTTTTATATATGTCTGTGATAGATATGGGGTAACTTCCTGAGAATTTAATACAAAACTATGGAATGATTGACAATTTTTAAACAAATTTCAACATTAATTTAAGAACTGTTACATTACTCGAACTATTTGATCTGATCCAACGTACCTAAAAAGGAAAGTATTTAAACACGTTGGTGTACTCGCCCTTTAAACGTCCAATTAACTAAAGAGGCACATTAAGTTTGTCGTTCTTGGAACGCGTTAATTTTTATATCCTTCAGTAAAGGAATACGCGTGTGAACTCGACAATTGGTGGGAGAAATTTTAATAATTGGTATTGTATTTTACTACTTTTCATAAAAGATAAATTATGTAATAATGTATAAAAAGGTCATGAAGTTACGATCCGCAAATATCTAATTCAAGTTCGAAGAATCTAAGAAGTATGTTGTACCTTAGAATTTCACGTAGCTTCTAAATGCACAACACGGAGAGGAGAGAGGAGGATTTAGGAGATTCAGGACGGACTATATTGTGATGCCATGTTTTAAATTGCCTTGGTAACTAAGGAGTTATTACATTATCAAACTATTACAGTCCACCAGCCGATCGTTCGCGACACCGTTCATTTACAATTTAAACTCTACCATATTGGCTAGAATGGCGCTAGTTCTTGGTAAATCGGACACCAAACATGTCAAAACCTGTAACAGCAACGCGGCGAGCACCGCATACGTAATGAGGGCTACTTCCTTTAGCAATGATAGCCTACGTAGAGTCTTTTTCAATCGATAATACAGACAATGTACATAAATAAACATTTAATTTAATTTTCATAGTACATCTACAAAAAAGTTTTAATAACTTTCCAATCCTGCGTTATTCATGTCTTTCAAGAAAACTTAGGTACAAAAAATCATTAAAATCTTAGTCTGCTTTGTTTACATTCTTCGCAAGTTTTTTCGTAGCATTATGTATTCTGTGGTTTAATTGATTAATACATTAACTATGTAGTGAATGTTGACAAATACATGTTTTTATACATTGGCAAATTATTCAGAAGATTTATGTATTATGAACGGCTTGACATTAATTTTTAGAAAGCTTAATGATTATTCCATAATATTCAACTAAACTATACTTATTAAATAATCTAAGAGTATATAAGCACTGCATCTGGTCCGAATCAGAAGTCTTGAGTTTTTTTTTATAATAGGCCGGCAAACGAGCAAGTGGGTCACCTGTTGGTAAGTGATTTCCACGGCCCATGTACGCCCACAATACCCAAAGAATCATGGGTGCGCTACCGACCTTTTTTTTGCGGTTTGAAGTTATGCTGTTAGCCTGACACGATTCGGCTTTCTACAGCTTCACCGGACTTTCGGGCGAGCACTTTAGGCGCTCTCAACCTTTGCTGCCGACCTTAAAGGGGACGGGAAAATTAAGGCATTGGGAAGGGTAGGTTTGGGCTTCCGGATATTTCACTCATCGTACAAAAGGCAGCCGCAAGCCGCTACTTTACGTTGGTTTTCTGTGAGACAGTGGTAACGGTCCGATCGAGCCGGCTCAATACTATTTGTTTGACAGGTTGGGCACTAGTGACTATATCTGAATACCGTTTTAGGAAGTAAGGAATGTCTCTATTCACAATTCAACATAAAATAAAATAAAGATAAAATTATCACAATGTCAATATTATCTGTTCAATTAATTTTCAAATAGTGTAATTTCGTTATCAAGCTTGTAAAACAGTTACTCCCATTTCACTATTTACCATGACAAGTAGTTGCTAGTATGTGCGGCAGGTGGCAGCACTCGTATCTTAGGCAACGTTTATACCATTGAGCAATGAAATGTAAACACTGGGGTATCTAGAAATTTACGGAATGTTGCCTATACCCAGCCCGGGCCAACTATCGTCCTACTTTGGATTTATCTTGCGCAAATGGTCGGAGACTATCTTACTATTGTGTATGCTGAATCGATAAAAGTGGGTTTTTATAAAGATTTCATTACATGTTTATTTTCGTTTTTTCTTCTTTCATATATATAATATCTCTTCCGCCTGCCTTTATTCCGCAGTGCAGTCGCAACATGATTTTAATGTTGCAGAAAGATTTGGCTTGTAGTTTTTACGAGCGGTCGACTAACGCCAACCCCTCTGGGGAGACTTTCGCATATGCATATACTGTGAGTGGTAGAGCCACGCTGTAGACAGTTTTGTCTACAGCATGAATGGGCTGGCTCGTCCGGATCGTTACCACTGTCTCACAGAAAACCGACGTAAAGTAGCGGCTTGCTGCTGCGTTTCGTACGGTGAGTGAGATAACCGGAAGCCCAAATCCCCTCCCGTTCCCAATCCCTAATTATCCCTTTCCTTTAAGGTCGGCAACGCGCTCATGACTCTTCTGGTGGTGGGCGTACATGGGCGGTGGAGATCACTTACCATCAGGTGACCCACCTGCTCGTTTGCCGGCCTATGCTATAAAAAAAAAAAAAAAAAAAAAAAAAAAATACAATGAGCATTTTTTTTTAAATCAAAAGCTTAATGCCTGTACTACTGAAAAATGCAATATAGTACCGCGAAAACGTGCAAGATCATTCACGCTCCATACATTTTCGTATCAAAAGTTGAAAGTGTCGGCTAAATAAATTAAGTAAGTGTAATAAAACATTTTATTCTGAATATTTTTATTATAACAGCTACGATGTGTGACCAATTATACCTAGAGTTGTTATTGATGTTTTAAAATCATGTTTTGATCGAAGACCGGATGAATAAAATTAACGTTGCGAGAAAAATATTTGTTTTGCAAAAGATAACGCAATGTGTATGACATATATTAAAATAATCTGAGTACAAACAATGTGTTGGCATGCGCGTACACTACGATAACTCGTCATTTCCGGCGTGGAGGCTGCGACATCCGTTCTACTAGAAATATCAGTTTATCTCACAAAGGGTGCGTTCGAAGCCTGCTTATACCAGTTCTGTGCCCCGTTATCTTATTTTTTATTTATGAAGTTGTTTTTTTAGCCAAATAAATTTTAATAGCAACTAATATACGCTTTTTATAGCAGAAGGTAAACAAGCATGTCAGTCACCTGATGGCGATTGGTGGTAAATGATCCTTACCACCCCCATAAACAGCCAATACCAGGGTGAATTATGAGTGCGTTGCCAACCTTTGAGTAAATAGGTCGGAATTTATACATTTAAAGAATATTCTTTGTGGCACATCAAATAAATACCTACATACACCTATAATCTCCTAAGGGGCAGGCAGAGGTGTAACTCGTACACCTTTTTTTTTTTTTTTTATCCTGGCAAAGTGACTACGCTACACCTGATGGTAAGTATAGCGCAATCCAAGAATAGTGTCGACCAACGATAAACAATGCGTCCATCGTAGGTCGGCAAGATCATGCCGGCCTGCCAAAGTTCCTGGGATGAACTACGGGGTCCCTGCTAACGGAAAACTGGCGACTCCGCAGTATCTCATCTCAGGGCCAAGGGGGAGGGGAAGGAAAAAGGGATGGGAAAAGGGTTAGGATCAGGGGGCAAGCCCCCTGGGGAGAACCGGATATACACTGGCTGACGCTGGAACGCGACCCACGCAAGGTGGGCCACTATGGCAGGTTTTAGCACCAATGTACGGTGGTCGCTATCCGGTCGGATACAAGTATCCTCCCACCAGAAACACACCTACATTTCGCCGAGCATATCTCCGTCCTATGATGTGATAGGGGGCGAGCCTATCGCCATACCTAGAGATTCTAGACTTTGGGCTGATACCACATGAGGCAATCAGCAAATAAAGCGATATAAAAATAAGAATCAAATTGTCTTCCTAATATAAATAATATAGGGTCCTTTAAATGGAGTGTGAAAAAGCAGTTAGGCAGGCCGGCATAATCTTGCCGACCTACGATAGACACAATGTTGTCGTTGGTCGACACTATTCATGGATTGCGCTACACTTACCATCAGGTGTGGCGTAATCACTTTACCGAGTCGGGATAAAAAAAAAGAATCATACGGCTAGCTGATATCTCTTCGCGACAATTTGATTTATTCGACTATTTTCGAGTTGCTTAGAAAGTCATACCCGATTCTAGGCTAACCACTCATTTCTAAGTATCAATTGTAATCCAAATTAGTGAATACTAATTAGCATACTATTGTTAATTACCATAAGTCAGTTCGGCCCCCACTCCCCTCGTGGAGACAAGACGGTTATGTTAAATATTTACTCAACAATAAATGATTAGTCATTTGGCATGAATCATATTTACTACGAGAACTTAGTGTTCATTGATAACTGTGGTTCTTAAAGTCGTTGTTTACAAACGCCACTTTGTAACTTGGAAAAAATATTATTAATTAAAAAAAATATTTTTATGTTACTTTTTTATATATTAACTAGATGACCCGGTGAACTTCGTATCACCTACATAATATATTTATGTAAAATGTGGTCAAAACTTAATACAAATGTTTTATTTACATTAAATGCAATTAAGTGAGGTACTGCGCCATTGCACGTGAGGTAGCCCGTCGCACATTTAATTGACTTCGACGACCTAAGTCAGGTCGTCTCCCACCTCCCTCCGGTTGGACAGTCCTGTCCCCGTCCTGTCCCCGTCATGTCCGCGTCCTGTCCGCGTCCCGTCCCCGTCCTTTCCCCGTCCCGTCCCGTCCCCGTCCCGTCCCCGTCCTGTCCCCGTCTTGTCCTGTCCCTGTCCTGTCCTGTCTCACTGTCCTGTCTCACTGTCCTGTCTCACTGTCCTGTCTCACTGTCCTGTCTCTCTGTCCTGTCTCACTGTCCTGTCTCACTGTCCTGTCTCACTGTCCTGTCTCACTGTCCTGTCTCACTGTCCTGTCTCACTGTCCTGTCTCACTGTCCTGTCTCACTGTCCTGTCTCACTTTCCTGTCTCACTGTCCTGTCTCACTGTCCTGTCTCACTGTCCTGTCTCACTGTCCTGTCTCACTGTCCTGTCTCACTTTCCTGTCTCACTGTCCTGTCTCACTGTCCTGTCTCTCTGTCATGTCTCTCTGTCCTGTTTCACTGTCCTGTCTCACTGTCCTGTCTCACTGTCCTGTCTCACTGTCCTGTCTCACTTTCCTGTCTCACTGTCCTGTCTCACTGTCCTGTCCCTGTCCTGTCCCTGTCCAGTCTAGACGCTATACGACCCGTCATCACGGCAAGCTTCGCAACGACAACTCAACAACTACTAATAAATTAAAAATTAATAAAAAAAACATTGTCCAGCGGACAAAATTGTGAATCTAAACCATTCTCAGATCCCCTTGAACACACACAAAAAATTTCATCAAAATCGGTCCAGTCGTTTAAGAGAAGTTCAGGAACATACACACTCACAGAAGAATTATATATATAAAGACTTTTTTATATATTAATTATAACTTTTTTATATGATTGAAAAGATTTCAGAAAACTGACGTGAAGTAGCAGCTTACTGTTCATTTGGTACGATGAGTGAGATATCTGGAGGCCCAAATCGTTTTCCCCTCGTTTCGTTTTTCTTCTCAATATCTTAATTATACCTTTCTTTTAAGGACGGCAGCGCGTCCATGATTCTTCAGTTATTGTAGATATTTACGGGCGGGAGAGATCACCTACCATCAGGTGACCCACTAGCTTGTTTGCCGTCCTCTACAATAAAAATACCCTAAATAAATATAATCTTTTAAACCAGTTGAATAAATCACAGAATACGTTTAACCTCTGACATAGTATTTAAAGAGCTAATTGAAGAAGCAGCATGGCGTTTTAACGCTTAACTATTTATATTTAAAACTTTGAGTTTGAACAAGCTAACCACCCTTTGTTATTCTAATTTAAAACGCCATTTTAACTAATCCATAAAAAACACCATTAACTACGTGAAATGACTTATCCATACCTTTAACTGAAGCGTTAAGACTTTTAATGTGTTCTCCTGTGATCATAATACCATACGCCATAACAACGTCATCGACCGCCATTTTGTTTTCACCTCTCTATCTGACCCTTAGTGTTGGTTAAAGAGAGAAATAGTTTTATAAGAATGAATGGGATACTATTTATGTAATTCTACTTATAGTGTGGTAATTAATGTCTTACGGTTGTGTAAGGTGTTTTTTACTAGGTTTTACGTAAATATTTGTCTATTTAATGGGATTGGTAAATTGTTGGTGCAACTACGAGTGCCCTCGTTGATTGAATTTTTAATTCAAAAGAGACAAAACGGGAGTAGTAAAAATTCGTTAACAAAATCTATACTAATATAATAAAGCTGTAGAGTTTGATTGTTTGTTTGTTTGTTTGTTTGAACGCGCTAATCTCAGGAACTACTGGTTCGAATTGAAAAATTCTTTTTGTGTTGGATAGTCCATTTATCAAGAAAGGCTTTAAGCTATATAACATTACGCTGCGACCATTAGAAGCGAAGCATCAGTGAAAAATGTTGCAAAAACGGGGAAAATTATTCATATTTGAAGGCTTCCGTTGCTAAGCTACCTAAATAATATTATTTGAAGGCTTCCGTTGCTAAGCTACCCAAATCTATACTAATATTATAAAGCTGTAGAGTTTGATTGTTTGTTTGTTTGTTTGATCACGTGGGCGGAGCCGCGAGCAAAAGCTAGTTATAAATAAAGTCATAAGTAGAACAGAACTACTTTTCAAAGATTTAAAATTCAAAAAAGATTACCACTCTATATGAAAGCACCGAGACGTTGAAGAGCATTAGACATTATCATTAAAAAAATATTTTTGATCCCTTCGACCCTGCTTCATATTACATCTAATAGATTTGAATTCCGGAATTAATGGAACCTTCAAAACAAATAACTCAATTGAACACACCACGACCTCACAGTGCCGATTGTTTCCAATTGGATAACTAGAGGGCGGAGGGCGAGCGCGCGCAGCTTGATCGACGACAGGAAGTCTTCGTTAGAGGACTGACGCAAATCCAGATGAGTGGAAAATAGGTCGATAGGGATGGGTGTTGATTCCGATGAGAATCGGATTTCGTATTAAGGTGGTCCTTTGTTGTAAAAATTGATCAACGGATTGCAGCATTGGTTGTATTTCAGTTAATTTAGGCATTATGAAGAAATAGAATCGACGATAGAATTGGCTCCGGCCTAAGTAGGGCAGTTTCGTGGGTAGGTTGTGTATATATTTTTACAACAGAGATGAGACGAGGTAGTTGCTCGTCTGATGGTAAACGCCACGCTTGCCTATAAACAGTAGCAAAACCATTCAGAACCTTAAATGACAAAAAATTCAAAGATTTGTAATGTCATGTCGTAACAAACATATTTTTACCCGTGCGAAGCCGGCGCGGTTGCTAGTAACTTAAAAATATAGGTCACCAAAGCAGCAACAATCACAAAGCGTAAACGTATTTCATAAATTTTGCGCAACACATATTAACATTTAAAACGGTTAACAGAACGCATCTCCGGTCATTCTAAACTATACTCTGCTACGTTAGATAAGTTGATTAATTGACATATACGACTTTAAAACTATATAATACATGAATGGAAATTTCTTATTATTTATTCAGGCATGGTTCTAGCAGCAATCCAGAGTACACGTAGGATCTCCAGGTACCATCCCACCTTCGTTAAAAAAGGCTAGCGCGGTGTTTACCGTAGTCGGAATAGCGTTATTTTAGTTAGGGACCCAATATAGCAGTTATTCTGTAAAGACAACTGGGTCGGAAAGTTTTAGTTCTCGCCTAGGGTTAAGAAGATATCCGTAAATTAGATTATCTACGCGGAAAAGTGGTAGAGCCACGCTACGTGGCCACGCTGTAGAGAGTTTTGTCTACAGGGTGATACGTAATTTTTTCAACATTTTTTTTCTATAGAGTTTCTTAATTCATTATCAATATTGTACACGTACAATGCTTTGTACTTACACCAAATATAAAGAGGAAGTATATTACGTTAGCTGTCTCATAAGTCATGATCGCTTTCGGCCAACAAAGTTATCGTACAATTATCTTATTCGATTAATGTTCAAACGCTTCGTTTGTGCCGGCATGATACAAGCAACCTCTACCGGCTTCCGGTGTCTTCTGACTTGGGTGATTTATTGATAGAGTACTACGAATTTAAGTTGTGTTTAAATTTTATTGTTTGAATTGTACTTATCAGTTAAATATCTATAAAAACAAGGAGATTTTATTATTATACTTGAGATAACTTTGACCCCGAGCGTGAAGGAAAGCAAAAACAGTGTTTTGAAAATAAGTTTTACCTAAACTTCAAGACCGCCTTAAAACTGGATAATTGCTTATATTATAAACTACAAATTAAATAATGTTGAGAACTTTCTTCTTTTTGTTCATTGTTAAAACAAAGTAACTGGTGTTGACATTTCTCATATTGATTATATTCTAGAAAATAATGGCACTTAAATTTATAACTGTTGTTGCGGTATTACAAGGAATCCACGTCACTTGACCGCTGTGGCATGTGCTTACGTTTTTATATATTTCCCACCGAGGGTATTAGTATATTAGAATGTCATTCAAGAAAATACCGCATCATTCATTGATGCGTATGGGTAAGAAACCTCTGATTCAAAAATGACCGCACCGGTATTTAAATTTCTGACTCAGAAATTGTGGGTTTCAAATACGATCCTACTAATTTTCCAACTGTGCCGGGTAATATTATATTTATGTTACATTAAGATTTTTAGTGACTTTTATTTCAGAGTATTTTTGATTATACAAAAAAAGGAAATCTTATAGTAGGCATCTCAAAACTGATTTTTCCATTCCAAACTATGTTTTGATCTACTGACAAAGTGCTTTGCGTGAACATTAAAAATATAAATTAAAAAAGGACAAATAAATAAAGGAAAAATTACACCAGTCCATCTGTGAGTAGGTTCGAATTAAATTCGTAGTGTAATATAATACACGGCCGGCGTGTTGACAGACTACCTAATTGATATCGTGTTCCGCACTCGCTCTGAGTGTTCTATTTTCATTAAACTTTAGAAAAACCCGATTCGACATTACTGTTTTTGTATTAAATCTTCATTGGCGTGGATGTTTTGATATCAAATAAATGTGTTTATTATTGTGTTCTTTCAAAATATAAGTAATTTATTCTGATTTTTGTATCAAAGGCATAGCTTAAATTATTTGGGATTCATTCATGTCTTCAGATTAAATCGAAATTTAAAACATTTCATTTCTTCTCTATGGCTATCTTTCCTTGAAATTTTAAAATCAAATTATGAATTCGAATTTTAAATACATTTAAATGGCATCCGTATTTTTCTCGTTTCAGCCAGCTGTCAAGACTAAAAGGATACCAGCCAGTTTAATAAAATCGATTAGACTTTTTTGATAATCTAGTCGATTACAGTGATAGATAGTGTAAACAATAACAGCGCGTGCATTAGCGCCATGATTAATCATCTGTCCGTCAGTCCATTCGGAAACTTTGTTTATAGTGAATGAAATAATAAGCGCCCCCACGCGCTCACATACTGTCGATTTGTGAAGAAAGTAATCTTACTTGCGTTATAAATCATAGCTTTTTTATCTGTACGATATTAAATATCTATGGAAGTGGATATGAAAGCGGTTTGTAATGATTTAGTTCTTTATTAATATGAAAAAATGATGGGTTGCAAGAAATATAGAGTCGGATGAAAAAGTGTTACTTATCTAGAAAATCAAATGGCTTCATCGGCCGGCGATGTGGCTAAGCCTGGGAAACCGGTGAGGTAGGTACTGAGTTTAAATCCCACACGCATTGCCCGGGTTTGGAATTCACGCCCGATATGGCGATAGACTCGCTCCTATCATATCATAGAACGGAAATAAACGGCGAGCCGCGATTGCAGCCAGGAATGCGAGATTATGGATGTATAATATTGCTGTTGATGCAGTTGCAGACATTATCAAAATGTTGGATGCAATACATAAAATCAACTTGCCATATTGCACAACATAGCATAAACTCGGTCAATCCAAATGTTATTTAAAAAATACTTTCTTATAAATAGCGGAAGAAGTTGAGTAACCGCAGTGATATTAAATAAAAGACGGATACATATACTAGTGAAATCACGCGGCTTTCAACAATGAAACTTGATTTAATCGGTAAATATGCTTTAGAATATGTATAAGTTTTGTTTGATAGCAAGATATAAGGTATTTTTCAAGGAAGTGGGTCACCTGATGTTAAGTGATCTCCACCGCCCATGTACGCCTACAATACTATATATAATCATAGGCTCGTTGCCGACTTTAAACGGAAGGGACAATTAAGGGATTGGGAAGGGGGATTTGGGTATCCAGATATCTCACTCACCGTACGAAACGGAGCAGCAAACCGCTACTTTACGTCGGTTTTCTCTGAGACAGTGGTAACGACTCATTCACGCTGTAGACAAAACTGTCTACAGCGCGGCTCTACCACTCTTTTATATATAGAAATAAAGTATTCTTACAGCATCTTCTTCCACCTGTCCTTGTCACGAGCAGTGTGGGCGTAACATGCTTTTTAACACATGTTACAAAAAGATTTCGCTTTTACGATCGGCCGCCTACCTGACATCAGCTTCTCTTTATATTTTTTACAGCATATAACAGATTATTCGCAATTAATTATTTGAATGTACCTACTATTACAATTATGTACTATGTTTGCTTGAAATTAGCCATGCTTAACTTAATTTCTCAGTTACACAGTTTGCTTAGTAAATTGTTGCACCAACCAGTTCTCATTAACATGAAAAACAATGATAATTGTAATAAACGGCATTATGTAATTATGTTAATTACATTAGAATGTGCGGTACGGTAACACGCGCGGGCATCGAACTCGCTTCCGCTCGGCGCGCTGCCCGTCATTGATAATGATCGCTTGTATTGTTTTAAATTATAATTTATACTAGCTGTTGCCCGCGGCACCGACCGCGTGAATTTTGTTTTCTGGGATAAAAAGTAGCCTATGTTCATCAGGGATAATGTGGGATTCTAATGGTGAAAGAATTTCAAATTTTCAAACCGGTCCAGTAGTTCCCGAGCCAATTCAATGCAAACAATCAACTCTTTCTTCTTTATAATATTAGTTTAGACTAGTCTTGGCCGTGGCCTTACTTGCTCTGTCGTATTTAAGGGCAATTATATTTCCATTGTAACGCTTATTACCGTAACTATATGTCAAAAATAAGCCTATTTGTAAACGCTATTTAAACTATGGTTTTAACTAATCACTGGTTAGTCACTTTTTTCTTTCGTTTTTTCCTTCTTAGCAGAGAGCAAAGAGTACCTGTCACCTGATCTCCTTCACCTATGAATATCTACAATACAAATCCACCAGATTCATGTACGCCTTCTTGAACAAAAAGTAAAGGATTTAGATTTACGGGGATAGGGAAAGAGAGGGGATTTAGGCCTCCGGTAATTTTACTCTACTTACAAAACGCAAAAGAAATATTATAAGGGATATAGCTAAGCTATTATACAATGTATTTTGAAACTACATAATTTGTACGAATTAAATTAGCGGTTTAAAATATTATCTACACACAAAAAACTAAAACTTAATTTTAACAATGTGAGAATTGTTACTTAACTTGTCATTAACCTCTAAAATTTGTTTCTATACAGCCTATATCGTTTAACACAATTTCGTGTTGATTATACTTCTGGAACGTTTCAGAGTGCAGGCATGTTTGTGTGTGCGTTGAACTTTAACAAGAAGGTCTTGGTTTAGTACGTGATACTTGAAGCAATCAATGCATCTATATATTTTAGGCTTTGTTTACATTCTCACGTCAGCGCATGTCGATAGCTTTATCAATACAAACTTACCTTTGCCTCGAATCGAACGATTTATGGTATTGCTTGATTTCAGCCTTATTATGTAAGTTAAAAGAATAAATTTAAATCGAAGGATTCTATAAGTAAGTAACAAACACTGCTGTTGGCCGTCAATCAAATTAATACTTATTATTACTGGCCAAAAGTAAAGTTGTAAAGTCGATAATGATTTAAAATTAAAAAGTGGCCAAGAAGCGCTTGAATATGTCATTTTCAAAATTAGAATACAAAGTGACACAAACAAAGTTCGCGCCATAAATTACGTAGCGTTCCGTTTTACGACAGCCACGTTTTGAACTTGTCACATTTGTGTATATTAATTTTGACAGTGTAAAATATTATATCAATCTTGTTGAGAAAATTTAGGAGGGTAAAATATATTTTTACTTCGTGTCTCTTGAAACATATACGATGCTATGCTTATTTATGCCTCGTAACATGCCTGAATAAGAAAAAATATTCAAAAGAATCCCATACAAATCTTGACGCTTTTCCATTTAACGCAAATATTAAGATTACTTGTGTCTTGGCGTTATTGAACAATAGGTTTAAATTATAAGTGAATATGTCAAAAGTTTCTAGTGAAGACCATAACACCCGCTATATTACATGTAATTCTTCTCATTAGAATGCCTCCATCTTAATCTTCAGGACCTGTTACACTACTTAAGTAGCATTAAGTTATAAACGATACGTTTGAGGGGGGTGCATATTAGTTTCTTTTTTCATGGCCCAATTTTGTCGTGTCCCTTGATTTCAGCAAGCAGACGATGCAATGGTTGAATGTTACACAATTTGAATTTCTTCAATTTGAAGATCATCCTATTGCAGGGTCAGGTTATATTAATATTAAGTGTAGTTATTAGTAATTACAAGGCGAGGCACTACACGAGTACGCCCACGGGACACGTTGCATCACATCTCCCACGATTGACCTTCTATCAATATAATATGTGATTGATTTGAATCGAAATCTGCCGTATTTTTGAGATGTGTAACTGAATCTGTCTCTTTAGATGATCCGACGGATATATATTTTAGAAAGTTCACATCATGCTTTGTGTTGCCTTATAAAGGTGCTGTGACAGATAGCTATTTGTTGATTAGCATCTTTCTGGCATTTTTCTGGTGTTGTGGGCGGTCATAGGCGGTGTGGAGACACCATCAGGTAACCCATTTGCTCGTTTGCTGCTTTCTGTTAAAAACACTTATCGAGTTAGAGTCACGCTGTAGATGATTTTGTCGATGATTTTGATGGGCCGGCTCGACCGGAGTGGTACCGCAGTCAACAGACTGCGGTTTTATATCAATAAAACCTATATGTAATAACGGTGAAGTCTTGAAAGTAACCCAGTATACATACATACACATTATAATGCCGCTGATGATGATTTTAAGTTACGCAGCTTCAGCCTTCTTTCTACTAAGGTTATCTTACTGGGTGGCAGGTCCGTCGATGCGAGAAGCTGACTGGGTTAGTGCCACCGCTTTGTTTATTTCTGCAGTAGCAGTGTGTAAGCACTGTTGTATTTTGGTTTAAAGGACATTGAAGTCAGTGAAACTAATTTTGTAATTCCATGTTTTGTGTCATGTTGCGTCTGTTTATGGACAGGCGTGGCGCTTACCGTCAAGGGACCTGTTTGTTTCATTCAGGCTAATAGAAAATTGTATATGAAATACATACTTTATTGGAAACATACCAATCGATACTCATGAAGTTTTTGAGAGTTGAGAGATGAGACGAATGAATTTTTACGTTTTCATTAATTTGAAGCGAAGGTACAAAAACAAAAACTGCGTTTGCAAGCTTTTAAAAAACGGTTAACACTTGTAGAGTCATGTCCTTGCGTAGTAATGTTTTTGAGATAAATTATATGTCTACAGTGGTAATGTGATCATTTGATTAATTAATGACATATATTTACAATTCAACCCGTGTAGGTGTGAGGTCCGATTGCCTTTTACGGACCTCTATGACAGCATTTCGCAACCCGATAGTTATATTTGAATTAATCACGCCAATGTTTATTTAATTTAATTAATTTTATTTTATTGTGCCGACGGGTTATTGATTTTTATCGCGGCCGCGCCTTGGGCCGTGTGGGTTGATTCGCCGTTTCCTGAATTATTTTTTTATTTCTTAAATCGTAAATAGCCTTACTTAAATTTTATGTTTTAAAAATATTAATAAGCAAATCTGATTTACCTACAGAGATAATATCGATTACATATAATATCAAATGATTACTGCGATTAACAAATCGTTGTTGGAGCCTATGCGTTTTCATTTTCCAAATCCATGAAAAGCTATTCTGTCAAGAAGACGAAATAAATACGTCATTACGAGATAACATTTTCGGGTGTTGAATGTGACGTAAAACATTGTTGTAACTTCTCACTACGTTATTCACAAATTACACGATACGCTAATGGCAGAATAACATCCTCATCTCACCATCCTTACGTTTCGACAGCTTCATGTCTACGAAACGTTCTAACCGCCAATGCTTGCCGGCAAGATGTTACCTTTCCACACTGAGTTGTCGGCCATACAACGAGTTCTATAAATGACCGATGCGGGAGAGCTCAACACATCGCTGTCCATCTTTTTAGAATACGACACAAATAACATTCTATATTTGAAAATTTATACACTACCAACTTCGGTTGCATCTAGATTTAGACAGATACGGTGCAATATTCGACCTTATTATCGATTAATAAAGTTCATAATGCACATGGAGTATCAGTTGGGATAGTGTACTTTGTTTTACTTGAACAGAATATGGATACGAAGGTACGGTTATGCGGCATCCATGCCGATGACCACATGCATCAATGTTTGTAAATAGAACGCTCGTACTACGTAAGGAGTTTGAACTTTAACACTTTTAATTTAATGACGCATTCGTTGCTGGCTATATTCTTTCACCAAAACTGAGCCAAAGAAAATGTTCTCGATGTAAAACACTCCAAGTGTGAGTGACGCTTTGTATAAAGTAGACGAAGCGGCGCGGCGCGCACAGTAGTGACATCTATTTAACTTTTGGATTCTTAATTTGTGTTGTTTACAAACAATCCCAGACATTATCCATTCGAAATGCACATCTCAACGGTGGCGCGTCAGCCAATACATTAGAGTTACAGACGGCGGGTTTCACAGAAAAATTAGCTTAGCCGTGTGAAAGCAACGCTTTCAAAGGCATCCAAACGATTGTATTTGCTCATTCCATTACTCGGTTAGGTTGGGAAGTGAAAAATCACGCTTATCTGTAGACGTGCGCGAGGGAACGCCGCTCCACAGCGTCAGCCATCTGTTCGTTGCACCCATAAAGATAACGAATACGTACAAACGGGAACGCATTCCGTATCAGTCCTTTGCGTCGAACACTACCCTGTGCGTATTGTGCGCGAAAAACACGGCGGCCATTTTGCATATTTCCGGACTATGTGTTCCATATTCAAAAGTACGGTGCGTACACAACACGCGGGCGGGCACACACACGCACGCGTTTTATTACACTCTTTTTTGAGATGTTGGTTTATTTTTAATCGCGTTGTCCTATTTAATCCGTTATGCCAGTGCGGCAGGCGCCCCAATCAGTCTTAGCGGCAACCGTTGCTTTTGACGTTGTGTGTTCTATTTACAAAAAACATTGTGAATTTCAAAATTTAAAAAGGCTTAAAGATGATTAAATTTATTATTTCAAAGATTAAAAAGGTTGTGTTTTTTTTAACTGACTTAGACAATTTAGAGGTACACAGTTGTTTTGTTTTTTTCGTTTTATATTTGTGTTTTTAAATTATTTTCTCGTTTGTTGCAGATATATCCGGACCCTGAGTCTGAAAAGGCGATTATGGGTTCGGTGGTGTATTGCATTCATCACAAGGAGGGGTGTCAGTGGTCGGACGAACTCCGCAAATTGAAGGTTAGTTTGTAAATATTAGTTGAGATACGGTAAGTCGGTCGTTCGATCAATCACGCCATAGTGCGTCGTAGCTCGCGCTTGACACATATTGTTATCTCAGTTGCGTGTGGTTTTTCATTTAGACATTTAGGGAACGTGCGTTGCCCGCATTCTATTAAGCTTTATGTTAATGAGGGATTGACAAGATGGATCACCATATTTTTTATATTCGACTGCCTCGGTGGAGCGTGGCGTATTGCGTACGACACAGCAGTCGTGAGGTCTCGGGTTCAATCCCCGGGTTGGGTAAAGTGAAATTGTTTTTTTTTTTATGAAATACTTAGTATCAACCTGGAGTCTGGAGTTGTGCCTTGAATGGCGATAGGCTCGCCCCCTAACACATCATGGGATGGAAACACGCTCGGCGTAATGGGTGTACTGGTTACACCTCTGCCTACCCCTTCGGGGATTATAGGCATGAATGCGTAATAGAATATATGGGCTATATTATAATAATATTTAATCATAAAAATACTAACTATATTGTTTTACAATATTTTGTCGGACTAAATCTAAGGGACGTCTTCCTATTCGATCAACTGGACAGTCTGCGACTTGAAACGTCTGAGCATCGAATTGATCAACAAAACCATACAGATTTTATTGATTCAAGTTAGTTGGTCAATTGATATTGAATCGTGCGATCCCGATACTCGCTATAACACGTCAATATGGCGAGGCTAGTTAAATTGCTCTTGCTAATTTATTTTATTTAATAATATTAAATAATTGGTGTGTGTCGTGGGACACCAGGTAGGAACGAAGTTCCTTCGGCTAATGTAGAATCGACACAAATTGCAAAAATTCAAATTATCAACTGAAATAACAAAATAGGTCTCTTTATTTTTGTTTGACAACATAAAATTACATAGAAATAGAATAGAAAAATAGAAATAAAAAAAAAAAAAGTGTGCGTCTCGGGACGCTCGACAGAAATGATAACTTAAACTAATGTGGGTTAAAGTGAGAGCGGAGGAGCCTGCATACTGCTGCCTTATGCGTGAGAGAAAGGGAAGTAGTGGCGCCGTAACGCGTTACGTTACGAAGTCCGGTCAAAGTCATGTCAAAGTCCTGTCAAACTTCTGTCAAAGTCCGGTCAAAGTCCTGTCAAAGTCCGGTCCAAGTCCTGCAAAAATCCGGTTAAAGTCCAGTCAAAGTTTGTCAAAATCCGGTCAAAGCCCTATCTAAGTCCTGCCAAAATTCGGTCGAAGTCCAGTTAAAGTTCGGTTGAAGTCCGGTCAAATACCAGTCAAAGTTCTGTCAAATACCGGTCAAAGTCCTGTCAAAATCCGGGCAAATACCGGCCAAAGTCCTGTCAAAATCCTGTCAAAGTCCGGTCAAATACCGGTCAAAGTCCTGCAAAAATCCGGTCAAAGTCCAGTCAAAGTCCTGTCAAAGTTTGTCAAAATCCGGTCAAAGTCCTATCAAAGTCCGGTCGAAGTCCGGTCAAAGTCCTGTAAAAGTCCAGTCAAAGTGCAGTCAAAGTCCTGTCAAAGTCCGTTCAAGGTCCTGTCAAAGTTTGTCATAATCCGGTCAAAGACCTGTCAAAGTCCGGTCGAAGTCCGGTTAGAGCCCGGTCAAAGACCTGTCAAAATCCGGTCAAAGTCCAGTCAAAGTCCTGTCAAAATCCGGTCAAAGGCCTGTCAAAGTCCGGCCAAAGTCCTGCAAAAATCAGGGTTAAAGTCCAGTCAAAATCCTGTCAAAGTTTGTCAAAATCCAGTCAAAGCCCTATTCAAGTCCTGCCAAAGTCCGGTCAAATACCGGTCAAAGTCCTGCAAAAATCCGGTTGAAATCCAGTCAAAGTCCTGTCAAAGTTTGTGAAAATCCGGTCAAAGCCCTATCCAAGTCCTGTCAAAGTTCGGTCGAAATCCGGTTAAAGTCCGGTCAAAGTCCGGTCGAAGTCCGGTCAAATACCAGTCAAAGTCCTGTCAAGATCCGGTCAAAGTCCAGTCAAAGCCCTGTCAAAGTCCGGTCGAATACCAGTCAAAGCCCTGCCAAAATCCGGTTAAAGTCCAGTCAAATTAATGTCAGTCTTGTCAAATACCGGTCAAAGTTTGTCAAAATCCGGTCAAAGCCCTATCAAAGTTCGGTCGAAGTCTGGTTAAAGTCCGGTCAAAATCCGGTCAAATTCCGGTCAAAGTCCTGTCAAAATCCGGTCAAAGTCCTGTCAAAGTCCGGTCAAAATCCGGTCAAAGTCCTATCAAAGTCCGGTCGAAGTCCGGTCAAAATCCGGTCGAAGTCCGGTCAAATACCGGTCAAAGTCCTGTTAAAATCCGGTCAAATTCCTGTCAAAGTCCGGTCAAATACCGGTCAAAGTCCTGCCAAAATCCGGTTAAAGCCCAGTCAAAGTCTTGTCAAAATCCGGTTAAAGCCCGGTCAAAGTCCTGTCAAATTCCGGTCGAAGTTCGGTTAAAGTCCGGTCAAATACCGGTCAAAGATTGTCAAAATCCGGTCAAAGCCCTATCAAAGTTCGGTCGAAGTCCGGTTAAAGTCCGGTCAAAATCCGGTCGAAGTCCGGTCAAATACCGGTCAAAGTCCTGTCAAAATCCGGTCAAATTCCTGTCAAAGTCCGGTCAAATACCGGTCAAAGTCCTGCCAAAATCCGGTTAAAGTCCAGTCAAAGTCTTGTCAAAATCCGGTTAAAGCCCGGTCAAAGTCCTGTCAAATTCCGGTCGAAGTTCGGTTAAAGTCCGGTCAAATACCGGTCTAAGTCCGGTCTAAGTCCGACCAAAGACCTGTCAAAGTCCGGTCAAACCCCGGTCATAGCCCGGTCAAAGTCCGGTTAAAGCCCGGTTAAAGTCCGGTTGAAGTCCGGTCAAAGTCCGGTTGAAGTCCGGTCAAAGTCCGGTCCAAGCTGACTGGTCACTGTGTAACGCCACCTGGGACTTCGAAATAATCGATGTTCCAGGGAGGTCAGCTAACGCTGGCTGGTCGATGGACCGCTCGCGTTACGGAACGTTTCGATTCACCCTCCCATAAGAAGTTATCATTTCAAAAAGACGTGTGGCACTCGGAGACTGCCGCGGTAAAGCTATTGTATAGCATTTTTTATCAACTTAAAAATAACGGACGGACGTGTTCTATAATCAAAAATTCAAATTCAAATTTCAAACCGCGTCTACATTTCCAAATGTCATAAGTTTCACAACCATCTGTTTCGGAATTTCGACTTTAACTTTGTGTGCTAGATATCAAATTAAGTTAAAAAAAGTCTCATTTAACGGTTTTTATTCCACGCATTTTTCTTACGGTTTTACTATCACATTTTTTTCAGTTCGGTCACGCAGCAAAATCCCTATCCCCTCCAAGCCTGCCGTAAGGAACTTCGTTCCAATAAAATAAATTTCAATAATAAAATCAATTTCAATGTACAATAAAGAATTATAAATAAAAATAAATAAATTAATATTACCTGATATTGATAAATTACTTGTTGGCAGTTGATAAATACAAATAAATAAACAATTGTTTAATTAACTCGCTGAAAATAGGTCGTAGATGCATTTTCCTTATTTGTACTAGAGTCTACCTGACTCAATGTCAAGACGGTTAGTAATACCGGCCGATTGGAATTATTTTAATAATAATGTGTAAATATATTGTACTATTGAGGATATATTGGATGTACTACTTATGGTGGCGTAGTGAGCGAGTAGCTGGCTGCGAAATGCGAAGCCGTGTGTTCGATGCCCGCACCGAGATAAATGTTTGCCTGATCCACAAATGTAATTGTAATTCAGTGCAAATCATAAATATAGATAAATAATATTTTTTAACTCTACAAAGATGATATTTTAGGAAGGGCGTCCCGCCCTTTCGAAACTATAGTCTACGAACTAGAACTAATTTAAACTTTCGAAAAGCCTTCGTGGTCACGGGGTGGACTGACGAAGGCTTAAAAGCTTTCGAAACGCCGTGATCACGAATTAATAAAAAACCGCGATAAGATCCGTTTAAATTCGTTTTATTTCAACACCGACCGAAGTTTAGCCGGGACTGCAACCCGGACCGTTTTCATAAGTAGTGTTGTTCCACAGGCGCACCTCAACACGTGCAAGCATGACGCGGTGCTGTGCGCGGCGCAGTGCGGCGCGATGATCCCGCGCGTGCTCATGCAGGACCACCTGCGGTACACGTGCCCGCGCCGCCGCGCCAACTGCGACCACTGCCACAAGGAGTTCTCCGGCAGCGCTCTTGAGGTATAGTCATCTTTATGAACGTTTATCGTGAGGCTTAATGCCTATGAAAGTGTTTTTGTACGAGTTACGAGAATGGCTTTTTCCAGAGGCGTCTTTACCGTTTCACACGGGCGCAGCCTTCTAGGGGGCGCCGGCCGAGTATTAAAATACTAATAATAGACCTAAAGGTCTATTCCATTTTGATCGCGCACTTACTAGAGGGCGCTAGGGTAATGATTGCACACGGGCGCTAAATGGGCTAGAGACGCCTCTGGCTATTTCTGCAGCCAAGCAACAGTGTGTAAGCACTGTTGTGTTTCGGTGTTAGGGACATTGAAGCCAGTGAAGTTACTGGGCATTGTGAGATTTAACATCTTATGTCTCGGGGTGACGAGCGCAGTTCAGTGCCATGCAGTGCTTTGTAATTCAAAGTTCTGTGTGGTGTTGCTTCTGTTTATGGGCAGGCGTCGCGCTTACCATCAGGCGAGCGCCTAGCTTGTCTCGTCATTCAATCAAATAAAATAAAAAACAATCATCTTAAAGAACGCGTTTATCGCGTGGCTTTATGCTTTGAAAGCGTTTTTGTACGTTACGAGAATGGCAATTTCGCGCTGGGAAGGTATAGGTAAGGGCGTCAACACACGAGCTTTATTACTTCAATCTCTAACCGCCATATATTCATAGATTATGGGCTTGTTCCCAGTATGTGATAAAATTTTAAGCGACAGATATCGGATTAGACAATAGGGTATTTGACTAGGTATGTTTAATTTTAGACATTAAAATCATAAGTAAAAAATGAGGCTGCAATTCATGTTTTAAATATTTGTGTGAGTACTCACTATCTATCTCGTACGAGTGCATCGTAATGGCGAGACCTCTCTTGTGACGTGATGTGCCATGTCGTGCATCCTTTTGTGATTTTAACATTCGACGCTATGTCCAAGACTGGATACTAGACTGAAAAATGATTTTTCTCCAAATCGCAATTAAAAATGTACTCGAGTCGTACTACTTTTACAGCAATTAATCCATATCCTAACCACATGCTAATAAATAATGGTGCGACGCGTTATATTCGCGCGTTCGATGTACGGTACAGGATTTCAGCGGCCATGACACGGAAATCCAGTTTCGGATCGTAACAACGACAAACTGTTCGCTAAAGTTTGGCACACGCGGCATATCAAATTCTGTTTGATAAACGTGTATGGGTGATAGATTTTGTTTGACCAGGAATAAAATTCTAATTTTTGTCTGCGGTAACATTGTTGTGTACTTTTGAACACGGTTTTGGCTACAAGTAACTATGCTTGGTTACTTCCTTGTTCTGGGATTTGGGTCCTTCGATTTTTCAAATGTTGATAATTAATAACATCGGTCAATCTTACTCTGTCCATTGCATTTTATTTTGTACCAATTTATTAATTTTCATTTCTGTATTCTAAATTGTATTTCCTAACATTAAAGTCATGGTTGCTATCTTTTCAGGAGCACCAAGGTAATTGCGGCCACGAGCCCGTGTACTGTGAGAATAAGTGCGGCGCGAAGGTACAGCGGCGACACACGCAGCAGCATTTACAGCAACACTGCAGCAAGCGGCTTGTACCCTGCAAGCACTGCGGGCAGAGGTACACACAGGTCAGTACTACACTTCATAACTTTATTGGAGCATCCTTAATGCTTCAACACGACTTTTGCAATTGTAAATGTCCTTATGCTTGAGGAAATTACCTCCTTAGTTGATTATTTTGTTGTTGAGGGATGTGAAGAATGTATACTCTCAACTCCTCTCTCTCTTTCTATTTGATTATTTTGTTGCGAGATAAAGACAGCTTCTCTTTCGTAGTCAAGAGTATTTTAGTGCTAGCAGATTATGACTTTACCTTGACTGTTCGCTTTAAACGTTTTATTGTTGATTTTATAATGCCTTTTTTCTTCATTTTGCAACGATTTGATTTATTATAAAGCTTTTATGATGTGTTAATTATCACGCGAGAAAGGAATTGGAGACAAAATTATTTATTAGTCTGGAAATTATTTATGAGAGTTAAATATTACATAGTCTGAAGCTAGACCTTGTTTTTTGAATATAAATTTTAAATTAAACGTTAAAACTAATGAGATATTTATTCCGATACTATTTACGAGAAGAAAAATTTTGAGTTTATGGGTAGGGAGTTTTTAGTGCAGCAAGTTCGCACGACAGAAGTGATAAATTAAACTAATGCAGGTCAAAGTGAGAGAAGAGGAGACTGCCTACTGCTGCTGTATGCGTGAGAGAAAGGGAAGCCAGACAGAGTGGCGCCGTAACGCGTTACGTTACGAAGCGGTTTACCCTCCCTTACGAAGTTATCATTTGAAAAATGTAAGTAATTGTTTGTGTGCAGGACACAGTGTGCGCGCACGGGTCGACGTGTTCCCGCGCGCCGGTGCCGTGCCCGCAGCGCTGCGCGGCGCGCGCCGTGCCGCGGGACGAGCTCGACGCGCACCTGCGCGACCACTGCGCCGCCGCCGCCGCCGCCGCCGCCGCCGCCGCCACCGCCGCCGCCGCAGTGCCCTGCGCATTCAGAGATGCTGGCTGTCGGTTCAAGGTAATTAGGCTATTTCATTCGACCATTTCAGACGAGTATTTATCGCTAATGATATTATTTCAGGGCCAATAATGGTTTGCATACAGGAACGAATTAAAGATAGGTATATATGTACATAATTGTAGAATGCAGTTGATATTGATAACGAAAAATAAAGTGGGAATGTAGAAAAAGAGAAAACAAATTTTAAAACGATCATTTCCAAATAAAATGTCATATGTCACGTTTTCCTACAGCAGTTGTACTCTACAGTTTTGAAAAAAAATCTTTACAAGGTGTTGCAGAAAGGTCCGGTCAAATAATACAAGTGTTTCACCCCCCTATAGAGTCAAATCTAGTTGCATTGCTAGAACATAAATAATGATTTCTCTTTTTTATCAGATGAGTAACATTCGACTTGCTACTTAGGACAACACTAAATAATAAACAACCTGAGTTTTTGTCTCAATCTAGCATGTTATTCTCACTCACGCACTTCATCTATATAGGGATGTTATCGACTATTGATCTAGGTATATAAACAAGTAACTAAAATTAAAGTGAAATTTTAGCATGTCTATCTAGCTTTTGATAAAATTAATTTCATAAACACTCAATACCCCCTTAAATATGTCCATACATTTCTGTAACATATTGTATTTCCGTATACTTTCATTATTCCAAATCGACAAACAAACAACTCTACGACACTTACCAACTGATCTCCGTTCCAGGGAACAAGACAAGCAGTGGAGCGGCACACGGAGGAGAGCTGCCAGCAGCACCTGGCGCTGGTGTCGTCGCTGGCGGCGCGGCAGGCGCGTCAGCTGGACTCGCTGCGCGCCGCCGTCGCGAGACTCTCGCTCAACTGCTCCGGCGCGCTCGTCTGGAGGATCACCGACTGGGCGGCCAAGATGGCCGAGGCCAAGTGCAAGGACGGCGTCGAGCTGGTCTCACCCGCGTTTTACACCAGCCAGTACGGGTACAAGTTACAGGTGAGTTACAATTAAACTGAGGCGAAAGTGTTTGTCTAACAATTGACAAATATCGAAGGTGTGGCGAGGAGTTTTTATTCTATAATATATTGAGTAGCTTCAATCTAGACACAATTTTAATCGAAAGAAAAGATTTTGAAACATGTATTTGTATTGTTCGCTACGCCACGCCTTCAAATCGCTGACTGTTTAACAAAAGCTTAAGTGTCCATTACTGGGTAAACCACTATATTAACTATATTTGTAGAGGATGCTTTCTATCTCATAATTCATTTATTCTTAGATTTTATATTTCGTCTATGGAATATAACACTACACCCGTGCTCTACGAAAAATTGGATTTCCACAATGATTTTGTGTTCATATCAAGTCTTACTATTGCATTTAGTGATAAATAAAACTCATTAACTGCAAATCTCATTAACCTATTATTTAACACCGAACATTTTTATCTGAATCACCACTGCCAATATTGAGTCACATCTATAAATGCCCGCACTTATCTATTTGTTTTAATGAACTTATGACAAGCCCTGGTGCGGGTTCTATTTCCGTCGGTCGCGGCGCGGCGCGCTTACTCACCTTATTATTCACATTGCGAATATAAACCAGCGTGTAGTGTTGTTTACTAACAAAGAATGCAACGGATATGCGAAATTCTTCAAGTTATTTTAAAATCTTTGATAACGATTATAACAAATATTTTCATGTGCATCTTGGACTTTGTCGGTTCGAGTATTTGGAATGTGAATTACAGCAGAATTTTATTTATTAATTATTTCTGTCCAAATTCCAAATTCTGTTCTATTGTGGCAGAAACAAGATAGGATACGGTACGGAGAGTATCAACGAGGGAGAATTCTATTTAACTTTTTTTTGTCCGAACACAGTAAAATGACAAACAATGAGTTTATCGGTGGTCACCAGAATCATGCCGGTCTGTATAAATGCTTTTTCACACTCCGAAAAGGGAAGAAGCAAATCGAGGAGTCTGCTACAAGGCAGATGATCGATGCGAGCACAGGGATACACTAGTAGTATTCAGCAGTAGTAGTAGTAGTAGTACTAGGGAGGGCACTAGTATGCACTCCTATACCCGGCCCAACCAACCATCTAGTCATGTCGCAAGCCCCTCGGGAGAACTTTCAACTTTCTAATCATAACTTAAAATCAATTTTCCTTTATTCCAGGCATCATTATTCCTGAACGGCAATGGAGCCGGCGAGTCAACTCACATGTCGGTGTACATAAAGATTCTCCCCGGAGAGTACGACGCGTTGCTCCGCTGGCCGTTCGCTCACACAGTCTCCTTCACACTCTTCGACCAGAGTTCGAGTCCCGACCGGGCTTGCAACATCGTCGAGAGCTTCGTTCCAGACCCCACGTGGAAGAACTTCCAAAGACCGTCCAAAGAGCCTGACGCGCTTGGCTTCGGCTTTCCAAGATTCGTTTCTCATGAAATGCTGAAGAAGAGGAACTTCGTGAAAGATGACGTCATGTTCCTTAGGGTAAAGGTTGATCCGAGCAAAATTGTGGCGGTTTAGGATCAAATTGTGTGGGTTTTGTAATTTGAATATTTTCAGCTCGAAAGCATACGGGTGAAAGTCCTAAAACTAATATATCACTTACGCTCGTATACTTCTGAGGTGAGGATGTCGGTAACAGTGTTTAGTGTAGATTGATTACTAATAATACTAATTGTGCAGTTCAGTGTAAACTAATTAAGATTAATATCAGTTTTTTTGCTATATTGAAGCTCAGTACGCGATATAATCTCGACATTTCATTCATATATCCTGCCACCATGAGGTTCAGGATTAATTTTCAATTTAAACAATTATTACAAGATTTAATTGTTCAATTAACAATTCAAACATAATTAATATATAGATCAACAAGTGGTGCTCATATCATTAAAAAAGATCATCATTTCAATTAAATATAACGTGCCAATAGTAAGTACTCAGATATGCTCACTTTAATTTCTACAAATAAGTAGTAACTTAGCTAATAGTAATCGCACAGCACAAATCTGTTATTTAGTATTAGATAAATTAAAAAGTCATAGGCTACGTGTAAATATAAGTAAGGTCTGTTGTATATAAATAAATGTAGATGCGCATGCGCATAGTTGTTGTCCTTTCACTAAAGATCTCTTGAGTTTCAATGCCGGCAAAACAACATGGTCAACTGAATTCTGTTTCAAAAAGCTGTGCCATATTCGGAATTTATTTACTTCCATTATATTTTTTTTCTTCCGGCATGGTAAAGTGACGGTATTTGTCGATAATTACAGTGCAGACTGCAGTCCAAAATAATGTCGACCAGCGAGAGACTGGATTGTCCAGTCGCTAGAATGTCGCAATGGATTTAGCATTTACAAAAAATGTTTTGTAAACATTTAATATGAATAATAATTTTCTTAGAACGTGGTTCGCTAATATATAACTGTATTCCATTATTTTCTAAAAGCTAGATATTTTCTATAATTTTTTGTCTATCATAATAATTCAACTATATTATTATCCATCGGAAATATCTGTGGAGCCTGCTAGAATGTGCACACTGTCTCTATCCCTGTCGCACTCGCCTATTATTACTGTGTATTACACTTATGTGTGACGTCATTTGACAGATCCACAGATATTTCCAAAAGCAGTAGTTCAGTTTTTTTGGTATCATTGATAAAGCAGTATATATACACACATTTTTATAGGGTATCTGCAAAAATTGTGTGTACCACCACCGAACATGTTCAAACGCGTTTTTGTCTGCCTCGTGTGACCATTTCGAAGGCTTTTTTAAAAATGCTTTGGACTTCAAAGTTATAAAAAAAATTAGTTTATACAGTTTGTCCAATATTTTTTTGTACCGAATGCATATTTGTGTTACGGCGAATTATTGCGTCAAATTTAAATAATATTCAGATATTTTTTCTTTTTTTTATTCTTCCCAGTAACCGGGCTGAATGAACGGAATACTTTCGGATTTTTTATAAATCACGATTCCTTCCCGCGACTTTTTTACTTATTGCATAGTTACGAAATGAGAAATATATAAATATTTATGCTTATAAACCAATCGTTTGGAACCTGAATTTGATTCCGCCTAATTTTAAAAGTTATGGAAACTTCTAGAAATCTATGGACATTGTGGTAGAAATAGGTACAATACTTTCACATCTATACCTAGGTATATAATTATTACTTTTCCGGACTGACGGCCTGCTGAGGATTTTAGGAAACTTTACTTCTAAGGGGGTAAAATAAGGAATGAATGGGTTGTATGGAAATATGCTGTTCACGCGGGGGCAGCCGCAAGCAAATACTAGTAGATCATATTTGAGACAAACTTCAGTTGGTCATAACGGCAGATCTTTGTAAATAAACTGTTTTGTGCATTCTTGTACCTTGTAAATAGTTCAAAACTTTGTAAATAACTTAAAAATGTTTGATATCGTGTGAGTGTGTTACATGCTGGAGTTAGACCAAAGTGCTTTGATTCTGTCGCGCGGCATGTTCTGTACATAGCCTAATATGCGAGGGCAATCAATTTACAAGTCACGGCTTAAGCTGTTTGTAATTATTTATATTTAAGACAGAGTGAAATCGACACTTATGAAGGTCGATATTATAATAAGTGTGCAATTATTTTGCTCTACACTGCCTGTACTGTAGCTTAAGTTAGGTTATATATTATATTTATGTTTAAAAATAAATGTGCTATCTAACGCAAAATTAATATTTCAGATCTCTGAAACGCTTTCCCTTTATGGTAAATCTCAGCCGAAATGTTACATTCCACTTTATGTTATTGATAAGTCTGGACATGGAAAATAAAACATATAATATCAGTCTATGATCATATCATTCTTAAATATAGTTTATAAATCAACAGTTATATTTTTTCATTATTTCATTATAAAACAGCATAGGCGCTATTTTTTTGTCGTAACTGTACTTATAGAGAACCTTAAGGGCATTATTAATTATTCAGTAATTATATGTATAATTTATATACATTTGCATATTATTAGAAAAACTGTTAAAAAAAAACAAAATGGCGCCTTTCTACGTTTTACTTCCTGACATATATTTTTCTTTATTTACATTCTACGTAAAAGACCTAACATTTTTATATCTTATCGAAATTTAGCTAGTAAGCTAGATGTTAGCTATGTTTAATGACATGAGACTAATTAATCGAATATACAAGCCTACTTTTAAGATTAGGAGTGTACTAAGCGTCTAAGCGTTAGTATTTAAGTGATCATTGTAAGCGGAAGATGATTTTTGAGAAAAAATATATTACATTTTCTTATAAAATATAAACGACTTTCATTAATGTTATTATAATCATTGTTTAAGAAAGTTTATAATTAAGCCCCCTATATGTAAGAAGATATAGTTTCAATTCGGTAGGTATACTTTATTATTATTCACATTGAGATTTTCTCGGGTGATGAGCAAAGTCCTGTGTAATGCGGTACCTACATAAAGTATTCAAAGTTCTGTGTGGTGTTGCTTCTGTTTATGGGCAGGCGTGACCTTTAATATCAGCCGAGCGATTTGTTCGTCTCGAGTTCCACTTTAAAAAAAATACCCAGTAATTGAAAAGGAAGTACAAGATTTATACTGCAAATCATGTAATGAAGATAAAAAATTAAAAATAATTTATACATTTCTCTTATAGTTATCTTGACTAGTATTTGATGTCATGTGTGTTGTGAATGCGATGTGCCAGACTGGCTGAATGATGAAGTGTTCAGGCTTGAAGTGGGCACTGTCTTTTTAGTTTTCTGAAAATTTAAAATATAAAGATGATTAGTTTTTTTTATAGTATGACACTGGAAAACAAGAAAGTGGGTCACTTGAAGGTAAGTGATCTCCACCGCCCATGCACGCCTACAAAACTAGCAAATCATAGGCGTATTGCCGAGCTCAAAGGGAAGGGATAATTAAGGGATTAGAAAGAGAAGGGGGATTTGGACCTCTGGATATCTCACTCATCGTATGAAACGCAGCAGCAAACCGCTACTTTACGTCGGTTTTCTGTGAGACAGTGGTAATGACCCGATCGAGCCGGTCCATTAATGTTGTAGAAAAACTCTATTATCTATATAGTGGCTCTACCAGTCCAAAATAGTGCTTTATAATTAAGGTTCTGTGTGGTTTTCCTTTTGTTGATGGGCAGGTGGTTGATTAAAAAAGGTATTCAAAAATAATACTTTATAATTAAAGTTCTGTTTGGTGTTGCTTCTGTTGTATATATTAATAGTATAGTCATATCAAAACAATTATGTATCGAACATAATTGCTATTTGACATTGGTGAAATCATCGATAATCATCGATAATCTAAAATTAGAACAGGTTGACCTTACCATTTGTATCCTGAGAAGATTATCCATAGCAGCTGGCAGCAGGGGTTTCACTGAATTTATTTCCATCATTGTCAAATGATCCAGTCTACCATATCCACCTACATAAAATAAACAATATACATACAATATGGTTCAAAAGAAACGGCACACAAAGATGAAAAATCAACATTTTTTGTTTGGACTGAATTTATCAATTTGTTTATAAATTATTCAACGAGGCTTAAAAAGTGTATTGCTTTAATGGTAGGCAGCATTTTGGCTGTGCCCCTGGCATTTCAGATGTCCATGAGTGGTGGTGACCGCTTACCATCAGGCAGGGTGCTTGCTCATGTGCCTATTAAGGCAATAAAAAGAAAAAAAAATATGATAATTTTTGTACCACACTGGATATACCTGCCATAGTGGCTTGTTCAGACAAGTCACATTCTGAGGTCAGCCAGTGCATAGCTTCAAGCCTGTATAATTCTGTTGACCACTGACAGTTGCCATGTCTCTTGATGGTCAATATTATATTTCTACTTCTACTACTTCTAATTGCTTTGGTCCTAAGTCCATCAAGAAAGATTAGAAAAGCGTATTCTTTTTATTTTTATTTGATGTGAAGTTCAGATAGGTGATTAGTTCATGTTAGGAACACATTTCACCTTTAATCCTAGTTAGAGGAGAATGGAAGGAGTAATATATCAAGCCATTTATTTTTGGTCATTCCATAGAATTATACCTTTAGTACAATCTGGCATAGGCATTTGTAATAGACATATACGGCTTCCTCAAAACATGACCAAACCACTTTTACTTTTACCAATTATTAACTTTTAATGCTAATAATTGTCCAATATTATGCTTTATTAATCCCTACCTCCAGACTTCATAAGTGCATCCATTGAAGTCCTTAGTTTTGACATTCTTATGTCCCAGATGTCTTTGATGATTGTTTTGATCTCTGAGGAGTTTGGTATATCTTCTGCCGCTGCACCTAGAATCAACTTTGCTTCAACCATGTAGTGCTCATTTGGCATTTTGGTGAAGAATCTGTAATGAAAAAAATCTCTAGTTTATGAACCGATCTAGGTAAGTGAAAGTACTGGTCATTATGAGACTTATCATTGAATGCCTTGGGGTGAAGTGCACAATGTAATGTCATAGACTTTTAAGTGGAAGAAGATGAGTTTTAAGTGGTGTTGCTACCATTTAGGGGCCGGAGAGGTGCTGTGCTGTATTATATTAAGCTGCTTTAGAAGTATATTTTTTCTTTTTTTTTATTATTCATAATAGGCTTGCGTTTAACCCCTATCTCGCCTGATGGTATAATAAAAATAAGTATAAGATACTGTAAAAAAGACATTCTCAAATAGGTAAGTACTTTTAAATATTATAATACAGAAAAAAACAAGTCTAACCTAGATCGTTTCTCTTCTTCCTTGATATTTTCCAGGACGTCAATATCCATCCAGTCTGGAGGCACAACACGACACTTTTGTTTCTGTTTTAGCATCATAGCCAGCCACAAAGGCACGTTTAACGGCAAACCAGCGCGGAAAGGTCCGAATTCACCACAAATCAAATAAATTTTGTCGTACGTAAAGTTTGGGATGATGCTAATTATACGATTTTCACCGATAAATTCTATTTCGGAGGGATCCATATTTATAAAATTAGGTTAAAAATATAGTTTCTCATATAAAATACGGATGTAAACAAAAAATACAAACTAATATAATTTACAGACTTCCCTTTGGTTTCGAAACTTTTCGACAGCTGTCAAAAAAGCGCGCGAATAATATGTACACTTCAGTATATTTTGAAATAGGCAATACTAAAATGATTACTATTAAACATTTCGCTAAGAAGCGACACCTATGTTCATATTATAGTACTAATTTGTGGCAAAAATTTCTTTGGTAAAAAAAACTCATTTCCGGACCAAGAGATGGCGCTATGACACAAAATACAAAATGTATAACATTTTTTATTTTAGTGGTAAATTAGTTTTTTTTTTAATGAACAATTTGTTATCTTTTGCAAAGTTAGGTAATTATATTTTTATATCAATGTGTTCTCATACACATCTTTATTAAAATAATATTATTGCATTTGAAAATGAATCAAATAGTCCTATGATCATGCAGCAAAAATATTATAAAAATGATGGCGTCGCGAATCGCGATCGATGCAAATCGTTTTGGCAAAGTGCAAACTCCTAATTACTGGCCGTAAATTAGGGTGGCCGGTTGACAATGTCTCAGACGGGTAATATTTATGGGAGGCCTCGTATAGACGGGGTCCGGACTTTTGCCTCCCTCCCCATCATAGACTAAAGTTTTATGTGACTTTAAAACTACCCAGAGCTGATATTTGTATTTGATAGGTATCTAAATAGTTATGTTTGATAAGTAGCGTTTGTATGTACAATCTGTTTTAAGACTCAGTGTAAAATAACTACCTATGCACGGCAAATTTATATGTAATAAGTTTAAAAACTTTTATTTAAAACTAGATAAGTATATATTAATAAGTAACTACTTTAGTAGTAAGTAAGTAAGCAAGTGCACAAATATCTTACAGTGTTTATTCTTATTGTAATCAAAATAGAAAGCACTCGAATTTACGCAACACAAAACGCTTAGAGATAAAAGAACTGAGAGATTTATAAAAGTAACCTGTCTCCAACGCGACAAATAAATAACAGATGTGTCTGCACGAGCGAAAAACACATTGTCTCCTCGCAGACATCTTTCTTCTTAAATCTGCATACAAATTCGTGAGATCGCGCGCGAAAATTCACCCAGTCATTTAAAAGCCATTTTGTTTCCAGCCGCTTTTTCGCCCATAAACATGTCGCGGGCTGACACTCGCCATCTCGTAGAGACATCTATGGGAGGATGGGGATATTTGCACGCAAGTCACGCCATTCAACGATAGATGGCGGTAGACGTCACTCGAGATAAACTTGGGAATACTTTTAAATTCGTTGCTACATGTATTTTCCGTTAGCATGTAATTTATTTGTTTTGTTCTTTTGGTTATGGATGTATTATTCATTGTCTTAAGTAATTTTATACACAGCGTTTATCACTATTACAATATAGTTCGATTACTTGAAAGTAATACAGACAACTAGATTATTTAATCTACTTTTTATAAAATATATTAACAAAATCCTGTCTGACTGACTGATCAACGCCCGGCCCAATTTCTTGGACCCAAAAAGCTTATATTTACCTTTGTATTATCTTTGTGGTGTATACAGGGAAGGAAATTTAGAAATTCAACGTCTAAAATGGAAATGGGCGGTTTTAAGTTTATATAGAGCAACAATATTAAATAGGCATTTCGAAACTACGCAGGAGTACTTCTAAAAACAAATAAGCAAGAATGTCTTTGGTGATTTTTTTGAAAATCAACAACTTAGGGGGTGAAATGCTTTAAATTGGCGGGGTTGTTCCAGATAAAGCGAGCCAAGCCGCGAGTAATACTGACATTGACATTATATTTGAAAATTATTAACAATAAAAGTTAATAATTGGTAAAAGTGAAGGTGGTTTGGTCATGTTTTGAGGGAGCCATACAGTGTCATTTTGACACCCTATACTTAAATGAAACCATGTGTAGTGTTCGTTAATACAAGTACTTTGAGCTAAGACACTTTCTTATTAAAGGCAAAATAAAAAAATAATATTTCCTAACAAATTAAATGCCGTTAACATTAGATTAATTTTAAACAGTCTGTATACGCGCGCACACACATATAAAAATCAACATACACACCCGTCATCGAATGAACGAGACACACACACATACATTACCATTAAGCTAGCAATACATGTTGGACGAGATAAGGCCAACACGAGTGTAGGTAAATTAATACAAGGCAAGCGCTAGTGCCTAGACGTTCGGCAAGTTTATCGAAAACCAATCGAGTAGCCGGCTGTGAAGCGAGAGGCCGCGGGTTCGATCCCTGCACCGAGACAAATGTTTATGTGAACCACAAATATTTGTTTCCCGAAACAAACCCAGACCCCGGGCTGGGTGTTGTGAGACCAAAAGTCTCTCGTAGTTGCTGATACCCACGATACTATCCTGATACCCAAAAATACTATCTATACGTTGGTGTTAGTCATCACTCGGCAACACTCGTCCAACATGTATTGCGGGCTTTATACCGTCGAGGTCAATGTGCCCGCTTTATAAAAACGCCAAGCGTACAGAAGGCAAACGGCTCAAAATAGTAATTTAGGAATTGAAATAAATATTAGATTACCCTATGAAATGTAATAAAATCCTAAGTAAAATCGAATCTTGTAACTTTTATAATGATTATTTGTTTTTAGTCAAATTTGTGTTACCTATTTATAGGTATGTGCATTTCCCAAACACATTTTTTTTACGTTTTGTCATTATCAATGAACTAAGTAATACTGTCGCAACTTTTTCAGTGAATCTGTCGAGAGCGTCTTTGTGAATCTGAGACGTATTTTCATATGTATGAAGTTGCCCTTCTTAAGCGTTTGTGTTTTATAATTACATCGTCAGCTGTGACATTTTATTCAATAGAGTTATGGCCGGCGCTCATTGACGGCATGGCACGGCATGGCACGGCATGGCACGGCAGGTCATGCTGCGGCATCCCGCGGCGTCCCGTGGCATGCCGTGGCATCCTGCTGAATGCTCAGCCACTCTCTCTCTCGCGCACCGCGGCAATCCGTGGAATGAAACGGCATGCCACGGGACGCCGCGGGATGCCGCGGCGCGTCGCGTCATGCCACAGCATCCCGCGGCACGTCGCGGCACTGTGGTATTGAAATAAAGTAACGTGAATTCTAAACTCGTGGCAATAAGATTCAAAATAACTTGATTAGTAATAAAATCCTTTGCCATGCCATGCCGTCTATGAGCGCCGGCCCTTAAGTGCAAAAACCGTACAGCGTGATTTAAAAGGCTCAAAACTTAAATGACGTTTTTTGGCAAAACTACTACAAGCTCAAGCCTCATGTTTGGTACAAGGTAAGCAGAGGCGATGACGAATATGTGGTTTCATTTAGTAACAGGGTGTCAAAATAACACTGTATATGTCTATTACTAATGCCTGTGCCTGATGGTACTAAAGGTATAATTCTATGGAATAACCAAAAAGTAATGGCTTACTCCGCCCGTGCTACTGTAACTGAGATTAAAGGTGAAATATTTTCTATGATGATAATGAGCTAATCACCTATCTCTTCGCATCAAATCAAAAATAGAATACGCTCTTCTAATATTTCTTGATATCTAGCCATTTGTTTCACTACTAATCGTCACTGCTGTAAAAAAAGTGCCTACTTTGTAAACAAAGTAATTGCGTCGCTTTAAAACGTAGTCATAAGTTCCTATATGTTATACCAAATAGCGCTTTAACCGCTTAATTAGCAATTAGCTATCTTATAGCGACACACTGTGTGAAAAAGTGAATAATCGTAATTACACTTGACCTATAACCACTACTAACTTGGAGTTATCTTGTGCCGGTTGTTGTCAACTTTTGGACACCAACTTTCGGTTCCCGGTGTGGAGTTGTAAACTTATTTTTCGTTTTGTTTTGAGGAGATAAATGTTGTTTAATCGCTAACAGAATTAAAAAAGAATATCCGGCACTCGACCCTTGTATACGTAAAATTTATGAATATGTTTGTTTCTTTTTACTGTCGCTTTTTCGTTTCATCGAATTTTCAAATCACAACGGTGTTAAAGAAGTTTTATTTCACAAAATGGTTTAAGTTTTTGTAGTTATATTTAAACAATATATTATAATATATACGACAAATTATGATGTCCTTCCTTCCTTCCACCTCCCCTTATCTCACTTGCAGCGAGTCGGCGCAACATACTTTTTAACACATCTTACAAAAAGATTTATATCGCATTAAGCAACCTAATCCTTCTCATTGAGTAGAAGAGGCTCTGTCCATAAGTGGGACGTGTTGAATACAGGGTTTGTATTATTTATTTATCATTGTAAACGAAACTGAAATATTAAAATTAAGATTAATTGAAACTGCTTTAATCAATGAATCTGATTTGATAAAACTGAATTTCGTAGCGAGAAATTATTTTGAATTTTATGTTCTAATAGACACAAAAGGTGGACAAACCCTGAAGTAGAGGTAAGTTCATTACAAAATTTTCCTAAAGGAAATAAGTTACCGGCGCAAATACTCTAAGTAGGCGCTCGTTTAGCTCTCCACAGCCTACAGGGTGCAATTAAACGCTACTACAGATAATAACTTACAACTGCAGTTTAAACTTCACGAATTAGCTTATCTGGATGTGGTAATGGCTTAAAAAATCCAATGACCAATAGCGTGTGGCCGGTAATTTAAAATTTCCGTCGCTAACGCATGAAGCCGACGCGTGAATCGCTGAAAAGGTAGGTAGTGTAAATACACCCACGGTTCACCGAGTTTGTTTCTTTCCCATGATGTAGGTGTTGAGCCTAGCGCCATATTAGATAATACCAAGCAATTCATCATTCGTCAGAGGAAAGCTAAAACTACTAAAGCGCCAATAAGTTAATTTTACGTAGAGCGTTTTAAAGATGTTTTTTTATGATCAAAATTCATATAATTTACCTACTCGATAATTTTCAGTAAATCTATATTTTATTGAATCTAATTTTTTCCTAATATAAATATTATGAATTTAGGTGGTAGGTCCCTCGTATACGAGAGGCCGTTTGGGTTGGTACCACCGCTTTGTCTATTTCTTCCGCCAAGCAACAGTGTGGAAGTACTGTTGTGTCTCGGTTTGAGGAACATTGAAGCCAATGAAATTACTGGGCATTATGAGACTTAACATCTTATGTTTCGGGTTGACGAGCGTAGTTCAGTGGCATGCAGTGCTTTGTAATCCAAAGTTCTGTGTGGTGTTGCTTCTGTTTACAGGCAAGCGTGGCGCTTACCATCAGGCGAGCGTCGTGCTCGCCTCGTCATTCAAAGTAATTAAAAAAGAAATACGCACTGCATTCGATTGGAAATCGATATTTTGATCTGAAATGGAGATGTTCTCCAATTCGGCCAACGGATACTTCCTTTAACTTAAATGACAAAACGAGAAAATCGCTCATTTGAAGGTAAGCACCACGCTTTCCCATAAACGGATACAGCACGACACAGAACCTCGAATTACGAACCACTGTATTGCACTGGACACCCCGAGACATAAGTTAAGTGTCTTTCACTGGCTTTAATGTTCTACATACTGAAATACAACAGTGCTTGCACACTTCTGCTTGGCGGCAGAATTAGATAAAGCGGTGGTACCAACCCCAACAACGTTCGCATACCACATGTGAAGTTATTTAGTGCACAATCCCTCATACAAATATAAATAGATATCTCGGGTACAAGATGCAGTTATATAGTCAAATCGCTTGGTGTTACAGGTGCTGTGATTCGTAACATGATATTGCAGCGGAGGGTTGAAAAGGCCGAAACCTTTTTTAGAAAACGTAAATATTAATAAGATTATTTTCGGTCAATTTATACCCGAATACTGAAACGCATCTCAATTTAGGCCGATTCATACGCCTATCGCATTTAACCTCTAAACATGTTTATTAACGTCAAATTTACATAATTGATATAGACCAGTGCTAATCCCTTTTGAAACAAAAATAAATTATAGTAGGATGAAACCCATTGGAAAAGGAAGAGAATACAACAAAAATGATAGGAAAAATAAATTACGGGTGATCTAAGGTCGGGAAGTGGGAAAGGAGGAGCTTTTAAGGGTAAAAACGGTTTATCTCGATTTCCGGAAAAACTACAAGTCCTATGGAAAAAAGTTAAACCGCAAAGTTGTACGTAACAAACAGATCTACAACTTATGTATACACACTTTTTTCACATAACCTCCAAATTTATGTGAAATTTTTAAATAACCAACCTTTTTGTTTTTTATCTTTTACAAAAAATCATTTTTTTTCACGAAATTTGGTGAAAACTGTACGTTTGCCGCCCATTGCTATAGAAAATATAAGTTTTAATGTTTTTTAAAACAAAATCAGATCGCGTTCCGGTTCGTTATAGAATATAATTGTAGCAAACGGTGGGCAAGCAAGCTGATACTGGTAATACGTTGCCGAACTTTAAGTTTAAAGCAATATCAATTAGGGGTTAGTCTTTTTGTCTTCGGTAATTCGCTTAAACATACCAAATGCCGCAGTAAATCCGAATTAATCGAGCCTATTTGAGCCTATTATGATGATGACAAAAGACGTGGCTATCGCGTAGTTCAAATGGTCTATATAAAATTGACAAGTGACTCAAAGCTGTTAAAAAATGCTTGAATAGCATAAAGTATGTAATAGGGTTTTAAAGCAGATGCCAGGAAACGAGCGAGTGGGTCCTCTGATGATGACATACCAGAAGAATTCATGGATCCCTTGCCAACCTTAAAGGAAGTGGGTATATGGAAGTGGTGGGGATTTGTGTTTCCAGAAATCCAACGAGCTGCCATTTCCCGTTGACTTCCTGTGAGGCATTGGTAATAGCCCGAGTTGGCTCATTCATGCCGTAGACAAAAGTGACTACAGGGCTTTACCATTTAAAATATTACCTGCCACTTCCATTCCTCTAGATCCTCAATACAGAATCAGAGTTCCGCTGTAAAGTTTCTGATATAATGTTATGAGTGTCAAAAATGAATCGTTCGATGTTCAGGACCTTACATGAGTAACTGCCTGCCAGTTAGATCACAAGCGTGCAGTTTAACTGCTCTGGCAATTGTTCGGGCGTTGCTAATTGCTTTTTACTTTTTGGATAATAAATGAATGTTGTGGTGAAATAGCGAAAATATGGAATTTTGGACCTAAAAGTCTTAGCTGGAGTAGGTACATACACTCGAGGCTGTTTCCGATAGGGATAAGCAGAGACAATGGATTTCTACTTACTACGATCTTTGGCCTTCTTCCCTCTCTTTTCTTCAACTAGAGTATTTGTCGTATTTGTGCAATAAAATTTCCATCCTTATTCATTTCATTTTTATCTTTTTAGAAGAACTGTCAATCTTCTTGACCCCGTAGGTACCTTAGTTTCTAATAATTGTTTCTTTTAAAAGTTAAATTCTTTCACTTTTTTATAGCCAAAGCCGCCAAATGGTCGAAGTAAGTCACTTACTAAGTGGTCCCTACCGCCCATGAACACAAAATATTTGAACAATTGTGGATTTTTATGTGGTAGTCACACTGTAGACAGTTTTGTCTACAACATGAACGGGCCGGCTCAACCTGTTTGTTACTACTGTCTCTCAGAAGGCCGTCGTAAAGTAATAGCTTGTGTTAAGGCATGTAGGAGACACAAATCCCCGCCCCTTAATTATACCTTTTCTTTAATGCATCCATAATTCTTGAGGGCTACATTGCAATTTGCAATCGTAAATCGGCTACATCGTAGATGTTCATGGGGGTGTGGAGATCACTTACTATCAGGTGACCCACTAGCTTGTTTGTGGACCTATGCTACAAAAAATTAGTTACCGACTTTAAACGAAGTACGTGATAGGTATTGAAAAGCGAGGGGGGCAATTCGAGCGCCTAGAAAACTCCCACTCACCAACTAACATTCGACGTCTATACGAAATGCATCCGCAAGCTGTCTTCATATCGTCTCTAACGCGCTTTGGGCCAGGTGTACAGCGGCCTAAACTTTAATATTATGATTCTATCACACCGGATAACCCGATTTAGCTGGGCTATTAATACTGCATAGAGAACTATCTACGTCTATGATGAAACGAGCAGGCCGCTCGCCTGATGCTAATTGTCACGCCTGTCCATAAACAGACAATACTACACACAACTTCTAATTACAAAGCTTTACATGCACTGAAGTGCTTTCACCACCCAGACGTTAACCACCAGGCGACCCACTTATCCATTTGTTGGCTTCTGCTGTAAAAATACTGTATATTATAATCACACGTATCAACACCCAACTTCACCCCAATATAGAAAATATATCGTTTGCAATATCTAGTATAACACGTACATTCGGCGGGAACACGTCACTCGTCCAAATCATGCTATCAGGGAGGGTCGTGACGGACACCCGTCCCTCCATACGTGACCTGGGAACCGAACCTAACTCGACCCATAAATCGGCTACATGGATACGCACGACCAGTGTAACTTGATCTCTCGTGATTCCAGTATTCATTTGCAGATGATTGCGTTACGTAAGGCTTTGATATTGAATTGTATGGTTATATATCTGAAAGGTGTTCCGTTTTTAAAAAAAATGTAGACTTTAATCAGATTATTTTTGGATATTAGGTTTTAATTGGCTCCTATGGTATTGTAAATTCGGGGCCCACTCAGAAAATACATTTTTTATTTATCATCGCTCCCCATCAGGCGAGATAGTGGCCAAACGCAAGCCTATTATGAATAAAAAAAAAATACTCGGCTAAGAAATTTAATTCCTTTCATGTGCAAATGAGTTTAATTAAAAAAATCATTATTATTGAAATCTTTATTTCGTCCGCTCAGAAAGGATTTTTGGACATCCACATTTAAAGGGGAAAAGGGGAGGTATGTTGAACTTTGTATGCAATTATGTTATTAAACGGAATACAGCTGTGAAATAGAGTACCTACCTACAAATTTTGCTTAAAAATACCGCTCGAGCCGCGAGCAAAATCTAGTTATATTATTATTAAAACATATTTTACTACAAAGGTAAACCTTTTTTGATTTTGTGGTTTTTAATTTTTGTTGAGGATTTTGATTAGATACGAAAAATATTTAAATACCTTCTTACGTTTACAAGTCGTATTGAAAAAATACTTTAAGGCAAATCTATGGTTTTTCTCTATGATAGAAAAATGATTACATTATATTGTTGCAATATCATTTGGGACAGTATTTTTATGAATTAAAAATATGGATGTTTATTTTGCAATATAAATTCATTCTTGTGTATATTGTCTAAATGCTGAGCTCGAACATCCTGTGCTAATGAGTGGCTTAGACTTTTCATTCTTGATACCAGATTAATGCGGACTGGATTTCTATTGGAGGACTTTTAGCGACACATTATTATAATAATGTTTGATTTACCAATATTTTCAACATTTTTATTAAAAAAAAGAATTCATCAGACTCTGCAGCGACCCGCGATTTCCCAAGCGTCCTTAACTGAGAAGACAACTCGGAGGTCAAGTATAACTGGTGAGGTAATGCGGTTCCGTCATTATTGAAGTGTTATTGCAGTTATAAATAAAGACCTCATGCGTCTGCGTGGATATTAAAATGCCTTGTTTTTGTTTTCCCCCATTGTTGAATATTAGGGAATAAATTGGCGGTAAATTCGGTTATAATGCTTGTTTATTTTTAGGATGTTAAACGAAGTTTATACAATTGTTTAGGAAAGGAGAGGCGGCGGCTTCAATTCCTGGTTTAGGCCCAAATCGTATTGATGGGATTACTGTTTCTTGTAGGTAATTACTGGATACCAAACATATCCTAAATATGTTTTACTGTATGTTTGGACAGTATCTGTGGCGCAGTGAGGAAGAAGCCGACTGTGAATAGATAATAGATAGATAGATAATATATGATAGACTGCGGGTTTGTTTCCCGCACCGAGACAATATGTTTGTGTGATCTATAAATATTTACCTATTTTGGATCTGGACATTTTTTTCCTAGAGGTGTTGACGTCAGGCAGGCAGCCGGTTGTAATAACTACAAGAATTAAATATCCCATGAATATATGAATTATTTTTTAATCTTAACCCCTAAAATAAATGATTGTTTAAAATTGATTTTACTAAGAATTCGACGTACAATCCACAATAGTTCAAGCAAAAATAAAAACAGACGAAAAACAACTTTTCTCCCGCCCTAAAACATTAAAGACATTTAACGACAGTATAATCTATGGGAGCGTATTTTTCTACCTGCCTCCCCGCCCCCTGTCTCCACATAACAAACCGTTGCTAATTATGCTTAACATTAGAATGTGCCAGGATTTGCATGCCAGTAAATCTGACGGAGATTTCGCAAAGGAAAATATACATTTCGCTGAATTTAAAATAGGTTTAGGATTGCTTTGGTAGTGTTATAGCGTGGTTTTTGTAGCGTTTCTATTATCAGACCGGTTAAGGAGCTTAGTCATCTGACTGTAAGACTCCACTTATGAACTTACATCAATTGGTA
This sequence comes from Amorpha juglandis, assembly GCA_949126905.1. Lineage (NCBI taxonomy): Eukaryota > Metazoa > Arthropoda > Insecta > Lepidoptera > Sphingidae > Amorpha > Amorpha juglandis. The sequence continues at coordinate 1,521,431 of OX421370.1, read as the reverse complement.
GGTTAGCTAGGCTAGGGACTCTGATATTTCTGCCAGTAAAGTCCACGACACATCTCCTTACCTTTAAATTTTTTGATTTAATTTGAATAAATAAATACACCCAACAACCACACATAGTCCTGACCCCACAGGTTAAACTGTATCGTTGGTATCAGGAATTACGAGGGGCTTGCGGATCCACAACACCTAGACCGGAAAAAAATATTTGTAAATCACACAAATATTTGTTTCAGTGCGGAGATCGAACCCGCGGTCTCTCGCTTTACAGCCGGCTACTCACCCGCTTCGCCACGGAGGCTGTCAAAACAGTGGCCAAATAAATCTCTTCTTATTTCTTTCTGGTATTCTGGAGTGGTGGGTGGTGGAGATCACTTACTAATGACAGAAGACTACTACGCGAGCGGATAGCAACAACTGAAAGGGCATATATTAATAAAATATCCTCCGTAATAACAGGTGTAGTCGAAACTACTCACTTACGGAACCTTTGAAATCTCCATAATACATTTTTAATTTGCAAATTACTGATATTACTCAGCTTTTTACAAAGTGACTATAATTTCGTAAATAACTTCGCGTTGCCTTTAATTATGTTAACTGTTTTGAATGAATGAAATACTAGAAGTATTTTATTATTCAACACACGGAAATATTTATTAAGTAACCGTATTAAACTCCGACGTCAATTTGAAAAAAATGGATGATAGCGGAATAACCAACACAATAAAATGTAGATTTAATATATTAGGCATAAATTTAACACCTATGGACTATTTAGAAGAAAGTATAATAATACAATACAATCAATCGTACAAACTACAATGAATTTAGCAATACAAATGAACATAGTAACAAGGTAATAATATTGACTTTACGTTACCAGACAGCTCAGAGCACCACCGTGCCGTGTCCACAACTGGACAACTTCTGACCCGTCGACAGCTGCGCGCCCCCCTTTATACTATTATTGTAAAGTGGGGGTAATGCGAGGCAACGACAAGTCAAATACAATACTTATTTTATAAACGGAAAACGGATATCAGACTCATTTAATAATTTAAAGATTTAAAGGAAATATTCTCCCACACGGCCATTCTGACGAGCAGCCAGCCATGGCTCGCGAACAAAAGTCAATTACAAAATCCGAATCCCGTGGTTGTTGCCAAGTCACATGACAACGACTAGCCAAATCACATGGCAGTTGTCAAATCATATGACAATATAACGGTTCGCCAAATCACATGGCAGTTGCCAAATCACATGACAACATAACGGTTCGCCAAATCACATGGCAGTTGCCAAATCACATGACAACATAACGGTTCGCCAAATCACATGGCAGTTGCCAAATCACATGACAACAAAACGGTTCGCCAAATCACATGGCAGTTGCCAAATCACATGACAACATAACGGTTCGCCAAATCACATGGCAGTTGCCAAATCACATGACAACAAAACGGTTCGCCAAATCACATGGCAGTTGCCAAATCACATGACAACATAACGGTTTGCCAAATCACATGGCAGTTGCCAAATCGCATGACAACAACGGGGTGCCAAATCACATGGCAGTTGTCAAATCGCATGACAACAACGGTTTGCCAAATCGCATGGCAGTTGCCAAATCACATGACAACAACGGTTTGCCAAATCGCATGGCAGTTGCCAAATCACATGACAACAACGGTTTGCCAAATCGCATGGCAGTTGCCAAATCACATGACAACAATGGTTTGCCAAATCGCATGGCAGTTGCCAAATCACATGACAACAATGGTTTGCCAAATCGCATGGCAGTTGCCAAATCACATGACAACAACGGTTAGCCAAATCACATGGCTGTAGGAAGGAAGGAAAGGAAAACCGTGGAAGGAAGATAATGAGTTTGGGGTATACAAACAGTTGTGATTATCAGGCATAACTATAGTCGTTGGCCGGACGACTACTGATATGCAAGACAATCTTAAAACTGAAAATTATAAAAATCCTTATTTTATACCGTAATCGCCTCAACATTAGGCAGAGGTATAATCTAAGGAATCCATTAATTCACGTCCCATGTCGGGATCAACAATTCTAAAATTATCGTGAGAAACATACAATTAATTTCCAGTTTCATGCCAATACTACATCACCTACTTGAAACGGTACAATCTTTTTGTCAAAATTAGCCTTTTGTATTTGGGCTAGCTCGTTCATCCTGACGGATGCTATGGAAACCCAGGCGTTCCAAGTCATTTAACAAGGTTGATATGACAGGAGCTGACTGGTGGCAGCCCGTAAGAAGTCGGAATAGAGTATGACCAGTAGTTTGAAAGTGATGTTAATTGCTAACGGCACTTTAACAGCGTCTTTACAAGTTCTAATGGAGTTATCTTCAGCAGTTGTGAAGCTCAAAACAAACAGAAAAGCCAAAACTCATTATCATCAGAATTCGAAAGGCTTACCACAGGAATCAGCTTCCCTTACTCACAAAAGGTGCTGTAAACCGCACATCTTAATATTTTTATCTTTTTCAAAAAAAGATCATGTAATGTAACCAAAAATCAAATGTATCAAATAAAGTGACAAACTGTACTATGGGCGCAAGCGTGCACTCAAGCGCCCACAGACAAGGGTCTCGTAAGTAATAAAATAATCGAAGAAACATTTCATGGCTTCAGACATAACATGAATAAAAATAAATTTCAATGCATGGAGAATGACATAATACATGTCAGTGACTTCGGTATCAAAAATGTGATACGCGTCTTCAGAGTCACATAGTGACTCGGGCACCACACAAACATTACGATTGAAGAACGACGCACAGAATTTGTTTTACCCGCGAAATTGGGTCTAGTCACTGACGACGTATAACATTTTAAACTAACATGGTTATTTTTTAAAACTAAAGCTACATAAAACGGGGTATCTTTGCTAACGTACATCGGGTATTAAGATATCAAAAATTGGTATGACAATGGCCCAAACGTTTGCATATCTCCTCATATGACCGCGCAAACAGAAACCCGTACCTTTGTATGCTCATTCGCATGATACTATACCACTTACGACAAAAGCGTGTTCACGCATCCGGCATTTTCTCGCCTCGCCACAACATTATACGTTCTGCGGCGGCCCTGAGTCGCCTTTTCATAAGAGCCAGCTAAATAGCTCAAGTTCGTAGCGATAACACGGTAACGCATGGTCAATCTCATACAGTCCACGCATGCCGGAGTCCAGTTTACCCGTGATTTTTGCAGCCCATGAATGTGCGGCTCGCAATGACACCTCGCATTGAACTATGTGGCCCTCGACTAGACAGGTGTGGCGACCACTGATCTGTACAAGAAACATAATTTAAATTAGGCCAAATCTGATCGACCATTTTAAACCGTTGGCTATCCAAGCTTTAAACATGTGGATTGAAGGTTCCCCACTGTTCGCTAATTGTTCATCATTAAGTCATAACTACAAAAATCAAGCATCGGGTTTACGTTTACAGTTACTGTAATTTGCAGCAACATAAATTATAATGTGAATCACAGTGTCACAAACAATATTAGCATAAATGCTCTGTAAACCAATCGAACTAATTCATTATAAGATGTCAACATCATCATTGCGTTATATAAAAACAAATTTCCAAAATCTTTCATACTGAAAATGTCTTGTGGTAACTCAATCTGGGAATCAAACTAAGAGCCCTCAGTGCATAGTTTCTAAGTGGTATTATTATTCATAGTGGTCCTAAAAATAATTGCACGGAACACAAATCGATAACTTATGATGAGGTCATCATTATTATCGCAAGTCACCCAAGTGATAAATTTGTTCCTAAAAATAATTGCACGGAACACAAATCGATAACTTATGATGAGGTCATCACTATTACCGCAAGTCACCCAAGTGATAAATTTTACTATAAGTCTTGGAGCACTGAACACGATTGCACTATAGGAGTTACAGTTTTTGTAATTATGTCAATAATGAACAGAAACACTCATCGGTTTTTTGAATTTCTCAATACGATATGCAAGAACAGTTATGAAAATACCATGTGGACAAATAAATCATCTTGTCGGGTAGACGATGGTTAATTGTGATTCTACAAGAGTAAGGCTGGATTGCACCATAATAGCATTTATAATTAATGGTTACGTCAAATTTGATGACAACAGTAATGCTGACTTTAACATTGACTACGGGATGTGTTGCAATATCGTATTTCGATACTAGTAGATTCCTCGATTAATTCTAGAAGTAGCGACATAATATTATTTTGTAGCACAGACGCTTTAGGTGATATACCAGGATGGAGGTTATAATTTGAACTATCTGACAGATTTAACTTAAACAATAGCTTTAACCAGCGAATATTGGTCGGTTACGGTTAACAGCTAAACTTATAACATCATATAACATTTGTCAGATGGTGCTACTATTTTTTTTTTTTGCTTAACCTGAACTTTAACATGTTTGTCATTGCTAAAGTAAGATGGGTGCAACTTATGGCGCCCTTAACGTTTAAAAATGACTTCTGCTATAAAATCTTTTGGCATTTAGCGAAAAGTTTTTACTACTATGTAAAAAATTAAGAAATCCTCACGCAATTATTTTCTTTCAAAATATGCTGCGAAGATCTTATTCAATTAATCACAGATGCCACGTAGCCAAATGCGATAATTGAAAATCTAATGGATTGTCCAAGTAAATCAATATTCTTATAACAGAATCGGACTCGCGTTTTTAGTGAAACCGGTGCAATCGTCAATACTTTGAACTTTTATTCTATGTAACATTGGTTCATAAACCCTCTAAAAATTCGAAAAGAAATTATCGTTCACATCTACAACGACAATCATATCAGGATGGATTGATTGATGTAAAATTCAATGAAATGGATTCCCTGCATTAGGTATTAAGTAAACGGGGAGTTTGCTAGATAGTGAAGACCATTTTGATATCGGTAGGCGATCACTACATACACACTACACATTTTAACAATTCTACAAAACCTGTAGGCACTTCAAATTATTTTTTATACGCGATCTACATAAAATGGAACGTTCTCACCAAATCCATGTTTCTCGACGTATACTTAATACTCGTAAATGTATCCGATCACAGTCGTCCCGCAAAGCCAGAGCGGCCTTTAGCCGTACGGGTGCACCATCACACCGTGGGTAGAACGATCGGGAACTCTTGCAGACCAATATCTTGCACTCCAAGCCAGCGCCGGTACCACATCAGTAGAACTCGTTCATTATAGAAACATACAACAAAAGGTACACAATTAATAACTTTATAGGTATGGACACAATATGTGAGAATTTTCGTATCCAAAAGCAGCAAACTAACAACATGTTCACAATAAATTGAATTATTGTAAACAAGTTACTTTCAAGATATCAAGACATGGAATTATTAATATCTATCGGGTAGATAATTATTCATTTACATTTCTGAACACCATCAAATTCACCAATTCAATGCAATTTTACACTGGATGAATTTTGTTTGGCACTGGACTGCTGCACTATGGATAATCGTGATGATTTCTAACCAACTCACCACATGAAAATATTACTTGCGATTTTTAGTTTTAACAAAAGTAAAATACAATTGAAAAAGATTCACCAAATCACTTGTAGATAGTCGCAGTTCCTCGCGTAGTTACTAACACAAGTGAATTTAAAATTCTTATCGAGTAATATCGTTACTTGGAATTTATGTCGCGCTAAACGCCTTGACAAATTACTCATTAAGAAAATAGCAGTAATTGTAAATGATACAAAATTTAAAAAGTATTTTTGGTGACAGCAAAATTTATCATTTTAAAGTTACTGTGGGCTTTATAAGTTCTTTATGCCGCTTCTGATGTCGGAGATAGCGGAATAACCAACACAATAAAATGTAGATTTAATATATTAGGCATAAATTTAACACCTATGGACTATTTAGAAGAAAGTATAATAATACAATACAATCAATCGTACAAACTACAATGAATTTAGCAATACAAATGAACATAGTAACAAGGTAATAATATTGACTTTACGTTACCAGACAGCTCAGAGCACCACCGTGCCGTGTCCACAACTGGACAACTTCTGACCCGTCGACAGCTGCGCGCCCCCCTTTATACTATTATTGTAAAGTGGGGGTAATGCGAGGCAACGACAAGTCAAATACAATACTTATTTTATAAACGGAAAACGGATATCAGACTCATTTAATAATTTAAAGATTTAAAGGAAATATTCTCCCACACACTATTTTCTTCAATCATACACGAGGCCAAGAACCATCTTGATGAAACCAACTTTCAAACTAAAAAACTATTCAAATCTGTCTATTAGCTTAGCTATTACCAAAGACAGACAGACAACGGTGTCAAATGAATAAAATCAACAATTTTATCAGGGGTACAAAAGAACGAATTACGAGTTCGCTTATAACTACACTTTGTGAAAGAGCCATGTTGTAGACAGTTTTGTCTACAGTATGAATGAGCCGGTTCGACCGGGTCGTTACCACCGACGTAAAGTAGCGGCTTGCTGCTGCGTTTTGTACGGTGAGTGAGGTATGTGGAGTCTCAAATCCCCCCCCCCCCTTTCTTATCCTATTCCTAATCCCTCTATTATCTTTTTTTAAATTTATTGTTGGTTGATAAAACGTGTTTCGTGAGGAGTACGACAATATATGGTTGGTAGAAGTACTTTTAATTTGAAATAAAACTAATTTCAACGGATTTTATCGCGGTTTTTTTTTTAATTATGGTCCCGACGTTTAAATTAGTTTTATTTCAATGAGTAACATTCGCGTAAACGTAAGAAATCATTACTTTTAATTTGTTAGTTTTTGCATATTATTTACTTCGTCCAGATATAAAGTTGCCAAATTGAACATCTGCTTCTACTTCTTAAACACACTTTGTGCATCACCAAACCGTACACCGTTAATCCTACTGTATCCCACAGATAAAATTAAACAGCGCGCTTATTATGTTAATTCGTAAAATATAAAGCATTAAACAAAAATTAACAACAACATTGAAACAACGATTCCACAGCGCTAACCCACCATCAAAACAAAACGTTGTTTAGTGCAAATTAAATGCAATTTAACCCTCAAAAAGCATTCTTACATTCCACAACAAATTCTGTACCAAATTGGCGTTGGATCCAAAATGGCCCTAGATGTTTATACTGGGGGCGAAACGGGTAAAGTAACCTATTTGAATGCATACTCGTCCGTCAGTCAAGGCGATATCGGCAGCGAGGGAGCGACGCGCGTGTCGCCACCCGACCAGTATAACTTGACCCCTCGTGATCCGCTCGCGATATCAAACTGCGTACAGAAGCAGGTATTCCTCGACAGTCGAGGGGTCTACTAACCGGAGCAGTTGTTGCCAACAAGCTAACTTGTCACACACGCGATTAACCCTGATTGTGATGTAGGCTCACAGGATAACTGTTGATTTGATTTTATGTCGAACAGAAACGTCTGTCTGTGCGTTTATCGTGTATAAAGTCTCGTTTGCGAACGCTCTGTATCGACGGATAATAATATAACGTTAAACTGTTGGTTTTACGTTTTGAATAACAATTATATTGGTATTTATTTGAATGTATTTTTATTTTTGTCTGGTTTGGCGATTGTTGTATATGATGGTGTTTGGTGCGGGTTGTATGGGCTTTTTGAAGTAATCAAATTGATTGAAGTACATAGATTATGTAAATTATTTAATTACATATTAAATTGGTATGAGTAATATGATATTCAGTTATGATATTAAGGTGTCTATTAATATTACACAATTATTCAGCAATTATTTAAATCTTTAATTAATTTCCTTAACTATGTTTCATAATCATTTAAATAAAGTATTATGGGCATAAGATTAATAAAGCATTAATTTGGCGATTAGCGAAAAGGTGACTACTTGAAAATCACCGACGCTTTACAAAGACAACCTGACTACAAAGGAAAACTCAGGAAAGTACGCAATGCCAATAGTAGCAACTATTTTTAACTCTTCATTTAAAGGCAAGTTGTATTTCATCCAAATATAAAGAAAAAATTATATAAACCGCACATTCCATTATACGCACGTCGATTGAAACTGTAACAATACGTTCCGGCCATCATTCCGCCGAGATGGAAAATGTACGTGAAAACAATTCCGTAGATATCATCAACAGCGTTCGGGCACATTCCATTCGGCGGAACTTTCTACCGAACTTCGGGTACACCCAAACGCACGATAAATAAGCCCCGCAAGGGGGAGAGGGGGGTGGAGCGCAACAAAAACTCTGCAAACATCACCTCCACGTCACCCCGCTCAGATTTCATTACCATAAAGAACTGGAAGCCTTAAAACCCCCTGGCAGTGTAAAAGGTGACGAATACTGGCCAGAATGTAAAGACCCTCGTGTTTGTATAGGATCTCGCCTTTTCTTCCCGCCGCAAGTTTTTGCAAGGCAGCGCGGGGGGTCTAGATATAATGGTCTCACGGAATCCCTAAGCGGGGCAGTCCCCGCGTCGAAATGTGACCGTAAATCGTCATAAAACTGTCTGGATCCATGATGTGACGCTGCCCGGGGGTAATTAAACGGAAATTTATAGTTTTGTGCGGGGTTGAAACCCCCTTCTTTGGGGTGGGCTGTCTCGGGTGCACGAGTGATGGCGAAGCTTTTTGTAGGATTATATTAACGTTATGAAGTCATATATTTCTTGAGGATTTGTTAAATGTCACTTTTGGGTTCAGTCATTTGGGTACGTGGGCATTCATTTAAGACTGTGTTCACCCCGTAGATATGTGTTTAGATGTTACACGTCTGTCAATTGAAAAGGCTTTTAATATTTCGTAAAAAACAAGAATGGTATTATTACATAAAATATAGTTTCGTCTCCGGTATCCCTTAAGAATTGTTTTCTTTAAAGGTTGGCAAAGCGACCATGATTCTTCGGGTATTGTGATGTATTTTTTTTATTTGATTGAATGACGAGACGAGCACCACGCCTGCCCATAAATAGATGCAACACCACACAGAACTTTGAATTACAAAGCACTGCATGCCACAGTACTGCGCTTGTCACCCCGAGACATAAGATGTTAAGTCTCATAATGCCCAGTAATTTCGCTGGCTTCTATGTCCTTCAAACCGAAATACAGTGCTTACACAGAAATAGACAAAGCGGTGGTACCAACCCAGACGGCCTCATGTTCATCGGCGATGGAGATCACTTACCATCAGGTGACCAAGTTAATCGTTTGCTGTCGTCTCCCATAAAAAACATGTATTATATTTCAATTTACGCGTAAAACAAAACCAACCATAATCCAAAACTATAAGGTCATTTCAACAGGAAATAATAAATCCAAACTTTGTTACCGAGATTTGTTACCAAATGTAATGCCAAAACCTAAGTAGCCGAAACAATGTTGTCCGAATAAGAACAAACAAACAAAACGGCAATAATAGTTGATAGATGGGACGGCACCCTCACGCCGCGCCCGTGGGCGCTAGGCAGGAGCTATAAAAAGTGGAACTCGTCAGTAACAAGCGTGTCATAAGCGGGATTTATGGGAACTGTTTTGGGGACTTGGATGTGGCATGTGGCGTTTAATGTTCTTCTTGCAGCTACCCTTACCCCACTCGCAGTGGGGTTGGCGCAATATGCTTTGTAACATGTAACAGAAAAATTTGGCTTATAGACCGATTGCCTGACATATATTCTTCTAGGCAGAGATATTTGGTCTATACTGTGGTAAAATATTGGAAAATAAATGTTATATTAACTCTAATCTGAAATTCTGGTTAAAATAATCTGGTCTTAGGTCATTTAAATAAAAAATGGTAGTCATGATGGATGGCTTGTGGGTATTGAAAAGTAGGCCCTTGTTATAAGTTATGTTGTAGAACCAGCTATAGTTATTATAAATACCCAGTTGTTTGTAACTTTTGCGAGATGGAATCGGCAACCTTGTACCAGAAATTTAATAATGTAAATGTAATTAATGTCAATATTGTATTTAGTGTTAGTTAAAGCTATCCTAATAAAAGAATTATTAGATTATTTGTTTACATTTTTTGATACAAGGCAGGTGATCAGTTTTCTCCTCTTATGCCTTTAGATAAGCGTCATTGATTTTGGAATGAAACTAAAGTTATCCTTACCAAAATGAACGGAGCTTTTCCAAGGAAGCTAATATATATTTTTTGCCTATATGATGTTTATTTAACCTAAGTTATTTTTTATTTTTCTGAAACGACAACTGGCTGCACAAGGCAAAGGAATACAATTATTTTCGGTCACATATCACATTCTACATCATGGTAAAAATCTATCGGCTCCTACAATTTCATGTAATGTTTTAATGCATACCACTCGGTGCTTTATGGCTATTCCGACGGGCTAATGGCGTCTTGATGCCATAGATATGCCATAACGGCGGGGGATGTTAAAGTACATATCTGACTAGTTTATGGGGTTTTCATGCTAAAATAAATCTGCAGAGGATTTTATTGTGGGTTGCATATATTGATCACTTACATACATAAATAAATAAATAAAAAATAAGTACACCCAACAGTATGAATGTGACTGTTGGGTGTAGTCCTGACCCCAGTAAGATACGAGTCTTGTGTCGTGGATATCAGGAACTATGAGAGACTTTCGGTCTCACAACACCCAGACCCCGAAACAAATATTTGTGGATCACACAAACATTTGTCTCGGAGCGGAGATCGAACCCGCGGCCTCTCGCTTTATAGCCAGCTACTCGCCCTCTGCGCCAAGGAGGCTAGTCTCATACTTGTTTCCCATAGGGGTAGGCAGAGACAACGGACTTTCATCTGCTTCGATCCTTACACCTCTTTGGCCTCTTTCACTCTCATTATATTAAAACACATTATTTACTCACTTATTTAATATATAAATAACATTCTACTTTTCCAAAATATTAAATATAAAAGTGACTATCATAAAATCCGTTTGTTTTAACCGACTTCAATAAGGAGGAGGTTCTCAATTCGGCGGGACTTTTTTATGTTTATCGATTTCTCCGCCAATTGTGGACCGATTTTTTTCTGAAATAAAACCGTGTTAAAATTATAAAGATTAGCTGCGATGTGGTCCCATATAAATATGATCAAAAACTGACGATGGTTTCCCCGGATTGGAATATGTACCCGGTATGGCGGTTAGTTTCCCATTACATCATTGGACGGAAAGAAGTACGGCGAACTGCGAATGCAGCAGTATCACCTCTGTCTACGTGCGTGAGTCTATATTCATATTATGATAATCTTGCGAAATTTTCACATCCAAGAGCATTACGAATTACAAAAGTTAACCATTCACAAGACAGATGACGCCCAGATCTCCCAGCATTAATAAAACTTGACGACGTTTCTCACAATAGCCCTTGTTTTAAGCAGAATTGCTGCTTTAATGCTAATATCGAAATTAACTGCATACGCGTACCGTACGAAGCAATTAGACGTATAAATAAATTCATTTTATAACCGACAGATGGCGCGCACCGATGTTCGTTGAACACAAACTGCGAGGTACAGAAGCGTTAATTTAATATTTGATTCGATATAAAGCAATATTATTATTCGCATATGAAATTATTCTCTGTGACTTTTAACTTAAAGAGCAACATCGCAATACTGTTTTAACATAATATGTTATTAGGAAACTACGTTTATGTGTCACCATTTAAATACTACCTTGAGCCAATAAATCTATCCAAAAGTCACCCACAAAGATTCCCCTTCACGCTGATTCGAGTCTTATGTAGTGGTTATTAGAAACTGCAAAAGCCTTTCGGTCTCGTAACACCCAAATCCGACAAATATTTGTAATTGTGCCGGAATCGAGCCAGCAGTTCCACGTTTTATAGCCAGCTACGCGTCCACTACGCCATTGAGGCTGTCAAATCTTTACACTCGAATTCTTTAAATCAATGTCTATTAAAAGAGGCAATAACCCATGGGTTGGTTTCCGCATTTTTTTCATTGTTGGACTGCACTCCAATTAACACCAGAATCAATGTCAGTCTGCCGTGCAAGGATAAAAAAAATCACACAATCAGACACCTATAGATACACAAAGGGATAAAATTTAACACATCTCTTTTTATCGAGGGTTAATAATCCAAACCACATTAAGCTGTGGAATAGTTTGCCGGCACACGTGTTTCCTCTTTCCTATAATATGGGGTGGTTTAAACGGAATGTGAAGAAGCAGTTAGGCAGGCCGGCATGATCTTGCCGACCTACACAAGGAACGACCGACAACACTGTTTGTCGTTGATTACACTAATCCTGGTTTGCGCTATACTTACCATCAGGTGTAGCGTAGTCACTCTGCCGAGCCAGGATAAAAAAGTAATTTCAAAACTAGCACGCCGTCTGTATATGTTTGTTTTGTATTTAACGACTGCCATCTTTGCTCTATATTCATAGGTGATATCTAATTAGGGCGCTGTATTAGCATTGTTTATTTTTGCTTTAATATTAAACATTTTCGTTCTGTTCGTGTAATGGCGCGGGACATTTGTTTTGTTACGGACGAGTGTGGATTAATAATAAACACGCTTGTTTTAAGCTTAACTTCCTAATGTAGATGATTATACAACAATATCCAAGCTACTGCCTCGGTGGCGTAGTTGTTTTGTGTACGCGGTACGACTGCTGTGCTGAGGTGTCGGGTGCGATCCCCGGGTCGGGTAAAGTGATATTGGGTTTTTCTATCACGAAATGCTCAGTATCAGCTCGGAGTCTGGAATGGAGATAGGCTCGCCCCCACATCATGGGACGGAATTAACTTTGGCGAAATGTGGGTATACTGGTTAAACCTCTGCCTATCCCTTGGGGATTATAGGCGTGAGTGCGTATCTAAGTCACAATAATGAGCTCAAGACTCTTGTTTGGAAGTTTGGTCTATAGGCCGTTGGTGACCAATCTTAATCCCTTAATTATCCCTTTCTATTTATTTATTTATTTTTTTATTTATAATTCTTTATTGTACATTGGAATACATACACACAAGTAACACAGTTAACAATACTAAAGTACAATTGGCGGGCTATTAAGGGGTGAGATGCAGTGAGGGGCGCGGTTGAAGGAGGTTTTTCAATATAATTTTTATTCTTAATTGAGTTCATTTCGTAAAACTGATTACACAGACTTTTACTGTTACGTTTCACCTTGATTTTGAAAAAAATACAAAAATAATAATTAATTATTTATAAAAATATCGCCATCTTCGTGGACCCCCTTTTCGAAGTAACTCTTCGCGGTGATCATCATGACATTTTACGGGATCGTTTAAAAAAAAACAAATAAAACTCATTAGTTTAATAACAAATCTAGTCCTTAAACGTAGTTTTTTTTAAATTAACTAAATGGCGGCCTTTTGACAGTTAACTCTCGATTTACGACCAAGAAATCACTAGTTAATTGTTGAAAAAAAAATTGCAGCGAATATTCGCGAAACATAATACTTCAAGAAGATGCAAAAAAAAACTATTTTCTGAAATATCTAATTGCATCTGACCCTTTTAAGGTCGGCAACGCTGAATTGTTCTAGTATTTAAGAGTTCATGTGCAGTGTAGATCAGGTGACCGAGTTGCGCGTTTGCCTCTCAGTCTTAAAACAAATAATTAATAATATTGTCCGATTTTTATAACAAAACGTTTCCATTTTCAAGAGTGACGATAGCTTCACAGCATATAGGGAGGTAGTTCTCCGTTGGGTGTCTAAAGCCAAAAAAAATGGCCTCAGGCGATTCTATCTCAGCTAGGACTTTGAAGGCCCTGCTATCACAATATTCTAAATTATTATTTAGAGTAACATTACTTTGCTGGTGGGAGGGTACCTGATATTTTTACCCGACTGAAAGAAAAAAAGAAAAAGTCGCCATAGTAGCTCCTTCAGGAAAGCCGCGTGGCGTGATCAGTCATTTTTCAGATTATACAGGGCTATTTTTAAAACACCAACAACCTCGCAGGACTAGATTCCTAAGGTTATAAGCTACTTCTTTTGTTCTACGACTTTTGATAATTTGTTAGATTTTATTTTCATATAAAAATAAGTATTCATTTAATTTCCGTCTTGACTGTTACAACACTGCGCGCATCGCAGATTACGTAAACAAACCCGACCGATCGACCCGAAGCGTGGGGAATCGGGCTAGTGCCTTTGACCTCGACTGCCTCGACCGCCCGAGCAGCTGACCGCCGCCTTTGATGTCGTGCGCGCACGCGCTGCGCCGCGCCGCAGTCTACGAAGAAAAACACTACACAACAAAAACTTGTAAATTTTTTTTTTTTTAAATATATTGAGTTATATCCAAACTCGTAGAACAAAAGTTGTTCCGTATGGGGTCAGCTATCTGGTCCTGCGAGGTTGCTGGTGTTTTGAAATTAACCCTGTATATTCAGTAACTTCAGTCCGCCATAATATTGCCAACCGTCAGTGGTCAAGGGTCGCAATGTCTCATGACGGTCCCCATTATTTCTGGACTGCACTGTATAACAAAACAAAAATAGTTATATTACATATCTTAAATAATAAATAAAATAACAGGTTTGTCTTTATTTAGAATTTCCCGCGGTTTTACGGGTATGCGCAGAAATTACTGTTTAAAATTTTATATTTTCAAAATTGTGTTGAGAAAGACGTCTGTTAATACAAGCAGACTATGAATTCTTAAAGTAATCATGCCAACAGGATTATGCGGTTTTTACTTTTGCTTTTACCATAGTAAAAAGAAAATTTACTTTATAAAAAATACATACACTGTACTTTGATTTAAGTTATGCGTTTCAGCATTCTTCGTTTTTGAAGAGTTAGTAAGAATATGGAAACAATTTCTCGCTCTTCCGCCCTCATGATCTACTTATGCGAAATATGTAAATTGTTGATATTGTATGATTATAATAGTATTGTTTTTTTGTTTTACCGAATTACTTCGCTTCGATTTTTAAAATGTTCCCATCTTTTTTTGTTTGACTGAATGACGAGACGAGCAAGGTGCTGGCCTGATGGTAAACGCCTGTCCATAAACAGAAGCAACATCACACAGAGCTTTGAATTACAAAGCACTGCATGGCACTGAATTGCGCTCGTCACCTCGAGACATAAGATGTTAAGTTTCATAATGCTCAGTAATTTCACTGACTTGAATATCCTTCAAACCGACACACAATAGTGCTTACACACTGTTGCTTGGCGGCCGATATAGACAAAGCGGTTGTACCAACCCAGACGGCCTGTCGCATACGAGGGACCTATCACCTTGTATCTAAATACTTTTTATCTCTTCAAGTATATGGAGATGTAATCCTCTTATTTTTTACTGTTTTAAATGTTATCATTTAAACTAGTTTCAAAACCAAGTGAGGAGTGCAGTACGAAATAATTGTTTCACTTTGTTTTTACAACAAAGAAAGAATAAACAGAATCCCAAATCGAAGAAAGCAATAACGCTACGAACCTTGACTAAATTCCGTGCAATTAGGCGCCTAATTTCCAATTAGCAAACAGGTAACGTAAAAAGACGCCATTACGAGACGCTTCCCGCCAAATCGGCAACCATATTGGTATAGGAGCTAATGTTACAACCCATTACATTGTCTATTTTTAATTATACTTCTGGAGGATGCATTTAAGGATATGGGGACATCGTTTACGTCTGTAAAGTACTTTTTTATAAAAACGAGCAAGTGGGTTACCTTATTTTAAGTGATCTCCACCGCCTATGTACGTCCACAATACCAGAAGAATCATAGGCATGTTGCCGTCAAAGGAAAGGGATAACTATGGGATTAGAAAGGGAAGAGGATTTGGGCCACTGGATATCTCACCATACGAAACGCAGCAGCATTCCGCTATTTTAAGTCGGTTTACTGTGAGATACTGTAAATATACCCCTATACCCGCCCCAACCAATCATCAAGTGAGCAAGCTCCTCGGGAGAACCGGATATGCCTTGACCGCTCCTAGAACGCGATTCATACAAGGTTTGTGGGTCACTATGGCAGATTTTAACACCATGTGTACGGTGGTTGCTATCCGGGTGGATATGAATATCCTAGCACCAGCAAAATATATTATAAGTAGTAAATCTAATAAAGCAGTAAGATATAATAGCTTACTGATTGTGAATCATATCTATTATATAAAAATAAGTCGGGTTTTCCTTCCTGACGATATAACTCCAGAACGCACGAACCGATTTCCACGGTTTTGCATTCGTTGGAAAGGTCTCGGGCTCCGTGAGGTTTATAGCAACGAAAATCTAGGAAAAATTTCAATAGAAAAGCGGGAAAATAGGGAAATCATTTTTTAAATACAGCGCCATCTCTGATACATAGCATGTACTACAAACCAATATTTTAAGTAGATGGCGTCGGTGCGTGACACATTGCTGACAGATGGCGCCACTGTTAGGCTACTTTTATCCCGGAAAATACAGATCACGCGGGCGGAGCCGCGCGGGACAGCTAGTATAATATAAGGCTCCGTGCCTAAGTTTTCCCGCCAAAAGGTGAGCGGCCATCTTGTCCGAGCGTCCGGGTATTGCGCGCGTGCAAATTATTGGCGCCCACCATTGCATATGCGATGTTGTTTATTGGATTAATATCGCAACTAACGTGTTTTGGTCGCGCGTGATAATGTTACCTCATGTTTTTTTGTTTATTGTTTTATTCGCTATTTTTGTTTAGATTTTAACTTTGATAGACAAGTAAATGTTCAGTTATGTGCACATATCGGCAAGCTGCAGTAGTCTATAAGCAAATTCGGCTGTCATTGCGCTTGAAAACATGTCCCACCCTTTTAATAGGTATCGAAGTAAGCATTTAAGGTACACGCTGCATGGTATCTTTTAGGAGTCAGAAATAACGCAAAGGTTTCGTAACAAAGTGATTTTAGTGAATTGAATTTTTGAATTTATTTATTGAGGGACTATGAAAAATTATTAAACCAAGGAGTATTTATATAAATGCACATCTTGATCCTCTTCTCTCTTCTGCTCTGTCCAACGCGCAACTCACACTACTCCTCGCCAACTTTCGCTCATTACAGTCTATCTTGAATCTCTTTCGATCTATCCCGACTAAAAAATCTCGTGTTTGACTTCCTCGCCTAGACTAGTAATTTCATAAAAGAATATTCCTATAATTCTAAGTAAAGTAGCTATCATCAATTGGCATAGCAACATGAATGGTTATGACACCAGGCACTGCAATCAGGAGAGTGGGACGTGGCGTTTACAGTAATTACAAAAGTTA
Organism: Amorpha juglandis; assembly: GCA_949126905.1. Taxonomy (NCBI): domain Eukaryota; kingdom Metazoa; phylum Arthropoda; class Insecta; order Lepidoptera; family Sphingidae; genus Amorpha; species Amorpha juglandis. Next base: position 1,504,128 of record OX421370.1, on the reverse strand, counting down.
TATAGGTTTTGTTAAAGGAAAATTAGTATTTTGTGGTGCCAGTCGTTTTCGGTCGCGCCGTAAAAGCTGTTAACCGACGCAATATCCGCGGGGTGGATGACACATCCGACGGTTAAACTCCTGGTTAACTAGTGATTCAATTTGGGTGGTTTGATATTATGATAACTTTAAAAAATGTTACCAAAGATGAGCATCGTAGTGAAGTGGAACTGATTTCGAAATTAGCCATCGTGGCGCATTGGGCGAGTAGTCGGCTGCGAAACGAGAGGCCGTGCGTTTTTTGTGTGATCAACAATTATTTGTTTCGGGTCTGGATGTGATGGAACTGCAAGTTTCTCGTAGTTCCTGTTACAGGTTAACCTAATATGGAGTCAGGACTGCAGGATATCGACGCCATAAGCAAGCAAGGTGTACAAATCTAAGGTCACGGAATCTCATATTTTTAAATTAATACAATAATAACGGAACAAGGAAATATTTACACGCTATATATTATGCATATACATATACAAACCTAAGTGAATTTGTCAGATTTTCTCCTTAATAATTATAACGATTATTTCTATTATTATTATTTTATATTTCAGAGAAGAGAAGTCCTTCAACAGACCACCATCGCATAGAAAACAAAACCAATTTCCTTTCTACTTACCGTTAGTTAAACCGGGGTTTAAATAATACAATACAACCCAACATTATCTAAAGAGAAGTAACGTGGGCAGTTTCAGAAAGCAACCATTCAGCGGCCGTCCGGGCCCAAATCCGAAATGTTTTATTCTTAACTGCCTCGACAAGAGTTAATTGTGTAAACCCTTGTCTATCCCTAGTTTTATACGGCAATTTATTTAAATGTCCCGCCCAAATCATAACCTACAGGATGTGTCTTACATTACAGAGTCTTTGGAACGGCTTGCTATAATCCTTTCCATGGAAATGTTAGTTTGACACGATATTATTATTTTACACCAGTTTTAGTGAAAATTTGAGGTTTCTCTGCATTACACGCAATATGACATTAATTTTTATTCTAGGCTTTATTAAGGCAATCTTTCCCAATTTCTTTTACATTTGTGCAGTATAATCATAGAGATATATAATAATAATAATTTTTATTTCTCACAAGTTTTACATCTGTTAAGTTCCCTGCCTTCTGTGCTAGGTGTAAGCCACCTGTGTTACAGAAGTCAGTGTCCTTTTCCTTACGTGACTATTGTACATGTGAAAAAAAAAATAAAGGATAAAACAAAACAAAAACAATATAACTAGGTAATACATAACTTAAAGCTTAGATAAACAATGAACAAAAGGTGTTATAATTAAAGCGATTGTGTGTGGGTGTGGGTGTGTGCGTGTGTGTGTGTGGGTGTGTGTGTGTTAATGTTATTAATGTAACAATAATTCAGTTTCGTCGTAGTCTAGTGATTGTAACCAATTCTTACATTTCAATTTTACTTCGTGAGTTGTTAAGGAGTTGATATTAATCTTTTTATGAATTTTGTTGTAAAGAAATTTTGACATGTAGGAGTGTTGGCGCTTGGCGAAAGCCGTGCGTAGTTTAGGAAGTAGACACACACTAGTAGTAGTACGATTCGGTCCATGATAAAGAACAGTAAATGGAGTAATTTTATGTTGTTTTAGAATTAGCTGGAGGATATATAACTGCCTAACGGTCAGGACCTCACATTTTTGATATAGGGATTTCGTTGAAAATCTAAATTGACTGAAAGTCATAACCTTTAATAAAGAACGTTGTGCTCTTTCTAGGTGTATCATGTACGTCTTACCAGCTCCACCCCAAACCCCTATACAATAGCCAATAATAGACTGTACTAGGGCATAGTAAATTATTCGGAGAAGGTTAAAATCTGTAGCGTGCCTTAGATTTTTGAAAACCGAAGTGAGTTTTCTTACTCGGGTTGCAGTAAGGTCGATGTGATTACGCCAGCTTATATTGTCATCTATAACAATGCCTAAATATTTTAACTGACTTGTTTTACTAATCGGGGGACAACTACAGGACTTCGTGTTAATTGTTAAGTTACATGAATGAATTTTTATATTAATATCCGTTGGCTGGGTTTTGGCGATATTAAACTGAATGAAATTGGTTTTTGATATATTTAATGTGAGCGTGTTATTTTTTAACCAGTTATTAACTTTGTACAATTCCAGCTCAGCAATGTTTTTAACATCTTCCCAAGTCTCTCCGTGAAATATTATAGCTGTGTCATCAGCATAGGTAAATATCTTACCTCGAGTTAAAGATAGCTGACACAGCTCATCAATATATATCAAAAAAAGGCTTGGGCCAAGGATACTGCCCTGTGGGACTCCAAAGGTTACTGTGGTTTCGGGACTCGTATGTTCGCCTATTTTTACCTTTTGTTTTCGATCTGTTAGGAAGTCTTTATAGATTTTGAGAACATTTCCTCTAATACCGATTTTTTCAAGTTTAGGGATCGAAACCGTGTAAAACGCTTTGGCTAAATCCATGAAGACGCCTAAACATTTTTTCTTATTATCAATCTTATTTGTCACGTAGTTTATAAAACAACTTACTGCATCTTCTGTGCTTTTTCCCGACCTAAAGCCAAACTGATTTTCGGATAAAATACTATACTGTTCTAAATAATTAATTAGACGATTGTTAAGTGCCTTTTCCAAAATTTTAGACAGAGACGTTAAAACCGATATCGGACGGTAATTAGTGACACAGCACCGGTCCCCGTTCTTATGAATAGGTGTTATAAGCGATTTTTTAAATACAGAGGGAAAGACCCCTTGATCAAAGCATAGGTCAATAAGTTTAGTCAAATTTGGGACAATAATGTGCTTGGCTAATTTTAATAATTTGGCTGGAATAGAATCCCAACCAGTGGCACAATTTGTTTTAAGCCCATCAATGAGAGACTCAACTTCTGTTTCGTCTGGGGAAAGTAACACCATAGAGTTGGCTGAATTGTGTTTAGATGGCGGGATGTTATTAGTACTACATTGTTTTATTTCATCAGCTAAGTTCTTTCCTATGTTTGAAAAATAATTGTTTACCTCCATAATACTGTATTTTTTATCATTTAATAATTCTATAGCTGTAGTTTTTGTGTTGGTACGGTTAATTATAGATTTAATGGCATTCCATTTTTCTTTATTAGTTTTTGCTGATTCAAGAAGTGATTTTTCATAATTACGTTTCAATTTGCTAATCAAAGAATTGCAAAAATTGCGGTAGCGCTTGTATGAAATTTCTAGGACATAATTATTTGTATGTTTCTTAAGCTTGTGATGGAGTTTATCTTTATGTCGTATACAGCGTAGTAGACCAGGTGTTAACCATGGTTTAATTATTCGTTTTCTACAAGGTACGTTACAAGGTTTAGAGTGAAGTCCAATAGCGGTTGACAGGGTTTTAACAAATAAAGTGGCCGCTTCGTCCGCGCTTGATGAAGATTCAATGAAAGAAAAGTCAGTTTTTTCTAGATATTGTACACAAGCTTTAAAATCGGTTTTAATTATTTTATTTCCGTTCGTAGTATATTTTGTATTTTTTAAACTAAGACTAAGCAGTACAAGACTATGATCTGTTATTGTAGTATCAACTACAAACACCGACGCTGGTAGAACTGTTTTTAACATGACATGGTCCAAACTATTGTTTAATCTAGTGGGGAAGGAGTGAGCCGCAAGCATGCCCAGTTCAGCGATTAAATTTAGATAGGAGATACTGTTTCTATCGGTATTATTTTTCTTAATATCTATATTTACATCACCTATTAAAATAATGGTTGATGAATATTTATTTAAAGGGCTAATTGTATTTTCTATCGTGTTAAGAAATGAATCTATGCTTGTAAAGGATGGTGACCTGTATGTGGCTAATATAAATATATTCGGTTCTATTTTTAGTAGTAAAAAATTTCCCCCTAGTTGTTCTGGTTCTGAGATAGAACATTTGATAGATTTTTTAACATAAATGACTATACCATCACTTTTGTTATAACTTTTGTTGGAGTGATAAAAAATATAGCCATCTATAGTAGGAATAGGTTTGTCTTGATTTAGCCAGCATTCAGTTAGAATTAGTACATCAGTATCAAACTTAAATCGGGATAATTGTGTGAGCAAACTGTCTGAGTTTTTGTATATACTACGAATATTTTGAGTGACGATGTTCAAAACATTTGAAGATTCTTGTGTCAGCTTATTACATGTTTCTGTGTCGCAGTTATATGCTGTCGCTACTTTAAATTGATCTAGTTCTTCCGTGAACTCTTGAGTTAAATTGGCCATTTCAATAATATTAGAAATTCATTGTCACATATTACTGTACACATAGATTGTACAAAAAAATCCATCAAAGTGTAAATAAATAACAGAATGCAACCTTCATCGATAATGTTCATCATACATACATATAAATATATATGTTTATCGTACACCGTTTTTATATGTCTCATATTGTTAAAAATAAATTCATTTAACTTGTGTGTGTCATGTAAGTAGTGTGGAAATGTGGAATTGTTTTTTGACGAAGTGTGTGTAATCTTAAAGATAGGTACATAATATTTAATTACCAAACTTAAGCAATAGCATTTACAATTTTGTAGTCATGTACAAACAACGTTGTTAAGATCCGCTTCACAATTAATGACATGGTGTTTTCTGCCATCATCCTGCCGAAGAAAAACTTTTCCAAATGATGTCCAGCAATACTTAAATCCCTTCTCCTTTGCATATTTACGTGCAAGATAGTAGATACGTTGCGCTTTAGTAGTTAATCTCTCTGTTATATATACTGCCTTATCTGGGCCTTGTAGTTTTAGGTTAGTCGTAGTAAGTTTACCTTTTAATTGTCTTGATTTTTTAATAATATTGTCTTTGGTAGCAACGCTGACAAAATCTACCACTATCGGTGAAATATCCTTTTTGCCCATACGAAAGATATCCTTGATTTCGTGCCGTTCGATTGGCGTGTCTAGGACGCTACACACTTCCAGCATAATGTTATGAAGGTCTTCTTTTGAATCGGCGGATTTTTTTGGTATATTTCGTAATTCAATACTAGAAGACAGGAGTGTGCGTTCTAGACTCTCGACTTTCTCTTCTAGTTGTTGAATATACCTACGATTTTCTTTGCGTTCACTATCAAGGTTTTCTATTTTAACCATCATATCATCATATTGGTTAGAAATGTGCGCAATGGTTTCCTTGATTTCTATATTTTGTGCAATGATCTCACGTATTGCAACTTGAATATCAGTGAATTTACTATCCGAACGGTCCGAGTTCGCAGATATTAGCGCACGGAATTCATCTATAAGCGATGCGTTATCCTGATCACGCTTGCGTTTGAAACGGGCCGTAATATTTTCAGTATCCATGGCGGTGAGGTTTGGTGTTGAGCCCGACTGCGAGATGCCACGGGGAGCCATCTGTACTTCCTCAGTGTCTTCCACTGCGGGTGTATTTGGCGGTGTCCGCTTGAGAGGCATTCTTATTTAATAAATGTATAGCAGACAGTATCGTAAATGGTAATACCGCCAAATAACAATTAACCAACCCGCACTCAGTTGTATGCCGGTATTAATAATGCAATAATTGGCGAGAAAAAGGTCGTAAGCGCCGTGCTATTCGTGTTACTTACGCGTTTTGTTAAATCACTACACATGCGTTGAAGTTTGTTGAAATTTTGTGTTCGTTTATAGTATTTTTCGGAAATCACTATTAAATTGTTATGTATTTTCGTTTTACACACATGCACACGCATTCAAACACCTTTATTGTTGATTTTTGCACAAATTTTAAAGTCTAAATCACTTGTGAACAGTTCAAACTAACAATAATTACGAGCAAATAAACAATGATGTTCACTTCGCGACGATCGGAAAGGAAGGGATATATGATGTATAAACGAAAAAACAAAATATCTCGTTTGATTAATACGTAACTAGAATTTAAATTAACAACACCCTGTGTCACAAACATAGGAATATAAAATTAAATTTATATGACAAACTATTGTTTAAAATTCAAATTGTACGTGTGAAATCTTGTCCCGGCCTTAATTGTATTGACCAAACCCGCCACCGGGGGGGACGGTCGAAAGGACCCCGCTAGTCCACTCTCGTTCGTGTGAGGAAACACAATAATATCTTGATGTACCACGCTCCGACCCTCCTAATGACTTTAATAAAGGTACGAATTTACGTCGCACGATATTTATGATTTTATTTCGATATATTTAATTAAAATTTTAGTGTTAGGTGGCTTGGGACGTGATACGTCTGCGAAAGGTCCTGATTATTGTCTTTATTGTTATAAAACGTCAAATGAAATGTTCTCAGAAGAGATTTTGGGGTGACTTTATATTTAATGACTATCATATGTACCTACATGAAATTTGATTTTGCTTTGTTTTGTAAATGTTATTTTCCATTATATATTTCGTAATGTATGGCTTTAATTTTTCTGTAGTCGTTTGTGGTTCTTTGTTTCGGGTTTTCGGGTAATTGACGAACTGATTTCATTATCAACTAAACACTGATATTAATAGTACTGATATTTGGTTAATTATAAAACAGTATTTATATTGAAACTTAAATTTATTGATACTGATGATAAAATATGACGAATGAGTATATGCGATAAAACTGAAGGTTAAAGGTGAAGTAACACACGGAATCATAAAAAAAATATTTTAATGATCGTGCAATAGGGAGAATGAAGAAGTAAAAGAGTGACGCTGTAGTTTTTTATGGGCTGGCTCGACCGGGTCGTACCACTGTCTCACAGAAAACCGACGTAAAGTAGCGGCTTACTGCTTCGTTTTATACGGTGAGTGAGATATCCGGAGGCCCAAATCTCCTGCTCTTCACAATCCCTAATTATCCCTTTCCTTTAAGGTTGGCAACGCGTCCATGATTCTTCTGGTATTGTGAGCGTACATGGGCGGTGGAGATAACTTACCATCAGGTGGCTCCTTTCTCTTTTGCTTATGCTATAAAAAAATGTACCAATTATGAATTAGCTACAATAATGCAACATAAAATAAATACTTATATATTATACATAAAGTTAATAATACAAAAATAAACAATCCATAGATAAAGCATGCATGAAGGAAACATCGTGAGGAAACCTGCATACCTGTGAACTCGATAAGATTTTGCGAAGGTATGTGTCTGGCAACTCGCATTAGGCCAGCGTGGTGGACTAAGGCCTAATCCCTCTCATTCAGCAGAGAAGGCCCGTGCCCAGCAGTGGGAAGTATATAATACAGGGCTAGTAAAATAGATAAAACATGTATTTAACATTATTAACACAGTGTACATAAGATGTTACACACAGTGATAGTCCACGTCCGCTCTATAAATTGCAATGCACGGCACCTAACAAAATCGTCGCGCTCAAGTTGACTTGACTTGAGTTACGATGGGGACGAACATACCCGTAAATATAACACTAACTCATCGGAGCACTTCCCTCCACCTGTTACGGGTTAATCGATGCACCGTAAATACAGACACTGCAGTTGCGTTGTTTGGTATACATGACCCTGCGAGTGTAAAGTGTTAAGGAAATGGATATTTAACAGACGTAAAAATGTAATGTTAGACCACGCATAACTTTTACACTTTTACATACTTGCAATGTGGTTATTATTTTTTGCATTTTTTTTTGTCCGTTGAATTTTGGGTTGGTACCACCGTCTTGTCTTTTTCTGCCGCCAAGCAACAGTATGTAAGCACTGTTGTGTTTTGGTTTGACGGACATTAAAGCCAGTGAAGTTACTAGGCATTTTAAGAATTAAATCTTATGTCTTGGGGTGATGAGCACAGTTCAGTACCATACAGTGCTTAATTAAAAGTTCTGTGTGGTGTTCCTTCTGTTTATGGGCGGACATGGTGCTTACCATCAGACGACTGACTTGCTCGTTCCGTCATTCAATTAAATTGAAAACAAATGTTTAAACCCTAATGTTTTTAGAGGATATTATAGCTGTAGAATGGGATTTATGAGGAGAAAGGAAGAGCGAAAGTAAAATACGTGTATATAAGAAATCAAGTCTCGATTAATACTTAACAATTTTCATTCAAATTCTACTTAAATGATCACGCACATAAAAATGTGCCAAATCACAAAGCTGTAACCCGTTGGTAAACGAAGAGCAATAAACAGTGACGACAATGGAGCGTCCCTCGACCAGATCAAACATGTTTTCAATTCACATCAAAAACAGCAAAAAACATGAAACGTTATGACGTGCCTAATAAAAACCGCCGGCGATATCTGTACTGGCAGCAATATCGTAATGAACACCCTGTATACACGGCGGCCATTTAATCTCGCACCTGTAACGCTCTGTGTGTGTGGTTTAAGTGATAGGAGATTGGCAGGTAGTGGAAGAGCCATGCTGTAAATAGTTTTGTCTGCAGCATGAATAGGCCAGATCGACCGGGTCGTTACCATTGTCTCTCAAATGTACATGGAGTAGCGGTTTGCTGTTGCGTTTTGTATGGTTGGTGAGATATCCGGTGGTCCAAATCCTCCGTATTTTTCCAATCGTTTAATTATCCCCTTTCTTTTACGGCTGGCAACGCATCCATCATTCCCCGGGTATTGTGGATGTTCATGGGTGGTGGAGATCACTCACCATCAGGTGACCTAGTTGCACATTTGCTAGTTTCTGCTATAAAAAGGTGGTTAGAAAATTATGGTTATTTATTACAACATGTAAGAACATTTTGTACAATTTGATTTTTTGGGCTGGCGTTGTCCTAGGTTAGTGCTATTTATAAACTTAGGTATATAATAACACACTTGATATACATTACACACACTTGGCACAGTAATTGCCGAGTGTATTTTGATGATGCTATGTTTACATTAGTTTACTTTCTTTTATTTTTGTACTGACTTGTCATAAGCGCTATTTTAATTGCCTACATCTTTGCATAGTATAAAAAGAAGTCGCTTTCGTTGTTTGTTCGCTTAGATTTTTTTAACTATTCAATGGATTTTAATGCAGTTTTCAGCAATAGAAAGAGTGATTCAAGATGAAGGTTCATATATCACGCTATGATCCATGGGATCAGGGTAGTAACATGCAGGTGAGACTGCGAGGGACAGCTAGTGATTAATAAACTATTCAATTTCATTGCATTGGCCATATAAAAGATACGATACAATACCTCAACTCTTCGCGTCACCTCCTCACTTGTGCCACACCTCCGGGCGTCGCTAAACGGTCAGCCGTTAGCTTGTCCTAAACAAATACGGGCAGCCATCTGCGTAAGGGAGTTTCGGCATTAAAACATTGTTTAGATGTCCCAACATGTGTCATTAGAGCCCGCGATTCGCTGACTCCGTGTAATAACACGACTTTTTCCTTGATGACGTTACCTTTTGTTTTGCCGATGCCGTCGGAGGGTTTAATGGACTGTGTGAAGTGTTTATGTTTGTAGTCATTTTAGATTCTTTATTGTTGGTTACATTTTGAATGTAATAATAATTAATCACTTATTACTTTGTGGTCGTAACCACCGGTGACTTGGGTCCTAGGCCATTGGCTAGGCCTGGTGATATACTTTATATTTTTAAATGTTTTATTGTTTAGTTACATTTAAACGTTATATTTAAAAATGTTTTAACAAATCCTTTTGATATACCAGTAAAGAGTGCATGATAAGTAATAATACATCCAACAATCACACTACTGAGAACTTCAAAATACTTCACAGCACTTTAATTCTCCACATTATTACAACATGTAACTCTCGTATTGCCAAGGTATATCACTGGCTTCAATGACCTTCAGACATGAACACAACAGCGCTTACACATAGATACTTTACCGCAGAAATGGGAGCAGACGAATCCTCGCATGTATTATAAGTATTTATGAGAGATAATTTAGTTAAAATACAACATTTAAAACTATCACTAATTTTAGAAGTGAAAATGGAATACAAAAATTCGGTTGCTTTCAAGCAGACGTCACAACTAGAGTTTTTATAGACTTATGCATTATGTTTTATTTTTTTATGGAAAAAGTGGGCAAACGGGCAGGAGTGTCACCTGATGAAAATTGGTCACTGCCGCCCATGAACACCTGCAACACCGGAGGGCTTGCAAATTCGTTGCCGGCCTTTCAGGAAAGAATATGCTCTCTGCTTTAAGGTTCCCAGGTCGTAACGCTTCGGAAAGAATTACAGCAATTATTCTGGTATATAATTTATTATTTATTATATATTAATATTATTATTACGACCTGATAAAGGTCGCAGGAAGTCGCTGGATGCAGGCCGCTTCCAACAGGTCGGTCTGGAAATCTTTGGGGGAGGCCTATGTTCAGCAGTGGACGTCCTGTGGCTGGAGATGATGATGATGAAGTAATATTACTACTATTCTAAATGAAATGTGTATGAGTGCTAAAGCCATACTGTAGACAGTTTTGTCTACAGCATGAATGGGGCGGCTCGACTGGGTCGTTACCACTGTTTCACAGAAAACCGACGTGAAGTAGCAGCTTGCTTCTGCGTTTATTACAGTGAGTGAGATATCCGGAGGCCTACATAAATCCCCCTCCGTTTCCTAATACCTTAATTATCCCTTCCCTTTATGGTCGGTAATGCCCATGATTCTTCTGGTATTATGACCACTTACCATCGGGTGACCGACTTGTGCGTTTGCCGACCTATACTATAAAAAACGTGGAGGTTTGGATGTTTGCGAGTTTGTGAATTTGGATGTTTGTTAGTTAATCACGCCTTAACGGCTGAACGGTTGTAGATGAAATTTGGCTTAGGTAGACCATAACCTGGATGCTAATCCAGGATATAGGTTTTTTATAGGCTTCTTTTTATCCCGCAAAAGAACGCTCACGTGGGCGGAGCCGCGGGCAACAGCTAGTATCAAACTAATCTGAAAAATTCATTAAAGCTAGTTCACAATGAAAGAAGATTACAAGTAGGGTGAACGCACCTGTATCAGTTCCACTGATGCAAAACTTGTACTTATCTGTAACTTCGCCAATCGTCCGCCATCAATGTCTGCGGCGGAGAATTAAAAGTTCGCCCTTCGCCCCTTAGCCTCCTCGCCCCTTCGCCGCAAATCGCCCCCAGCGCAGTCTACTGTTACCTCCTAACTGCATCTTGTCTTCGGTTATCAGATAGTGGTATGAATTTCATGTAATTAAAATGTCTGAAAGCATGAACAATTCTTTAAAAGAAATATCAATGAAGGTTTTTTTTATAATTCTATTCTTATAACATTGAATATTTTTATTTAATAACTTTATTTATGTCCATTATTGGTGCATTTACCTACTAATTCACCCATGTCAGATATGTTTTGAATGTGGTAGAGCCACGCTGTTGACATTTTTGTCCTTCCTGTTTGGTAACGATTCAGGTATTGTTGATATTCATGGGCGGTGAAGACCACGTACCATCAGGTGTCAAACTGGCTCATTGGCCGAATCTACTATAAAGAAACTTCCAAATTAAATAGACCCAAACGGTCCCAACCCGAAAATCTCGTGATTTTCCCACCTCACACCTCCTCACGGTAAGCCGAGTATCTTAAAACCCCGTCAAATATAACCAAAGGTACATAATTGATATAACACTAATTAAACGGATTTTTTCGCGGTTTTTTATTAAAATTGATCCCGCCGTTTCGAAATCTTTTCAGCTTTCATGGTCACGGGGTGGATTGAGGTGTAGGTTGTCCAAAAAAGTTAATGTTACAGTACCTACCTTAAGTTTACAGGTAATGTTAAAAAAAAAAATTGTTAGTGGTCCGATCTACGCAGAAAGAGCTCACAGTGTCTTGAGCTCTAGCAATTGGTCTTTTGGGTTCCGATTTAATTAAATGTACAATCGTATCCCAGGGTTATCCTAGCTTAAACATAAGAAATCAAAGGTACATAAGTTGGAAATTTAATCATCCACATTCACAAGGCCCTCGCATGAGATGCAGCCCGGGAGAAATCAGACGCTCGGCGATACACTGTAATTGGACGCTGCTCCTCCACCAGGCTTAATTGAACGGCAGGCACCCCCCATATTAGGAATTAAATCGCGGTTTAAACTTCGGTTATGTATTAACCGCGGATTAATTAGGTTTGGTAGAGGTGTAGATAGATTTGAGTGTTGATAATTTTTTTGATTTAAAGAAATCGTCTTTCTTTCTAAAATAATTTAAATGTAGTCTAGACGAGGCGTAAATTGTTCGTGTATTCGCGCTAGTACGCGTAGTTTAAGTGGACCTTTATTTTTTAATCAACTGTGACGTACATAGCCCTGATCCCACAGTAAGATTGTGTCATAAGTATCAGGAACTACGAGTACCTATTACCTACTATTATATCTACCTATCTTAAAATCCATAATAGCAAATTACCTTTCTTCATATAGTCGGGTAAAATCAGGGTTCAGATACCTTCAAATAACAGGTGAAGGCTAATAAAATCTGTTCTGTACACGTGTCTGAGGTGCGGCGCGGGAGAGTCGTCAGCGACGCCCTGGAGAAATCATCCCGCCGATATGTGTCTCTAATTAGTTCACTTATTGGGTAAATATTAGCACGGGTAATGTGCGGGGGTTGGCAAAATATATTAGGAAAATTTTGGTAAAATTCTTATTATATTTGGCGTCAGAATTAGGTTCCAAGTTTTTATGTTTATTTATTATAATTGGATGCACATATGCATTAATTCATTACGTTAAATTCCATATTTTATAAAAAAAAACATAAATGAAACATTCCCCATGATTATGCATAATAGAACTTTAAATAATTAATTTAATGAGTTTTTATGTTTACGCGAATATTACACATTGAAATAAAGCTAATTTAAACTGATTTTATATGGTTTTTGTTGTTTAGATGCTTAACATTCAGAGATAGGCTTTAACATTAATTTTTCTGGACAACCTACACCTCAGTCCACCCCGTAACCACGAAGGCTGAAAAGCTTTCCAAACGTCGCGTCGGGTCAAAATTAAATAAAAAACCGCGATAAAATCACTTTAAATCAGTTTTATTTATAATTTTTTTGAATTTAATAAATTTAACATAATGAATGTAGACACAACATTTCTACAACATTAGTCTCTATGGCTGGTAGAAGGATACCTGATAATATGTGTGCCCGACTGGATAGCGATCAGGCGAGTCGCGTTCCAGGGTCAGCCAGAGCACATGTACAGTAGAGTATATTCTATCTGTACATCAATCTCCGTTCAATTCCAGTTCCAGCTCACTGAACGATAATTACTCTTCATTCCATACATGTAATAACGACCATCTAACGTATAAAGTTCGATTTTCAAATCTTATGAAAAAAGAACACTGATGGCCAGTATCAGTTGGCAATAACGGTGCGTCCTGATTGGTCGGCGCGTGCCGGCGTGTGGTGGAGCACGAAGTGGATACGTAGAGCGTAGACGGAGGGTGCATTTGCACAAAGGTACAGAAATATGTGACCGGCACTAAACATTAACGATTATAGTCGCCAAGTCACGTCTAATTGCGAGCGGGGTGGGTTTCATGCAACATGAACTGGGTACTTACTTAAGAAAATGTATGTAAGTTTTTTATAGGAGAGGGCCGGCAAATGAGTTAGTAAGTCATTGGATCATCTGTGATATCCACCGTATAGGAACACAATACCAGAATTTGCTGTAATTAATGGACATTATGAGACTTAACATGCAGCAATGAGTGCAGTGTAGTGCCATGCAGTACTTCGTTATTAAAATTTTTAAAGTTTTGAGTGATGTTGTTACTGTTTATTGGCTGGCTCAGGCACGGCGGTACTTACCATGAGGCGAGCAAAAAAATTTCTAACTACTGAAGAAAATCTTTTGATACGATATTTCAAACTTGTTGCTGCAAATATGCGGTGGCACAAAAGCAATGTAAAACATAATTTATTTGGCTTTTTGGTTAAGTACAACAGCGGTAATACAGTCGAAAATATAAATTTTCCGCTCCTGCATAATCCCGTCCTCGGCTAATTGTAAGCGCACGTTATCGCGAGACAAACGCGCTGGCGCTGCAACGCATAACCATTACCACTTTTTGGTTTCGCGAAATTAGCGCCTTTTTGCATTGTCTCGTCCTCGCCGTTCGATAGAGATTGTTGTATATCGTCCATTGCTATTGTGTTTTTTCTTTTATGGTGTCCGAGTCTGTAATTAAAGAGTGGCTGTTGAGTTTTGTTACTTAATTAAGTATATACCTTTGTCGTTTAACATGTCTTTTCCTTTATATGTAATCTGAGTTTTGTAATTGGAATTCTCGGAGTTAAAAGGTTTAGATTTATTTTTAAAGGATCCAATTTTGAGTGAGGTATAATTTCTTTTTATTACCAGTTATGCAATGTTATGTTATGTTTCAAAATCAACAGTAATTGAACAACATACCTCTATCAAAATGAGTGGTAGAGCCACGCTGTAGACAGTTTTGTCTACAGCAAGAATGGGCCGGCTCGACTGGACACCACTGTCTCACAGAAAATGTACGTCAAGTAGCGACTTGCTGCTGCGTTTCGTACTGTGAGTGAGATATCCGGAGGCCCAAATCACCCTCCCCGTCTCAATCCCTAATTATCCCTTCCCTTTAAGGACGGCAACGCGCCCATTATTATTCTAGTATTGTGGTCGTACATGGGCGGTGGAGACCACTTACCATCCGGTGACCCACTAGCTCGTTAGCGGGCTTATGCTATAAAAAAAAGGAAGCCTGTGCGCAGCAGTGGAACGTGAATAATATAGGTTCAGTACTATTATTAGTCATAAAATAAAAAAAATGTCTTACTAAAGAACGAAGTCTTGCTCCCTTTAAGAATTTTAATTAACAATGAAACCCTACCGATGCTTATTGATTCTCCACCTTGAATAGATGGGGTGGGTTTAATGTAGGTTCAATGTATTTTTAACTTATACTTAAGAAAAATGTACTTACTTAAGATATTTACTTAGTTTGGTTTTAAGAAATTATTCTAAAGTGGTAGAGCCACTTTTTGAAGTGATAACTTCTTATGGGAGGGTGAACCAAAACGTTCCGTAACGCGAGCGGGCCATCGACCAGCCAGCGTTAGCCGACCTCTCTGGAACATCGATTATTTCGAAGCCCAGGTGGCGTCACACAGTGACCAATAAGCTTGGACCAGACTTTGGCCGGACTTCAACCGGACTTTGACCGGACTTCAACCGGACTTCAACCGGACTTCAACCGGACTATGACCGGACTTTAACCGGACTTTGACTGGGCTATGACCGGAGTTTGACAGGTCTTTGGCCGGACTTAGACCAGACTTCGACCGGTATTTGACCGGACTTCGACCGGTATTTGACCGGACTTCGACCGGATTTTGACCGGACTTTAACCGGGCTTCAACCGGACTTTGATAGGGCTTTGACCGGATTTTGACAAACTTTGACAGGACTTTGACCGTATTTTGACAGGACTTTCACCGGTATTTGACCGGTTTTCGACTGGACTTTAACCGGACTTCGACCGGACTTTGATAGGACTTTGACCGGGCTTTGACCGGATTTTGACAAGACTGACAGGACTTTGACTGGACCATAACCGGATTTTGGCAGGACTTTGACCGGTATTTGACCGGACTTTGATAGGGCTTTGACCGGATTTTGACAGGACTTTGACTGGTATTTGACCGGACTTCTACCGGACTTTAACCGGACTTCGACCGGACTTTGACAGGACTTTGATAGGGCTTTGACCGGATTTTGACAAGCTTTGACTGGACTTTAACCGGATTTTTGCAGGACTTTGACCGGTATTTGACCGGACATTGACAGGACTTTGACCGGATTTTGACAGGACTTTGATATTTGACCGGACATTGACAGGACTTTGACCGGATTTTGACAGGACTTTGACTGGACTTTGACCGGATTTGACAGGACTTTGACCGGTATTGGACCGGACATCGACCGGACTTTTACCGGACTTCGACCGGACTTTGATAGGACTTTGACCGGATTTTGACAAACTTTGACAGGACCTTGACCGGACTTTGACAGGACTTCGACTGCTCTTTTACAGGACTTTGACCGGACTTTTACAGGACTTTGACCGGACTTCGACCGGACTTTGACCGGGTTTTGACCGGACTTTGACCGGACTTTGACAGGACTTTGACAGAAGTTTGACAGGGCTTTGACATGACTTTGACCTTTCGTAACGTAACGCGTTACGGCGCCACTCTGGCTTCCCTTTCTCTCACGCATACGGCAGCAGTAGGCAGGCTCCTCCGCTCTCACTTTAACCCACATTAGTTTAAGTTATCACTTCTGTCGAGCGTCCCGAGACGCACACTTTTTTTTAATTTGTTAGAGTGACGTGACGATGGTAAGCGCCACGCATGCCCATAAACAGAAGCAACACCACACAGAACTTTGAATTATAAAGCACTCCATGATACTGAACCGCGCTTTTCACCCCGAGACATAAGATGTTAAGTGTCATAATGCCCAGTAATTTTACTGGATTCAATGTCCTTGAAACCGAAACGCAAACCCTCGTCGGAGAGAGAAGAAGCAAATTAAGGGGCTAGCGACAGGACAGGCGGATGACCGATGCAGGCACAGGGATATAAGGACGTACCCCTATACCCGCCTCAACTAACCATCAATTCGGGTTTAAAAAAAAACACTCTATTTAATTGTCGCTAAGTGAAATCAATCGGAGTGTATCACTACACGACAGCCGGTCCGATCTAGGATGGTCCGTGCGATCGGTCTGTTTAATTAACATTCCTGCCCACCTCGCCGCGCCCTCGGCGTCAAGACGCTCAAATTAAACCGATATCACTCTGCTATTTATCGACTGCTCGTTTGAAGTACGGTGCGGGAGCGATGCTTAATGATTTTCCCCATTTTCTTTTAATTTCTGTAGTGATTATTCTCTAAGAACGTACATACTTGAAAGTCGAGTAAATAGTACTGATATTCGTTGAATATGATTTTTTTATTGCATAGACTGGCAAACGAGCAGGTGGGTCATCTGATGGTAAGTGATCTCCACCTGTATGTATGCCTATAATTCTAGAAGAATCATAGGCGCGTTGCCGATTTTAAAGGGATAATTGAGGAATTGGGAAGGGGAGGGGGATTTGGGCCTCCAGATATATCACTCATCGTACGAAACGCCGGAGCAAGTACTTTACGTCAGTTTTCTGTGAGACAGTGGTACAGTCGACAGTCGACCGGGTCGAGCCGGCCTGTCTACAGCGTGGCTCTACCACTCGAAACTATATAATAACGTGATCAATTCTACGATTTGGTCACGACATATCTTATTATATAAAAATTTCGTGTCATGGTGTTTGTCCGCGATGATCTCCTCCTAAACTACTGAACCGATTTTAATCAAATTTTGCAAACTGTGTGCAGTTTGATCCAACTTGAGAGATAGGATAGTTTATATCTCAATTTATAGTCGCAATATTTTTTTATTGCAAATTATAATGACAAAGAGTTCTTAATTATCTGAGTTCCATAAGATTGTAATAGATGGCGGTGTAAGGTCATTTATCGGCTGGATTGAGTAAGTATCCAATAGATGGCACATACTGTTTTGTATAATTTACTACAATATAATTTAATAGCTTAGCTACAGCAACGCGTGACCGGGTCTGCTAGTATATTATATACCAATCCCATTACAAAAGTCTTAATTTTTTTTTTTACTAGCCCTGTATTATACATGTCCCACTGCTGGGCACGGGCCTCCTCTACTGTATGAGAGGGGTTAGGCCTTAGTCCACCACGCTGGCCTAATGCGGGATGGTTGGGGTAATTTTTATTAACTTGGTTAAATAATATTAATTGCTCCGTTACCGTACTGCGAGCCGTCTCCTGTTAGTTCAGGAGACGAGAGTTCGACAGGCCGCGCTGCCGAATCGACACCGGCGTCTTACCCACTGTAACCTCGATTAATTCATGTGCACGCTTTAACAATATTTTTAACTAATGATTTCTCGTGTTTACTCGAATATTACACATTGATTTAAAACTAATTTAAACAGTGTTTAAGCACGTGAAGCTAGTGAAATTGCTGGGCATTATGAGACTTAACATCTTATGTCTCGAGTCGAAGGGCGCAATTCAATGCTATGCAGTGATCTATAATTCAAAGTTCTGTGTGTTGTCGCTTCTGTTTATGGGCTGGCGTGGCGCTTACCATAAGGATAATCATTTCGTCAATCAATTAAATAAAACAAAAGCAACACGTGCAATATTAGCTCAATTATCTATAACATGGTGGACATTTATTTCATACATATACACATATTTGATGTCAATGTTTTTTGTGGGGCTCTATGCCCCACTCTCGTTCCCCTAATATAGTTAGAGCTCTTAGCTTTCTGTCTCTAAATTTCCTTACCTCCTAAACTATTCCTGCTTAGGGAAGTCATATTCATCCTAATTTCTTCTTAGGGAATTCCTACTTATAGCATAATCTCTTATATCTAATTCTTATTCTATTGGAACGATTCAGTGATGTCAATTTCAGTAATTCTATAGTTAGGTACTCGCTATAATTATGTGCCTTTGGTGACAAATAGCTGTAAAAATTAATAACAGTACATGGCTGGTGAAGATCACCTACCATCAGGTGAACCACTTGCTCGTTTACCTGACTATGCTATAAAAAAACGAAAAAACAATTTGATTATTGAAACGGCTTATATACAGCATTTTCTTTATTTTCATTTAACTTTTTAGCATTCAACACTTATTTTACAAGACGATTTTTAAGACATAATAACTAACAGCACATTATCCTGTCGATTGTTGTTTACAGGAGTGAGTATTAATGGACCCAATTTGTAAGCGGGCGCGATCGGCTCATTTGTCGAGCGGAGAGCGAGCGAGAGCGGGCGTTCTTAATAAATAGCGGTAATGCCAGCTTTAAAATAAAATACCATGAAAATACCCTTATATAGCGATGAGTCATATTTTTAAAAGCAGCGTTTGTTCGATGAGGCGTGGTTTACAATAAGTCAGAAACTTATATTTTTTTTAAATCTGTAATGGTAGCAGTTCGCGCGTCTCTCAGAAAACTAAACGGTGTTTAATACTCTGCAGAATTATTAAAGTAATATAATAATAGGAAACACTGGGCTCAAAATGTTCTCAAAAGTGATATTACATGAGTTTGCTAATTTCTGAACTCACCTCCAAGATTTATAATTGTCGCTTCAGTCATACTTAAAGGGAACAGGGCATTCACCATGTATTTTAGCCTGGCATTATTTAATGCGTGCTTCATTCTATAGCTATCATAGTTGTACCTTGCATACATAGCTAGCATGGATGGCACCCGGGGCAGTTTTGATTTGGGTGTCACCCAGGAATGAAAACCTTAAAATGATATTTTTAATGTATTTTAACCGATTTATAAAAAGGAGGAGGTTTCCAATTTTTTAATATTTTTTTCGGGCTATGTTAGGTCGGGTATCATCCTAAAACCGGTGACGGGACCGCCCCTCCCCCTAGCTACGCTACTGCTTGCATAGCCACAATAAGCGTTCATCAATTAATTGCATTTAAAATTTTCCACAACTCACTGGGAAATATGCCACATTGGCAACACCGAAACGTCGTTGCGTACACGACTGTTTGTTAATCGGCGCCATAATTACTGTTTAATTAAACAGCCGATGTACGTTGAGTTCCCGTTACTGGGATGTACCCTAATTAAACTAATGGCGCCAATTTGCATGTTTTCTTAAAACACTTACACAAAATGTACTGTGAATAGTGTTGTGAGTTTAGATGCTGGGTGGTAATTTTGCCATAATTTAGTCCATCGGGAGATATAATTATCCTTTTCCTTCTTAAATAATGAGACCAGCAATTCGCTCATATGATGATGAACGCCATGTTTGCGCATAAACAATATAGCCTTACTGAGATTTGACTTCGAAGTAACAAATTTTTCATTTACATAATCACTTTAATAAAAAAACAATTTTAACTTATTAGTTCTATTTATTAAGTATAGGTTTTAATTTTAATTTTTAAATGTCTGATGTATTTTTTCTTTTTACCTGCAATCACTTTTTTATTTCGTGTATCACGTGCAGAATTAAACTGACCTTCTCTTTCCTTCTTTCCTTATTTATGAAAAAGATAAAAGGGTTTACTATTGGAGGTGTCCAGAAAATATAAATTACTGGGAATTATAAGACTTCACAATATATGTCTGGGGGTGACAAACGCAGACCACTTCCAAGCAGTGCTTTGTAATACAAAGTTATGTGTGGTGTTGCTTCTGTGTATAGGCAAGCCTGGCGCTTATCATCAGGCGAGCGACCTTCCTGTATCATCTTTCTTTTATTTCTTTCTGCCTTGCGTTATCCCGGCTTAGTGCCAGGGTCCGCCTTCCCACTCAAACGCTTCCACTTCGCCCGATCTTGAGTATCCTCTATAGTGAGACCATTGGCTCTCATGTCTCCCTCCAATACGTCAAGCCTATATATATTTTTCATCATCATTCATTCAAGCTAATCAAGTAATACAAATCTAGGGCATCGTGTTGTAGTAACAGGACCTAGATTTCTGTTTATATTGTCCCAATTCCATTCTCTGTCCATCACCTGGCAAGGGGCTGATGGTACGTACCAGATAAGGAATATTCATTAAAGTTACAAACTCCGACCAGTAAACCTCACTCCTACCGCACAATGCGATCGGAATATTATCTTAATAATATCTTGGATGTTATGTACGTGGGTTTGATTCTGTTACAAACTATTTATGTGATTTTAACACGTTACCGTCGGTTGGTGGTAGACAAGATGGTGTTAACAAATTCTATGTAAAATTTGTTAATAAAATCATCTTTAAAAAAAAACACATTTCACACATTCACATTATTAAAAAATATATTTTAATCATCTATTTTTAGAAAAATATCAAATGTCAATTGTTTTTTATATCTATTTTTATAGATAATAGCTTTTAATTTTTGCATAGCATCAAATTCACCAATACACCATAAAAAAAAGTTGAAACTACGATAGCCCCATCAAATTAATAATAAATTGACTTGTAATCTTATACAAAAGAACATTAATATTCACTCACCAAACAAAATCATCTAATACGAACACAAATGCAAATAGATCCGCGTATAAAGGCTAGTACGCACAAAGGGACTGTATCGCCGATCATCCTGTTAACCCTCCAGAAACTTGGCGTACATTAGGCCAGTGCCCGTTGCGATCACAACACCTGTATTGTAATACTAAATATTGTCGATCAGAGATCTTTATCGGCTAACTCTTACATCCCATTAACTCCATGACGGCAGGGACGGAGTTGGTAGCATTGGAGGGGTGGCATTAAGTTTTTCTACGAGCCCAAGTTGTGACTAAAGCCTAGCCCATATTATTCGTAGAGAAGCCCGTGCCCAGCAGAGGATTAGTATTATTATTTCTATATATAAACAATGGAATATTTTTTGTAATTTATGAACGGTTGTGCTCTGACGCGGTAGTACTATTGTCTATTAGAAAACCAATGTTTTGTGTCGGTTTTGTTATTATGTTCCGTATAGCCAGTAATATTGTCGAACGTTTAAGATATTCCACATTCCCCCAACTTTTTCCTCAAACATAAGTTGGCAACATCCACTAGTTTACTGAGTGATAGTCATAATACACCATCAAGTGACCTATTTTCTGTTATTGGCTTGAACCTGGCGGCGGTACATGCATTAAACTGATACGTCGAATACAGTATACTCTTTTTTTCTTCCATCTGTCCTTATCCCACTCGTAGTGGGGTCGGCGTAATATGCTTTTAATGTTACAAAATAATTTGGCTTGTAGTTTTTATGACCGGCTGCTTGCCTGACGTTAATCCCTCTGGGGAAGAATACACTAAATCAATAAGATTATCAGTAACATAATCAGTAAGACTTATTTTTCAAATATTCTGCAATCAATATCAAGGTAAGAAATGAATTGTACTATTAAATAACTGCTAAACACTAGTCATGTTTTTTTTTTACAAGCAGCTCTAGAAAAGTACAAATTATAATAAAAAAGTGGCGTCTGTATTTAACTGAAATATGTTTGTAATATACTTACGGGGGCACTGGTCCATTAAACGTTTCCCAAATACATCCCCGCATAGAGTTTTAGAAACAAATTCGATATGGAAACTTGTATCGAACAATACAAAGTGTTGTTTGTTAATATCGTGTTGGGAGCCTTAGCCGAGATTTCGTCGACAGATAGATCGGAGTTCATTCAGATCTGGTTATGAGAATAGATGACTTTTGGGATTAAATGAGGGGATCTGATGAAATGGAAAGAGACTTTGTTGTTCGCTTGTGGGTGCCGAGGTAATCTTGGGCGAATCAAGAATATCTTGAACTTTGAAATGGAATTTGTTTTCGAATGTTAGATTTTGTTAAAAAAAACTGTCTATTCCTGAGTCCGCTAATTGTTCTTTTTCTATTCTAAATTTGATTACGGCTGCATCCATTATCGACGACCTGAATCTCTGGATCTTAAATAATTGTTATCCACGATTTAGACATAGATGTAATTGAAATTTTAAGTTGGATATCCAATCTGTATTAAAACTACGTAAATATAAATAAATAAATACACCCAACAGTCACATACATAGTCCTGACCCCACAGTAAGACACGAGTCTTGTGTCGCATCAGTAACTATGAGAAACTTTCGGTCTCACAACACCCAGACCCCGACACCAATATTTGTGGATCACACAAACATTTGTCTCGGTGCGAGGATCAAACACGCGGCCTCTCGCTTCACAGCCGGCTGCTCAGCCGTTGCACCATGGAGGGTGTCAAATATATTCTACCATCGATATGCAATATTATTTCTACCAATAGACATTTATAGAGCAATATCATAATAACACAACGCGACGTTATTAAATCATCGCGTGCAAAGTAAATAGACATTACGCCTATTATCTGCAAAACAATAACCAAGTTTCAATAATGTATGGCGTAAAACGTTACAGTGTTCAAACAATGCAGTAGTTTGCACACAAGACTAGCCGCCACTCCGTAAAGAGTAACCGTGAATTTATAGTTCAAGTTTGACTCATATTGTTTACCTTGTCTCATGCCCTGTACCAATGCTAAGTGATTAAGAATAAGATGTAAGAACAGTGGATGCGTGGAGCGGATCTTATTTCGATTCATCATTATCAGCCTGTGTTAGTCCACTGCTGGACATAGGTATCTCTTAAAGTACGCCATTGAGCCCCATCCTCGGCTCTACTCATCCAACTATTACCTGCCACCCTGCGTATGTCGTCACTCCATTTAGCTGCAGGACGGCCTACATTTCGTATACGGAGTCGTGGTCCCCACTTAAGAACGCGCCTACTCCAGAGGTTGTCGGTTCTACGGCTACTATGACCAGCCTACTGCCACTTCAGCGTGCTAAGCCTGTGAGCTACCTATATCGATTATTTTAGTTATCTGTCGGATCATCTTATTTCTGATTTGATCCTTTAGCGAAATTCCGAGCATAGATCTCCTCATAGCCTGCTGAGCGACTTTCAATTTATGGACTATCTACTATATTACTACTGCTGTATTTTTGTTTTTGTTTTATTGTCACACTCATGTTTTACAAAATAAATATCTTACCTTATCGAATTTTCAAATCAAGAAGTTTCGCTTCAAAAATACAATCCCCTTATTAAGGCGGTTGAATATCGCCATCCTACTGACCTACAAAATGTACATTTAAAACCGAATCATTCAGTGCTCCATTACACTCGTGTTCAAAAACTCGCACGACCAACTTAACAAGATACAGCACTCTAGTCAAATTCCAAGTGTTCGCCAAGTTAAACTGAAATAACTTACGCGAATCGGCCAATCGCCTTTGTCGTTTCTAAGCTAGAACGCAATTATCATTAATTATTATTAAATGTGACATTTTAGTGATAAACGTTCAGCCGATAACTTGGGCAAATAACTCAAGTTTGCTAGGGGCCGTCGGATGGGTCGATCGTACCGCGGCGCGGGTACAACTGTTTGATTTGTTGGCGTCGCGTTGATAGGGTTCACTTCTGAGGGATTTTCTTTTCACTGTGTCTAAATTAGCTTTGCTGTTATATAAGACATTTTATTTATGAGGGCTTATTAAGGTACATACATTTTAATGAAAAGTTTAGCAATTAACTAAAATAAAACTAATTATGAGTGGTAGAGCAACGCTATAGACAGTTTTGTCTACAGCATGAATGGGCCGGCTGGACCGGATCGTTACCACTGTCTTATAGAAAACCGACGTAAACCGGCTTGCTTCTGTGTTTCGTACGGTGAGTGAGATATCCGGAGGTCCAAATCCCTCTCCCCTTCCCAATACCTCAATTATTCCTTTCCTTTTTGAATTTTTTGCAACATATTTTATTGAATTTTCAAATGAATGTGTCCCGTATGGATTTTTAACTCTCGTTCTTATTGCATTGACTATTTATTTACTAACAGAAAATGTCCTTAAGTTTTTTCGTAATTTATAACGTCAGATTCTCATAACAAGTCGTTTCCTGACGACAAGTCCTCGACAGTACGTAAAATATGGCCACTAAAGCCTGTCCTATAAATACTGCCGCATACATTATTTATCTTTATACGCTTACCGAATTATATTTCTACTTACATTTTTGTAGAAAAATATTTGCTAGTACCTTTTTCTCGCGGCTTCGCCCGCGTGATATGCTTTTTCCAGGATAAAAAGTAGCCTATGTTCATCAGGGATAATGTAGGATTTTAATGATGAAAGAATTTTACAAATCGCTTCTGTAGTTTTTAAGTTTATTCGTTACATACAAATTACAAATCATTCCTCTTTATAATTTTAGATTAGATTATAATTTGTTTTGTTAATATATCGTTGAAATAAAACTAATTTAAACAGATATTATCGCGGTTTTAGAGTCGATGGCAGGTAGGTGGCCGGTCGTAAAAACTACAAGCCAAATCTTTCAGTAACATAAATTCTAAAAAGCATGTTGCGCCGACCGCACTGGGAGTGGGATAGGGAGAATATTTTTTACAGCATAGCCGGTAAACGAGCAAATGGGTCACTTGATGGTAAGTGATCTCCACTGCCTATGTACGCCCACAATACTAGAGTAATCATAGGCGCGTTGCCGACCTTAAAGGAAAGGGATAATTAAGGATCGGGAAGGGGACTTCTTTATCTACAACGGATAAGTCTGGCCATTGATAATTCAACCAGCATGGAGTCAGAAAAAAAATCCCTTCGGATTTGGGCCTCCCAAATGACCCAGGTCAGACCACTGTCTCACAGAAAACTGACGTAAAGTAGCGGCTTGCTGCCGCGTTTCGTACTTTGAGAGAGATATCCGGATACCATTATCTCACAGAAAATCGACGTAAACACCACTGACCATTGTTACGACCCGGTCGAGCCGGTCCATTCATGCTGTAGACAAAACCTTGCTCTACCACACTAATTGGTTGATCATATTTTATTTTATTTGACTAATATGATACATGAAATCTAAGGCGCTGATCCATACAAGAAACAAACGCCAAAGCGGCCAGTTAATCGTCCAAACCGGTTATCTATCACAGGCTTTATCCGACCGTAATCATAATAAATAAATATCACCGTGGTAAATTCGTACATTAACCGGAGAAACGTGTTACTAACTTGAGTTATATCGCAACCCCACGGACATTTAGCCGGAATACGGGCATTAGCATTAATTTTAAAATATTATTTATTGTATAAAGCTTTATTTGGTCGTTTGGGCCGGGAATAATTATGTTATGGATGTGGTACCTAATATTTTTTTTACTATTTACTTTTTATATATCCTTAGATATTTCAAGTCATTTTTCAGGATTAAAGTAAGGTATCATAGTTGGGATTTTGAATAATTTATTTACCGATGAAAAACAATTCGACGGGCTTTTTTTGTATGTTTATTTTTTGATCTAGCTCGTAGGGCTTAGCCAGCGTTTGCAATGTAAGCGCAAAAAAATGTGTTTATTTACGACATCACATTAGAAACCACTAAAATTATCAGTGTTTCTCAAATATATTATGCCTTATTATACATGTAAACCTACCTCTTGTCACTCTATCTATTAACAAAATACCGCGTCCGCAGTATAGTATTATATAGTATAGCATAAAGATTGAAAATAGGAAAAGTAAATTAATTGTATGACGCATGCTAATAAATAACGATTTTCTGCTTCATCAGAAACTCTATCCAATGAGGGCGTTTAGTCCGTGACATTCTCTTCCCCCTCTCGAACAAACCAAACTCCGGCGCGTTTGAGTGCACACTCTGTACATACTGACATTCATAGTTCCGCCAAACCTCTAGATTCGCTGTGTTGATGTCCTCGTTAAGGGTAAGATGACATCCAATGACCGTAATTATGCCCAGTTAAGGGGGAGTAATCGCCGCTTCAGCCGCTTTACGCCGAATTTACAGGCGTGTCGCGTTCCATTGTTTATTAAAGTTTTTTTTTATTGTTATTGCTCCTCGAAGTATCTAATTGGTGTTGTGTATTGGCTGTTTGGACGCGACGGTTTTTCATGATGTGGAAATGTCGATTTAAGTTGTTTTTATTTTGTGTTTATTGGTTGTTAATTGGAAGAGTATAGAAGCGATAGCTCAGCGGGGAGGACTGACTGTCGATACGAAAGTGTAAATTCGAACCCAGCCCAAATGCATGCCTGCAATCTTTGACTTTTTTAAGCTATGTGTGTAATAATTGTTTAATATCACTTGCTTCCACGGTGAAAGAAACATCCTAAGGAATACTGAATACCTGAGAAGTTCTTCATAAGAATTACGAAGGTACCGTGAAGTCTGCCAACCAAGCGTGGTGGTCAATGCCTAATCCTTCTCAATCAGAAGCAGAGGCCCGAGCCCAGCAGTGGGACGTATATAATGAGAAAAGTTTACGATAGTTGTAATGTAAAATGATTTAGTTAATGTTTCAATGGGGAAATGGTATTTAACACCCTATATACAAATATTGGTTTTTTTTTTTCTTTTTTTATCCTGGCTCGGCGAAGTGACTACGCCACACCTGATGGTAAGTGTAGCGCAACCCAGGAATAGTGTCGACCGATAACAAACAGTCTGTCGATCGTTGGTCGGCAAGATCATGCCGGCCTAAAAATTTATATTATTAATACACTCCTTTGCAAAAAAAACGGGCGGGTTTGATTTTTTAACATTATTGGTAATAATTTAGTTCTTCAGAGGTTTTAATAGCCAAACTATGTTACTGGCACTTAATAAAGAGTCTGGGTATGAAAAAAAGTTCATTCCAAATTCAAAACTTTTGTTTTTTAAATTATTAATCCCTTTTTCATTTTGTGACACTTTTCGCGCGTTTGCGGTTAAAAGGTTATCAAGCAACTAAAAGTAACTTTTCGTTATTTTTAGTACAACAATTTATGTTTATCGCATAATTCTGCCTTATTGTGACTTAAAACAGATATCTTTGTGTCTATCGTAATGGCAGAAAAAGCAATGAGAGCTAGTAAAATTATAGCGCTGCTGGAAGAGGGGTGTAGCCAATGTTACGTCTCACAGCGGTTAAACGTGAGTCGTTCAACCGTACAAAGAACCTGGACTCGATACCAAGAGACAGGTTCCGTTCAGAGAAGGCAAGGTTCTGGGAGAAAACGTTGCACACAGCCGCGAGACGATCGCTTTTTAGTGACTCAGGCGCTGAGGAACCGCAAATGCAGTTACATAGACCTCAAAAGAAACCTTGAAGAGGTGCGAGGAGCACAAGTTAGCCTATGGACTGTGAGGAGAAGACTTTTAGCTGCTGATATACGTAGTCGACGACCAGCGCGGGCCCCCAAGTTACTCTGTGAGCACCGGATTGCGCGGTTGAGGTTCGCTAGAAATTGCCTATCTTGGACACCAGGTAACTGGAGTAGCGTACTCTTCTCCGATGAGGCTCGAATTTGTCTGCATGGTGAGGACCGACGTCGGCGAGTGTTACGAAGACCAGGGGAACGCTATGCCGATGTGTGTTTTGAAGAAATCACCCCTTATGGTGGAGGGTCCGTTATGTTTTGGGCGGGCGTAACTTCCAACTATCGTACCGAGATAGTATTCATAGAAAATGGCTCACTAAATGCGCATAGGTACATAACAGAAATCCTTTCTCAAAATGCACAACCCGCACTGACTGTAATTGGTGAAGATGCCATTTACATGGACGATAATGCTCGGGCCCACCGTTCTGGCGACGTAGATGCTTATATGCAAGAGGTCGGTATTCGTCGTTTGGATTGGCCAGCGCGGAGCCCCGACCTTAACCCCATTGAGCACGTTTGGGACCTCCTAAAAAGGCGAGTACGATCTGTCCAACCACCTCCACAAAACATCAGAGAGCTTAAACGTGTAATCTCGACTGAGTGGGAACACATTCCACAGGACACCATCAAAAGCCTGGTGGGAAGCATGCCAAGACGATTACATGCCGTAATCGCTGCAAGAGGAGGTCATACTCGTTATTAATTTTTATTTTTTAATGTCTCTTTTATTAAAATACCATAAAAATACTCGTAGTCTTAATTTCATTATACCCATAAAAATGTCCATTTTAACACGGCTCTCTGTTTACATTGACTAAAACACCGATACCAGGATAAAAGTGTTAAAAAACTAGATTCTCATTGATAATAAGAAATTTCTAGTCATCCAAGCTAATGACATACTAAAAATATAATAATATTTACCCATAGAAAAGCTAAGGTAAAGTGTGTGTGTAAGGTGCCCGTTTTTTTTGCAAAGGAGTTTATATATATTTTTTTTACTAGCCCTGTATTATATACGTCCCACTGCTGGGCACGGGCCTCCTCTACTGAATGAGAGGGGTTAGGCCTTAGTCCACCACGCTGGCCTAATGCGGGTTGGCAGACTTCACATACCTTCGAAAAATCTTATTGAGTTCTCAGGTATGCAGGTTTCCTCACGATGTTTTCTTCACCGTTAAAGCAAGCGATAATTAACAATTAATATACACGTAACTTAGAAAAGTCAGAGGTGTATGCTCTTGGGGCTGGTCTCGAACCTGCGACTTTCGTCTCGACAGTCCATACCACTCCCCGCTGAGCTATCGCTGCTTAATTAATGTTATAAATGGTTTGAATTATTTATTTGTATTATATATGATACCTATAGATGCTAATGTCAAAATCCCGAGCAATTTCGTAATAATGAGGATATTTATAGAGCATAACAAAACAACGTACAGCGGGTTGAACATTACGCATTATCTGTGTTCGGGACAATGCTCGTAATTATTAACGTATGGGTGGGGGCGCGTTTTAAAACTACCCCGCAACTACCCCGTCCGGCCGGCACATCACACGATAACGCCGGCCACTATGAGATGCCTTGTTTATAGAGAGGATGTCAGTAGGGTCCCTGTGTTTGTATTGGGGTACTAGAAAATGTGAAATAAATTTTATTTTAATTTTTACGGTAGGCAATGATTTTTTGAACTCTTGGGATGAACTACAACATACCTGCTAATGGGATACTGGCGATCCCTGCAGTATCTCATCCCAGGGTTAAGGGATTTGGGAAGGGTAAGGTATAGAAAAATGGTGCAAGACCCTCAGGAGAACCGGATATACACTGGCTGATCCTGGAATGTAACCCGCAAGATGTGTGGGTCACTATGGCAGGTCTTAAAAACTTGTGTACGGTGGTAACTATCCGGGTGGATACGACTATCCTACCACCAGCTGTAGGCAGCGGTTTAGTTGTGCTCTGGCGTTGCTGAAGTCTATGGGCGGTGGAAAACGCTTACAGGTGGGCCGCCTGCTCATCTGTCTATTTGGGAAATAAGAGTAGGATAAAAGTCAAACATACTGTCTCATGGAGTTTCATCTCTTCATCGTGGTAGACTTGTAAACTGCTGTTAGAATGACCTAAACATTCCTATTATACAGCTTAATTTAAAAATTATTTGATCTTGTGAATTATTGGCAGCGTACAAAGGCTGTGCAATCGGTGTGGTGGTGGTGTAGTTATGGTCGAATTCACACGTCGAGTAATCAATGTTTGTGTTGAGTCTTTTGATTTAGAATAAATTTTGAGGAAAAGAAATTGTTGCCCGATATGGCGATAGGTTCACAGGATATCACATCATGGGTCAGATGGCATAAATTGGAATAAGGCCAGGCAAAAAGAAAGATGTAAAAAATATGTAGAAAATACCCAGTACTAATATTTTCATCCGTTAAGAAACCCTGATGTCAATTAAACAAGTCTAACTTTTAAACAGCTGAACAGCTTTTCTATAAACATAGCTAAGCACCATCTCGATTAAACTAGCTTTCAAACCAAACAAACCTCATTCGAATCGGTCTATTCGCTTAGGCGTTATGTTATCACAGACATAAGGGCCAAAATTATAAAAAAACTTTGCTGTCGGTTTTTCAAAAGAAACACACTTCTTGACCTTAAAAAAAGTGACTCGGCAGACATATAATTTCACTTGCCTTTAAACTCATTTGTTCAAAAAATTTCAAGTAGCCTACTACGAACATGGCGCAAAGCTATATATCCGGCGATAAGGCCTTTTGTATCTGAAAATAAATAAAATAGCTTAAATATGTCCGGTTGGGGTCACAAACATCACGCCGTGTATAAAACTATGGCCTACCCTCAGATCCGGGAGATATAATATTTTGGAAATAACCGGCATCAGTTTTGGTGGATATTGTTTAAAATTTGGAGTATGTACAGAATATTAGATAGTTAAGAGGTTTGGATGTTTTAGGAATTCGGTGAAGCAGAATTGAAATTTGCTGGTAGCTCCTGTGCACCAGAATGAACAATGGCACACATTTTTGTTAGCATCGAGTAGTGAACATAAAAAAAAAATCGGCGAACTTTCTAAAATCAAGTCGGAGATCTTTTCGAGAATGGCCAGGACAGAAGTACTCTAAACTGCAGGCATGAAGAATATAATGAGAATGAAGGAGGCGAAAGAGGTATGTAAGGATCATAGTAGGTGGAAGTCCGTTGTCTTTGCCTACCCCTATGCGAAACAGGCGTGAATCTATGTATCTATGTATGTATCTAACTGCATACGACATTTATTAATACTATTCTACCAATTCTCCTCACTTCCGAGAGAGAAGAAGCAAATCGAGGGGCCTGCGACAGGACTGGCGGATGACCGATGCAGGCACAGTGATACTAGGATGTACCCCTACTACTACCCGCCCCAACCAACCACCAAATCATGTTGCAAGCCCTTTGAGAGAACCGGACATACACTGGCTGATCCTGGAATGCGATCTACACAAGGCGTGTGGATCATTATGGCAGGTTAACGGTGGTCGCTCTCCGAACGGATATGAATATCCTATCCCCAGCTGAGCTGTTAACTTAAGTCGGTTTCCTCTGAGACAGTGGTAAAAACCCGGTCGAAGTCCATTCATAGTAAGCAATAGTGATAGTGGCAACAACATGAAAATCACACTGCCAATAGAAGCGATAACTTTATTCAAATCGTACGCGCCATACATCGAGAAAGCCGAAACAAAACCAAATGTAAAACTGGAAACAAAGGCCTTTACGTCAGTGTCTCTGAGGACGGCACTTCTTTCCATTCCACAAGACTATAACATAAACATGGTGTTCACTATTAAAAGTTGGAGTCGTTTTGTAAGCGAAAATATTATTGGGGCGCACCTTCCCTCCATCTCGACGCAGGGTTGCCCACACTATCGCATTTGCATTTTAATTTCATTTTATTGCCGCGCCTGTGTTGTTGTCGCTTTTGAAACTTTGTTTTTCCTGGATTAGAAAACGTTTCAGCTTTCCGTGATGACAGGGATGTATACGGGGTAGGGTTTTTGTTGTGGGTTTGGAAATTGGCGTTTTTGTTATTAGTGTTTTGTACAGGATATAATATGATACATGAACGTTAAAAGTGGGTTGAATGTTGATTATTGAAAAATGCCTTCCACTCCATTTTATATAGCATAAGCCGGCAATTGAGTAAGTGGGTCACCTTATGGTAAGTGATCTCCACCGCCAATGTACGGCCACAATACTAAACAGTCATGGGCGCGTTGCCGAACATAAAGGAAAGGAATACTTGGGATTGGGAAGGGAGGATTTTGGGCCTCCGGATATCTTACTCACCATATGAAATGCAGCAGTAAGCCGCTAATTTACGTCGGTTTTCTGTGAGGCAGTGCAACGACCCGGTTGCGCCGGCCCATTCATCCTGTACACAAAACTGTCTACAGCGTGGCTCTACAACTGATAAAACCTCCATGCACCCACTGTCCAATGAATTAAAAACTATCATACAAAGTGAACTTTAAATTTGAATAACCGTAGAGGTACCTATTACACCATACATATTCTATGTCGTACTATGGTTTTTTCAATGAAGATTATCGTATCGGGCATAAACTAGAACGTAGGAATAATTCCTGTATTGTGGCAAATCTTTTTTTATTAGTAATGCAACTTTTTTTTGTACCAGCCGGTATTCTTTTCTAAATTCAAATTTCAGTAAATAAAAATAAAAGAGCCGCGTATAAAGCTTCAGTCAGACAACCCTGCGCCACGGCAGAGTCCGGCCGGTCCGGCGGCTGTCTCATAAACATGCCCCCGGTATCAGCGCGTAATCTGCCGGATTTGTCGATCAGGCCCGCTATCCACTGGCCAGATTTGTACGCGGGCTTTGCCGTACGCCGATAGGGCACATACATTTTGCTTTTCTTGTCCACTGTTTATGGGCGAGTCCGGTCAGGTGGAATGAACGCCGGCGCCCGCATAGGTATTACTCGCCGATCCGTTTGTTTGATTTGTTAGTTGAATGGTGTTGTGTTTTTTGCGCCAATTGTACTTTTGTTGATACGTTTCATGTGTACGGTATTGATTGGGTATCTGAAAGGTTTGTTGGCGTTATGAATTTTACGTTTTGATAAGTTGGTTTTTGTTGGTGGAAATATTTTAGTTCGTTAATTCTATTCAATACCGTGTTGCAAAACTAAGTCTCGCGGTCTCCTGGCGCCACACTTATTTGAAAATGGATCATCATCGCTAGTGCTGTGTCAATCATTCATTTTAAATAATTTGTTCGTTCAATTGAGTTTGTGTTAAGGCACGTTTAAACCAAACGAACATAGAGCTAGAGCTAGAACAAGAGCATTCTTTCTCGATCTTTTGGTGTAAACGAAAGATCATTCTTAGCGTTTACACCAAAACGAGCAAGAATGGGAATCAAGAACTAGAATTCTTGCACGATAGATGTTTAGATCATCCGAACGAATGCTCATTGCTCATCCGTGTCAATTCTGTGGTTGGTAGTGCTTCGTTATGGCCGACTCCGACAGCAATGTTCTAATTGCAAGTGCTGCATTTATTATTCTGTCTCAAAAACTCAAAAAGGAAAGATCGCAGTGAGAAAAGTCCACCATATCAACACCCTTCATGCGATATAGAATATAATTTTAAAACTAATTCACCTTAAAATAAGTACAACAATTTAAAAAAGAAATCTACAAACCATACTAATGAAATTAATCAATATCTGCAAAGCAATATTATTTTCATTCCATTTTACAAAGAAAACAAATCATGGAATTAAACAAATTATTTATTCATTTACATACGTTGCAATATCACTGGATTTAGATATAATAAAACCCAATAATCTTACTAATTATAGCTTAAATACGTATTTAGAATTTACTAAGCCGATGTATCTACATTTGAAGACAACACCGACAAAGCTAAACCGGCTCGAAATAGGCTCGTGTGCCGTGTGCGGCAATTTAGCCATCTCAATTGAACAGAGCCCATGCCCGCAAGTATATTGATAGGCCTGTGTCTCCTTGAGATACTGCCTGGCAATTTGTACTGCTCCCTACACTGAATTAGAGGTAATCAATTAAACCGTTAAAGAGAAAAATGGCCGCGCGTCGAATTACAATTGATGGCTTTCTGTCGATATTTTTCAATGAACTGTCAACGGTGATGTTTTTAATCTGTTAGGGAGAATTGTTGATGAAGAGATGGTTTGAATCCTTCCATCTGCATATCTCATTTGCAATGGGGTTGACGCTACATCCTTTAACGCTTTGCCGGCCGCTTGCTACGTGAACCCCTCTGAGGAGAAAACACAACTAGACTGATATTGATAGAAATATCTTATTTAACACATGTCATAAGACAATAAATGGGCGAGTAGCCGGCTGTGAAGCGAGAGGCCGCGGGTTTGATTACCGTACCGAGATAAAATGTCTGTGTGTTTCACAAATATTTGTTTGGGGTCTGGGTGTTGGTGGTCTTGGTTCTCCCCAGAGATGTTGATGTCGAGCACGTGGCTGGTCGTAAAAACTACAAGCCAAATCCTTTGGTAACATGTTTTAAAAATCATATTGCGCTAACCCCACTGCAAGGGGGATAATGGCAGGTAGAAGAACTCCTATAGGTCCTATAGCTAGCTATATAACTATATTCGGTTCTCCCGACGGGCTTGCGATACTTGATGGTTGATTAGGGCGGATATAGGGGTATCCCTGTGTCAGCATCGGTTATCCGCCTGTCCTGTTGCAGCCCACTCGATTTGTTTCTTCTCCTTCGAAAAGTGAAGAAGCGTTTAAATAGGCTGGTATGATTTTGGTGACCACCGATAAACTCATTGTTTGTCAGTGGTCGCTACTTTTTTTTCTGCACTACGCAACAGGTGTAGTGCAGTCACTATACCTAATATAAAAAAAGTAAGACTGTAGTCAAAGCATAAACAAAGCCACTGTCTAACCCTAGCGTGTACAACGTATATATACATCGAGAACAATGTCATCAAATCCAACCCTCGACGCGTGGATTAACCGTATTTACTGCAAATTAACCCTGCAATTGATGGTCAATTGATGGTCTAATGTGCCCATGTGGCCATTATATTAAATCAAACGGGACTCAGCCCGGTGGTACCTGGACAAAGACCTATTGATTTAATAGCTTGCTGTTGTTGAGGATCACTTGCGGCACTTGAGGGTTGATTGTCTTGGATTTGAATAAATATAAAGGCGATATGTTACTTGCTATCTTCATATTATGTCTAAGCTATCAGAAATATAAAGATTATGGTCTTTGAGTTAACATTTAAAAACAATTCGGAAGATGGAGTAACCTAGAAAGAATAATTAAATTACTTTTTTTATTTGATTGAATGACGTGACGAGCAAGGCGCTCGCCTGCCCATAAACAAAAGCGAAACCACACAGAACTTTGAATTACAAAGCACTGCATGGCACTGAACTGCGTTCGTCACCTCGAGATATAAGATGTGAACATTTACATTTTAAACATTATAATAAATATATTATACTTTAGATATTAAAAAAGCTATCACCCTCCAATGGCGAGGCTTAGGACCCAAGCCATTGGTGGTTAAGACCCCAGAGTGAGGAACCTCCTCACAATGATTAGTGTCTAACAACGACGCCTTCTGAATCTAATCTTTGATCCAACGACCAATTGAGAGCCTTCCGTCCATGATTTTTCTGGTATTGTGGATGTTTGTGAGCGGTGGAGATCACTTAGCATCAGGTGACCCACTTGCTCATTTGCTAGCGTTTATTATATAGAAAAAAAATAATGGCATCCTATTCAATATTCGATGTTACTTCACACTGCATTATTATTAAGCCTCTTACCAACTAATCTAAAAGCCTATTCATCAACATTAGCAAATAAACCAAAAGTAACGATAGAAAAAAAACGCGGCGTATGCAAACGCCTACCGCAATGGCGCGATACAGACAATAATTTTGATAGTAAGCCGTGTGCCGCGACTCGGATCTCACCTGACTAACTGCCTCTAACCGCCTCTAACCGCCTCTAACCGCTTCTAACCGCCCCGCACGGGCGCGCAACCGGATTAATCCGCTCTTGGATAGGGCAGGCGCTTAGAGTGTCGATACTTTAAACTGTATAGTCGGGATTAAAGGAAAGAAATTCTTTTGAATCATTAAACCTTCGAGAAAGAAGTGAAGAGAAAGAAAGGAAAAGAGGGATGTTGCTAGTTTGACTGTCTGGCATCGAAGCGCCGAATTGAATGAACTCGATTTGGGTGTGGTTTTATATTTAAAAGTCAATTTAATGGAGTGTTTTAGCAAGGTAACTTTGAATTGATGGTGTAATCAAGTGGTCTGCATCTTCTAATTCTTAGAAAATCAATGGTAAATACATAGTTTTGGGCTTATTGGATAAGTTTCGGAGATTTCAACTACTTGGTTAATGTTATTTAATTTTTCATCGTATCTTCTTCTTATAAAATATTCTTACCTTCGTGACCAACCTAGTGTTTTCAAGCCCTTCGAAGGCCATCGACGTGGCTAAATGGCTGGTGTAAGTTGATAACAGCCGGGACCGTTTTTTACGTGCCCTCCGAAGCACAGAGACGCTCAGTTGAAATACCACTAAGCGGTTACCCATCCATAGACTGACTGTGTCAAGCGTTGCTTAACTAGTTAATCGTTAACCGATCAGTGAGTGCAACTGGCTATGAGCGCCTCAATTCATTTCTATTCCTAGTATTTACTGGTTTTAAAAATTAACAACTTATTGCTTCTTTATACTTGTCATGAACAAAATAGTATCCAGTTTAGTAAAATTTAAAGAATAAAAAAAACCAAAAAGCAAAAACAGATTTTCCCGTACCGGGAATCGAACCCGAGCCTCCTGGGTGAAAGCCAGGTATCCTAGCCACTAGACCATACGGGACATGTTAGCCGTAAGCCATATTTACGAATACATTGCAAGTGATCATGTCAAGCACAACCGGCTTGCGTTACGTATTCTTTTTTATTTAAACAACTGTACAAACTTATTAATATATAATTAATAAATAATCTGTTCCATAATCCACACTGATATAAAGTATTCTCTCTGTCTGTTATGTTTTTACGGCTGAACTGAACCAGTTTTGATGAAATTTGGTCCAAAAAAATTTACCGATTACTGAGTGCAACGGGCTATGAGTGGTTTGATATTTTTACCCACGACGGAACGGAGACGGTATTTGCGTTTGGGGTGAGAGGTTGTGTGTTAGTGCAAACCAATATTTCTATTTATCTTCAAAACACTGGTCCGATTTTAATGCGGTTTTCAAGCAAGCCCCTTGCTCGTGTCATTCAAAAAGAAAACCAGAGAAAAATTTAAAATATGTTCCATTCTTTATTATATTTACCGATATGTTACGATATCTTCCATCTCTATTCGGGACCGGTGCAATCCGGTACGCAAACTTTGTTCTGTCACGCTTGCTTTGCGGTTCGCGCACTCTGCCACTCGCACTGTCCTCATGTAAACAATTTAATAATGGATTTTCGGTTATTGTTTTGCACTCCCGCGCTGTCATGGCTTATGACGTCACTTCACACAGCGATTGATGAAGTAGGGAACTAGGTCAGAAAGTCTAATTCAGTTACGTAGATAGGAAATTTTTACTGATAGATGTTTGTTCTTATACTTTATTGGTATTTTAGTCATAATTATCGACCTTTATTCATCCATTTCTGGGCAAAACAACATGGCTATGGCACGCTACATCAAACATTGATATGGGGTAAATGTGATATGATTTTGTTTATTTACTTTCAATTGTAACTGAAAATTGATTTCCTTATGAAATAGACTATATTTCAGGCGTTATTTTGTAGTAGACTTATTTTAACTGGTTTTTTATGGCATATTTTTTAATAAATCGTCCGTGAAACTCAAAATATCAAATCAAACGTCTCAAAATGCCAAGTAAATCCGCAAAACGTCCAATAAAACCGATACATACAAATGACAATCGCCTTACCCTTTCAAATAAATGCCAGCAGTGTCGTGGGTACAATCGGCCCTCAAGTAAAATGTGTTGTAAAGACTGCCGCGGCGGCGGACGGTTAATGCTCCGTGGCCTGACGTGCCCCATTGCATCCGTGATAACTTTGTTGCACAAACCGAGAGGTATGTTTATATCTTCGATGGCCTCTGTGCAGTGACCGGCCGTGAGGTTTTAAGGGTTGGTTTTTAATCCAGGACAACTGCTATAAAGTTTTAGTGTCGTTTTCCTTTACGGGAGATAGAGAGGGCATTTATTTCCACTTCATATTGTTTTTTATTTCGGACACCCATATACAGTAGCTACGCCAATTAGAATTACAAAATACTGCAATAGCACTGAATTGCGTTTGTCACCTCGTCGTTACATTAAGTCTCATAATGGTAAGTACTTGTCATAATTTTGCTGGTTTCCATGTCCTTCAAACCGGAAAACAACAGTGTCGCATAATGTACAGCCTAATTAGGCCTAATAGCTATAATAGACTAAGATGTGGTACCAGACGGATTCGTGTATATACGAAATAACTTCAGTCTAGTAAAATTAGATTGATAGGTAAATAAGATAATATACAAAAAATTATATGCACAGAGTAGAAAGAACAGTCATTATGTAATAATTAGTACGCGAGCCCAAAAGAGATTTTAGAGCGTTAGAAATGTTGTTGTTTTTGACCGGATCGTTACTACTGTCTCACAGACAACCGACGGAAAGTAGTGGCTTGCTGCTCCGTTTCTTAAGGTGAGTGAGATATCTGGAGGCCCAAATCCCCCTCTTTTTCCCAATCTCATAAGTATCCCTTCCCTTTAAGGTCGGCAACGTGCCTATGATTATGCTACTATTGAGGGCGTACATGGGCGGTGGAGATCATTTACCATCAGGTGACCCATTTGCTCGTTTGCCGGTCTATGCTATAAAAAAATAAGAATCTTAAAATATAATGTAGGTATGTTAAATAGAAAAATGTCTTTTCTAATTAAAAAAAAAAACAATTTTTTCTCTGTGTTTTCTCGAGTAACTTTATAATTCAGAAAGTTTACGATGAATCTTAATTCCAAAGACGAACAACAAACTGTATTAAATATATACAACATTCTCAACAGCAAATGCATACGTTTAAATCACGTCTAACGGTATTAGAACCGGGTTGAACCGGTTTAAGGCGGCTTGATCCGGTTCGCGGTGGCGCGAGCCAACTTTGTTTTGTCACTTACTTGGGCCCAGGTAAGTTTGGCTTAAGTTTGAAGCTAGCTCGAGTTCCACGGAAACGATATTCTGCATTTGATAGTCAAATAATGAGTTGGACTGTTTGCAATGCTTTTGATGCTGTTTGTTTACTAAATATATACACCCAACAGTCATATACATAGCTCTGACCCCACACTAGGGTAAACATGTATCGTGTATCGAGAACTACGAGGGACTTGCGGTCCCACAACATCCTGACCCGAAACCAACATTTTTGTTGATTACACAAACATTAATCTCGGTGCGGGAATCAAACTCACAGCTTCGAAAGAAATCGCTTCTTAGCCAGCTGCGCCACAAAGGCTGTCTCCAAGAGGCTGTCTATTGTTTTTTTTATCAGTAAAGGAGATAAACGGGGAAGAGGCTCATCTGATGGAAAGGGATCACCGCCACCCATAAACATTAAAAAATTATAATTAGTAGTTAATATATAATGATACAATAATAATAATAATAAAAATAATTGTGTTTTTATTTATTTATTTATTTTGGGACAATCAGTGGTAATTACATTATAACATAATAATAATACAGTAACATGATAAATGCATTACCGTCAGAAGCCACAGCATGCGTTGAAAATAATTATTGCAAATGGAAATAATAAGTACAATTTGTTAGATAAGTTAATTACATTAAAATAAAAGAAATATATATAATGAAACTTATTAGAGAGGAGAAATACAATCGTGAATTACTATTTATTTATTATTAGGCATTACATTATTATTATTATTGATGACTTTAAAAGTATTCGAATAAAAAACATATCCGTTTTATTTCTACCTCCGTTTTTGTACTTTTATCAAGTGTTAAGGCACGCTACAGACAGGTCTACAGAATGAATGAGCTGACTCAAATGGGTCGTTACCACCGTCTCACAGAAGACCGACGTAAAGTAGTGGCTTGCTGCTGCGTTTCGTACGGTGAGTGAGATATTCGGACGCCCAAATCCCCATCCCCTTCCCAATCCCTAATTATCCCTTCCCTTTAAGGTCGGCAACGCGCCTATAATTCATCTAGTATTGTGGGCGTACATGGGCAGTGGACATCACTTACCATCAGTTTGCCGGTTTGCCGGTCTATGCTATAAAATAAAAATCCGTTTAACCGATATTGACTTGACTAAACCAATTATACATCCATTTAAATCGAGCGCCCTGGATAAAGGACAAGAAAGGCGTCCATTAATCATTTCATTGTTGGACCGGGGTGACAGCGAGTCAGCCTGTATTGTGGATTTGTTGACAGAGATCACGTCCGGCCGACAGCCGACTGATTCTGGAGCGCGGTGTCGTTGCACATATTATATAGACAGCTCTATGTTTTTCTAATTTCTACCGTATCTAAACTTAATATAATGTTATAAAGAGGAAAGATTTGGTTATTTGTTTGCATTAAATAGGCTCTGAAACTACTGGACCGATTTGAAAAATTCTTTGACCATTAGAATCGTAAATTATCCCTGATGAACATAGGCGATATCGATATATAACGGAGCAGAATTTCACGCGAGCGAATACTAGATATTACCTATAAACACAGATTTTTTTTATTCGAAGCACACTGTGTATGCACTACACCTGACGGTGAGACTGCCATTTGGGGGATTTGCCATAGGCACCACGCTTGGCAGTCGGGTTGGTGACCGCAGTGGCTGGAATGTTTAGCCAATGGCGCTGCTGCCCACCGAAGGCACGAGTATTTGGGGCATTCCAGCTCATTCATGTGACAAATGTTTGTGTGATCCACTAATATTTGTTTCGGGGTCTGGGTGTTGTGAGACCAAAAGTCTCTCGTAGTTCCTGATACCCAGGATACAAGACTCGTATCTTACTGTAGGGAAAGGACTAAGTGTGTGACTGTTGGGGGTATAAAAAAATACATATTCTCCTTGAAACTTTAATTATTAAATTAAATTATCTGGGCTGTTTTATCTGCAATGAGTAGCATCTTTTTTATTTAATAATCAAATTATACATAATATAATCGATTTCAATAAATTATCTGGGATTGAGTCTCCTGATGGATCCTAAATATAAGCCAATGAGAATTCGGTCTGAAAATCACGCATACGAAATACTTAGTTTGATTGGTCGATTTTCGGAATCTATCTGTAGAATCAAATCAAGAACGTTATTTAAATCGGCTATTAGAGTATTAATAAGGTTTGCAATAAATATATATATTTATAGGTTATTTTTTTTATTTGTTTGTGTACTTTTTAAGTTTATTCAATTGCCTTTTTATGTCTACATATTTTTGTAATCTACCCTTTACTTCCGTGTACACTTACAATTTACTGCCATCTGGTCCATAGATAACGGCCGAATAAACTTTCTTTGAGGGTCAACAGAACTAACAAATTTCCAACACGCATCAGAATAAGTCCGCCAGGTCCCGGGACTTCGGCGAGTAATCTCATTGAATGGAGGCGAGACAAAAGCACAACTCCTTTGTGGTAATGAACGATGGACAAGCGCGGTACCCTGCACACTGCGTAGTGTGTTAGGCGTTACATTAATTCGGGCTAGTGTTTTGCACACTTGATTAATTAATGTCATTGGATTTGTTTTTAAGAAGTCAATGGATGAGATTCATTAATCAAACTGTTTATTAGAAATAGATAAACCGATTGTATAGTTGATTGTAATAAAGTATGTTTGTGGTTTGGAATATATTTTTTTGCTAACTTAAACCAATATTACAGAATGGTATATATATTTTTTTTATCCAAAGCACGGCAAAGTGACTGCACTACACCTGATGGCAAGCGGAGTGCAGTCCAAAAAAAAATTGAAATGTTACTGCATAATTTCATAATTTCATCATCATTCATTTAGCGTTTTCTTGCTAGTGGCTGTATGAGCGTGTTCTTGCATTTTTGCCGTGAACACGAAGTCCTACGCGGCGGCTACGTAGGGTGCGTAGAAATTAGTGCTACGAGTATACGCCTACGGCCAAACTAATTTGATGTAGCGTCGCACCGCATAATATTATAGAAACCCTTATGTCGGACGACTAATGAAGTCGTTATTCTTTGGATTGATGGCGATATCTTTACACAGTATAAAATGAAGTCTATTCTGTTGTCGCTTCCGCTGTCTGTCTGTCTTAGATCTTTTAAATTATTCAACGGATTTTAATGCAGTTTTTAGCAATAGATAAAATGATTCATGAGGAAAATTTATATGTATAATACATACATATTATACTATAGAAAAGTAGAAAAATTCAAAGAATTTTAATGTGATGTCGTAACAAACATATTTTTAACCGTGCGAAGCCGGCGTGGGTCGCTAGTATAGTATAAATGGAAAACTTTGGCATGCTAATTATGTTGTATTAGAGAGAAACAACAATTTGCAGTCTTCGCGGTGGAGTGGGCAAGTACCCGGTTGTGGAGTGAGAGGCCGCGGGTTCGATTCTCTCACCGAGACAAAAATGTTTGTGTGATCCACATATGTTAGCTTCGCGTTTGGGTGTTTTCTCGCCAGAGGGGTTCATGTCAGGCAAGCGGCCGCTTCTCGCACTACAAGACAAATCATTTTTTTTCTATAAGGAGCGATTGAACTCAATAGTTAACTATAACTTTAACCTTAACTTGATCTCAGTTGGTTAATCTGGACAAGTCCATAAAAGCTTGGCTATAAAAGCTAAAAATACCTGTTATAATAATACCGTAAAAATTCTACCTCAAGAAATATTTTCCCTCAAAATTCAAGCATCATTGTCACCCCCGTCACCGTGGCAAGGCTTTACAAAGTGAGTATGTCAACGCGGCACGTCATTCGTACAGAACCTGGATTACTGTGACGCTGACGTCGCGACGATCCGTGTCTTGTCACCTACCCCCGACGCGTGGTCACCCTTTCATCTCGTGCGAATTAACTCCAGTCAAAATATAATCAGCTAATTTTTGTTGGTTTTATTTTGTGTAGAAATTGGGATTTATTATTAAACAACGTGTGTCAAGTCCTGAAAACGAGGCTTAACGGTAGACAGCAGTTTGGTTGTCTAGGGCGATGGTAACCACTTGCCATCAGCTGGACCGTCAGCTCGTCTGCCTTCTTAGGCCAATAAAAAACCGCCAATTGTAGGTAACTTTAACCATTTCCGACAGTGGAAGCAAAAATAATACTGATAAAAAAACTATTAAATGTATACGTAACAAGGAACTTTATTTAGTAAATTCACAAACAAAATCACATCAAAATCAGTGTATTTCAATAAAAATGTTAGCGCTAGCCGATGTCAAGTGAGACTGAATGATTAACAAAGTTAACCGTTGAGTGATTGCGGTCGTTGGGTATAAATGGGCCGGTAATTAGCTTTGTTGGGCCGGGGGGCGCGGGGCCCC
The DNA here is from genome assembly GCA_949126905.1 of Amorpha juglandis. Taxonomy (NCBI): domain Eukaryota; kingdom Metazoa; phylum Arthropoda; class Insecta; order Lepidoptera; family Sphingidae; genus Amorpha; species Amorpha juglandis. Next base: position 1,460,575 of record OX421370.1, on the reverse strand, counting down.
GCCGGACACTATTAATCAATAGGCCCCGCCGACCCCCGGGCCTCCTTTGTGTCAATCTGTCGCGCTACGAGTGTTTTTCTGACGGCCACTGACAGATAAGCGATTTTTCACTTTCTCTCTTTTGTTATTTCAACTACTGTGGAGTCGCTTACATGGTGGCTGGAGTTACATGAGTAATGGTTATGAGACGTGTGGAATTGTAACTTTAAATTAAGTAAATTATGTAACAGAGTAACTTTAGTTTTGTAAATATTTTTTATTTATATACCATAAGGACTCCGCGCTAATAATATCGAATGTGAAACAGATTTTTTTTTAGGTCGTGTTGCGTAATGTCGGCAACTGGTACACTATGATGATAGTGTGTGCGCGAGGTCTGTATGTACGTACAGCGTCCCAGCACACTATGGGTGCTTCACTTTCGATGTATGAGACGCCGTCTCCTCCTTTTTTAAGTCGATGATATATTTTACCTACATTAAATAAACTACATAAAACATTTAGGGCTATTTTTACAATAAATTATAATTTTAATCGGATTGGACAGCTAATTTCAGAATAATCAATTTAACGTACGCTTTTCTGTATATCTTAACGGCGTGATAATTTATTTGCTGTTTTCAATTTTATATAACGTTTATTTCTACGTTTAGACTGAAAAGTAGGCCCTTAGTAGTCATACAAATTCATAAGTAATTTCGAATTTAATATCCACTTTATATAGATTGGTTTTAGGCAACTTGTATTTAGTAACAAGTCAAAATTAATTCCTTTGTAAAATGCTTATACTTAGAGTACTAAGTTACTAAGACGAACATTGTATATTTAAACAATTTGTACGTTTGTGGAAAATGGGACGAATGCACCATAAAGAAGCCACGTGTCATTTGATTGAATTTATTTTAGAACTGGCCGAGTACCTATTTTCTATTTTATTTCTATTTTCCTGGTTTTTGTATTATTTATAATAGTTTTTTTTCTAATTATTTTGACTCAAGGCCGTGCATCGAAGATTGTAAACACAAATTGTGTTATAAATTCAGAATAAAAAATGAATGTTTTCATATCCGCTTATATAAGGATACGAGTCGATATTTAAAATATTCAAAGGGTTAAAAGGCACAATATACCACTGCATGACACTGTAATTAAAACGATAATCACATATGAAGAGTGCACGTAATTACGGACGGGCGTCGCGTCGGTCCTAACGACCAATAAATACTTCGTGTTAATGCGGTCCCAGGTGGCCCGTATGTCTCCCACGTCATACGGCCCTGGTACCTCGTGCCTCATCTAACCGTTGCAGCGCTTTCAATTTAGTTATCAAATATACAAGATTATTTAACTATTGGACAAAAAATTTAAGAGGTTCTCAATTTGACACGTTATTATTTAAAAAAAAAACAGATAAAATAGAAACAAATGCACATAATTTTCCAAATTTTGATGATACTTTTCTCATTCATAAAAGTATAAGTCAAAGTTGGTCCCACAAAATCGGGTGCGAAAGATTAAGATTTGACTATTGATTTTGAAGATTATTTCACTATTTTAGTTTCACATTCACTAAAATAGTGAAATAAGAGAAATAAAGCCGACTCAAAGCAATATAGAAGCAAAAAATATAAAGCAATTTTGAGCTCTCTTGATGACCATTCAATCGCAATAGCAACTCAAAATTCATTGAAATGAAATGAAATGAAATCGTTTATTAATCATGTAGGCAATTGAAATAGCGCTTATGACAAGTCAGTACAAAAGTAAAAGAAACTTATATAGAAATCAGTATCAACTAATGTACACATACATACATAGCATCATCAAAATACACTCGGCAATTACACTAAATCTATTTATTATTATTATTCTTCCATATTTTTACTATGGAATAGTCAAGAATCATCATATATTTTGAGGGGTCGTCGATATGGACCATACGCATTATCGAAAACGGCACGTGTTTTAAAACTACCACCGGATCCAAAACGACCCACCTTGAGAAGACCCGGCGAAACAAACTCAAGTGGGCTTCCTTTACCGCTGGATTCAACGCGGCGCGACCCAGCCCTGAGAAGATCCAGCTAGACAAACTCAGTGGGCTTGTTTTTGGTCCGGTCTTTCAATCCAAATTATTTGCGGAAATACAAAGCCTTTAATATATATAGTTAGTTATAAGGCAGATTAATACGGATCATGTGTATCTCCAGATTGTTGTTTTAAAACTACCACCAGATCCAAACGCGACCCTGCCTGAGAAGACCTGGCGAACAAACTCAGTGGGCTTGTTTTTGATCCGCTTAAGCTATTCTCGAAAATAATGACTTGTCGATTAAAAAATTGCCATATTCATGTAGGTATTTTATTTGTTACACGATCGGTCGTCTTTAGTTTAATTTATTGTAGTTTTATTAAAATTTATTTATTTTAATTTGCTCGTGTTATATTGCAGTTATTTAAAGATCAACATATTTATTTTTTAGGGTAAATTTATGAGTTTATTCCCTACATAGTTTAAGCTACAGGGCCCCTAGGAGGTCCCAGTACGCAAGGAACCGAACGCCAAACATGTCTATCCTCTAGATATTGCTTAACATTATAGTAGCCCCTAGACATGAGCACTCGTTTAATGTGTGCTTTGAACAATTTATCGGGCATATTAACTACGTTATTGGGGAGCTTGTTATAAAATTTAACGCTGTTACCCATAAATGACTTTTTAGTCTTGACTATTCTAAAGGCGGGTACAGCGAGTTTGTTTTTGTTCCTCGTATTTATACTGTGAATGTCACTATTTTTGTTAAATTTACTGAGGTTTTTACGAACATACATAATATTTTGATAAATGTATTCAGACGGCACAGTCAGTATATTACTATCCTTGAATACAGATCGTAAGGAATCGCGGCTATTCAGGTCATATATAGCACGAACTGCTCTTTTTTGTAATATAAATATAGTGTCTATATCAGCAGCTGAACCCCACAATAGAATGCCGTAGGACAAAACACTGTGAAAGTATGCGAAATATACCAACCTAGCCGTTGAAACATCAGTCAAGCGTCTTATTTTCCGAACAGCAAAAGCTGCAGCACTTAATTTACCGGATAATCTTTTTATTTGAGGGTCCCACTGCAATTTACTATCTATAGTTATTCCTAGGAAAGTTGTTGCAGAGACTAGATCTAATATTTCTCCGTTTAATTCTATGCGCGACTTCACCCTTCCAACATTTGGTAATGTAAAACGGATACATTGTGTTTTACCTGCATTTAATAAAAGATTATTCGCAGAGAACCAATTTAATATCAAATTTAGAATGTTGTTGGGTGTAACTAGATTTTCATCCTTACGATTTACTTTGAATATTAAAGATGTATCGTCAGCAAATAAAACTATGTCTGTCATCTTTTCTACCATGTACGGAAGATCATTAATATAAACTAAGAACAGAAAAGGGCCCAGAATGGAACCCTGTGGAACCCCTATTTTAACTGTGGATCCCACTGAAGTGACGCCTTCAATAGACACTCTTTGTTCCCTACCAGATAAATAGGATATCACAAGATCGAGAGATGTACCATAAAATCCATAGTACTTGAGTTTAGCAATAAGGGTTTGATGGTCGACGCAGTCAAAAGCCTTGGAGAGATCACAGAACACACCAAGAGCATCCTGTGATCCCTCCCATGCCTCTAATACAGATGTCATTAATGCAGATCCAGCATCTTGAGTAGACCGATTCTTTGTAAACCCAAATTGTTTATTATGCAATATCCTATTCCTATCAAAATGCGCCAACATTTGGTCCAGCATTATCTTTTCAAAAACCTTACTAAGAGCTGGTAATATAGATATAGGTCTATAATTCGAGGCGTTATTTACACAACCTTTCTTAAAAATGGGCACAATTTTGCTAATTTTCATTAAATCGGGAAAAGTTCCGTCACTAACACAAAAATTAAAAATATCTGCTAAAATGGGAGCAATAGTTATTATAATAGCTTCTATAGCTTTAACAGATAGTCCCCATAGATCTTCGGTGCCTTTCATTTTAAGTTTCTTAAATGCTTTAATTATTTCACAATGAGATATCCTGTCAAAATTAAAGTGAGGCATAACTCCTTTGACATTTTCTAATAACAATGATTCTGCTAAAGTCGCTGATGACTGTAGACATGTAGTAGTCTCTATGGGTATGTTAGTGAAATATTTCTCAAAGTACTTAGCAACAGAGAGCTTATCTGAAACTAGTTCGTCATTTATATGTAAAGTTATCGATTTATCACTAATTCTATTTTTACCAGTTTCAGCATTAATTATTTGCCAGGTAGTTTTTATCTTGTTGCTTGATCGTCTTAACTTTTCACTAATATGTGCGGCTTTAGCTTGCAAACACACTTTTTTAAAAATTTTAGAATAATTCTTGACGTAGATTGAAAAGTTGACATCAGGTGTATAGGACCTTCTGTCGTACAAGTCATATAAAATATCTCTACTACGCCAAATGCCTTTAGTAGCCATTCTATTTTTTCCTTTTCGTACCTATTTGTAATATTACGTATTATATTTTCAATTAAGATAAAGGAGTGTAGGTGTCATAGAAAATTTAAATACGTTTGTAATGAACCCTATCGGACTTTTCTTTTAGACCACATTAACGCGGTGACTAAGTGAAAAACAGGTGTCGCAGACGGACTGCGCTGCTGGCTGTACACAAAATGTAGTAGTAATACCAACCAGGTGCGTGTGGGTGGTAACATTGTGATACGCGACGGCAAGCTACAAAAAAAGTAAGCCACTACGCAAAAGGTGATTTTCAGGGCGTTGTCCCCATTTGTATCATTCAAGAACAAGAAGGCTGTAATATATCATGCATCGCATACTTATTGACTTACATTGCATACTTATTGAGGCATGATATTCAAATTCAGCGTATTTGGATGATCTCTCTGGTGCTGTTAATACAGCGTGTTACAGAAAGGTGTGGTCATATTTAAATGGCGTTATATACATCTAAGTATGTCGCAAGTCAACTGGTTTCATTAATCATCATTTTTTATAGCTTTGACGCCGTGCAAGTGGGTCACCTGATGGTAATTGATCTCCATCACCCATGTATTGCCCACAATAATAGAAGGATCATAGGCGCGTTGCCGACCTTAAAGGGAAAGGATTGGGAATGGGAGGCGATTTAGGCCTCTGAAAAATTTTCCATTTATAAAAACACATCTCTGAAGCTTCGTGTGATAATAGTAAATAAAACATCAAAAATATTGTGCTGCGTGGCGTGGCGTGGACGATAACTGTACTGTCGTATATTTTTATACACTTTGGTAAGTAACACGTAAGCTGAGCGGTGAGCGTGTGAATTTTACAAGGTGTCCTGACAGATTTATGGTGACATTGTTTTTTTGCGCGGAGACGTGGCGTGTGCTCAGTATGACATTATGATATGTTTTAGGATTGAGACGATATGTAAATGTATTTATATTTTATTATCTTATGACGAAAGGAGCAGCTCGCGTCCCTGGTGGTAAGCCCTACGCCTGCCCATAAAAAGAGACCACACAGAGCTTTGAATTACAACTAAATGGCACTGGACTACATTCGTCATTTCTCAATGCCCAGTAATTTCACTGACTAGTATTTTAAACTGACTAATAATATGACGTTCTGTATTTATAGCATAGGCTTAACAAACAAGTAGATCACTTCGTAAGTGATCTTCACTGCCCATGCACACTCACTATACCAGAGGAATCATATATGCATTGCCAGCCGTTAAAAGAATGAACAAAAGTTTGTTCTCCGTAAATTTATTTTTTTTTATTATTTTTTTAAATAATTAATTTAAGTTACCGAAATTATTCAACGAGGCAATTTTTTTGCAAATACTCGCCCCTAATCTTTGCTTAGTATTTTTCTTACATGGCTAATTAAATACCCAGTTCAACAACCATAATAATTTAACATTACCATTAAATCACTGTGCCACATAAGCTTATCAATTTATGGTACCTTTGTATCGAAGTTGGTGCACATGCAAGCCAAGTTCGGCGATAAATTAAAACAAGTATAGCATGGTCTCCCACGCCGGCCAGACGGTACTATGTAAACTAGTTAGAGTAATTAATTGTATGTTATTGTGTAGATGTAGACTGGGTTGTAGGAAGGTCAGTACGGTCTGATTTAGATTCTGAGGACCTTTGGAAATAAAACTAATTTAAACGGGTTTTTTATTTAATCTTTGTCCCGACGCGACGTTTCGAAAACTTTTCAGCTTCGTGGCCACGGGTTGGACTGAGGTATAGGTTGTTCAGAAAAGTTAATGTTACAGTGCCTACCTTCAGTTTATAATTATTGTTAATATTTTAATTTTTAATTTTGTTAGTGGTCTGATCTACGCAGAAAAAGCTCACAGTGTCTTGAGGTCTGGCAATTGGTCTGAATGTTCAGCAAATTAAATAAAAAGCCGCGATGAAATCCCTTTAAATTAGTTTTATTTCAATGTATAACACTCTCGTAAACATAAGAAATCATTATCATAACTTAACATATTGATTTCTAGCTCGTAACCAAGTAAAGACATAACGCTCTTAACGATAACTGTGTACCGCCTTGCAATTAATCGCCATGAGTTTATAGCAACTAGCAACGATTGGGTCGCAGTAAGTTAGTGCCGTCACGAGTAATACCGTCCCGTGTTCACACGGGCACACTGTCAGCATGTATTGATGGACCCGGGCCGTGTAGGGACGCTGGAAGTGACTTGCTCCATAATATATTTACAGTAGTTTGACAGCCTCCGTGGCGCGGCGGGCGAGTAGCCGTGAAGCGAGAGGCCGCGGGTTGATCCCCGCACCGAGACAAATGTTTGTGTCATCCACAAATATTTGTTTCGGGGTATGGGTGTTGTGAGACCGAAAGTGTTTCGTAGTTCCTGATACCCACACAAGACTCGTATCTTACTGTGGGGTCACGACTACTCGTATGTATGTGACAGTTGTGTTATTTATTTAAAAAAAAAGTTTATAATTTTCTAACTAGATGTCGCTAAGAGCGTTGCAATTTATATGGAATTGTGCTAACTGCCGTCGTTCTAATGAATTATCAGTTCAGGTGATGATGTTTAGTGGCTAAATTTTCAACTTCAGGAACTGTCTGGTGGTACTATGTTGGTACCGGTTATTGCCAGGTAGTGATACATGCTAAGCCATTTTCTTTTTATCCGAGCACGGCAAAGTGATTGCACTACACCTGATTGAAGAATGTTTATTATATTTGTTATATATTATTATATTTATTTAAACATGTCTTAATCGCGTAGTATTTGAAGGTATGAATACCTATTATTTATTTCTTGCCCGACGTTTCAATCGACTTGCATCGGCCGTGGTTACGGGTTGAATGAAAACCCGTTTAAATAAATCTTTGCATAGTATAAAATGAAGTCGCTTCCGCTGGCTGTTCGCTTAGATCTTTTAACCTATTCAACGGATTTTAATGCAGTTTTCAGCAATAGATAGAGTGAAACCGCGAGGGACAGCTAGTATAACATTAATTTACATTACCATGCCACATCTAGTTTGCCCATCTCCGTGACATGAGACATGCTGGGCGGTCCAGGCCACCTTCAGGTGATGGCGCGGCCAACGCTAACCGAATTAATTTGTGGGCGTGCTTGCCGGCCCAGATGAACGGTGATTGAGAGCCACCTCAATTTGTCGGATTATACCTACGTACACAGGATAAGTGCTTGCGATTATCATTTCGGATTTATCCGCAGAATTAGTTTACGAAACAGGGGAACCTTTGAGCCCGCTGTCAATTTGTGAAATGGAGTCTTGCGTTAATCGAATTATTTTCGTGTTTATAGACACGATTTTTTTAGTGTCCCACTTTCTGTTCTCTACAACTTAATTATGTTTGATGATTATTGGTTTGGATTGTTTTTAAAATAATTTTTGTGTTATCCTAAACAATTTATCCGCAGTAGGAATAAATTTTGTTTTGAGTGGTAAAGCCACGCTGTAGACTTTTGTCTACAGCATGAGTGGGCCGGCTCGACCGGATCGTTACCACTAACAGAAAACTGAAGTACAGTAGCGACTTGCTGCTGCGATTTATACGGTGAGTGAGACAATTGGTGGCACAATTCCCCCTCCTCTTCCTATTTCCTTAATTATCCCTTTTCTTTAATGTCAGCAACGCGCCTATGATCGCCTATCATCTTCTGGTATTGTTGGCGTACACGGGCAGTGGAATCACATACCATCAGGTGTTCCACATACCATCAGGTGGTGTTTGCCAGTTTATACTATAAAAATTAAAAGAAAAAAAAAAGTAAAAAAAAAACGGAGAATTGCGTTTCGCACTCACACAGCAAGGATTCCGTATTGAAACCTTTATTTTTTATAACCCTTTTATTATTAAAACAAGTAAGCTAAGACGTTACAATATTGCCGAAAGTTATTCTTATTCATAATTGGATCGTATTGTACTAATGACGTCAATAAAGAGATAGTCTAGCAATTAATTACTATATCTACATAGAAGATCCTATAACAGACACTCAAAGCCACAGTGTCTCCAAAGCAGTGATTCCAGTTTATCAATTGAAATACACGCAGTAATAAATCTAGTTGCGCCAGCGCATTAACTGCACCTGTGTGCAGTTACAACTGCTTGAATGCTTGATAGTATTCGCTTGATTTATCGATAATGGCTTAGTGCTAGTAGCTTCGACTACTGTTTTGCTTATTTTCAGAAGTCATAGTCGCCGTGCTGGAATGAGCGAGTAGCTGGCTACGAAGTGAGCGGGCGTGGGTTCGATTCCCGAGACAATTGTTTGTATGATCTATGAATATTTTTTTCGGGTCTGGGTTTGGGGGACCGCAAGTCCCTCGGAGTTCGTGATACCCACGATACAAGTTTAACGTAGTGTGGGTTCAGGATTATGTGTGTGACTGGAGGGAGTAATTATTTTTTTATTATACTACTAAGCAGCGTGATATTATAGATACATACCTCGGTGGGAGTTTTTATGCGAAAGTACGTCAAGTTGTAGAAAACTTCTTAAAAATAAAAAATATTAAGGACAGGTCGAGAAATATAAAATAAATAAATTTATTTTCTGTCAGCCCGGTGAGTAAATTAGGCTCCAAGTTTTCCCCTCATTCATTTAATCGCAACTTACTCAGGCCGATAAATCGGTGAGCTCCCTGGTTGCAATCCCCGGTTGGGAAATCTGTGTTTATATTTTCCATTGGGGAGATATCAAACTGTTTGCTCGTGTTACTAGTACAAAATATCAAGTTCATAGTATTTCAATTCATCTACTGCGTTACACTACGCCATTAGAACATAATAATCGAATTAAAACGCCTCAAAATAACCACCAAAAGACGCAACCCTACGCATCATTCATATCGCTCAATTGAAAAGAAGTGTGTATAAATAAAAAAAACAGTGGCGGTGGTAAAATGCGTCGTATATCATGCGAAATGTAGTGGTTGTGAGTCGACATGATATAGTGTAAAACCATTTTAGATTGAGGTGTCAACTTGTCGCGTGACAGTAGTGCAGCGCACTTCACGCGCCGGTTACACACTGTGGAAACTCACCTTTAGGAAAGATAGTTAGAATTGGCGTTTTTGTTGATGTTGAAAAATGAAATGATTTATTTACTAGTTATTTTTTCTTATACTTGATTATATTTGATCTGTAATTTTTGAAGGAAACAATATGAAGATATATAATTACACAAAACTTGTTTTTCAATTAATTTTATGTTGTCAATAAAAGCAGCTGCAACAATGCAATCCCTCATACAGTTACATTCGCAGTACAGCGTTGCAGCGCTGATTTTTATATATTCTTCAGGGCATTAGGCTGTCACTTTTGGCTGTATAGATTGGGGCTTTTGAAGAATTATACCACGATATCCCCTGCCTGCCGTAAGAGGCGACTAAAAGGGACCGGTCATGGCCGGAAAACCTCTTGCTGCTATAGGCACCGACAGTGTCCTTATTGCTAGGGCCCTAGCGGAGACGGACAGTAAAGCTACCGGCTCCCGCAGCAATCCAGAGTTTACTCAAGTTCCCCAGAGGCCACTCCACCGTGGAAGAAGGCACCGAGGTGTTTTTATTCAGTATTTCCGACAGCATAGGATAATTGGATAACCCCGATCTAACAGTCACTATAATATGAACTGGGTCCAGTCAGTATATATGTAGGTAAGTAATTAAAAGTAATAAAAACGGAGACGTCTGAAATAATGTGTGAAAATGGTTACATAAAAAAATATTGCTACGGAAGCCGCCTCCACTTTTAACGAGCGGTCACCGAGCGGCCATCAAAAAATCATAATTGATTTTTTCGCGGGCGATGCGTCAAGCGCGAATGCAAATGGCTTACGTCGGCCATATTGAATTAGTGCGTGAACGACGACGCGACGGTGGCACCGACGCAATGCCGCGAAGTACCCACGCAGTAGTCGATCTTACTAAAGTTTTTTTTCTAGAAAGTATGAACGAAGGATTTTTGAAATCCATACAGCCAATTAAACTTTGTGTAATACTTAATCATACTATGGTAAAATAACTTCAAGATCTTGGTGAACTTAGAAAATCATATAAAATTTGAATCGAGTAAATTGAACAAAACGACTGACTATAAAATTCAGATTAATATTGAAATAAATATAATCGTATATACGTTTCAAAATTAAAAAGAGACACAGCATGGCAACACTTAAAATCGATTAGTCGGCCGCATACGTCACAATCGACTCCAAACACGTCGGTGTCCAAACGAAACACACTCATAAAATTAATTAAAAAACACTTCGCACCGGCGATTCCGTACAAATTGATAGAGAGCGGACCCCGTCGCTGAGCGCTAATGGACCCGCGCTGTCGTTTTTTACGCTTCTTTTTTGCAACTACCTTAGTTGTGCAGAAAAAATATTTTTATTGAATGATGTGACATGCTTTCAGCTCCACTGATGATCGCTTGATTGCCGCTTTAGGGTCAATAAAATTTCGCATGTCAAGATTTATTAACATTCATTTTTTACCGACTTCTAAAATGGAGGAGGTTCTCAATTTGGAAAGTTCCTTTTTGCTTTTTTTATGTATGTACATCTATTTGTCCGCCAATTGTTTTATTGGTGTCCTCCCTCAAATCCCCCTCCCCTTCCCAATCCTTTTTAAGGTCGGCAACGCGTCTGTGATTCTTCTAGCATTATGAGCGTACATGGGCGGTGGAGATCACTTACCATCATGTTACCCGCTATATATAATTGCACAAACTTAGCACATTTACATATGTATAGAAATACGCTAAGACCAACGCGTCCTTCAGATGGCATAAATTAATTTAGACGGAACGGCACTCGATATCGTCCAAGTTGTGCGACACACAGTTTAATTAGACGCGTCGCTATGGTCGTACATTGTGGTCGCCGGCAACCGGACCGGCGAGCGGAGCGATTGTAAACTACCCACATTGTAGCTATGACACTTGTGAACACTACTTTGGTGACTGCAATTTTGACAGCAAATTTATTGGATATGCGATTTTTAGTTGATTGAATGACGAGACGAGGTAGGCGCCTGATTGTAAGCCTGCCCATAAACAGAAGCAACACCACACATAAATTTGAATGACAAAGCACTGCATGACACTGAACTACGCTCGTCATCCCGAGACTTAAGATGTTAGTTTCATAATGTCCAGTAATTTCACTGGCTTCAATGTCCTTTAAACCAAAACACAACACACTGTTGCTTGGCGGCAGAAATAGACAAAACGGTGGTACAAACCCAGGCGGCCTCTCGCATACGAGGGACTTACCACCGTGTAAAATATACGAATTATAATTGATTTTTATTATGCAGAATTAATATACAGCTTATTCTATGACATATTACTCCTTTAAAAGGTTGTCTGGTTGCTTAGAAAATTGAGGTGAAGTGGGAGCTAGTTCTACCGATTTGTACTACCAAATACCTAATTGATAATCGCGAATACGTCAGCAAGTCGATCAATCAACATTGTTTCAACTTTTACTCGTAATTTTTTGTCCAGGCACGGCAAAGTGACTGCACTATACTGATGGTAAGAATACCAGAATCATGCCGGTCCTATTTTTGTCCCAGATATTCAGTTACACAACACGTCCGTTGTACATAATCACAGTAACTCAATTAACAGCATCTGCCTTCAGTCGGATCGTGTATGTTCAGTTATTGTACTCAGGCGCTCATAAATTGACAAACTGTCCAACTTTCGTGAACAAGCCGGAATAAGTTTCTGCTTCCGGTCAGTGCGCGAAACACGATGGACATACGGCGGTGTGTTGCGTCCGGGAGCGCTGCGGTTTTCTCGATTCGAAATAGTGAGGTGTTATTATTTTATTATAGTATTTAACGACTCACAGTCACTCAGCGAGCTATGGAGAGAGCTTTGCTCGGTGTTTCTCTACGTGATCAAATCAGAAATGAGGAGATCCGTAGATAACCGATGGCGCAGAAAGGTTCTGGAATGGAGGCCACGTACTGGCAAGCGCAGAGTTGGACGTCCGCCTACAAGATGGACAGACGACCTGATAAAGGTCGCAGGAAGTCGCTGGATGCAGGCCGCTTCCAACAGGTCGGTCTGGAAATCTTTGGGGGAGGCCTATGTTGAGCAGTGGACGTCCTGTGGCAGATGATGATGATTTTCATTCAATAAAAACATTATATAGATGTGTGGTAAATATTTTAATGTTTTCGCCTGTAAAATAAATATATCTAATTATTGGGTGTTGGGGGTAGCTAATACATTTTTGTACCAAGTAAAATGACTGCATTTGACTGGTAATAAGTACAGTGCATTACAATGTAATGTCGACCGTCGAGTCATTGCATCACTCGATAATCGGAAAAATTATCATGGTATTTTGGATATACATCGGCAAAACTGCGTGCACTAGCTCCAAAATCCTACCTTATCATTAGTCTAGATGAGATCCTGAGCTGAATACTCTAGTCAGGTAATCACAACTTGTGTTTTTTCTTATAGCAAACGAGCACCGGGTCACCTGATGGTAAGTAGTGATCACCACTGCCCATGTACATCCACAACACCAGAAGAATCTTGGGATAGTTGCCGACCGTAAAGGAAAGAGATAATTAGGGATTGGGAATGGGAAGGGTTGGGCAGGTTTGGGTCTCCGGATATCTCACTCACCATACGAAACGCAGCAGTAAGCCGCTACTTTACGTCGGTTTTCTTTGAGACAGTGGTAACGACCCGGTCGAGCCGGCCCATTCATGCTGTAGACAAAACTGTCTATAGGTGACCAGCTGTCTCGTTTGCCGGCCTATGCCATAAAAAATACATCTGGGTGCAGAAGTAAGCGTTTTTTTCTAGCGTCTACGTCTGTATTTCAGACCCGCGTATCACCCTTTAAGGGGTCCACAGGCACCATTCGTGATTTAGCATCCAACTTGGCCGGTGTCCTGTGAGGACCCACCACGGTTGTTTGCTTAATGAACCATGAATTTCTATTTGCTGTCCAGTATTCAGGTAATTAACTAATTGGTGAGATTATAGTCTAGCAGAATCTTCATGTTTTGTAAGTTTTTTTTTACTATGTGGTAAGTCCTTCGTATGCGAGAATCCGTCTGGGTTGGTACCACTGCTTTGTCTATTTCTACCGCCGAGCACGAAGGCTGAAAAGCTTTCGAAACGTCGGGACAAAATTAAAATAAAAACCGCGATAAAATCCGTTTAAATTAGATTTGTTTCAATCCTTTTAAATTAGTTTTATTTTAATGAGTAACATTCGCGTAAACGTAAGAGATCGTTATGTAATCCGTAGCATTTTCCGCTGAGCAACCGCTGCATTGACAGCTACCATTAAACTATCTTTACATTTTAGTCCAGTCATTTTAGCTTAAATTAGGTAAGAATCTCGGAATTCGAGATACCCGGCTGTAAGTCTGTAAATACTTGTATATTGACACCGTAAAAGTTGTCTCAAAACCTACATATGGTAGGGTGTGCGCAACTATTAAATTTCAAGGTCAAAGGTCACAAAAATCGTTCTTTTGCGCTTTTTTTGTAAATATCTCATTTCCTATGGGTTTTTTTCTATTTGTATCTATCATCAATATTGTAGAATACAAAATTTTCTACAAATTTTGTTTAAACCTTTTTTTCATACGGTGAACCGTTTTCGAGATAGACGGCGGAGAGCGCGCGGTCACAGGATCACTTCAGGTCAAACGGTGCCTCCGGTCGAAAACGCGCCATATATAGTTGATGAACTATCGATAAATCAATGATTATAAATACTTGTAAATTTTTATTAACTATTATGTTATACTAGACTTGCTCGCGGCTCCGCCCGCGTGAACAGCATTTTCCGGGATAAAAGTAGCCTGTAACCGTCTGCAGGGCTCCATCTGTCTCTGTAGATAAATTCATCAAAATCGGTTCAGTGATTTAGGCGTGAAAGCGTAACAAACAAACTCAGTTTCGCATTTACTTTCACCCCCTTTTTCATCCCTTATTAAATAAAATTTCCAAAATTCCTGAAACACGTATTTATTTTTTATTTATTTTATAGCATAGGCCGGCAAACGAGCAAGTAGGTCACCTGATGGTAAGTGATCTCCACCGCCCATGTACGCCCACCACCAGAAGAGTCATGGGCGCGTTGCCGACCTTAAAGGAAAGGGATAATTAGGGATTGGGAAGGGGAGTGGATTTGGGCTTCCGGATATCTCACTCACCGTACGAAACGCAGCAGCAAGCCGCTACTTTACGTCGGTATTCTGTGAGACAGTGGTAACGACCCGGTTGAGCCAGCCCATTCATGCTGTATACAAAACTGTCTACAGCGTGGCTCTACTCACTCACTCATTTATTTTACGTCAATAACCGAAATACAAAATTTCGTTCATGTAACTTTCAAAATGACGGACTTGTGACCGCGCGCTCTCCGCCGTCTATCTCGAAAACGGTTCACCGTATGAAAAAAAGTTTTAAACAAAATTTGTAGAGAATTTTGTATTCTACAATATTGATAATGAATACAAATAGCAAAAAACCCATAGGAAATGAGATATTTACAAAAAAAGCGATTTGTGTGACCTTTGACCTTGAAATTTAATAGTTGCGCACACCCTACCATATATATGTGTAGACAACTTTTAGGGTGTCAATATACAAGTATTTACAGACTTACAGCCGGGTATCTCGAATTCCGAGGTGAACCTACTAAAATGACTGAACGATTTACTAAATTTGGTAAACTTATTCGTCGTCAGTAAAAAACAACAAATGCTTATTTTTATGACATCATTTATTATAATTCTTCATAATCAAATTAACACTCTACTTATATAATACATATGTCAAATCAATAAATTATATAAAACAATTTATCTTATTCTGCACTATTATATTCTTGCAAAACATTTGCAATTTAAAATTATATTCTAGTTATGTGGGTACATAAAAAACGTGTAGTCAAAACTTGACACAACACTTAATTGGAATAAAACTAAGTTAAACGGATTTTATCGCGGTTTTTTATTTGATTTTGGTCCCGATTTGACAGCGATAAAATCCGTTTAAATTAGTTTTATTTCAATGTGTAACATTCGCGTAAACATAAGAAATCATCACAACACTTAATATTGACTTCACATAATAGTACAAATAAAGCTATGGCTCTTTTTTAAATTTAAAATAATATCTCTGAGGTTAGGTTAGAGATAAATCTTTCTTCCTTATATTAAAGTCAGCGTATTAAATTACATATTATAATTTTCTCTATAGAACTTAACGCCTGTTTTATCACCTCTAAATACTACTTAGCAAATAAAATATCATGACGTTCGTTCAAATACAATCACAATCCGACTTATATAGGTACCGGAATCAAAATGACTACTACGCACTTTTAAAATTACTTTTCAGACATTAACTGGTGAAAAAATACTAAAATAATATTAAGAGAATAATTAACATAAATTAAAGTTTGGTTTCTGTATTTAATATCTAAAACGCTGATTTTAAATGTTCATTCACTATGGAGTTTTCGCATACAGTCATCTCCCGGCCGAGCCCTGCACTCCTTGGCATCCAGTATGATAGTGCTTGTCAATAATTATAATATAACTTGCTGCATGCCAAATAGTGCAATGTGGTTTGGAGGTTTTGTTTATTTAATGTTGCTTATATACTTACATTTTAAAATATACATTACTGAGGTTCACAACGTCCACAAAAGTGTTATACATTCCCTAAACGTCACGTACCCTCACAAAATCACTCGCATTCACTGACACGGTTCTTCCAAAAATCAGCCAACTCCTTAAACCTGTCGCTTCTTTGCTTCTGTCTTCTTGGGCTGCAATTTCCTGATGGACTCTTCAAGATCGAACTAAACTTCCTTACTAACGTAGTCACCGATTCCCTAGTCTCCTCATTGTCACAAGAACATGTATTAACCGTATAACTGAGTTGGTCAAACGCTTCGTCTATGAAATTATCAAGGCTTCTAGCTTTTCCCTTTGAAGATTCATTTGTATCGTCAAAACTTAGGTCACCAGTAGAAACACTACACTCCACTCTATCTGGTAGTCTTCGTGCTTTACCTTTCATGGTTCTCCTAGTTGACGACAGTTCTTCGATGGACTTAAACAAATCGTCAATCTTATCGCATATTTCTTCCACGGATACAGCAGATATAATCTGGCCGTTGACGAAGTAGAATTGTTTCCTTTCTTTTTCTGTCTTCTTATGAAGATCTTCTATGAAATGTTGGTAGTCCAAAGCTGAAGTTTTTGATAACTGCCTGCCGACCTTCCTTCGCACTTTCTTGAAGAGGAATGATGAATTGAACGTTGTCTTTCTGGAGTCTAAAGTCCCGAATGAATGGTAGATATTGTTGGTGGAATCTTCTTCTGTTTCCAAGTCGACTGGTTTCCAATCTTCTTCTAACTTCATCCATTGCTCGTTACCGTACAGAATTGCGTCGGAGTCTAGAAAGTTACTCATTGTAACTTTAACGTACGCTTCCTTACCGCTTTGTATTTACTACTGATTGATTTGACGTTTCGTTAGATTTTATATAGGTAGGGTAGTCTCATTAAGAAAACGCTTATCTTTTTCTTGCCTATGTTATTGTTATGCTAATTACTATTGCTATCTCTGTTATTTATTTAACGGTAGTTATTAATAAACATGAAAGGATTATTGATATTATTTACGCTAATTACGGTGTTGTCTAATTTTATTGTTGTGTATGTTTATTGTAATTCGCCGAACCGTTAATTACCCAGTAAAATTAAGTAATAATTAGACTGTTGTTATAAGTTTCATCAAATATACTAAGATGTTAATGACGTATTACTTCGAGTAGGTATAGATTATTGATTCCTTTAAACCCATTTTGTTATGAGGACAGCTAGTTAAATGCTGTTACAATAACAACACAATATGCTGAAATAACTGTTTCCTAACATGTCGCTTAACAACTTAAAAACTTTGGTAGTGGTGAACGTAGTCCAGTAGTAGCAGTAGGCACTGGCCTGAAGTTCTTTGTATTTTAAAGTCTAATCATGGCCAAGGAACATGTTTACTAGATGTTAGGTCCCTCGTATGCGAAAGGCCGTTTGGTTTGATTCCATTGTCTAAGTGTTAAGCATTGTTGTTTCGGTTTGAAAGACATTGAAGACAGTGAAATTACTGAGCATTAAGTCGACTTAACATCTTATGTCCTGGGATGACGAGCGCAGTCCAACACCAGGCAATACTTTGTAATTCAAAGTTCTGTGTGGTATTGCTTTCGATTATGGACAGGCGTGGCGTTTGCCATTAGGCGCGCAACTTGCTCAGTTTGGCATTTAGTCTAATAAAAACAAATTAATTTATTTTTCGTTTGTTAAAAATGCTGTATACTATATAGAAAATCATGTATACAGCATTTTACATAATGTTCAATTCTTATGGGACAGAAAACAGATTTTTATGGGATACAATGTAGCTTAAATCCTTCCTTAGTTCAAGCTTTCTTTGTCCCAAATTCCATCAAAATTTGTTCAGTTCAGCCGTAAAAACGTAATAAACCTACAGATAGAGTTACTTTAGTGTGGATCATGGAATGAATTATTTATTAATTTGTTTGTACAGTAGCCTAAAAATATAAATATACGTAGGTAAATAACGTAAGCCAGTTATACTTGATAAGATTATTTTATATTTGCAATGTATTCGTAAATACGGTTTATACCTGATATCTCCCGTATGGTCTAGTGGCTAGGATACCTGGCTTTCACCCAGGAGGCTCGGGTTCGATTCCCGGTACGGGAAACCTGTTTTTGCTTTTTGTTAGTGTTTGTTTAATTTTTACTAAATAATATTTTAACCGATTACAAAAAGTAGGAGGCTTTCAATTTGGCGAGCTTATTTATATATGTGCATATCAATTTTTCCGCCAATAATTATTATGGATCGTTTTCTCGGAAATAAATCATTCGATAGAATTTAGCTGCGGTGTGGTCTCATACAAATTTGTTTAAGATCTGATGATGGAGTAGAAAACTTTGACAAGCGATAAGAATAGAGGAGTATATTCTGGATCATTTATAAGAATTTTTTTATAGAAATTGCTATAAAAAAAAGCGGCCAACTCAGCACGTAGCTCAATGAGCCATTTTTATAGTGTTGTGGGACCGCAAGTCCCTTGTAATTCCTGATACCCATGATACTAGTTAGCATAGTGTGGGGTCAGGACTATGTGTGTCAGGAACTCAGGACTCTGTGTGGGTGTTGTGGAAAGCAAGTCCCTCGTAATTCCTTACAAAGTGGTAGGTCCGTCGTATGCGAGATGCCGTCTGGGTTGGTACCACCGCTTTGTCTATTTCTGCCGTCAAGCAACAGTGTGTAAGCATTGATGTGTTCCTGTTTGAAGGACATTGAAGCCAGTGAAATTACTAGGCTTTATGAGACTTACCATCTTATGTCTGCGGGTGACGAGCGCAGTTCAGTGCCATGCAGTGCTTTATAATTCAAAGTTATGTATTATTTGCTTCTGTTTATGGGCAGTACCGCTTACCATCAGGCGACAGACTTGCTCGTCTCGTCATTCAATTAAATAGAAAAATTGATACCCTACGATACAAGTTAACATAGTGTGGGGTCAGGACTATGTGCGACTAATGGGTGTACATATTTCTGTATTTCTTTTTATATTCTCTTTTCCATCGCATCAACGGCTTTAAAATTATACAGACTACATGTATACCGCCATACGGTGTACCAGAGTATTTCACATATCGAAATAAACAAGGCGCCTTTTGTGAACAACGGGCGGGTCTCGCTTAATTATCGTTTTGGAATGAGCATTTCGCAGGATTTATAATAGTGTGTACAGTTGTGTGGAGAAGTGTTTTATGCATGATAGTTAGCATAACGAGAAATCTTGGCTTGTATCATACTTTTGCTACTGATTAAGTGAAATAATTAATGAGTGTTAAGCAAGTAGTGCTCACTTGAGTAAATTAGACGCGATTGTCGACTAAAGGGTTATTTTGTGGCAAACTAGAACATACGTGAGTGCAAAGGGAATAGGAGATGTTAAGGGGAGGAGGTTTTATCCTGTTAATGACTTTGTAATATTTGTTAAAAGAGTTATTCTACAGAATTTCAAAACATTAGTGATTATGATTCTGTACTTGGTTTCTGCACTCACGTTAGTTCTATCGGAACGGTGATATGTAGTGTATAAGAGATTCTATCATGTACCCTGTAATAAGTGGCTGGCTGAAATTGTATACAGAATATGTGGTAATGTTGCGAATATTTTTTTTAAGATTTAAGATATAAATAAGACACAACATCCAAAAGTCACACACATAGCCATGACCACATACTAGGTTAAACCTGCATCGTGGATATCAGGAACTACGAGGGACTTGCGGTCCCACAACACCCAGACCCGAAACCAACATTTGTGGATCACACAAACATTTGTGTCGGTGCGGGAATCTAACTCACGGACTCTAGCTTCGTAGCCGGCTGCGCCATGCTGTCTGATATCTTTTTTGGTCGGTACTTTTTTTTTATTATTTATAGCAAAGGCCGGCAAACGAGCAAGTGGGTCATCTGATAGTAAGTGATCCCCATCGCCCATGTACGCCCACCACCAGAAGAATACTGGAATTGAACTGAATTTCTTACTGCATACACAAATAAACTTCACACAAGACGGTGTAAAATTATTTTTATAAATCGTGTGTGTCGTCGATTGTACTGGCAAATGTCCCGACATCCCTAATGAGAAGGTCTGCGTATTACCTGTGTCGTAAAATTGTTGCGTTCACAATTTGTTGCTTTTTTGTTGTTTACATTTTTGGGAAAGTTTAAAAAGTGTTGAGTTAAAATTGTTCTGTGTAAGATGAGCATCATGATCATTGGGATTGTGTGATTGAAAATCACCGTGGCGCAGCGGGAGAGGCTGTGAAGTGAGAGGCCGCGCATTCGATCTCCACCGCCCATGTACGCCCTCAATACCAGAAGAATCAAGGGCATGTTGCCGACATTAAAGGCAAGGGATAATTAGGGATTGGGAAGGGGAGGGGGATTTGGGCCTCCGGATATCTCACTCACCGTACGAAACGCAACAGCAAGCCGCTACTTTACGTCGGTTTTCTGTGAGACAGTGGTCGAGCGGTCGAGCCGGCCCATTCATACTCTAGGCAAATCTGTCTACAGCGTGGTTCTACCAGTCATAAATCTAATTTAAATAATACTAAAAATACTATTACATAATCCTGCTACTACAACAGCCACCGTAGCGCAGGATGAGTAGCTTGCTGTGATGCAAGAGGCCGCGGGTTCGATTCCCGCACCGAGATAAATGTTTGTGCGATCCACAAATAATTGTTTCGGATCTGGTTGAGTTTTCATCATCATCATCAAACCAGGCTGTAGTAATGCTAAGGCTGTACTACAGCAAGTAGCTGAATGAGGAATCCCGTTGGAGTAATTTATTTATTATTAGCAAGTTAATTTATTCATATTAAAGTTTTCTTAACAAACCTATATTGTACCTCTCTATTGCTCCAATAATAAACATATTTTTCTTCCTTTCTTTCTTTCTTTTCTACCCAGAGGGGTTAAAATCAGGCAGGTGACCGGTTGTAAAAACAACAAGCCAAATCTTCCTGTAACACGTGTTAAAAAGCATGTCGCGCCGAGCCCACTGCGAGTGGGACAAAGGCAGGTGGAAGAAGAACGCAATTGAAATATTATTATTATGTGTGCGTAGAATCACGCACGCATGCACTTTAAGCGGTGCAAGTCGGAATACGCAAGTCGTCCTAAAATACACAACTAAACCTAATACTCAAATTACTAGGCATTATGAGACTTAACATCTTATGTCTCGGGGTGACAAGCGAAGTTCAGTGCCATGCAGTAATTTGCAATTCAAAGTGCTGTGTGGTGTTGCTTCTGTTTATGGGCAGGCGTGGCGCTTATCTTCAGGCGAGCGCCTTACTCGTTTTGTCATTCAATCAAATAAAAAAAACTACAGCAGAGCTATTGTTTAAAACGTCATCAACTCAAACCCCACAGTCACAATACCATTATTTATGCCGTTTAATAAACATCAGAATTCACTATTCGTACCTTAATCTTATTATTTATAACGCAACGCTAAACCGTCCGGGGCAATTAAACGCATCCACTACCCGGCCGTGTATCACGACAGTAATCTGGGGGACAGCAGCGTAATAACAAAAAACAATAAAAATAACGAATTACCCTGTGAACTCCGCTAGAATCGGCCTGGAGGATGTGGGATATAGAAAGGTGTGGAGTGCGTGTTAGGCTAGGAATTTTATGGTCTTAAACCCGTGATATCTCAGTTCGAACGTCTCGTCATTTTTTATGGCTGGTCCAAAGTTAGACTATCCGAAACTGTCCGTCACCTTTTAGTCTTTTGTAAATAATAACTGCTACACCATTGGTAAACTCAGAACCGCCTTAAATTAGAGATTGATTAGATCTCTGAAATAATATTTAAGTTTTTTTTTTTAAATTTAGTTTTGTTTTGTTAGTTGTATTAATAATTTGTTTATTTTTAGTTTTTGGTAAATCTCGGCAGATTGGCATTGAAATCATTGTTAGGTAAATTTCCCTTACTACCCTGAGAATAAAAAAAAGTTTTAACACAACACTACTCCACGACCCAACACCAACTCTGTTCTAAATCCACATTCTGTTTGTGCTCATTCTTAATATGGGCCAAAACTGTTGGAAGAACGACAGTTTTTGTGTTGTATATTTTATGTACTGTGACGTCGTTTATCAAAGTTGTGACGCGTCGCACTGATGCTATACTCGAGTACTGGTTATTTACAACCGGCCAGTTATTCTTATTTATTTACTATGTTTATTGGTTTACGTCGGTCACGGATAGTTGCGTTTTCCTTTGTTTGAGTGGATGCTTTTGTTTTTTGTGTTGTTTGTAGATGAAGAAATTCGGAATTCAATGGTTTCTGGAGTCCTGAATAGGAAGTTTTCTGGACAGGTTGGTTTGTAAATTCAGTATTTGGATTAAGAGAGCAAAATTTTCCGTCATGACGTCTTGTCAGTCAAGCAGTAGTTCGTAAGCTGATGTGTTACAATTTGAAGGATGTTTAAGCTAGTCAAATTAGTGGACATTGTGAGACTTGACATCGTGTGAATATGGGATAAGGATCGCATTGTGGTGCTATGTCTGTTAATGGGGATAATTAAAATAAATACACATCACATTGCGTCAGTATCCTAGAAGGCGTAGGCATAGACAACCAATGCCGCACCTACGATACGTCGAGCAGATTTCGAGAGAGGGGCAAACTTTTTGCCATACCGCCTATGCCATAATTTTTTTATTCTTTTCATAACTTCAACAGTGTTGCAAAACATTTCTTTACAACGATTATCTTGATATTTAAGCTGAAAAATCTTGTTATTTACTTTATTAGTGTAATTAAACATAATCCGTACTAATATCAAATAAATAAACCAAAACCTGGTACAACCTGGTATGTGATTTTTCATAAAACAGTTCAAACACAATTTGTGATTGCCCGACCTGAGGTTGGAACCCAAGACCTTACAGATTCTCAGATTACGCAGGCTGCCATTAAATAAAGTGAAATATAATTGAACTATTTACGATTAATAAAACGGTCATAACATTAGACCGCAGTAATTCTCATTAGTTAAACGGGAAATTGCGTCAAAAATATAGGTAATATATTGGATTTATTGCGCGGAATGCTTTATCGGACTATATCATAAATTAATTAGCGATAAAATAATGCGCCGCCATTACAGCGCCGCGGTGTCATCGTGTTGTGTACAGGGTGTGTTAGAAATATTGTTTTATAAATTAGTTTTTCGAAAAAATACGGTTTGATTTAAAAATAATTCCGATTCCCTAGAATACTCTGGTATTTTAGAAAATTAAGTGGACTTGTACAACGATCGTTAAATAGATAAATAAATAAATACACCCAACAGTCACACACTGTCCTGACCCCACAGTAAGATACAAGTCTTATGTCTTGAGTTTCAGCAACTTCGAGAGACTTTAAGTCTCAGAACACCCAGACCTGATAATAAATGAGTTTTATGAGTGGTAGAGCCACGCTGTAGGCAGTTTGTCTACAGCATGATTGGGCCGGCTCAACCGGTTCATTACTACTGTCTCACAGAAAACCGACGTAAAGTAGCGGCTTGCTGCTGCGTTTCGTACGGTGAGTGAGATATCCGGCGGCCCAAATACCCCTTCCCTTCCCAATCCCTAATTATCCCTTTCCTTTAAGGTCGGCAACGCGCCCATAATTCTTCTGATATTGTGAGCATACATGGGCGCTGGAGATCACTTACCATCAGGTGACCACTTGCTCGTTTTCCGATCTACGCTATAAAAAAAAAAATGTATAATGTAAATATCTGTCGATCATACAAACATGTGTGTCGGTGCGGGAATCGAACTCGCGGCCTCTTGTTTCACAGCTGGCTACTCGGATGGCCTATTATTAATTAATAGGACAGCCTAATAGAAAAGGATCGCATTAAGACACTAGAATTTGTTTTAAATGTGTAAAATACATGTTCATTATACACCACTTATTATCCGTCAAATTTATTTATTTATTTGCACTTTATATACAATCTGTATATAGGCGGACTTAATGCCAGAGGCATTCTCTACCAGTCAATCTTAGGATGGTGCAGAGATAGACAAAGAAACAAGTTCAAATTGTCAGAAACGAGGAAGCATCGTCGTTTGTCCTGATAATATTGAATGCGCCAATGACGCCAATGAGGTAAATGCTCTTGGGGTTAGTATCAAACCTGCGACTTTCATCTCGACAGTCAGTACCACTCTCCGCTTAGCTATCACATGGCTATCTAAAACATTCAACACTAATGATATCAGCCTGTGATAACGCGGCAAAAATATCGTCATTGTGCGCCATGATCGCATTGATTACTATTATTTCGAGTCATTAAATCAAAACAACGACAATCGTGCACTCATTATGGCGGTCCGAACCATTTTCCGAGCGGGTTTGGAAGTTTGATTCCCGCGGCGGCTATTACCTTATATTGCAATTTATAACCGTTGTGCAAGTATACTAATGCATGTTGAAATGTTTTAGAAGTAGAATATAACCTCAGAATATGCCCACAAACTAGCTATTTTAAATGGAACTACGTGGGTCAGGTTGGTTGGTACATGAGTCGGATCCATTCCTAAAGGTCCCTTCTTTTTTTTGTCCGAGTACGGCAAAGTGACTGCACTACAGCTGATGTACACCTTCTTGTCACTCAGTAGATGGAAAATGGTAGACAGCGATACGATGGAACTAACTACAATGAAGCGGCATAAAGATTTTGAACGAATTTAATACGGAACGTTGGAAGGACTTATGTAAGTCCTTTGCCCAGTAGCGGGACAATATCGGTTAAAAATGGAAAACAATCTCTTTTTTTTTAAATAATTTTAAATTAAACGTGCCATCTGTTGACAGTATAATCAACTAATTTGTTGTAATCACTGACCATTAAAGAAATGGTGTGGTAACTGACAAGATGAACCAATTGAAATAAAACTAATTTAAACGGATTTTACCGCGATTTTTTATTTAAATTTTGGTCTGACGTTTCGAAAGCTTTTCAGCCTTCGTGGTCACGGGGTGGACTGATGTAGATTGTCCCAAAATGATAATGTTACATTATATAACTTCAGTTTAAAATTATTAATTTAACATTGAAAAAAGATACTTTGAAACATGTTACTTTCAAAATCGCGAACGAGCAACTGCGATTAACAATTTTATGTTATTGACTATGACAAATAATAACCACCACAATAACCATGAATTTAATCAGTTACCGAGGGCCGTTGTTACGTTTTGATTTATGTCACTCTATGCGCTAGTTTTTGAGCTGATTGCGTTTTAGTTTTATGGGTTAGTTATGGTTATTTTCACCATAATTTATTTTAATAATGACTTATGATTTTGAGCGGAGCGACAATATTGGATTTGATTTAAATTGAGATAATTGTGTGAAGTTTGTGCTTACGACGCAAATTACCTTTAATTCATTTGACAGCATCCGACGCGCAGTGGGCGAGTAGCCGGCTGCGAAACAAGAGGCCGTGGGTTCGATTCCCGATACAACACCCAGACCATAATTTTGTATTTTTATGTATTTTATTTGGGTACAAGTACGCAATATTGGGCCTCCGGATATCTCACTCACCATCCGAAACGCAGAAGCAAGCCGCTACGTTGGTTTTTTGTGAGACTACTGTCTTAAGGTACAAGTTGGAAGCGGACGACATGACGCAGCAGCAGACGACGTGTCGCAGCGACACTACTGGTTTCTATGTATTTCTACGAAATTACATCCGTAGTCAGCGACACGAAGCTAGCGACGCGTCGTCGAGCGGCAGACGCCAGTGTCGTCCGACCGCGGATCAGTAGTGCCGCTGACGACACGTCCAGCGAGTTTCTTTTCAAAATGAATTTCAAGATTCAAACGACAATACTGTCTGAATTCTTTAATATCGCTTTCCAAATGGTTTTTAATCAATATTGAATAGGTTTCCTCACTTGTTCTGCATTTAAGCATAGGGCGTATGGCTTCTCGTCTTTTTCTGTACAAGTACAACAAAAACAAATCATCATCGTCTTCTTCCTCTTCTAATAAAAGATATAAAAAAATGCATCTTGTTTCACGGAACACTCGGTACCAACTGGATTCCATCTGCTGTTGCCGTCTGCAGTCGGGTTCGAAATCATGACTGCAGCGACACGTCGTAACGACGTGTCGTGACGACATGAAGCGACTACACGTCGTCTGCTGCTGCGTCATGTCGTCCGCTTCCAACTTGTACCTTTAGGCTCGATCGGGTCGTTATCACTGTAACGACCCGATCGAGCCGGCCCATTCATGCTGTAGACAAAAATTAAATATTATTTTTAATCTGTTAAATTCATTAACTTAAATCAATAATTTTTATATTTCTGTTTTGCATAATCGTACATGGGGAACGTATCATTCATATTTTAAAAAAATACGAAATTTAACCTATTTAAAATAAATAAAAAATGAAAAAAAAAATAAAAATGAAAATGATGAATTCAATATCATATAATCAGAAAAAATAAAACCAATATCTTTATTTTGACTTGATGTGGGTTGAAATGATATTGCGTATTAGCATCAATTTCATAAGTAACTAGGACATTGTGAACCACACTCCAAAATTCGTTTTCTAATCCTGTCTGGTTAATAACTAGAGATCATTCACTAAATCAAAGTGCACGCATTAAAATGTCGGTGGACGAGCAAATCGCGCGCGTTTCCGACGCGGCATGCAAATTAACGTTAACTGTGTCGTAAAACCATCATCGGCGCGATATGACGCGACGCGTTGCGGCACGTTTAGATTTTGTAATCGCACACTAATTAAGTGATGTGATAATGTGTTAAAATAAAACTAATTTAAACGGATTTTATCGCGCTTTTTTTCTTTTGGTCCCGACGTTTCGAAAGCTTTTCAGCCTTCGTGGTCACGGGGTGGACTGAGGTGTAGGTTGTCCCAAAATGTTCATTGTTTTTTCGCTCGAATTACAAGACGAGCAGATTGCTCGGCTGATAGTAAGCGCTATGCCTATTCATAAACAGAATCAGACATCACTCAGAGCTTTAAATTACAAAGTACTGCATGCAATTACATTGTGCTTGTTACCCCAAGAATTAAATGTTAGAGCTCATAATGCTTGATACTTTCACTCGTTTCATTGTCCCCCGAACCGGAACAACACAGCAGTGCTTAAACATTACGGCTTCGCCACAGAAATAGACAAAGCGGTGCAAGCTTAGACGGCCTCTTATTACTTTCAATTCTCAATAATATTAGTTTTTTATCCGAGCACGGCAAAGTGACTGCACTACACCTGATGGTAAGCGCAGTGTTATCCCAAAAACCACGCCAGAATCATGGCAGCCTGTATAAATGCTTCTTCACCCTCCGAATAGGGAAGAAGCAAATCAAAGGGCCTGTTAGAGGACAGGCATAGTATCATCATCTCAGCCTATTACCGTCCACTTTTGGACATAAGCCTCGCCAAGTGAGCGCAGCGTTGGGCAGCCGGCATCCATCCGCTACCATATTTTTGAAGTCGTCGATCCGTGTAGCAGGGCACCCTACACAACGTTTGCCTAAGGCATAGTAATAAGCATTCAAATATTGTGTTATTTTACTAAACCCCATGACCATTATCCACAGACCATGCCTAAACAGACTCGTCTGTCCCATAACACACATGGTGTGTGCATCGATCGGAAAATTAGCATTAATGTTGTCATAAACCCGTCCGCATGTCACACGAGCACATGATCCCGCTGTTAGATCTATTTATTTTGACGGCGGCTGTGTAATTACATAGCTGGCGTGGTAAAATTTGATACCGTAAAATATGGATACTGAAATATTGTTTAATAGAGCTTATCAACTATTTCACTATGAACACGGTATATTGACAGCCTCCGTGACGCAGCGGGCGAGTAGCCGACTATGAAGCAAGAGGCCGCGGGTTCGATCCCCGCACCAAATGGTTGTGTGATCCACTAATAACTGTTTCGGGGTCAGGGTGTTGTGAGACCGATGTCTATCGTGGTTCCTGATACCTACGACACAAGACTCGTATCTTACTGTGGGGTCAGGACTATGTATGTGACTGTTGGGTGTATTTTTTTTTTATAACATAGATCGGCAAACGAGCAAGTGGGTCACCTGATGGTAAGTGATCTCCACCGCCTATGTGTATGCCCACAATATCAGAAGAATTATGGGTGCGTTGCCGACCTTAAAGGAAAGGGATAATTAGGGATTAGGAAGTGGAGGGGTATTTGGGCCTCCGGATATCTCACTCACCGTACGAAACGCAGCAGCAAGCCGCTACTTTACGTCGGTTTTCTGTGAGACAGTGGTAATGACCCGGTTGAGCCGGCCCAATCATGCTGTAGACAAAACTGTCTACAGTGCAGCGTGGCTCTACCACTCATAAAATATATCAAAAAAAAAAAAAATCATCGTCAATTTATTATTAACGATGATATTTTTTTTTGCGTTGGAAGTCCACCTACAAGGTGGACAGACGACCTGATAAAGGTCGCAGGATGTCGCTGGATGCAGGCCGCTTCTAACAGGTCGGTCTGGAAATTTTTGGGGGAGGCCTATGTTCAGCAGTGGACGTCTTGTGGCTGATGATGATGATGATGAACGGTGATTTTTATATAAAAAAAAACAAATGAAACAACTAAAAATCCTTGCAAAATATAACTTAACACCCACAACTCCCCAGTAAGTAATTAGCAATACAAATTCATAGTGGTAATTACAGCTAACATATTTATCAGAGGTTTACGCGGCCGTCCGTTCGTCCATTATTAACGCTAAATCATATTTAGTGCAGTCATTATCGGTTCCACGCTGGTTATTCACTGCACATCATAAATATATGTTCATAATCTAATTTCACGACGCCATTTTGTTTTGAGAAAAAATGGCGCGGTTTTGGCGCTAATCATTCGGCCTAGTTTTTTTTATTTGCAAGCATCACGCCTGCCCATAAATAGAAGCATCACCACACAGAACTTTGAATTACAAAGCACTGCATGGCACTGAACTGCGCTCGTCACCCCGAGACATAAGATGTTAAGTCTCATAATGCCCAGTAATTACACTGGTATCAATGTCTTTCAAACCGAATGACAACAGTGCTTACACACTGTTGCGTAGCGGCAGAAATAGACAAAGCAGTGGTACCAACCCAGACGGCCTCTCGCATACGAGGGACCTACCACCTTGTAATATCAGGTATATAACAGATATATCTATGTATTAAAGGGTAAAAATTAATCACCTAAAAATTTATTTATAGTGCCATCCATAATATTTAACAGGTTCCCTGTCCCATGAATCACATATGATTCATTGGATAACCAAGAATTATACGCTCATGAATCATATATGATTCAAATTTAGAGTCAAATTCATGCCTTTATTTGAAAACTCTTACTCTCCAAAAATACATTTGAACAATTTACTAAAAAAAAAAGAGTGGGACATATATGATGGAAAAAAATGGTTTGTATGGGGACAGGGAACCTGTTAAACAGTTTTAGGTTACCATTACGATTTTCCTCATCTAAAGATAGTTTATTAAACTACCCAACAATCAATCCACAACTTATCCGTGTCAAATGTATTGTATCGGTGACTGTACGTTGTACATGCCAGTAAATCGGGACTATACCGACTCGGCCGGTGGTACAGTCGTGCCGTAAAGTAGCAGAGTGCGCTCAGATATTGCCCATGCACGGCCACGCAGATTTAAGATGGCCGACGTAAACTTGCCTTGTTTTAATTGGTCAGTTGGGTTGGAAGTGTATAGAGTTGTTCATCATTGATAGGATAGTTTTGGTGTGTTTTTATTTAGATATTATCTATCAAATATATATTGAAGTTCATTCTCGACTAAGACGACTAAGACTATAGAAGTTAAAATATGGCTATGATTGAGAGTAGATTTGGGCTTCAAATAGCAAGATATTAAAAATAATCCTTGGTGCTCTATTTGAAAAGTAAGCATTTTGATGTATTCTTTAATTAGACCTAATTTGTTTTAATTCCTTTATTAGTAACAGAAGTTATGGACAGGGCTGTAGTCAGACCTATAGTCATGTCAAATTATTAAAGAACTCACCACGTCTAAATGCATATTAAAAACGTGCGTAAAGAAGGATTGTGATTTTGAAAGTAAATTAAATCACTGAGTTCTTGTACTTTGAACATAGCATAAAGTTTTCTCATCATGTTGTCATTAATATCAAGCATCAAACCGCATCAAGCAAACTTGTCAAACACGTTTAGGTGGTGTGGTGCTTGGCAAGCTTTTTGTCCGTCTAACTAGCTCATGAAACTTCCTTATTTAGAGTTTGCTTGTATCATCTCCATACACATCAGTCCGTTGGTGCATTAAACCGCACGGGCGGAGTTATGGTGCGCGGCTGCGTGCGGACAACAGAGCCGTACACACTGCGACGCACTTTATCGCCACAATAGTCTGTGTCAGCACCGGCGTACGGGACCAATGGTACCACGATGAAATTAGATGCGATTTTGAAGGTGTTTGATTATTAGTTTAATTTCGTATTAGGATTAATGTTGATACGTGATTGTTCAAGTTGTAATATTCGGGATTCACACTTTACTCGATCATGTGAGTTCGATGAGGTGGAGGTTTTGTTTATTTTGATCAGTTTTAAAATAAGAAACTATTCCTATGTGTGTTATAAAATGCAATTTTTTATGATAAATAATCATTTAGATTATTATTCCTCTGCCGATATTGTTTAAAAATTTATTGCCACGCAAAAATAAAATTCTAATTTAGGTCCTTAGTTCCCAAAGTGGTCCAGTTGGACCCCCAGGTGTCCACGGGAGACTCGTCGTGGGTCTACGTTGCCGTGACAAAAGAATGGGGGTTTACAATTCGTAAGCGGGGGACCACGAAAATCTCTGCTTTCGATAGTGAAGAACTAAAATGTCGGCTTGACTTCAGCTATCGATGCAGGCAAATTATATTTAAAGAAAGTCAGCAACTGTTACTTGTAAAAACTTGCATATTGTCGAGTTTTGCAAGAGTCCACCGGAATCAGCTACATTTTGAAATTGGTCTATAAGAGAAAAAGTCTGGGAACCTTTGATTTAGGTCATTAAGGACCTGCACCTATTGAAGTGATAACTTCTTATGGGAGGGTGAACCGAAACGTTCCGTAACGCGAGCGGTCCATCGACCAGCCAGCGTTAGCCGACCTCCCTGGAACATCGATAATTTCGAAGTCCCAGGTGGCGCCACACAGTGACCAGTCGGCTTGGACCGGACTTTGACACGACTTTGATACGGCTTTGACACGACTTTGACACGACTCTGATACGACTCTGACACGACCCTGACACGACCCTGACACGACCCTGACACGACTCTGACACGACTCTGACACGACTCTGACACGACTCTGACACGACTCTGACACGACTCTGACACGACTCTGACACGACTCTGACACGACTCTGACACGACTCTGACACGACTCTGACACGACTCTGACACAACTCTGATACGACTCTGACACGACTTTGACAAGACTTTGACAGGGCTTTGACCGGACTTCGTAACGTAACGCGTTAAGGGAGCCAGACAGAGTGGCGCCGTAACGTAACGCTTTACGGCGCCACTCTGTCTGGCTTCCCCTTCTCTCACGCATACGGTAGCAGTAGGCAGGCTTCTCCGCTCTCACTTTAACCCACATTAGTTTAAGTTATGACTTCTGTCGAGCGTCCCGGGAAGCACACTTTTTTGTTTTGTTTTTATGGATTATCTTTGCATTTCTTCTTAGTTACCTCCCTTTTTATGTATCTACAGTCATTTGAATGATCATAAAAATTAAATCGCTGATGAAGTGATGTACATTACGGGGCAATACAACGCTGATCGCAAATAAAATTCCACTATATACAGGGTGTCCAGTAATTAATGGATAACCTTGAAATGTCTTATAGCAGAACGAATGGCCGTTCAGAGAAAAATACGAAAAAAAATATAACGTAAGTAGTACCTGAGGTACGTATTTTTTTTTAAAAAGTCGTAATTTTTTTGGTTTATTTTACTTTCTTGGACACTACGACCAGAAATGAAGGAAATCCATCGGCTTTTTGTTGTTTTATTATTATACACTAACTATACTAATAGATAGATAGTCAATATTATGACAAGCTATTGCACTTTTAAAAAAAAATAAACATTCAAAACCATTTCTTTAGAAAAATTTGCAAAAATTTATTTTTAAACAAAGTTTAAACCTCTTGGGTATAAAAAAAATGTATGAATACATGAGTGACCAAATTTTTTTAAATAATGTCGGTTTTAAGTAGATTTTATAATGGTATAATTCATTGTTGTATCTACTGTAAATAGCGATTTATTGCTATTAATGTAAGAAAGGAGCTAATTTGAACAAATAACAAAAACAATATAATATGAGATACTTTTTAAAATAAAATTGTACTTGTCTAATGAGGTTTATTAAAACTAAGATTTGATGTTGATAAAAGATAAAAATGGCTTATTTAAACAAATTGAAACCAAATTATCAGAAATAAATTAACTTAAATTTAATACTCATAATGTTTAAAATGGTTATTTCATAAGCGTAAAATGTGTCATATGATCTCCATATTTGCTTCCTGCGCGCACGCCATTCCCCCCGTTTTTTGTGTTATGTTGGACAAGAAGGGTCTGAGTTGGCTATGTGCGAGTAAAAGGACCTTAAAGTAAAAAAATCCAACCCTGTCAACCAACCAACCCAACCAATCCAACCCTGTATTTAAATATTCCCGAACAGACACAGCATAATGCGCAGGGCAGCCGTAATTTTGCAACCAATGCGATTCCCTCAGCTCCTCGGATACTCCTTCTCTAATAAAGTCGGCAGATCATTTTGAAGAAATTCCAAATAACTTTGCCCAGTTAGAGTCCCGGTAATTAAAATGGGCCAATTATTTGTCCATTGGGTTGTCCATTGGGTTGGATGGACAGGGTTGGATTTTTTTACTTTAAGTTCCTTTCACTCGCACATAGCCAACTCAGACCCTACTTGTCTAACATAACACAAAAACCGGGGGGAATGGCGTGCGCGCAGGAAGCAGATATGGAGATCATATGACACATTTTACGCTTATGAAGTAACCATTTTAAACATTATGAGTATTAAATTTAAGTTAATTTATTTCTGATAATTTGGTTTCAATTTGTTTAAATAAGCCATTTTTATCTTTTATCAACATCAAATCTTAGTTTTAATGAACCTCATTAGACAAGTACAATTTTATTTTAAAAAGTATCTCATATTATATTGTTTTTGTTATTTGGTCAAATTAGCTCCTTTCTTACATTAATAGCAATAAATCGCTATTTACAGTAGATACAATAATGAATTATACCATTATAAAATCTACTTAAAACCGACATTATTTAAAAATTTTGGTCACTCATGTATTCATACATTTTTTTTATACCCAAGAGGTTTAAACTTTGTTTAAAAATAAAATTTTGCAATTTTTTCTAAAGAAATGGTTTTGAATGTTTATTTTTTTTTAAAAGTGCAATAGCTTGTCATACTATTGACTATCTATCTATTAGTATAGTTAGTGTATAATAATAAAACAACAAAAAGCCGATGGATTTCCTTCATTTCTGGTCGTAGTGTCCAAGAAAGTAAAAAAAAAAACAAAAAAATTACGACTTTTTAAAAAAAAATACGTACCTCAGGTACTACTTACGTTATATTTTTTTTCGTATTTTTCTCTGAACGGCCATTCGTTCTGCTATAAGACATTTCAAGGTTATCCATTAATTACTGGACACCCTGTATAAAACAATGGGCGCACTAACCGCGTCCATTCTAATTACGGACAATTATCAACACCCCCCTCTCCTCTCACCGACCCCCGCCCACACCGATGCAGTTTTAATTCCGCCATTTTGTTTTATCGTGCCGGACTAATGGGCGGTACATATCGCTTTTTGATCATGTAAGTGATGTTTTGTTATTGGTGAATTTGGTCAAGGATTTTTAATTGTTAATGTCAGTATCAGTCAGTAATCAGTATAACGTTATGTCGAAGTCCTGTAAAATGGCCCAAATTATGAAGAACCACAATAGGGTAATTTCCTAGGTTGAATATTATACATTATTTGATATGCAACAGAGAATAATACGAAAAGAAACCCTTCTGTTAAAACACAATCAAAATCGGTTCCAAAATGAGCCGGCAATCATGATTTTTAAATATTGGTATGAGCATAGGTTGGCGCGTAGTGGGGACATCTCACCCATAAACAGAAGCAACACCACACAGAACTTTGAATTAGAAAGCACTGCACGGCACAGAACTGCGCCCGTCACCCCGAGACATAAGATGTTCTCTGATAATGCCCAGTAATTTCACTGGCTTCATTGTCCTTCAAACCGAAACACAGCAGTGCTTTCACACTGTTCTTAGCGACAGAAATAGACAAAGCGGTGGTACCAGCCCAGACGGTCTCTCGCATACGAGGGACCTCTTGTATACAAGTATATACTATATTATAAAATATATAATGTTATAATGCATACAATGAAGCAAACACACGCCGAACTTTCATTACCGTCGGTAACATAAAACGCAATAGAATATTGGCGTTCCAATCAAATCAATGCCTGCCGCAGTCCCATATAACTGGCGTACAAATCCGGCAGTTTACAGTTAGTTTATGACACAGCGTTCGTTGATGGACACTGGATTGAACGGTATCGGGCGAGCGCAGCCGCGTGGCTCGCTTGTTAATCTACTGTTATTTCTTGTTTGTGGCGTTAGATATATGACTGGGGTGATGGGGGGATACGGTTATACTTATTGTGAAATGGGAGCAGCGAATTGGTCTAAAACAGGTAGGTATATTATAAGTGCATAAAAGAAAAGTTGGATATTATAACATTTTTAAAAACATGTCAATATCGATATATAGTATTTAAATGCAGTTTTATTATATTATACTAGCCCTTATTATACACGTCCCACTGCTGGGCTTGGACCTCTTCTACTGAATGAGAGGGGTTAGGCCTTAGTCCACTACGTTGGCCCAATGCGGGTTGTGAGACTTCACATACCTTCGAAAAATCTTATCGAGTTCTCAGGTATGCAGGTTTCACATGCACATGCGAGATCGTTAGTTAATAGAACGACCGTCCTCAAGATTTAAAAGCACACATATATGGAAAATATTAAACGAAGTTAAATAATAATAATAAATACACCCGACAGTCACCCACATAGTCCTGACCCCACAGTAAGATACGAGTCTTGTGTCGTGGGTATCAGGAACTACGAGAGACTTTCAATCTCACAACACCCATACACCGAAACAAATAATTGTGGATCACACAAATATTTATCTTGATGCGGGGATCGAACCCGCGGCCTCTCGCTTCACAGCCGGCTACTCGCCCGCTACGCCACGGAGGCTGTCTGTTTGATGTTACATGTGTTAAGTTGATATAACAAGAGCCGTAGTAGAGTAATTTCACAAAAGTATATAATAAAAACCATAGATTAGTGTCTACGTAATTATAAAAATTAGTATGATTATATTAAGTTAAAATACGAATAAAATGCAATAAACACGAAATGCTTCACAATTTAATGCCATGCGTATGGCGGACGATTAAAATTGTTTCGGCGTATTTATACTGACCATTATAACACTACCAAAGTGCGGTGCAGCCTGTAATTATCGTAAAATGTTACATGTTTATGTATTTTTAATTCCGTCGTATATCGCCGATCGGGCTGATATAAAAGTGTGGTTGCATGTCACGATACGACAACGATATTATTTATTTAAATATATTAAATTAATACTTTTCATTTTTATGTATGACATGCAAAATACCACACATAGAAGTATTACATTTTGAGGTATTGGTCACGTCAAAATTGAGTTTTTACTATCCAAAAACTCTTCTATTCAATGTGCGATATATACCCATTAAACTCTATTGTTGAACTCGTTTTTTAAATTTCCAAGTAAACTTTAATTATGTGATGAAATATAATACCGAAAATTATAAAATTATTAAACGTATACATAATACGGGAAATCGTATGATAAATTGGTATTTTCCAAATTAGCTATTTAATGCGTTATTTGACGGATAAAATTAATTTGTGTATTGAATGTAATTATTGACAATCCCTTGTTATGTAATTATTCGAAAATTGTTCAAGTTTATAACATTTCTGTTACACTGCTGGTGATTAGGTTACAGTGTGAAGTTAATCAACATAATTAAGCCATTCACCATAACGACTTCCGCACGCGACATCCAAACGAACCTAAAAACTCGGCGGTCAATTCTGGAATCGCACCACGATAAACTAGCGTTAATGTTGTGATTTCGACGCACCAGTATTGTTTATAATGTTGTACAGGATATTTGATTACACGCGTCCGCTCAGACCACATTGGCAATAAGTGCCAAAAAATTATATCACGCGACACTTTGATTATAAAGAACGTACCTTTTTGACAAGTTGGCTAAAAGCTGGCAACACTTGTTAAAATCAGATAAATGAAAACTATGACTTCACTCAGATACGTTATTTAATTTTGATTATGAATAAATATATTTTTACACTTTTGGCATGTCCACAATCATAGTATTCTATACTCCGTTACGGAATACAGAAAATGCTTCATTATCCGTAACTGAGTACAGTACTTTGAAAATAGGACTATACAAACATTTAATATTTTTAGTTAACAGATAAAATCAAAACACTGTTACCAGCTAACAAAATGATAAACAGTCCGAAAAGGTTAATATTCCGAACGCGATACAACTGATTTCAAAAAAAGAACTCGATTGACAACCGTCTGTCTAGATAATGACGGAGGCAACCAAATCTGCCAGTATCTGTTACACTTTGAAAATACTTTTACAGGCGATGTTGGTTCCAAATTTGATTTTTACAACTGCATTATTAGGTTTGCTTTTAGAATGCGATTGGGAACGATAAATTTGCAGCCAATAGTTCTTTATTGCAATTAAGTCAAGGACTATTTTCAAATGTAGAATAGCAAATTTAATTTACTATGATTGTTCATTGACAAATTTGTAAGTTCAGGTGAAAAATGCTTACATTAACGGCAGTAAAGTTGATAATCGATTGCAGAATGACATTTTAATTTGGTAAAATCCTGACAGTCGGACACTGGCATGACATTCTTTCACTTTTAAAATATCCAATGAGTTATTACCATGGGTGTTGTTTTTTTTTTACAGTGAAATACAAAAAGTCATTTATTATTGCACGGTGATCTTTCAAAGGCAATTGTACGTTAAGTTCAATAAAAGGTGTTAAGTTTCTGTACATTTAATTGAGAAAACCTATAGTACTGAGTACAAAACGTATATCTCCTCTAAACATAATTTTAGCACCCACGCATTTTTTTTATACTTCTTTTTATATCAAAGTTTATGTTTATACTTCTTAAATACAAATAAGTGCTTTTTATTCACCACCAAATGAAGTTAAACTAAAGCTCATTTCAAATAAAACAAAAACACCATTAATACAGTACGTAGCAAACTCGTAGCGCCGTAGAGCGCCGTAGCGGTGCGACCGTAGCGGTGTAGCTCACAATCGTAAGCAAAACTTAATATCATAATTTTTCGCGTACAACAAGAAAACACTGCGAATTAGTAATAATAAGAGACAAAGAATGCTTGGAGTTTGATACTACGTTCAAATCAAGCATGCACATTAAATATAATAGCTTAGCTCTGCGCCTTGAGATCAACACGATGTACGCAGTGTGGATAAGGCTGTAATTTATATTTTTATTTACGTTTACGTTTGAGGACGTGTCTCTACTATATTCTATAGGTGTTATCAAATGTAGGTTGTAGTTGATGGCAGCATGAGAAAATTGGGATTCTATTTTTTTCATTTTGTAAGGTGATTAGACTGTACCTGATGGTTCTAACTATTATAGTACAGTTTAACCGTCGATCATCATTGTACCTTACCATAACTATGCCTGGCTCGAGTAACAGTCAGTATGTTTGTAGGTTAGTACTGTTAATTGTATAAACTACAATAAGACGCTACACGTAGGTGAAACAACTTGGAGGGATTCTACGAGCAAGCCTGACTATCTCTAGAACACTTTTTCCCCAAAATATAATTAAAGACATAAATCAAACAATTTTGCTATAATACTCCCTAAAAAAATTATCAATGACAAGTCAGGCAACCTGTTTCCCAGAAATAGTGCTTATATGAAGTTCACACTAACCAGCTTAGTCGAGAGCGTTTTTATTACAGTATGAATTACTAGTGTGAAAGTTCGACAATAGTAATTTTAAACGAATTCGAAAACTGTGACTGTATATCTAACTCGTACTAGACATACTGATATTGTGGAAAACACTTTCTGTCAAGAGACTCACTTGTCAATTTGCTGACCTCTGGTCTAAAAAAGTATAATAGTCAAATAGCATTATTAAAATACATTCAAAAGCCATGTTCACACTATTACCGTCGCGAGCATCCCAACAAATTCTCGGCTCATTTGTTTTTTATTCAGCCAGCCCGCGCAGTAATCGAAAGTATAAATTTGTTTAGACGCAGCCCGCAGGCCGATACCGCGTTAACTCTGTAATGAGGAGTATAAAGTGAAATAACGGTCATGCTAACCAGACACCGAAGAAATATCATAGTTAGAGTATTGGCGAAGAAGAATTCTGTTATGAATGTAGGGTTGGATGTGGTCCATCTGGAGTTGGTCACTAATCTAATATGTGAGTACCCCACGCCTGCCCATAAATATAAGCAACAGTATTTTGTGGGTCTTGTACGATTTACATTATTTATCCGAGCACGGCAAAGTAACTGCACTTCACCTGACTGCAGTGCAGTCAAAAAACCAGCGACCACCGACAAACAATGAGTTTATTGGTGATCACCAGAATCATGCGAGTATGTATAAATGCTTCTTTACACTCCAAAGAAGGAAGAAGAAAATCAAAGGACCTGCGACAGGACAGATTTGCTGGTGGGAGGATACTTGTATCCGACCGGATTGCGACCACCGTACACTGGTGCTAAAACCTGCCATAGTGGCCCACCTTGTATGGGTCGTGTTCCAGGATCAGCCAGTGTATATACGGTTCTCCCTAGGAGGCTTGCCCCCTGATCCTAACCCATTTCCCATCCCTTTTTCCTTCCCCTCCCCCTTGGCCCTGGGATGAGATACTGCGGGGTGCCCCAAAATGGACCCCGTAGTTCATACCAGGAACTTTGGCAGGCCGGCATGATCTTGCCGACCTACGATGGACACATTATTTATCGTTGTCGACACTATTCTTGGATTGCGCTACA
Organism: Amorpha juglandis; assembly: GCA_949126905.1. NCBI lineage: Eukaryota > Metazoa > Arthropoda > Insecta > Lepidoptera > Sphingidae > Amorpha > Amorpha juglandis. The sequence continues at coordinate 1,420,938 of OX421370.1, read as the reverse complement.
TTTACCATCAGGTGTAGCGTAGTCACTTTGCCGAGTCAGGATTTAAAAAAAGCCGGATGACCAATACAGGTACAGAGGATATACGCCTATACCCGCCCCGATATTATTTAATGTAACTAGTGAGTTTAAACAGCTTTTTTAAAAGCGCCGGAACGCTTTTCATTAGGAAAAATAAGCTGAAACTTTAAACAGTTATTCTACTATGCGTCACTAATTTTTAAAGGGCTTTTCAATACGCTACTACCCTTTATTGGATCGTAGGTGTCTCCTATATGAAAATTTGCCTGCATATCTCTTCTTCGTTTATTCCAAACAGCAGCGTTCTGTAAGAACTATTGTGTTTCGGGTTTGAAAAACATTGAAGCCAATGAAATTACTAGGCATTGTGAAACTTAACATCTTGTCTCGGGTTAATGGCAACACACTGCTTAATAATTGAAAGTTCTTGATAATGATATAGCTGTTTATGTGGCATGAACGGCGGCGAGCGCCTTGCTCGTCTTACTCATTTACTCTCTAAATCCATGTTTTTTTAACTCTCAGAGGAAAAATACCATAAACACACAAAAAATAACTTACCCCAGAGCACAGGTCCCATATCTTAAAAAAACAACGGTTGGTAATGAACAGGCGGGTTATAAAAGTTGGTGAAACTGTGATCACAGCTGAAAACTTGGGGAATTTCCACAACTATGAATAAATTCGGTCATTTAGTGTTCCCGGCCAACCACCAACCTTAGTTGTTAAGAAAAGCCCCTTAAAGCCGGAAGAAAGTTAAAAAATAATTAATGCTTTCGTAAATATTCATACCTTGGCTGGAGTTTAGAGTTAACCCTCTATAGGTGAAAATATACGATTCAATTTTTCACTTCGGAACTACTCTCAAAAGTTGGTAACGTACTGTCGACTATGGTGTTGACTATGGGTATTCACGGGCTGCAGTGTTTACTTACAATCAGGTGACAAAATTGACTGGTAGCAAAAAAAAACCTATACCATCGCATTTTTATGACCTCTTTTGCAATTAAGGAAGTCTGCGTGTCAATTAACTAAAGTAAATATGTATGTATAGATAGCAGTAGTTGCTTATAGAAGCAGCGACAGCTCAGCGGGGATTAGTACGGACTGTCGAGACGAAAGTCGCAGGTTCGAAACCAGCCCCAAGAGCATACACCTACGACTTTTCTAACCTGAAGAATTCCTCGGAAATCACGTGTATATTAAATGTTAATTATCTCTTGCTTTAACGGTGAAGAAAACATCGTAAGTAAACCTGCATACCCTGAGAATTCTATAAGATTTTTCGAAGGTATGTCAAATCTACCAACCCGCATTAGGCCAGAGGAGAGAGGAGGCCTGTGTCCAAGTGTTAAGTTGTGACGTCTATGACTATTTTTACCGTTAAAACTATAAATAATCTTTGTCAGTAAAAAATCTCTGGACGCTACGTTCAGAAACAAATTATGCTGCAGTATGTTTACAGAAGTGAAGGGTTCGCCGGAACGACTCCGATTTAATTTAAGTCCAGCGCCGTTATCGTCGGAACCCCATTGTTTTTCTTTCTTGAAATTTAACGGTCAATTTGACGTGATTCCTTTTTTTACGATTAATTTGAATTTAATTAGTTCGGCGCATTGTTTTCGATTCGAGAGTTATTCAGCGCCGCGTTTATTGGTGATATTCGAGATTGTATTATTTTAAATCAAATATAATTATTATTGTAGTACAATGAGAATAAATAGTAGTTAATTAAAGAATTTATACTAACAGAAATATTAATTTCTTATATTTTAACAGTTATAACGAGCGCAGTTTTTACTAAGTGGTAGGTTTCTTGTGAGAGACTGTCTGGGTTGACACCGCTTTGTCTATTTCTGCTGCCAAATCAGCACTGTGTAAACACTTTTGTGTTTCGATTTGTGGGACTTTGAAGTTAATGATGTATTGTGACATTTAACACATCATGTCTCAGCTTGACGTGAGCAGTGAAATGCTGTAAAGTACTTTTTTATTAAAAGTTCTGCGCGGTGGTGCTTTTGTTTATGAGTAGAATAAAATATACTTAACATTAACATAGACATTTGGTCGCGATTAAATCTATATTACGGACACAATTTTCTATCACTTTGAGAATGTTTTTTTCTAAAATTATGACGAGACGAGCAAGGCGCTCGTCTGATGGTAAGCGCCACGCCTGCCCATAAACAAAAGCAACACCACACAGAATTTTGCACAAAGCACTGCATGGCACTGAACTGCACTGGTTACCCTGAGACAAAAGATGTTAAGTCTCACAATGCCCAGTATTTCACTGGCTTCAGTGTCCTTCAAACTGAAACACAACAGTGCTTACACGCTGTTGCTTGGCGGCGGAAATAGACAAAGCGGTTATACCAACCCAGACGGCCTTTCGCATACGAGGGACCTACCACCTAGTTTATTCACAACAGAAAAGACACTTCGCCATTGTAAAAAAACAAAACGTCAGTACTCCGCACAATTCCATCTCATTACCCATTTAAGAAGTTAACATTAAGAGCTCGATAGACAAATCCTGACACAGTGCGTCGCCCAAAAACGGGGAAACTCTCAGATATTGCCCCTGTTGACATATTTACGAGCTCCTCGACTATTAAGTGGTGATTTACTGCCATCCATATCTGGATGGATACGTTTTTATCATCGGCCATATATCCACGGCTTCTCCGTATATTACCCGGAGCTTGTGAGGATAGCGTGACCCGGATTGGTTGGAACTCGTTTTTTAAATTTAAACGGTGGGAGATATGGCTGGATGTAGTAAAGTCAAAATTGGACGTTACAAGGTAGGTCCCTCGTATGCGAGAGGCCGTCTGAGTTGGTACCATAGCTTTGTCTTTTTCTGCCGCCAAGCAACTGTGTGTAAGCACTATTGTGCCAGTGAAATTACTGGGCATTATGAGACTTAACATTTTATGTCTCTGAGTGACGAGCGCAGTTCAGTGCCATGCCGTGCTTTGTAATTCAAAGTTCTGTGGGGTGTTGCTTCTGTTTATTGGCAGGCGCGGCGCCTTGCTCGGCTCGTCGTTCAATAAAAAAAATCATACCGAGACGTGCACGAACCGATCTATCTATTGTATTCTTATTTATTACTTTGTTGATTCAAAATGTAACGATGTTATACAAAATGGGGCGATAAATAGTCGTAGGCTCATGGCAATCCCCCAACGTTCATTAGAATAGTGTAATGTCGTCCAAATGACAGAGACAAGTTAATACTTCAAATGTAATCTTAGGATATTTGGTGTTTACGCGTCACGGACTAATTGTGGATATAGTTTTAATGCTGGGACACCGCAAAGGGCGAAAGTGTAGAGGTAAGGTGTTGCTAGATGTGGCATCATGGTTTTGGTAGGATAGACTACTAAAAGAGTAAGCGGGGTCACATTTTTAGCACGGCAAAGTGACTACACTTTTCCGGTGCTTCAGTGGAGTTGTATTACGTATGCGGTGAGGTCTCAAGCTCGATCTCCGGGTCGAGTAAAAGTGATATTGGAATTTAATGATTTCTGACGTTTACGCGAACGTTAATCATTGAAATAAAACTAATTTAAAAGGATCGCGGCCGAGTAGCCGGCTGTGAAGCGAGAGGCTGCGGGTTCAATCCCCGCATCGAGACAAATGTATGTGTGATATTATTTGTTTCGAGGTCTGGGTGTTGTGAGACCGAAAGTCTCTCCTAGTTTCTTATACGACACAAGACTCGCATCTTTCTGTGGGGTCAAGACTATGTGTAACTGTTGTATTTATTTATTTACCACCAGGCGAGCAAACTTTTCAAGTCAGGAAGGCTTTTTGTACAAAAAATTAAAAATATATCCCATCCAGCATGGCGTGGCGTGGATGTAAGTTACGCTGTAGCGCTGTACCGTGGGGTGTAACAATATCGGGGGCGCCGCGGAGGACGCAGCTTGTGCTGTTTAATGCCTTAATCTTTAGACGGTGGACGACGCTCTGTGTTAATATGGACATGCCCTGCGGTATTTTTACCTTTTTTTTTATAGCATAAGCTGGCTAACAAGCAAGTGGCACACCTGATATGTGATCTCCACCTCCCATGTAGGTACGCCTACAATAGCAGAAGAATCATGGGCGAGTTGGCGATCTTAAATAAATGGAATAATTAGGGATTGGGAAGGGGAGGGCGATTTGGTGATCCGGATATCTCACTCATCGTACGAAACGCAGCAACAAGCCGCTACTTTACGTCGGTTTTCTGCGAGACAGTGGTAACAACCCGATCGAGCCGGCCCATTGATACTGTGGACAAAACTGTCTACAGCATGTCTGTTTTTGCCACTGATTTTGGATTTACTGATTATATTTCTATTTCTTGATTTCCCGCCTACGTATTTATGTACTAGTATGCTTATTTATATACAGAGGTTTATAATCAGGATAACATTATCCTGATACACCTATTACAATTACATGCAGGCGACAAAAATAAAATATTATAATGGTTTTAATAAATGGTTATTTTAATAAAACCACTAGAACTCGTAAAGTCGCATCCACACAAATCGAACACCCTCTTATCACCTCGAAGGTGTCTCCCCGACCATAACTCTTAACGACGCTCGCCGACGCGTTGAGGAATTATTATTATGCGAATAAATACTCCAAATGTCAGGAGTAAATGTCCCCCCCTAGCCCTACGTAATCCGCCCCTAGGTGGGGGTGTAGTCGATAGTTTAAAAGAGGTTTTTATGGGTGTTGTTGAGCTGTGAGGTGTCCGGCACGAGTGAATACCTTTCAGGGGTGGGTTGTTTGAACCTTCTGTGGTTTAACGGCATTCAAAAGAAATTGTTTGTTTTCAGTAGTTACTTAAAATGCCTAGAAAAGCAAAAATACTAAAACGCTAATACGTGAACGTTGCGTTAGAGCATTTTAAAATAGATTACGACAAAAATTTATATAAATTTACATACTGAGTAATTGTCAGTGAAATATATAATGGATCCATTAAAATGTAGGTTTTAGAAAAAACATAAAAAAACAATAATAAATATAGAAAAACATAAAAAAACAGATCTATTTTTCTATTATAATAATTACGATTTTTTTCGTAAAAAAAAACTTGCTCTACTGCACATATAGGAGATTCACGCAAAGATCGTACGGTGCCCTCAGAGAGAGAGAGAGCGATGAACTACTAAAAGTGAAAGTGTACTCTTAATAATTAATAGTTAATAACGTAGGATAAGTATTAAGTATATACAAAGACATATTATTATTGGTATTTTTGTCTTTCCAATGACGATATATAAAATATTTTCAACCCCCAAACACCGCAAGACACTTAAAACCTCCCTCAATTCGTCACTGATACCCAAACAACACCCCGCTCCATATCTTACTGTATTATTTTGAGATATTTTCACATTGAACAACCAGAGACGGTAACGTCTTGTTTAAATCAACAGCGAAATGATAGCAATAACAGTTAGACGGGAATTACGAGCGCGCCGGATAACTGCGCGGTCGAAGAGATTTCGCTTAAGTAATTGCTAATTTTGGTGCGACATTCGCTTTGATAATTGTTTGCTTCTTTGTTAACAATATTTCGTTGTTATTGATAAGGATTGTTTTGTTGGTGTTTGAAGGCTGGGTACAGTCGCGAAATATTTGTGGTTCTTTTTTATTTTATTTGATTGAATGACAAGACGAGCAAATGGCTCGCCTGATGGTTAGCGCGCTGCCCATACTGCTTCTGCATAAATAAACAAAGCAGTGGTACAGAACCAAACGGCCTCTCGCACACGAGGAACCTACCACCAATTTCCTGTCGTAAACGGAAAGCTATAAATCCGTCACAAAGCGTCAGGTTTACAACCATGCCAAGCAACAGAGTGTAACCACTGTTGTGTTTCGGATTGAAGGACATTGAAGCCAGTGAAATTACTGAGCATTATGAGACTTAACATCTTATATCTCGGGGTGACGAGCGCAGTTCAGTGCCATGCAGTTCTTTGTAATTCAAATTTCTGTGTGGTGTTGCTTCTGTTTATGGGCAGGCCAGGCGTGGCGCTTACCATCAGGCGAGCGCCTTGCTCGTTTCGTCATTCAATCAAATAAAAAAATAAAAAATTCTATACGATTTCAATTATATCCATTTTCCACCGCTAACTTCTTCTTCTTCTTTTTTATTCATGGCTTTTGCATTATTATGCATTTTGCCAGTGTCAAGTATAATTTATTCTCAAGTTATTTTTACAAGGACGATGAAACACGGGTGCGGTCGATTTCAAGGTCTTGCCGCAGTTTTGGTGTTAACTCCTTTCAGTACGATGCTCAGTTCACTTATTTCAATGTTTCCATACACTGTTCATCACCGTCAATGTTTATTGAACAAATCCACATCACTTTTATACTACAAACACAACTCTAAACTAGTTTATGAAATAAATAAAAATAAGCGATGAACTGCACTGCACATGAACTGACAGAATTCCCGCCAAAACTCCCACCGCGAACTTAAAGTTATTACACTAAAATATAAAATTGCTAAACAACGCCATCTAGTCTAACAACACTAGAACACAATAGTTTTTTATTATTTTTCAATCTTATCATTATTAATGTCATTTTATTAAAAACTATCAAAAATCAAAATTTTATTAAACGCCATCTATGAATAAGATTGAATACTTTCGAAATTTTACGTGTATATTTGATAGATGGCGCTGTTAAACCAAAAAATCGATGTTCCTTGATCAGTATCACAGATAATACCATAGCAGCCATACAACATACATACCAGCCATACAAATTAATTATGTAATTTATGTATAAACGCAATAGAATGCTCGATACGAGCTAACGAGTTCGTAGATATTAAAATGATTACTTGTAATTATATTATAATGGTATAGTTACTTTGGTCGTCACTCTGTAGATAGTCTTGTCTACAGCACTAATGAAGGTGTTCCGTCGGGGTAGTATCACTGCTTGCTTACTGGCCTTCTTAACAACACCATTAGGCTCAAGTCTCAAGCCTTGTTTTTCAAAGTACCAGGTGGTGGTACGACATGAGATATACTCATCTCGATATCCAGAATACAAATTATAATACAGAAACATCTCCTGCCGAGTACCCACACCAGTAACTAGATTAAATCCACCATAAACTGGCGTCTCGACATAAATCGCGCATGTAAAGTAAGACGGGCGACGGACCAGCCCGGACGTTTCGGGACAACTCAGCGGGCCCTTATCAACGCGGTTATTTACCGCCCAGCCTGAGTTATGGCCAATTTAGAGCCAGTCATTAGGGCTTTAATGGCCTCAAGGTGTCTACAAAAGTACCACCCGGATAAGTTTTGGGCACGTCAGCGTGATGTGGGGGTTTGACAGATTTATGGTTTATGGAACGGGTTAATAGGATTCTTGAAGATGTTTGGACGATAGTGTTTAATATAGCGCAAAAATATGGGTGTTAACTTGAATGGCTTTGTTTGGGTATGTAATTGTAGGTCCTAAAATTGGTCCTGGACTTATTGTTTTAACCGAGATGATTCTTAGTTGAACTTAAAAAGATGTTAATATATAAAACAAAGGTTTTTTAATTCGGTGTTATTGGACGTAGTTACGCAAAAACGAACCAACCCACAGCAAGTTAAAATGGCGATACTGATTTTGTTTTACTAAATTCATTAATTTAAATAGATTTTAATACCTTTTTTTTTCAAAATCGTACATGGAATATATTTCATGTCCGATTTCATGGATTCACGCTGTAGACAAAACTGTGTATAGCGTTGCTCTATCACTTGCGAATAGAATTATTCCTCCGCTGATACCACCATATTTCAACTGAAAATACCTATGGGGTATTAGTACGGTAATACCACATGGTAGCATTCCCATAATGTGTACACCCAACAATGATAAGCTGTGAAAGCGCGCATGAATCAAATGCATACAGCATTGTCATGTGCGAGAATTATTGTGATGGCTCTCATTACAGCACACTTCGACGCTGCCGGGCTTCGGTGGAACAGGGACGCTGTGGAGTTGTTTTTGACGATTTTATTTCAGAGCACGATTTACTGTTAATGTTCCTCTAGCGCATCGGTTCTTAAACTTATTTCGTCTACTACTCACTTTGAGAATCAATTATTTTCTAGCGTCCCCCCGGAAACCTTCGTAATTATTTTATTTAAAAATACCTATTGTGTTATATGAGCCATCCTCTTTCTGGATTAAAACTTACATCCTTAGACCCTTTATCGCCCCACTGAAAGCCTCCAGCGCCCCTAAGGGTGATATGTATGCAATATACAGTTATTGTATGATGTTTATGTTGTTATTTATGATTAATTGATTTTACCTTTAGGATGTTTTTTCTAAAAATTTAAATTAATACATTTTCTTCGATGATTTATTTATAAACTCATCATTTGTCATCTCAGCATCATTTAAAGGTGTAATTAATTATACCTCTGGCATGAAATCTACTTTTATACTTAATAAAATATACAAAATAACTGAGTAATTGAAAATCTAGTTCTATTACACAAAATGTCTGTCCATATATCATTTTCCGAATACCACATCACTTACTGCTCCAATTCAATAGCATGATCGACCCTACAGTTTTCCTAACCAACAAAATTTCGCATTATCTCGCGTTCGGCATGACATAATGATATACACACAGACATAATATAAAGGCAATAAATAAATAAATTTTGCCGCGAAAATTTAGAACGAGAACCGATTTTATTGTTCGCGATAATAATAATATAATGAATGGCGTATTGCCGCGGCCATTTTGGATTGTCACTCGCGTCGTTTTCATTTGTGATAGGGTTGTTAGATGCCATAAATTATAGGTAAATTAATTTTTATTTTTTGGAAAAGTATTTTGATATATCAATTTGGGATTATTTTCTTCTTCTTTTCTTCCTGACTGTTTTTGTACCAGTCTTCGACAACTACAGGCCTGGCAGAAGAAGCCCTAACGAGGTCCAAGTGTTGCTCAAATATTACATCATTTAACACTGTGGTTGGCACTAATCTGTGCTGTTACGATTTGTTTTTTTAACATCTTAGAAATTAGTATACTTATCCCATAAATCACTGAAATAAATCTAATTTAAACGGATTTTATCTTTAATTTTGATCCTGACGTTTCGAAAGCTTTTCAGCCTTTGTGGTCACGGGGTAGACTAGAGACTGGATCCACACACGAAACAAATATTTGCGGATAACACGAACATTTTGCGTTCGTGCGAGAATCGAACACGGCTCCTTGGCACAGCCGGCTACGCCACGGAGGCTATCCCGCTCGGCTCTACCACTTGCTGTAAAGTAACACACCGCTGTAAATAAGTTTTGAAGTACCCGCACTAAACAAATAGCGGAAATATATTTGCGAACGTGCACAATGCGTTGAAATCAGCAGTGGTACTCGATTTTAATCGGTTTTATCTAGTTTTTGTGGTAAATGACAGGCCGCGGCAGCCCCTCGCCATCGCATTGTTTTGACGTCTGTGGCCTACTCGATCCGGGGCACGCACAACTTTTTATTTACTTAATGTTACCATAGGTTAATGATGTATCCTTTTAATGAAATAGTTTGTTGAAATTGAAACATAATGATTATATTTTTCGGAACTACGATTTTTCGAGTCAAGTTATGAACACCTTGATCAATAAGGTCCGGCGATAGTCATTTGGCTATTGTTTTTTTATCCGAGCACTACTGACTAGTGCACTACACCTGATGGTAGGCGCAGTGTAGTAAAAAAAAAACCAGCGACCGCTAACAAACAATTAGTTTTTCGATGGTCACCAGAGTCATGCAGGCCTGTATAAATACTTCTTCGGAGAAGGAAGAAGTAAATCGAGAGGCCTGCGATAGAACAGGCGAATGAGCGATGCAGGCACAGGGTAAAAAGGATGTAATACCCGCCCCAGACAACCACCAAATCATATCACAAGCCCCTCGTGAGAAGTAGATACATACTAGTTAAATCTGGTACACACACAAGATGTGTAAGTCACTATAGAACATTTTAACACCATATGTAAGCCGGTCGCTATCTGGGTGGCCTACATCCTACTACCAGCTTCTATTATAATAAATATTATATTTGACGACCGCTACGGTTACTACGTAATTATATCTCATAGCATTCGAGTTGTGCGACTCCTGGCGTTGTTCATGCGTTCACAAATAAATATAAGCTCATTTTTGTTGATAATGAATTGTATTTAATGTGCAAGTGTGTTTGATTGCGGTTGTTAAACGTTTGTTGCGCCTCCCCCCCCCCCCCCCCCGTCCGCAACACGCCGCGCATACCAGCTCTACTGTAATTATTATTTTTAATTGAAACTCACACGTCATTATAGTTTTTAATTTGATTCTATTTTAAATTAATTGGTATATTAAACGAAATTTGGGATTATAATCCTTGTTCGTCCACAATACCAGAAGAATCGTGGGCGCGTTGCTGACCTTATAGGAAAGTGATAATTAAAGGATTGGGAAGGGGAGGAGGTTTGGGCTTCCGGATATCTCACTCACCGTACGAAACGCAGCCGCTACTTTACGTCGGTTTTCTGTTTGAGAGAGTGGTAACGACACAGTCCCAGGCCAGGCTCATTCATGGTGTAGACAAACTGTCTACACTGTGACTCTACCACTCGAAAAATCTAATATAATTTAGCCTAAGTTTAATTAACTTTATAAATGTCATTTTACTTCTATATTCTTCTTCCACCTCCCCTAATCCCACTCGCAGTGGGGTCGCCGCAACATACTTTTTAACACATGTTACAGAAAGATTTGGCTTGTAGTTTTTACGACCGACTGCCTTGCGTCAACACCTCTGGGGATATATCGCACTCTAGTTTTATGGCTGTCTGTTATTCAAATGAAATATTTAATTAATTAAAATAATCTTTCCGAGCATTTGCATTTTGCAACTTTATATATTTTTATGTAATAAAATACTTTCATAAGTTATTTTTATGAGACCTGTATGCAAGATATACAAAATATACTTTATTAATGCTGTCGTGTCTCTTGTGTTAGTGGAAGGATATTCGTATACACCCGGATAGCGACCACCGTACACATGGTGTTAAAATGGTGGATCGCATTCCAAGATCAGTCAGTATATATCTCCCGAGGGGCTTGCGACATAACTTGATGGTTGGTTGCGGCGTACATAGGGCTACATCCTTGTATCCCTATGCCTGCATCTGTCATGCGATTGTTCTATCGTAGACCCCTCGATTTGCTTCTTCCTTCTTGGAAGTGTGAAGAAGCATTTTTACAGGGCATGATTCTGGTGAACACCGATAAAGTCATTGTTTGGCGGTGGTTGCTAGCTTCTTTGGATAGCACTGCGCTTACCATCAGATGTAGTGCAGTCACTGTGCCGTGATTGAATATTAAGAAATATATTTTGGGTAGAACAAAATTGCATGCCTATATGATCAAATTGGACCTACTTACGAAAACAGGAACCAACCCACAGCAAGTTCAAATGGAGATACTGATTTTGTTTTACTAAATTCAACAATTTTAACTAATGTATCTCGTAGTTTTTTTTAGAAAATCTGGTATGAAATATATTCCATGTACGATTATGCAAAAAGTACAGTGTTCAAATCAATTTAAATTAATGAATTTAGCAAAAAAAAAATCAGTATCTCTATTTGAACTTGCCGTGGGCTGTTTCCTATTTACATAACTACGTTCAATTATACAAAAGATTG